>CM027831.1:67623385-68823385 GCA_016097485.1 Eucalyptus sideroxylon x Eucalyptus melliodora | reverse complement strand
AACCAAATACCCGTAAATGATCATACTGTGGCTGAGTATTATGAATCTTTCTATATGGTGTATCCATGTTTAGCTTTGGTGTTGGAAGCTTTGTTTATAAGGTAGTTTGTCAGAACAAAGGCATCGACCCAAAACTTCAAAGGGGATCTTGGAATGATATAGCATAGCCAATCCCAATTCAACAATATGTCTATGTTTTCTTTCAGAAACTCCATTCTGTTCAGGAGTGTGAGGACAAGATAGCTGTTGTTTTATTCCACAACTTTGCAGATGGTCTTGAAACCTTCTACTTACAAACTCTCCTCCATCACTTTGAAAGATTTTAATCTTGTGATTGTATTGTTTTTCGACTAATGTCTGGAATCGACTAAAGATATCAAAGAATTCAGATTTCAATTTCATTGGATATAACCAACCGTATCGTGAGAAATCGTCAACAAAAATCACATAGTATCTAAACTTTTGTAAGGAGTCTATCGGTGATGGTCCCCCGGATGTCACAAGGACCTTTTCTAATGATGAAGTTGATATGGAATTCGACAGAGGAAATGATAGAGCTGTACTTTTAGCTATCTGACAGCTGCTGCAAATTTTTGAAGAAACTGAAGTAACTGAAGTGACATGAATTAGTTTCTGATGATGTAGATAATCCACTACTTGAGTATTCGCATGGGCCAATCTTTGGTGCCATATTTCTGCATTGACGCTTTCGTCTTTTTGAGTGAAAAAGGTCACATTGCGGTCTGTGTATTGACTTGATAAAGGCCCTTAGTCTTCTTTCCGAGCTGAATTGTTGCCTTGGTATTGTTGTCCTTTACATAAACACCAAGTTTATCAAAGATGAAAGTGCAAGGGTAGTCATCAGTAAGCTTAGATACAGAAAGAAGATTCTTCTTTATTTCAGGTACTATAAGAACATCATTAAGAGGTAATGTGTTTACTGTTTTCGTAAGTGTTACCAATGTGTGTAACAGGTAAACAAGATCCATTTCCAACCATTACTGTATCGAGACCTTGATATTTAGAAGAAGTATGAAGAATACCATAATTCGAACTGATATGAGCAGTGGCTCCTGTGTCAGGGTACCATTCACTTCCTTTAGGATCTTCAATATGAATTGCTGTCGTAGCCGCTGGAATCTCTTCTACTTGATAGGAATTGTCAAACCGGTACCAACAATGGAGAGCATCATGCCTGTGTCGCTTACATATTTGACATTCTAGTCTAGCGACCTCTGTGTTTTTCCCATCCCGCAAACTTTCCTTTGAGTTTAACCGAGGAGGATAAGATTTGTTGTTTTGATACCTTTGAGGTTGTGTGGCATAAGGTCGAAATCCCCGTGTTGTTGAAGGAAAGACATTCTTTGGCCGCAGATATTGATCTCCCGGTCTTTGAAATGCTGCATTTTCTCCGTAATTCGATTTCTTTCAAAGGTAACCAATCATTCTTCCTCTATTCCCAGCCATTCCGCCTCGGCCAAAACTACGACCACCCCTATAACTTCCTCTCCGAGCTAGAAAACCAAGAGATTGTGAAAGATATTCTTCATCAAGTACTTTCTTTAGGATACATTTGAATCTTCCTTTGGCCAAAATAAGCCGATTAGGATTGAACCGACTTCGGAGTAAGTCTTCATTCTAGATTCAAATCTCTCTAGTTGAGCTATAACTTCATCATAGTCGTGTTGAGGCTTCAAACAATATATGGTGGTTCGAAGTTGTTCATATTCGGACCTAGTCCTTCTAGTATACCAAAGATCTTGGTTATTTCATCTACTTGGTTTACCAATAGCATTCAACGATCACATATATTTTTGTATTCTCGAGATAAGTCGAGAGGTTTTGATCAAGTTTACGCAAGACCGTAATTTTCCTCTAAGCTCGAACTCCTTTGCTATTGATTTTTGTGTAAATCGTTTTAGAAGAGACCGCCATACATCAAAGGATGTTTCTAAACCGATGATTAGACATAGAATATTCTCGACGGCCCCACTAATCCATGATGAGATCAACTGATCCGTTCTTGTCCAATCAATGTAATCGGGATTAACAAGTTCGAATCACATCCTTCATCATTGTTGTGCAACATTCGTGAAGGAGCTACAACATCACCATTAACAAAACCGAAGAGGTCTTGACTCTTCAGGAACCTTTGAATTTGAGCTTGCCACAACAGAAAATTGTCTTTGGCGAGCTTGATTGTAACAAAGTTCGAGATGTTTACATGTATTGGAAATGGATATTTTGGTGATCTTATTGCCATTTCTTCAAACTTTTCAGATCAAACCAAGTTATACAAACAACCTACAGCTCTGATACCATGAGAAAGATGAAGAACTTCAAACAAGACTTGTGAAAGATGAAGAACTTCAAATAAGATCAAGTGCACAAATCAAGACAATTTGTATTTTCAAATGATGATCATATCATTGTATTTCAAGACAATTGAAAAACGTAATGTGAAGAAACTTCGTTGTTCTATTCTTCTTAGATCAAATGTACTTAACTTGCTTCGAGTTTCGGATTTGAGCTTTCTTCATTCTCCGAAAGTTTCTTCTCTTCGTATCAAGATTCCTTCGCACTCATTGATGATCTTGATACATTGTTTTCTCAAATCTTGCAACCTCTCTCTCTCTCTCTATTTCTATTTGTTCTTCCTTACTTCTTATGTAAAGCAAAGCAGAGTACTTATACCGAATATGTAACAACACTTAGTTACAAAGGAAAACAGAATACGTAAACTACTTTAACAGAAAGAATCTATTTGACTAAGCCTTAAGACTTTGGCAATCCGAGTCATTAAGCCCTCGAGCATCTTCGTTCATTGATCATCTGGCTATCCGAGTTATTAAGCCCTCGAGCATTCTCGTTCATTGATCAGCGATCCAGTCATCTTCGTTTCTGGATTCAGGTCCTCTGTTTTGGTCCTCTGTTTTTGCTTCTGCATTTGAGCATCTTCGTTACTTTTATACTTAACAAGGTTGTTGTTTGTTACTCGAGCGAAGGGCTTCTCCGCAAAGGTAATCTTCATCTCGTTGATTGACATTTGAAGTAATTTTTACGTATACGGTTGAGTGTTAGTTTAACTATCGCTTGGTCTTGAATTTGTGCGTTAAAAGATTGTAACTTGCTTAAGATCCATGCTTTTACCTTAGGTATATGTAACCGAGGCAGCAGTGAAACTTGGGAAACTTATGATGGAATGAGGAATTCAGGCAATTGTATGGATCTAAAGATTTCACTAGTCCTTACCGGATGAAGTGGGAGGAGCTGGAATCACTTCCTCCTGCACTGAAGGAGACAGTATTGGGCACTGATGGAATTGAGATTGGTCGATGGATGCCATTGTATAGGTAAGGAACAACCTTCGTGTGGTGGTTCTGTTCTATAGCTAAATCGCATATAAGATGTGGCTTGATAGTTTATCATGGCTTAGATCCTCATCGTAACTATCTGCAAAGCACAAATACTAGTTTTTCTCTCGGCCCCTCCCTTAGTCAGAATAGAGCCCAAGCTTTTTAATGGGCGTCAGATCCAGATTAACTTTTGATGTTGAGAGTTTGTCCTGCAGCCAAGGCTTAAAATTCCTTTTCTTGTTAGATGACTTTCTTGATAGGTCATGCATCTCTAAATTAAATGCGCAAAGGCTCACATATTGTGGTCAGAAGCTTTGGCCGTTGAAGATTATGAAGCATTGGTATCCTTGCATTTTCCGAGTTGTGATCACGCTTGTTTCATACTGCATCTTACCTTCCTTCCTATAAATTGCATTTTCGTTTGTTTGATAACCTTCTAAGAGATAGTGATGAAGAGTGCCTCTTGGTGCAGCTGATGTAGAGGATTATGTTAAGAAGGTTCAAAGACTCAAATAAGTGGAAGTGGCATCCTACAGTGGTAAAATAAGGATGCGTTTGATAACCATTATGTTCTCATAAACAATTTCCACTGAGAAATGATTTTCTTTTATTTTATTCCCGGGAACAATTTTTAAGCATTTGAAGGCATTTTGTAACTGCCTAATAATTTTATTTATCTTTTTTCTCTTTTTTCTTTTCTTTTTTATTTATCTTTTTTCTCTTTTTTCTTTTCTTTTTTATTTATCTTTTTTCTCTTTTTTCTTTTCTTTTTTCCTTTTCATCTTCTCCTTCCTCTAGTCACTAGCCATGGCTAGGGATCGGCCAAACGAGGGCTAGTGACCTTGTGGGAGCTTTGCCGGCCCCTAGTGACGTGAGCCATGGTGAGGCTTGTTAGCTCCAATCTCACTATGAGCTAAGTGACATCAGGCAACATTGACTTGGCAGTGGCCTAGCAAGGCTTGGCCTCGCCGGATTTGGGCGAGATCGATCTCGCCTAGCTAAGGCGAGGTCGAGCCTCGCCCAACCATGACAAGGCTCGAGTTGACGAGCCTCACCTTGGTGACACTTCGACGAGGTTGCTAGCCATGGCCGAGGCTGGCAACTGGCCAAAAGGGAGAAGAAGAAGAAGAATAGGAAAGAGAAGAAAAGAGAAGAGAAAAGAAGAAAAAATATACTTGATTCTGGAATTGTTTTTGAAAATAAAAAAGTAATTGTTTTTTATTGTGTTCCAAATCTATTTCCGAGAATAAAAAATTTATCAAATAAATTTCTATTTCAAATCTATTCCCAGGAACCAAATAACAGAATCAGTTACTATCTAGACCATTACAAACAAGCCCTAAGTGTCAAACCAATCAGCACCACATTGGAAATAGAAACCTGTAATTGAACAATAAGGTATCCGGATGGAACAATAAGATTTATCTCAAGCTTTGAATTTGTTCCTGGTCATATTTTGGAGTTTAATTCTAGCGCTCTTTGATCATATGATGTACTAATATATTCAGATTTTTCGCTTCTGGATATCCTAGAAACAACCAACAAGGGTAGTAATTACACTACTCTTGAGGGTTCTTCAACTTTGAGGCAACCCATTTTATTGAGTATATCTCCTCTTGGGTTGTGAATACTATGGCCAAATGCATGGTTGTATAGTGTAGTACCATTTGATTCTTCCAGCTCTTCGTTTTTCCTAATAAGGTAGATTTTGACACTTGGCATCTATGAGATTAAGATGTGAGTTTACTGTGATGAACCCAATGATTTGGAGGAGCTCTTACTTCATGCTGTTGAGAACTCAGAGGAAATGGACAACTTGAACTTTATATGCTCCTGTGCAATTGATGCTGTTAAAGCCGGTGAATTTGTACTCATTCCTATAGGACAACTTGGAATAATCCTACAACTCTTGGAGCAGATATCTATTTTCCTGGAAAGTCACATTATAATGTATTCCATTGGTTTGCATTTAAAATTTATATTGTGACAACAGTCTTTTCTTATTTTAGTAGATATCAGATAAAGCTAATGCTTCAAGCATGAAGTCCGAATTTCACTTGAAATGAACTTAATGATGTTGATAAAAGAGTCTGAACTATTTGTGTTCCTACGCAAGAAAATCACCTAGACCAAGTTTTTGTTTTTTTTTGTTTTTTTTTTTTTTTTTTTTTTTTTTTTTTTTTTTTTGGATGATGAAAATAACCTAGACCAACTATATTCTTATGTTGTTTCCTATAGTTGCACCTTCAAAAAAGTCATGTAAACAATTAGTATGCTATGTTCAAACTATCTGCTAAAACCCTGAACGAGCTGTGAGCACTTTATTTTTGGCAGTTTGTCCACATTGGATGCCCTGAACATGTCTTCATCTGGTTAGGATTTGATGATGTATTAGTTCGATTGGTTGTCGCCACATTTCAACTTTTAACCAATATAACTCGATGAGAGTTGCCGATTCTGCAAATTGTACATTCAGTTTACTTGTCTTGCTTGTGTGATGGGTTTTACATGTAAAGATGTGGGAACTCCTTTTGCACATTCGAATAGCAATGCGATCTAGTGCTTGAGAACCACAGAGCAACAAACACGATTCTTCTATTGTTTTGCTGGATAAAAATCATCGGCTGTGGTGAACCTAGTAGTGTTATCTTCTAGGTGGTCCTGCAGTTTTATTCTTGGGATTTTATATTTTGCAATTGCTTTTGCAAATTGGAGTCCAGGTCGCCCTCACTGCTGCAAGCAAAGTCCATGTCCAATGTACTTCCTGAATGAGGTGTTCCAGAATGAAAAGGCAATTGGTATTTTCGGAAAAGTGGTTCTTTAGAGTTCTTTGTCTTATAATTTAAAAAAGTCCTTGTAATACCATTTGTTCTCTCAATAGGTTTCCCATATTTGTTATCTCGTCGGTAGAGTTATTGGCATATACCAACATAATACCCTAAGGGGGTGTGCAAACAAAGGCAAGGAAAGGAATAAAATGGAGGGGTGTATGATTAATATACGTAGGTAGTTTCCAACTGATCATGTACATTCCCAACTAAAAGCTGATCTTTTGTCAATAATTCTTCTGTGTCGTGTCCGACACGCGGTCAATTTTTTTTTTGACACATTCTGACCTGTGTGTCTAAGGGAGGATCGTTGAAGAAAATAATGGAGGGTGGAGACGAGGGCGAGGCAGCGACGCCGTGACGGTGAAGGAGGGTTTGCTGCGATGGAGGGCCGGTGGCAAGGTTGAGGTTGCAGCTGCAAAGGAGGAAGGGTTGGAGGCGAGTGGTGAGGCGACTGAAAGAGAGCAAAGAGGATCATGTGAGAAGGAGGAGGAGGAGGTCACGGCTAGCAGGTGGGGGGTGGGGGACAAACGAGGGAAAGAAATCATAGGAGTGGCGTGGGGTGGAAGAGAAAACTAAGGGAAATGACAAGTCATAGGGGGAGAAATGAGGAAAAGAAATTGACAGGGGGAGGGGTGAGTTTGAAGTGGCTTGGGGGAGAGAGAAATGAGGGAGGGAAATAAATTTTGGGGAATGAGGGTTTGTGAAAAGAAAAATGGGAGAAAAATAATTTTTGGATGTCAATATTATATTTTTTAAAAAATAAATAAATAAGTTAAAAATATTTTTCAAAAATAAAAAATTAAAAGTTAAATAATGATAAACTTTAATTATTATAGAAGATCATAGATTTTTTTTTTAAAATAAGTTGATTATAATTTTTTGTTAGTTATTAGTTTCATCTATAATTTTTGTTAAAGTTAGAAATATGTTCTCAGATATGGATACGCATTAACTATTAATATGTCTTTCAAATTTCCTATGAATAGTTTCTTAATATTATTAGTACAAATTCATTGTAAGCTCTTTTTTATTATTTATTTATTTGTAAATTTGAATCAAATTAATTAAAAATAAAAATATTTATTTAATATATAACGTGTCCCAACATATCGAAATTCTTTACTTTTTAGAAATGATGTGTTAGCATGTCGTGTCGTGTGGTGTTGTGTTGTGTCGCATATCCATGTTATTTAGGCTAAATGTGTATTCTGCAATTTACTCACATGAGCAATTGTACGATAACCTTATCTTTTGACCATACATGTCGTCACCTATCGTATCATTGGATAGCTGTTAAAATGTGTGCGGACTTCAATGGCAGGAACCGAGCATCGTATTTTGTCGTCCTCACTGGAGTTTGCGCCTTGGCCCACCTGTCCATTTGCTTTGACGCTGGCATGGGGATGAAAAATCATTACTCGCCTGGGGGTGCTGATATGTTCTATCACTCGTTCCTATTTTTCAGCGAATAGAACTATTCAACGAGACCTTTTTGCTCCATTTGCAGGAGGGCATGGATAGTGATATAGCTCTCTTGCCTTTTGATCATCCAATGGAGATGAAGATGAAGGTCCTTCGGTGTTCATTTCTTTCAGGAATAGTGTAAGTACTAAGCATTAGCTATTTCGCCTTTTCTTCATGAGGGTGGGGCGATATCTCACTTTCGGGAATTACGTTACTTACATGAGTAGAGATAAAAAAAAATGAAATCTCACAGGAAAGTTATGAAGATTTATTATAATATGAGTGTCGATACATGCAAAGTTAAACCTAGACAAACCAAAGGCAATGTTATATTAATTCAATTATATATCACACGGTTTTATAGTTGCATGCATTTAAAAAGTACTTCGTAGACTGGTCATTGATTTAAATAAAAGGCTAGTAATGTCGAATTGCCGATTGTTCAGTCTGGCAGTTTATGTTGGAATGATGCAAATATTTTATTTGAATTTTTTAGGCAATTTTTGTTGGGCTTTAATTAATTATACGGCGGTGAGGCATTTTTCAATTCCACATAAGGAATTTCTTTTGGCCAATCAAACGAGTGAAACTTATACCACATGCGGGTAGTGAAATTAAAAAGTATCTTTGGACAATGATGACAAGATAAAAATTCGATTCGCTCCTGTCTTCCTCCTTCGTCCCTTTGTTGAGCCAACGAAGGTAGGCAAGAGACCACTGAGGAGATGAAAAAGGGATGGTAGTAAAAAAATGTGAATTGTAAAGACCGGTGGGAAGATGGAGGCAGTTGAGCCCAACACGAGCGGCATTGAATGCCACCCACCTAAGGGCGCCCGGAAATTGTTCTCTATGCCCGCACTCATGTATATTGAATCCGTCCCAACCTCTTGATCCTCTGATTTTGGCAGCTACCGATTCAAGCAATAATTTTCCCCTGTCATGTTGCGACAAAATCTCGAACCTCTATTAGCCCGTCTATTCTATATAATATAGAAACAATGAAAGTGACACAGATGGTCCTTAAATTTTGGTTTGCTATGTTTATCTCTAAACTCTTAATTCATTTAATGTCGTCTCTAAACTTTCAAACATTTTATATTGTCTAAGAATTATATTAAATATTTATCAATAGTACTGACTCGTCTTAAGAAGGGTTTCCCATCCCCAAATGTTTCGAATGACTTATTATAGCAGAGTGGTCAGTTGGCTTGAGCATTACAGTGGGCCTACGTCCATTTCGTATGTGATCAAGGACAATAACGACGGGCCTCGGGCGAAGAATAACGCGACAATGCACGGGGGCATGTTTGCTTATCACTTTTTTTACACATTTTGTCCTTTCCCGTTGATATTAAATCTCAATCCACATGTCGTAAAAAATTATCACAAAATTTGTCGGTGAACGTACGTGCCAATATTTAACTATTGTGAAATCGACAAGTCTCGAATTTATAACCGAGCGATACTATAGGGGCAGCAAAATTTGAATTAAGGGAAAAGTTCAAAAGTAAAACGAGAAAATATTGGGTGGTCCGGGACCGCCACGTCAGCATGGTCCCAGACCACTCACACGGCACCACGTGTATAGGGAGCGTAGACAAAGGACTGAAATCGGGCCCACTTCTCTGACGCTCTCTCTCTCCTCTTTCTCTCTTTTGTCCCCTCCCCTCACATGTGGCGCCATATGAGTGGTCCGGGACCACGCTAACGTGGCAGTCCCGGACCACCCAATATTTTCTCAAAGTAAAACACTTCATGGTTGACGTCGTGCTGACTTCCAGCCGAAGTCGGAGACTAAAGATGGAAAACGCCAAGTACGCCCTGTCTCGTGGAACACACCCTCGTGCTTGCGACGATGCTCGATGGAGACAAGACGTGCTCGGATGGGGACCAATATGCAATATGGTAACTTCAGGGAACTTTAACGCTTTCCGTCATTGATTCGGGATAACGATATAAAATGATCAAGTAACTTTGGTCTCATATTTAATATAACTTATGAACTTATAATTTATTTAGTATAATCTTTAAATTATAATTCAGTATGTAATATAGTTTTTAAATTTTTAACTTATTCAATATGGTCTATAGACTTTTAGTGTGTGTGTATATAACGTAATCCCAAAATTATATGAAAACATTCAATATTTTCATTTTATTAATTGAAGTTCAATTGCAATATTGAATATTTTTATATTGTTTATGGACTAAATCGAACAAGTATATATTGAACAAATTAAAAGTTCAATGATCATATTACACATGAGGTTATAGTTTAGAGACCACACTAAACAAATTAAAAACTCAAGACTATATTACATATTGAGCCAAAATTTACAAAACTTTTATGTTAGTTTTCCCTGCTCATGCTGACGGGTGATTCTCTCAAAAGTAACAACTAGTCTAGAAAATTGTTCAAAAAGTTATAAACTTATTACATTTTTGTCAATTTAGACCTAAACCTTTCACTTTTTATTAAATGAATCCATTGAGCCAATTTTGGTATCCTATGTGGCACGACTAACACTGAGGCGGTCAAAATTTATCATTTTTAAAATATTATTTTTTTGAATTTTTTTTTAATTTCTCCTTTTTTTTTCCCTCTATCTCTCTTCTTCCTCTCTGCTAGTTGCCTAGCCTCCGGCAATCGGCCAAAGGCTCAACCGGTGAGGGTTGGCCTTGCCATCCTCAGGTGAGGTTGCCCTTGCTAGGAACTAGGGAGGGGCAACCTTGTTGCCTTCACGCAAGGTCAAAGGGATGACCTCGCGAGCCTTGGGCAAGACTTGTCCTCGCCAAGGCTCGTGAAGTTGTCTTTCTATTCATGTTAGTGAATTCCGATTAAAATTGGTTGGATAGACTCATTTAACAAAAAGTGAAATTATTTAAAACTCATTTGATATAATTAAAAAGATTTAGAACTGAATTGATAAAAGTGCAATAAATTTAAGACTTTTTAAATAATTTTTCCTTCCAGTCTCAATGCAAATGGTCCCTATGAAGAACTGGCCACTTCCTTTGCCGGATAAGTGGCGCTAGGCTGTGGCTTTATCTAGACAGGGGTGCAAATGGGCTTTCAAAATTGCACCGAAATGCATGGGAATGCAAGCCGAGGCACTGCTCATCTTACCGCTCGACATTCCGAAGCCCTTCGAGGGCAAATGAATCCACGGACAATCTGAAAGCAACGATACTTCCCCATGCATTTCACGAAGTCCCTTCACAGACTTAGTCCTTGACTTAGACCGTACTGGGGAGTCGTCAACTCTTTGGTCTACGGCAGCACCCATCCGAATTCCACTTCTCAATTGCCTGGAACTTGCGCGGCAGGTGGACGATGAGATTTGACAATTCTAATCTTTTGGAAATGGATGACGAGGTTTCTATGGATCGAATTAGCATAAAAGGCCTGGTCAAATTAATAGGAATTTTATTTTAAAAGTTTCCAGGACTAAAAGTTTTAACATGGTCAAAATCAATCCATCAAAGATTAAATTTATATAATGATTGGAAGAATGTATTTGAGGAATTTGATTGATCTCAATGAAATATATGAAGCACTACATGCTTAAGGGGAAAATTGTCTAAAAAGTCTTAAGTTGATTATACTTTGACTAATTCATTCCTAAACATTTAGATTTTGTCAATTGAATCATAAATCTCTTGTCAATTTATCAATTGAGTCCATATGACCAATCAAGTTGGAAATTGCTAACATGGACATTAGTTGTCTTATGTAATGTTGCCAACACTATCACGAACAAATTTTTAATTTTTTTCCTCTTTTTATTTGCTTTTTTTTTTCTCATGTGTCAAGCTATGTGGACGAGGGTGAGGCCCT
The DNA here is from genome assembly GCA_016097485.1 of Eucalyptus sideroxylon x Eucalyptus melliodora. Taxonomy (NCBI): domain Eukaryota; kingdom Viridiplantae; phylum Streptophyta; class Magnoliopsida; order Myrtales; family Myrtaceae; genus Eucalyptus; species Eucalyptus sideroxylon x Eucalyptus melliodora. The sequence continues at coordinate 68,811,896 of CM027831.1, read as the reverse complement.
TACCAAATCTAGGCAATGGCTGCCCTACTTGCAGTCAGTAGGGCTGCAATGGCCCTCACCCAAGGACTCCATGGCGCCATTAGCGGTGGTCCTCGCCCAAGTGGGAAGGTTTTTGTGGCCAAAGAGGGTTGCCAGCACCATAAACAAATTAAAATAAAATAAAATAAAAATTATTTTTAATTAAAAATTGTCCCATTCAACATCAATGACGCCACTTCTCATCCATGTCAATGATTTCCAAACAAAATTGATCGAAATGACTCAATTAGCAAATCGTAAAAAGTTTTGTAACTCAATTGGTAAAATTGAAAAGTTTAAGATTGAATTTTTCAAAATACAATAAATTTATGACTTTTTTAGATAATATCTCTCATGCTTACGTGATGTTACAAATTGGAAATTGACATTTAGATAAATGAGTCATATTTTATTCCGACAATCATTTAACACATTGATTACTACATTAATTTGCGAAATCAATTTTACTATGACTAGTATTGCTCGTTACAGACTTTCCTTTTTTCCTATGGTCCCTTTTAAAGAGAGAGGAAGAGATGGAGTTGCAAGAAGGGCCAGAGAAAGGTAGCAAGCGAAAGCAACTCTCCTGAGCATAGTGATTCAAAAGAAAAGGGATTTTCAAAGCCAGAGTCGCAGAGAAGTGATTTGGCAACCATGCCAGCTCGTCTCCCGGGTCGAAAACGTCCCCCGGAGTCGCAGTCAAATGAACAGAAAAACGTTTTTTTCGGACAAATTATTGATCATATTTTAAGAAAAAAATGGAAAAAGACAGCGCATGGCATATGACGGCAATCCATACGAAGAATTCCCCCACGCTAACGCCACGACCTCCGTCACGTTCTCCATCTCTCTCTCTCCTGTCTTTTTGCGAGTTTCTCTTCCTCTATAATCAACGTCCAATCTTCAGGAAGATCCAACTCGCCGGCCTGGCCTACCGTCCTGGCAGGAGTCCGACTTGACCCCCTTCACAAGGCCGACATAATAATGGCGACAAAAAGTTACGGGTTTGAAATTCATTTCACTTCCCGTTGTCCATCATCTCTCTCCCGTCTGTTGCCTGCGAGTTCCCTCGTCTCTGGAAATCAACAACCCATCTTCAGGATGATCCAACTCGCCGGCCTGGCCTCACGTCTTGGCGGGTCTCCGACTCAGACCCCGACTCCCACGACTTGACCCACTTCTCAAGGCCGTCATCATTCAGACGACAACAAATTCAGGGTTGATATTCATTTCACTTCCCACTCCACGGGCAAAACAGGGAACCATGGACTCCGAAGGTTCATCGTAACAGCCTCCTCCTCCTTTCTCCTGCTCACCTTGATTTCCGGCGTTGCCACGTTTCAAATTACGTTTTCATCGTGTCAACGTAGCCTCACATAGCATGTTTCAAACAATGTAGTCCAATGGCTATTTACGGTTATCTTGCTTATTGAAATGGTATCGCGTAGCATGTGGATCTACCTAGACTATTGATCACGTGGACGTGCATAATAAACAGCTTCAATATTAGCAATTTGCATGGTCTATAGAGTATGTAATATAACTTGAATTAATCTTCCATCTTGTGTTAAGTGAATGGACTTCTTCCTGAATCATCTAAAGTCACAACTCTTTAAGGCAATGATAGTATCAAATGGCCGGACATCATGGTTTATAAATATATGATTGATAAGCAATGGTTACGAATCATATTTGCTTTATGGGTTTGGTAATAAAGAGTGCTCTACTTCTTCTTCTTCTTCTTCTTTTTGAATTTGTAATAATTAATTTACTTTCGACTCATAATTTTGAAATATTTGAATTATTACATAATGAAGCAAAATCATCGATAAGAATACATAATGTGAAGAAACTGTATAATTTTTTATGGAAAGAGAAGAAGATTTTCATACTTGAACGTAATGCATGTCATTGAGAGGGAGATCCAAATATTTGCAACATCTTACCTAGCTATGGAAAATAGAGGGCATAATTGTACGGGACTACCATAGAATCTCCTCAAATTCCCTGGGCATAATTGTCTAGGCATTTGATTTTATTGACGACTAAATCAATATTAGGTGAATTTTAGAGTCTATAAAATATCCTAGTAACTTTATTGATTAGTTAAGACAGGAGTCATGAGATTAAGTGAAAAAAATAACTGTTAATTATTTGACTTCACTAAAATGAAAAGTACTATTTTAGTTTTAGGAGATTTAAACAGTTTCACAAGATTTTAAGGGTGCACATAATAACTATTCCGTTTCTCTGTTTTCTATTTTTCAATTCTGGGAAACATATTTCGAACAAAAATTCGTTTGGTAGCGCAACTTTATTTTTTTATTTCTAAAATAAATTTTTAGTCTAGAAATAAATTTGGATCATAGATCAGGAGTAAAAATTATTTACTTTTATATTTTTGGCACAAAAATAAATAAATAAAAACTCTTCTCTAACCCTCGCTGCTAGCACCCACCATCCATTGCTGCTCGCTATCCGCTTGCCATCCACTGTTACTCGCCATTTGTTGCAGTCACTCGCCATAGCCGCTCGATGTTCACCATGCACCACCAATTGCCCAAGAGAGAGAAATTTTGTGTCGTTAGCAAATAAATTTTTATTTCGAGAGTAGAAAGTTTGTATTGTTATCAAACGCATATTTTTATTTAAAACTCATTCAAGAACAAAAATAAGAAAATTAATTCAAGTTAGAAATTGATTTCTGGATTAGAATAGATATCATTTGCATTCTAAAAGGTCTCATAAGTCAAGTTTTAGAGTGTACAAAATTAATATACATTTCAAAATTCGTATACCATGACAAGAACATAATTAAAAATAAAAATTTAAAAGTCGTTCTAGCTAGACATATCTTTGAAAATGGGAAGGCAAAACCACTTCCACAACGGGGACAATGACGAGACCAAAACAGTCGACAAAAAGAAAAAGAAGCAAAACACGGGATCAAATACACGAAGAAAGCCTCGTTCTATAACTTACTTTTTATTAGCCTCCAGTCAATTACGGCACCTATGATAATCATTTCATTTCTAGCCAAAATTATTTTTCTATTTCCAAAAATAGGTTTGAAATAGGAATCTATTTGGTAATGTAATTTATTTTTTTTATTTTTGAAGCAAATTTTTAGTCCATAAATAGATTTAGAATAGAAATAAAAAGAAAAAAATTTCACTTATTTATTTCTGGAATAGAAATGAAAAATCAAAATTTTTCTTGCTTTCGCTACTAACTAACTGCCCACCCGTTGTCACCAGCCATCCACCACTGGCACTTGAGAGGAGAAAGAATTTCCATTCTGAGAGCAGAATTTTTGTATTGCTATTAAACGCCTATTTTTGTTGAAAAACTTATCCAGAAAATTTGATAAGAAATTCACTTTTGGAACAAAATGGTTCTCATTCGTGCCTTTAACAAAGAGATGAGTTGCTGAGAAATTTCTGAAGATTTAATATTAATACCAGTGCTGGTGGATGAAAATTCGAACCTATAAAGAATCTTGAAGTGCCCTTACTAAAAAAGTGATGGAGAGAAGCGGTTGGGAGATGGCGCGAAGATGCTGTAAGAGCGGCTCCTGGAAGGTACAAGCAAAAGCAACTCTCTTGATCTTGACCATGTAACTTGGCCACCGTGCCAACTCGTACCGTGTTTCGGAAATGTCCCCCAAGTGATCGTAAATTACGAAAGCAACTCGTTCTCCGTCTCTCTCTCTCTCTCTCTCTCTCTCTCTCTCTCCCTGGTGCTTTGACGTGGCTTTATTAGAATCGTTATGCAACACTGAGAAGAGAAACGGGTGCAAAACTGCTTTCGCGTAAGAAGCCATAGCATTGTCGGGAACCGAACGGAGTTGCATACGACTGAGCACGACGGCTGAATCATGGACGCCGAAGCTTCATCGTAACAATCTCCTCCCTTCTCCTGCTCTCCTCAATCTCCGGCGTTTCCATGTTTCAAACTGCGCTTCCTTCCTTAACCTTTTTGCTCTGTTTTTGCTTCTCTTTTCCTTTTCCTTTGTTGTCTTGGAAAGGTTTGAGACAAGCGAGATGATGGGGACTTTCCTGGCTTCGACGCCGCTGCTGAAGGAGGCGTGGAGGCTGTGCAGCGCGGCGAATGCGATGGGGAGCGGTGCCTTCGTGGTGGAGCAAGTCGGGGGCGTGGGGTACGTGGCATTCTCGGGCGTCCAAGAGATGCCGGTGCTTGGTTGGGATCCGAGCTGCGCCATGCTGGCGCCGCTGGATGCAGCAGGCCACGGGCTGTTCGCGGCGCTGACACGCCGCTACGAAGGTGAAGAGCCCGTCATGGTTCACTCCGGAGTGCTTCACCGCTTCCTTTATTATCATTCGCGCAATGATCTTCAAAGCCAGGCTAGTTCATCGGCAACAACTTTACTTTATTTATTCATTGATTTCTTTTTTAGTTTATCTAACCAAACATAAAGTAAAAAAGAGAGAGAGAATGATGATTTTAGTCAAACTACATTCTAAGATTAGCAATTCCTACAATTTTTCCTAGCCTTTCTAGGTTCTACATATTTTTCCAAATTCATTAGAAATACAAAATTATCTTTTCATATTGTTGTTGACTCTTTTCGAAAAAGCTAATCTTATAAAACTTTTGTGAGACTAATGACGCTAATGGTTAATTTTTATTTGTATTTTATTTATGAACTTCTATCTTGAAGCTATCTCAAACTTTCGCGACGGCAACATCTCTAGTGGCATGTACCTTATTTCCTCTTCATTCTAGAGCTCTTTTTTTCCCACGATTACATTATGGAAAAATTCTAAATAAGAGCTCGAAGTGCTATCATTTTCTTAAATAAGAGTTTAAAGTAAAAATTATTTCATATAAGGGCATAAAGTTGCCATATCAGTCTGAAAAAAGAGCCTAAAATGATTATGGTTATTTTGATTAAAGGCCTAACCTCGTCGACCAACAAAAAATTCCAGCTAATCAAGAATATTTTTTTCCAAACACAATTTAAATTTAAATCAAATTAGATTAAAATTAAAATATATATAAGGAAAAATATAGGCAGTATCAGTCCCATCACTAAAGGGGCAGTAGCCATAGGCGGGCTCCCGCCTGCTTGTATTTTTCCTTCTTTTTTTTTAATTTTTTAATTTTAATTTTTTTAAATGAAAAAAATAGAATAAGGAAAAAAATTAAATCGACGGAATTGCCCTTTACTAGCTGGGTTCACACTCTTATTTGAAAAAAAGGGAAAGCACATTAGACCCTTATTTGAAATAATGTCTGCTTCATATCTTTATTTGAGAATATATGAGCACTTTGTATTATTATTTGGAATTTTCCCTTAAAGTATTAAACTTTGCGGATTAATACCCTGAAAAACCTCAAACCAATACACTTGTGGCAAATTTACCTCAAACTATTTTTTTGACCACAAAAAACCCCAAACTGGTATATCTTTGATAAATTTACCCTAAACTAGTATACTTATTACAAATTTACTCTCTGTTAGTTTTCGTTAAATTTTATTGTTAAATTATCAATTTAAATGACACGTAATAATTTACTGGTATACAAATTTGGGATTTTACGCTCTGTTTGTTGCAGTTTACAATTTTTGTGATTTTTTGTGGTATTAATCCAATTTAGCGGAGGGTATATTTGTCACAAATTTAGCGGTTTTGGGTTTTTTGTGGTCGAATAAATTAATTTGGGATAAATTTATCATAAATGTACTAGTTTATGATTTTTTATGGTTAGTTAGGGTAAATTTGTCACATGTGTACTAGTTTGGGGTTTTTCATGGTCAAAAAAATAGTTTTGGGTTTTACAAGGTATTCACCCAAACTTTATTAAGATATGGGTTGTCTGAAGTGGGCTGGCCAAGCTCGGTCCCACGATTTTGTCCTTCGGGCCTATCCACATCGATCAAGTATGGACAACGGCTCTAATGGCCCATTTGGTCCTTGATAACCTCTAGGTCTGAATTTTGAATTACTGTGGATCCGATGATTGGTTTGGAGTATATCAAACCGAACTGTTCATGACACAGATTTCCTAGTCGTGAATGGTGCTCTTCTCTTGAGATTATCTAAATAAAAGGGCCATACATATAAATACATCCTATGCATGTGTTAAAACATACTTGCACACTTATCATCAGTTTGTTGAACATGTTAGTGTTGTTTTGACTTGCTTAATAAACAGTTCCTTATGTTGAGCAATTGCAATACGACCAATGATTTCCTATATGATTTATTCATGTAACTCTTCTAATCGGACATGATATGGTGCGAGTTGATTTTTCAGTGAAGCATTGTAATTGAGATTTTTCCAAAAAGCTTTTAACCGGATTTTAGGAATTCTTAAATATGTATGCAGATTGATAGCTTGTTGGATAAAACCAAGTCAATAGTGATCACAGGCCACTCCATAGGAGGAGCAATCGCATTTCTCATAGCTCTTTCGCTTCTCTCCTTCCTCAAATCCATCTTCCCATCCTCAGTCCTGTGCATTGGTTTCGGCTCTCCTTTCCTTGGCAATGAGTCACTTTCGCGAGCCATTCTCCGCGAAAGATGGGCCAGCAGCTTTTGCAATGTCGTGGCAATGCACGATATATTGCCAAGGTTATTTCTCGAACAATCACTTGTTCAAACTCCCCATTGGAAGGCCCTCATAAGATTTTGGTACACGTTTATGATGTCACCAAACTCTATGAATCTCACTGACTTCCAATTAACTAAAGAAGACAAGGCCTGGCTATTTTCCTTTGCTGCGGCCGACATGGAGCACTTGGCGCAAGCAGGGGAAGGCTCGAGAAGGAGGTCATTCTGGCCCTTAGGGAATTACTTGTTTTGTTCAGAGGAGGGCATGATTTGTTTGGACAACGTTGTATTGGTCAAGAAGATGATGCATTTGATGCTAAGGACAAGCTCTCCAAGTTGTGTTATTGAGGAGCACCTTAAGTATGGGTGGTATGTAGAGAGACTTTCTCTTCAGTCTTTGGGGAGAAGGTTCATAGAAGGACATCTCTCTGAATCAAGCTATGAAGCAAGTCTTTCGATGGCTTTGAACTCATTGGGGACATCTCAACAGGTAGGGATGGCACCTTAGATCGACAAGGGACCATGATCTATAAATGTATTAATGTACGCTTTTTATTCCCAAGTTCAATTTCTCTGAGTTTAAACATTCTTTCACCTTTACTTTGTAGGTATTGATTGCACTAATGGCAAAAGATTGCTTGAAGATGGCAAGGCAGAAGGAGTGCCACCCAAACCTAAACGCCGCCTATTTAGCCATTAAGCTATCCAAAATTGCTCCTTACAGGGCGGAGATAGAGTGGTATAAAGCTTGTTGCGATAACTCCGACAAGCAAAGAGGATACTATGATTCTTTCAAGCAAAGGGGGGCCTCAAAGAGAGAATCACATATTAACAAGAACCGAATTATGCTTAAGGCCTTTTGGGATGGTGTCGTAAGCATGATGGATAGGAACAAGCTCCCACTCAACTTTCACAAAAGTTTAGAATGGGTAATTGAGGAGTCGCAGCTCTATAAGCTCCTCGTGGAGCCACTAGACATCGCGGAGTATTATCGGTCAGGGATGCATATGAAGAAAGGCCACTACATAAGTAATGGAAGAGAGAGGAGATACGAAATTTTCAATCAATGGTGGACCGAGAGAGTTGTTATCGAGAAATTGGGCAATAGGAGGACCAGGTATGCAAGCTTGACCCAAGACACTTGCTTTTGGGCAAGGGTGGAGGAAGCAAAGGAGTGGCTGGACAAATTCAAAAATGAAAGCGACCCAAATAATCTGGCTTTTCTTCGGGACAGACTCAATGAATTCGAAGCATATGCAATGAAGCTGTTTGATGGAAAAGAGGCGTCTGCTGATGTTCTGGCTAAGAATTCAAGCTTTAGTTTGTGGTTAAAAGAATGGAGAGCATTGAAATCACAGATTTATCCCCTAATCGAATTGGCCTTACCTGACTGATTCCAAGCCGATTCCCATGGAGACCTATTCACTTCCTGGTAAAAATTCTGGGAACCGTTCTTCAATATTGGTAAAAAGTAGTGGAATAAAGTTTCGCGATGAGATGAGATGTGGCTGAACAACAAAAAAAGTACGTCCTGATTTTATGTAGGGAGGTAATCCAATGTTCTGTCCTCTGTAGCTGCAATATTTTTCCTCATTCGACTTGCTACTGTATTTGTGCCGGAGAACAATAATATGATGCTTTGAACGGTTTGTGATCCTGCATATGCCTTCTGAAACCACCCATAGGATTAATTCCCTGCACCAAGATTTGCTAGACGCTTGGAAGTAGAAATGCAACAGGAAACAGAACAATAAGCAACCAGAATGAGAAATCCACCACCTGAGTGCTGATGCCAGCATTTAGGCCTATGGCTTCGAGCCAAGCGCGACATCATGAAGCAAATGGACATCTGGCTGGGGCAGGCAAGGTGCGCAGCCCATACATAAAGGGAACCAATCATCTTGTTAAAAGTTCATAGAGATAAGATCATTAAATATCTTGGACAAGCATCAACTTCTTTCGTAAGAAACCCTCCCAATAGCATAAATAGAACTTATATCGAGGGAAATGACGCATTTAGTAGTTTGGAGGATGTTCCCAACTTCCTATAAATTCTTTTGGAAAACAGAACGGCATCTAAGTTTCGAGAAAATGTTTTTACATGCAGCAATTTCCCCTCTCTAAAGTGTTGTTGTTAATCTTCTTCAGTCAGTTCAGCTAGCTTTTCTTGAAATAGAAGTGCAAAGAATCTCATTAAGGTTCAAATTTGGCAACATTCCACTAACGCCCTTTTGATATCTTTTCTCTTTTATTCCAAAAAAATGTTTTATAAGCAACTTGAATTGATTTACTTACTGTTTAGCAAGCATCTATAATGTTAACTCAAAATTCATATGATTTCTAATTGACATGAAGTCACTCAATTTTTTAGGATTTTCTACTTATTTAATGAAATCTAATATACGTGCAATGCAATGTAACCCAATGCTTAATTCTAATGACGGAAATTTTTTAATTAAATGGACCTAGCAACAATCACTAAATGACAATGGCTAATCAAGTTTGATAGAGATCATAGCCAGCTCCACTTTGACGGTGAATGGCGGTGGTGCTTGTGGACTGGTGAGATGCTGCGACTATGCTGCAGTTTAAAAATTAATTGCTTCAATTTGGTAAACCTGCAAAGGGAAAGATAAGCGCGAGAGCGAGCGTTTCTCCAGTGTTGTTAGAAGATCTCGAACGCGGGGGAAGAGCTGCAGGAAGCCAGCAAGAACAATTTTATTTTGACCAAGCCCCTTGACTGATCCCACGATCATCACTTGGAGTCTACTGGACGTTCTGAAAATCTTTCTTTCTTAGCTTTATTTCTCAATCCACCACGATCAGACTCAGTTTCTTAATGATGCTCGATGTCGCACATGAGCCAGATGTCGATGGAAATCGTCGATGAAGGTTGCACTTGTTGTGATGCCACGGATGTTGAAAAACCAGAGGAAAGAGTTGTTGATAGGCGACCCTCAAGTGATGAAAATTCGGCAACGGTGCAAGGAGGCAACAGCTTCTCGTCAGGGCTCTGTTTTTCAAGCACGTCAGGGCAGTGCGGCTCAAAGGGGCAATGAGCGTTAACATCGCGGCAGGGCTTGTGTTAACATCACGGCAGGGCTTGATTACCCATTAGAAATGGACGATTTTTCCTTTTATATACTATCTCTCATCAAGACGGTTACCGATGGGCGGTTGTCACGAAAATGTACAAAATGAGAAAAAAATTATGTGAAATAACCGCTACTTTAAAGAGAAAATATGGATCCCAAAATGTAGGATCACACAATATAAATAACATGCCGTGGCAGGGCCTGGTGTCGGCTTGGCACGTCAGGAACAACAGGTACGCCAAGGGGCTCGATGTCTTGATGGGCGGTTCAGGCGCTCGCTGGAGACTGGAGTACGTGGTCGCAGCTGATTTCGCCGGTGGCTTTGCCGAGAGACGTGTCTCTCTCTACTGGTGGTGTCCCACATCATGGGATAGTCCACGCGACCACCCATGATCATGAGGAATTGTAAAAATAATAAAGTGGAGTCTGTGATTTGCCCGAAGAAAAAGGGGCCTGAGGCATGAATGTGGTGATGGAAGAAGAGAAATATTGTTAAAAAAATCTGAATTGGGGCAGTCGCTTCTCTCTCTCTCTCTCTCTCTCTCTCTCTCTCTCTCTGCCTCTCACGCTTTCCTATTTTTTTTTTTTTCGTGAATGAACGGGCTCTCCCTTAGAATTGTTTCGCCCCTCTTTAGACAAAAGAAAGGACCGCCTTTTATACACCAAGCGACGGGGTGCCCTCCAAGGAAAGAAGCAATATCTCTTTTCCTCTTTCCAAACCCATATCCACGGCAAGAGATATAATTTCCTCTTTTTTACTTTTTTTTCATTGCCCGAATTCCTCCCACTATCCTCAGAATTGGCCGTGTCCCGTCTTCCTCACATTCACTTCCTGAAATAACCATGAAAGTACATATTCTGCAAAGATTGCCGACTTAAATTTTCCATGTCCGCACACTTCTGTCTTTTTTATTCTCACTCTTACTTTCAATATTTCATTCGAAATCTTCCTTTCCGTTGCAAAATATATTTCTCAGTGTATATATTGCATAAATATATGAAATAATTTTTGAATATTGGAATGATAATACAAATCTTTTTTGAAAATATCAAATCACCATTCATCATAAGTCAATTTCCGGTTATCAAGAACAATGGGCTCGGGCCAATTCCTTCTCATGGCCTTAGTCCAACTCATCAACTTAAAGCTCAAAGCATCAATTCGAATCTATCCGTCACCAATCCAATGCAATAATAAAAAGTAAATGCTCCTAAAATCATATGTCATACAATTTAATTCTAATATCTTTGTTTAAGGGTTAAAAATTAATCAATAATTTTTTATACAGTAGATGAATGATCGAGTCGCCAAAATTTAGATATCAACAATCCACAAAGGCTATTTACAAAAAGCAGCTTCTGTTTTACTTCGCCTGAAAACATAGAGAGTGACACCATTTGCTTCCTTAAACAGGTCTCTAGAGTCATTTAAGAGGTGAGCTTTGCCACTAGAAACACAACTAGTGAGATAAGACAAGATGCCAAAAAGGAATCTTGAAGTGCCTCTCTCTCTCTCTCTCTCTCTCTCTCTCTCTCTCTCTCTCTCTCTCTCTCTCTTATGCATTGTATAGACTATTGAGTTCAAATTACTAAATCACAAATATAGATATGAACCTAATATTCCCAGCCTTTCAGAGTAAGAAATCCATACCGTCACCATGTATACGACAAATATTCATTGAGGAAACTTGAAAAATTTACCGCAAAAAGATACTTCGCTTCTATGTTTCCTCTTAATGAGATAGCTTCAAGCATGATATCTACACAAATCTTCTCAGCAGTTTGTGCCGTTATCAAATGAATTTGTATTATAGAAATAAAAAAAAATTATTGTTATTAAATGCGTATTTTTCCTGAAAAATCATCTAGAGAATAGAAATAGGCTATAAATTGATTTCTAGAACAAACTAAGTTCTTGCGAAATTTCTGAAGATTTAATATTAATACTGGTACTGATGCATGAAAATTCAAACCTACACACTGCCAATATATAAAAGAAGAGATGGAGAGAAGGGGTTGGAATTTATTTTCTATGAACCGCGCTTAAAAAGGAGACGGAGAGACGGCGCTTGCATAGAGTTACAAGAGTGGCCACATAAAATGATTTTCAAAGCTGGAGTTGCAGAAATGTAATTTGCCAACCGTGCCAGCTCGTCTCTTGGATGGATAATCCCCGACTAATAGCAAAAGTCTCGGACAAATTATTGTGTCCTTAATCATGTTTAGGGAAAAAAGAAGAAGGGAAAGCACCCAACAGATGACATTGACCTCCCCCCCCTCTTTCTCTCTCTATCTCTATTTACGAACTCTCTCTCTCTCTCTCTATACAGGGACTCTCTCTCTCCATCTCTTTCTCTCTGTATCTCTATCCATGAACTCTCTCCGTCTCTCTCTCCATCTCTATCCACGAACTCTCTCTGCCTCTGTCTCTCTCTCTCTGATGGAAATGTGGAAATACCAATTATGAATATCAATAATTGATTCAGTTAAACGGTAATTAGCTTGGTAAAATATGACATAAAATCATTATGCAAATCAGTGTATATTTCCTTAATTTTCTTTCCTATCTTATTTCCTACCTCTAGTATTATAAGTTGAGGATTATACATGTACAAGAGATAGACAGAAACACGTAATTACGCTTTTCCTCTCTATTCTACTTCACTTTTTTCATGGTATCAGAACTTGATATTTTAGGGCTCAAGCTACTTCTAAGAGGTGACGATATTCGCATTCAACAATCCCATTTTATTGGGGTGTGTAAATACATGAACTCTCATGTATAATTCCTCGAGAAAATAGGAAAAAGGCATATTATGCAGAAAAAAATTCTCGTCCATTATCTGTGTGAATCCTTTGGATAGGTTTATCAAATTAATTTTATGAGAAATAAAAAATTTGACAAAGTAAAGAATGTTTGACTTTTAGATTGCATGAGGAAAACCCAAGTAGCACGAGTATAATCATCAACAATGGTTAAGAAGAATTGAGACCCATCACGATGTGAAGTGTGATAGGGCCCCCAAATATCCATATGAAGTAAGGAAAAAACATTGGTAGCTCTCGATGTGCTGACAGGAAATTTTGTCCGAGACTGTTTTGCTAATGGACATATTGGACATTTAGGATAAAGGAAACGTGAAGTATGACCCAAACGTTAATGAAAAATAATGTCTTTATTACTAGCAATGGCATCACAAGAAATGCTTTGATTGATGAAATCAAAATCTTTTTGGAGATTGGTTCAAAAATACAGCCCTTCGGCGCCAATACCCAAAACCATTAGTCTGCCGGTCAAAAGATCCTGAAAGAAGTAATTTTTGAAATTGAATATGGCACGACAAAAATTATCTTCACAAGCTTCTGAGACTGACAAGAGGTTAACTCAAAATCATGAATGAAAAGGACATTTTTGAGAACAATACTTGAATTGATGTGGACAGTTCTAATTTTGCTAACATGAGTAATATTTCCATTGGGCAGACGTATACATACTAAGGAATGTGCCCTTTCTTGAATGCTAGAAAATAACCGCTCATTGAATACTAGAAAATAACTGCTCTTAGCATGCGATTAATTAGATAAGCTACTGTAACTACACAATTGTCTCAAAATTTTTCTGGTAAAGAAAAGACTTCCACAATAGAGTCGCTAAGTTGTAGCGACCTCCCCGAAGCGGGCTAGACCACTTAGGGTTCGGCTAATGGATTGCTAAGTCTAAATTTAACTCGAGTTTTTCCAAACCTATACCAATTCGCAACTTAGGTTCAAGTTTTATTTAAATGAATTTTATCTATGAGTCGTCATTAATCAATTTACGGTAGGTCAATTAAACACCTAAAAAAAATGATGATAGAATTATTTTACTCTTACGAGCTAGAGAATTTGAATATGGGGACTTGATTATACTACATTTCTCTAATACCATTTCAATACCATTCTTTTTATTTTCAAAAATATTTTTTGCAAGTAGTTTGGATTTATTTTAATTTAAATCACTATCATGCAAATGAGGTGATCACACGAATGCTTAATTATTATTAAACAATCAATGAATCAAATAAATTGCATCAAAAGAATTAAACAAACAAAGCAAGCAATTTTTTTGGGTTTTCTTTTATCTTGAAATTAGAACTTTTACATGACCTAATTTTACTAACAAACAAATTCTAATTAAATGAACCTAGCATGCAAACTATTTGACATGCACCTAATTTTTTGTATTTTTTATTAAAATTCGTAATAATAAACTAATTAAATTTGTCTAAAATATTTTAAGGGTTAATTTGACTTAAACCATATTCTATCTCAAAAAATTATTTTTCTTTTTAAATTATCAAAATGTGCAAAGAATATATAAGCCCTTATCTATATAATTTTTTTTTTTTTTAGATCCAACTCTAATCTATTCCAAAAATTATCTAAAAGTGCAATCCTAAAAATGCAATCCTAATTTACTAAATCAACACACTCCGATACAAGATTTGAGTTTTAATTTTTTTAAATTTTTTTTTAGTATTTTTCAAGACAAACAATTATCAGATAAATATTATATCTCAACTAATCAAGATATTCATCAAATAAAAGATTAAAATAATCGAAAAAATAATATGTTGTCTAACTCTAAATATCACAACATATAATAAAGTTCAAAATAATTAAAAATTCGATCCGAAACCTTACAGATCAAATTAATAATTATAATAATTTACTAAATTCAAATACTATCAAAAGGCCTTAAAATCAATATAATTCAAAAAATAATTCAATAACTTATGGATCAAATTAAAAATTATAGTAATTTTGGGCAAAACCCTCCGAATAATGCCTAAAATATTGATGAGCATTGACATCCAATGTTCCAATTTAAATAACTAAACTTAAAAATTAAAATAAAATAAATTACCTAAGGGGGATTTGGGAAGGGCAGCAGCGATGATGGGCGGCGCCGGGCAGAGGTTGGCCGGTGTCGGAGCTCCGACGAGGAGACCGGCGGACGTGTGGCGTCCGACGCGGGCTGCTGCACGGCGGAGCAGGAGCAGCGGCGGTCAGCACGAACGACAGCAGGCGGAGGCGTGACGGAGGGCGGCCGGAGGTGGCGCAGGCTGCTGGGCGGTGGCGGGCGAACAGCGGGTCGCGGGTGAGGGGCGTGCGTTGGCCGGCACGGCGAGCTGCTGCAGCTGGTTCGCGGCTAAGGGGTGTAGGAGCGACGGCGGCAGCAGGGACCTGCGGACGAGCAGAGATAGGGGCGAGCGACGGAAGGGTGGTGCTCGGCGACGGCAGGGGCGCGGAGGTCGCTGGGTCACGGGTTGTAGAGGTGCGGCGTCGAGTCGTTGTGGGCGAAGGTCACCGGCGAGGGGTTTCGGCAGCTGCTGCGAGCGAGCGACGGCAGGAGGGAAGCAGCAACGGCAGCGTCGGGCTCTGGTGGTGCTGCTGTGGGACGGCGGCGGACTGAGGTGCAGACGTCGGCTGGGCAGCGCTCGGCGTCAGGCGGGGCAGCAGCGACGTCGGGTGAGCAGAAGCGGCGCGGCGAGCGTCGTTGGCGAGACCGGCGAAGCGGCGGTGGCGGAAACGTGGTGGCGGAAGCGCGGTAGCGGCTGGCGGAGGCGGTGCTGGCGCGGTGGCCGGTGCGGACGCGGGGCCGGCGCGGGTAGGGTCTGCCACGCGAAGAAGATGAACAGTGCCGCTTCCTTTTCCTTTATTTTTATTTTTATTTTTCTCTCTCTCTCCTCACCTGTCCACTCGCACGTCTCCCTCTCTGCCCTTTTGACAGTGCTGCTGTACCTTTCTGCCTCCTTTTCTTCTCTCTTTCACCCTTTCTTCTTCTTTTTTTTACTTTACACTGCTGCTTCCCTTTTTCTCTCACGCTTGCCTTTTTTTTTTCTTTGCCACGAATTTTTCTCTCGATTTTTTTGAATTCTTCGCCCCCATTTCACAAAAATTGTGACTCTTTTATAATGATTCCAAGCAATCGCTTTTCATGATAATTTTCGAGTGAATATCTTTTGTTGCATTAATTTATAACCGCAAATCAGAGCGTAATTTCATAATCAGCTTAATTTTACTTCAAATCCTTTCATTTTATCAAAATTCTTATTATTTATTTACCTGGATCCCTAAATCTTGATCTTCAACCAGGAACTACTCCCGCATTTATCAAGATTTGAAATTTCTAACTTCCATATATAATCAGTCAAATTGATTTTCCTTTTTTTTTCCTTTTATTTGTTCTGATACAATTTTTATTTTTTTGATTTCCTTAAGGTTGCCAAAATTATGTATCAACAGCTGTCATTCTTTAAATGTGAGCTCGTAAAGGTTACCCTCAAAGACAAGTTGAGACCTAAATTTTGATCATGTATATAATCTTAATCACCTTTTTTTTTTTTAATAGGGAAAATGCTAATGCAAATTATAAAGGAAACTTACCTAAAATAAGTTAGGAGCGTAGAGTAATTTAAGATAGTTGGTATTACATGTATATGACTCGTACTTTTCTACGATCGCCCAGAATAGTAATGAAATTAAGAGAAGGCTACCTTTCCTCGGACTTGTACATTTCTACGGTCACCCAGTATGACAGTATTTTGCTGTCTAGGACTTAAACTTCTCTTCGGTCGCATTGACAGAAAAATTGCTTCTTTTAGGATCCGTACATTTCTACGTTCGCTTGGTAGAGTAACAAACATTGTTTAGGATCCGTACTATCCTACGGTCGTCTAAACGAGAGATTATTTTTTTAGGACCCGTACCTTTTTATGGTTGCTTGAATGGGAAATAGCTTTTCCAAGACCCGTAACTTTCTATGGTCGCTTAAACAGGAAAATACTTTCCAAGATCCCTACATTTCTACGGTCGCCTGAATAAGAAACAACTGTTCAGGACCCGTACCTTTCTACAGTCGCTTGAATGGAAAATAGATATTGTCTAGGAACCGTACCATTCTACAGTCGTCTAAACGAGAAATCACTTTTCAAGACCCATACCTTTCTACAGTCACCTAAATGGGAAATAGATATTGTTTAGGACCCGTATCATTCTATGGTCACTTAAAAGGGAAACAATTTTCTATAACCCGTACCATTCTATAGTCGCCTCAATAAAAAAACAACTTTTTAGAATTTGTACCTTTCTACAGTCGCTTGAATGAGAAACATATATTATTTAGGATCCGTACAATTCTACGGTTGCCTAAGCGGAAAACAACTTTTCGAAACCCGTACTTTTCTATAGTCACCTTAATCAGATTGAATCTAAAGAAAAAATTTTAGGGGACAGCTCGACTAGGTTGAGTGTTGGTGCACTTGAGAGAGAATACCTGCACAATGACAAGTATTTAGAGTATGGGTAGAGATATACTTGTAGAGATATACTTACCTGGTGATATCTCTGATCCTTGGGGATATGTCTCATTCAAAGCCTAGTCACAAGAGAGGTAACATGCATTTTTGGTTACAAATAACAGATGCATTAACTCAAGTGAGGTTCATGCATGATAATTTCTATTAATCTCATATTACCCAATTTCCATTTCAAAAAAAATACTATAAACTGAACACATGAGTGTCATGGATGTGTCAAATGAGGGATCTTTCAGTCTGAAAAAACTTTTCATTCATCCTCATTAAAAGGTTATTTCGTCTTGACCTTTGATGCAGGAATTTAACAATCACTCTGTCTCACTATTATCATGCCAAACAAGAGTCTGAATAGTCTCACAAACCACCGCCCTAAACAACGCAGCTGGCTCGGGCTCTCTCCTCCGCATGAAAAGGAGAAGTTCGAATCCCAGAGGCGTTCTTAAGGATTCTTATCTGGAGTACTGTGGTGGTGAGTTCTGCAGTCGCTCTCTCAGGATTTGCTCATCGGTTGTCGGCTTACGAGGTTCCCTAGGTTACCTAAAAAAAAATGGTATCGCAAGTGATACGACCTTACCAATCTGAGAGGTCTTTAACATGGACCATAATGTGGGCTTGATCAACGGCTTAACGAAGGAGACTCTTTGAGTCAAGACTTATTGAAGAATGATATTCCGCAATCATTTCTAGGTTTATAAGTCAAGAAGCATATGAAATGAGGTAGAAATTGTCTTACTCACACCTCTATGAGCGATGCTTTTGAACATATGAACTTTTACGTTAATTCAAATGCTCTAATTTGAAGAGATTTTGCAAGGGATAGAACGTAGGTTTAGTTCATGAAAAGATTACCAAGCTCAAAAAGTGTTTAGGGGGGAGTAGAGTTGATGATCATCTTGATATTTCCACAAATTTTCTTTTTCACCATCGTGGATTTTCTTCATATCAAAACTCCATTGAGTTCTGCAAGTATCGCTTCATTGGGGATACGACTTGCTACAATCAATTTTTGATTTTTTTTTAATAGACATTAGCCTTGCTTTTATCAGTCACACTGCTTTTTCATGCCTCCTTACTTTTTGCACTTATTTTCTTTGGACTTACACAGCCTCCATCTTTTATCAGCATTCTAGACCATGCTACTTAAATGATTGTCTTTCACCTTACCCCGATATGGGGGATAATCACCAACTGGGTTTAGTATGAAATGAATTCGAAGGCTCAAGTGGGCTATGCAATGGACAAAAGTGTGTAGGGTAAAGAAAGAACTTCTCTTAGTCATCCTAAAGCACTTAAATTGCCGCATAAGTTGCATTTCAAAAGCAATACTTGAAGATTGATGCGAGTGTGAGCAAGAAAATTCTTACCATTCATTTCAAAATTGTCTCAATATGGGGTGATCCTTGACAGAGATAATTTAAAAAGAATATTTATAAATGTATGAGGCTCAAAGGGGTTAAGCAATGGATCACTTGTAGTGTTTGGGATAAAGAAAAAAATGCATCTCATCACCTCAGTTGACGTACCCTTTGCGAGATAACCTTTTTCTTTGTAGGCATGTAATTTTTCCATTCAACTCATTGGAGATCGTGTATGAAATAAGGCTTGCCTTTCATCATTCTAAAGTATCCCATTTGACATATCCAATTTGTCTCACAAAATTCATCAGTGAAAACATGCAAAATTTGGACAATTTAATTTGCAACTCATTGAGGCAATTCATTCATCACAAAAAATGTTTGCAAACACAACAAATTTTATCATGGATAATACTTCTTAACAGCATCAGAGTTAACATAATTGGAAAACTCACGACCATCCATCTTTGCCAAGATCAAGGCACCTCCAGGGAGTACCTACTTCACCACATATGGGCCACTGCAATTCAGAGCAAACTTGCCCCTAGGATTTGGAAAAATCGGCAACAGCTTCCTTAAGATCATTTACCTCAAAATGTATTGGTTGTACCTTTCGGTTGAAGGACCTAGCCACTCTCTATTGACAAATTTGGCCATGACAAAGAGCCTTTAGTCTTTTCTCATTTATTAGGTTTAGCTGTTCAAATCTTTGTTGCAAACATTCCGCTTCAGACAACTCCATTTGGGATAAAACTCTCAGGGAAGGAATTTCCACTTCCATGGGCGGAACTACTTCCATGCCGTACACCAGAGTGAAAGGGGTTGCCCCCATAGAAGTGCAGATCTATCATGCCAATCTCGATAATTCTCAGTTGTCTTAGTCAAGATCTTCTTAATGTTCTTATTGGCCACTTCAATAGCCTCATTCACTTGAGGGTGGTAAGGGGACGAATTCAGATGCTTGATCTTGAATTTGCTAAATAACTCATCAATAAGCTTGTTATTCAAATTTATCCTGTTATCAATGATGATTGCTTCAAGGACGCCATAGCAAGTAATTATGTCAAGCCAAGTATGATTTTCATGAAAAGCCTTAAATTCTAGCTTTGGTCACAGCAGCAAATGGGTTTATAAAATTAAGTTCAAGGCAGATAGCTCCATTGAATGATACAAGGCTCGTTTAGTAGCGAAGGGGATTATGCAACGAGAATGTTTTGATTATCATGAAACATTTTCTCCGATGGCTAAAGAAGTCATTGTTCGCTCTTTCTTGTCTATTGCTATCTTTTGCAATTGGCCATTCCATCAAATGGATGTTTCTAATGCTTTTTTATATGGAGATCTGGATGAAGAAATCTATATGTAGCTTCCATAGGGATTACATAGCTAGGGGGAGTCTCATGTATGTCGTCTTCGTAAATCCCCGTATGGATTTAAATAGATTCTAGGCAATGGTATGCCAAGTTCATAGCTGCATTAATCGATGCAAGATTTCAGCATTCCAGACATGATTATGTCCTATTCACATGGACTAAAGGTACTTTGTCCATTTTTCTCTTAATATATGTTACTGACATTCTTATCATGGGAAATAATGAGCTGGCTATTGCAAAATTCAAAAACTACATGAGTACCACTTTTCACATAAAAGAATTGGGGCCTCCTAAGTATTTCCTTAGCATTGAAATAGCTCGATCTGATAAGGGAATATGTCTTAGCCAACGAAATTTCATTCTATAAATAGTCTCCAAAGTAGGATTGTTGGGATGTAAACCAACTGTTATACTGATTGAGCAGAATGTGAAGTTGATGACACATGAGTATGATGCGAGCTTGTCTTCACCTATGGAGGATTCATTACTCAAAGATCCATCACAATATCAACGGCTTGTTGGGAAATTGATTTATCTCATAATAACAAGACCATATATATGTTATACAGTGCAAATATTCAGTCAATTCATGCACAAACCAAATCAGTCTCATATGGATGCAGCATTGAAAGTCGTGAAATACTTGAAGGGATGCTCAGGATTTGGCATTGTTCTGTCTCGAGATTGTGACATGAGAATGACAGCATATTGTGACACGGACTATGCTACTTGTCTGATGACAAGAAGGTCCATTATTGGTTTTTGTATCAAATTGGGAGAATTAGGGCGCGTTTGGTAACGTTTCTGTTTAAAAATTGTTTCTGGGAACAGAAATAGAAAAAAGTGTTTCTGTTCCAGGGAACAATTTTTGAACAAAAAAATGCGTTTGGTAAATCTGTTCCAGAAATATAAAAAGAATAGAAACACGTTTGGTAAATTTGTATAATTTTTTATTTCTTTTAATTTTTTAATATTTTTATTTTATTTTTCTATTTTCTTTCTTATTTTTTTATTTATTTTTCCTTTTTTTATTTTTTCTTCTTTGGCCGGCGGCCTCGCCCAGCCACGGCGAGGCTCGAGCGAGCCGAGCTCGCCCGGCCCGAGCTCGGCCTGAGGCCGGCCTCGCCGGGCCGGGCCGGGCGAGTGCCGCCGGCCCTCGTTGGCCGGTCGCCGTGATCGGCCGCCATGGCCAAGGCCGGCGACCGGCCAAAGAAAAAAGAAAGAAAAAAGAAGAAGAAAAGAAGAAGAAAAGAAAAAAAAAAAAAGAGAAGTATTTCTAGATTTTGTTCCAGAAACAAGAAACAAGTTTTTTTTTGTTTCTTGTTTCTGTTTCTTTTTTGTTCCTGGGAACAAAAGAACAAAAAGGAACAAACGCACACAAACGCATTGTCTTTCCTTTTTTGTTCCCAGGAACAAAAAAACAGAAATTTTTGTTCTTGGGAACAGAAATAGGGTGCAGCCAAACGCGCCCTTACTCATCTCATGGAAAAAAGAAGAAGCAATCAACCGTATCATTGTTATCAGCAGAATCAGAGTATCGAGCTATGGTAAAAAGTATTTGCGAAATAATCTCGATACGAGACTACTTTTAGATTTCGAAGTACAAGTCAATGGATCCAGCGAATTATTATGTGACAATGATGCTGCACTCAAGTTAGTAGCTAATCCTACATTTCATGAGAGAACTAAGCATATAGAGGTCGATTGTCACTTCACTTGGGACAAGATTCGGGAAGAAATCATAACAACGAGAGGAATTAGAACTATTAAGCAACTTGGAAACATCTTTACCAAGCCACTGTGCCAAAGACAACATGCATACCTATTGAGCAAACTAGGTGTCATCGACATATACAGGCTACCAGCTTAAGGGGGAGTGTTGGAAATATGGAAATACTGATTCTAAATATCAAGAATTGATTAAGTTAATCGATAATTAGCTTGGTAAAATAGGACATAAAATCATTATGTAAATTAGTGTATTTTTCCTTATTTTTTCTTTCTTATCTTATTTCCTCCCTCTAGTATTATAAGGGGAGGATTATACATGTACAAGAGATAGGCAGAAACACGTAATTACACTTTTCCTCTCTATTCTACTTCACTTTCTGTGACGACGCGTTTTAAAACCGTGAGGACTCAGTGTCCAAAGCGGACAATATCACACAAGTGGAACCCGGGACGTTACAAATGGTATCAGAGCCGACTCCCGACAGCGTGTGGGGCCACAGCGAGGACGCTGTGCTCCCAAGGGGGGGAGAGTGTGACGACGCGTTTTAAAACCGTGAGGACTCAGTGTCCAAAGCGGACAATATCACACAAGTGGAACCCGGGACGTTACACTTTCTATCACTCTCTCTATCTCTATCCATGAACTTTCTCTCCGTCTCTCTATTTCACTCACTCTCTCTCTCTCTCTCTCTCTCTCTCTCTCTCTCTCTCTCTCTCTCTCTCTCAAAGACAGTGCCCAGCAGATGACGTCGATCTATACGAAAACGCGAGATCCGTTGCGGTCTCCGTCACTCTCTTTCTCTCTCCCTGCTGCCCTTTGACGTGGCTTCACTAGAATTGTTATTGACCACATGGAAACAGCATAAAAAAGGAATAAGTTCGGGTCAACTGGTGGCGGAACGTAGGCTTAGTAGGCTCTTTTTTATGCAAAACAAACGGGTGCAAAACTGCTTTCGCTTAAGAAGCCATAGCATTGTCGAGAACCGAGCAGATTTGCATACGATTGAGCACGACGGCTGAACCATGGACGCCGAAGCTTCATCGTAAAAATCTCCTCCCTTCTCCTGCATACCTCAATCCCCGGCGTCTCCATGTTTCAAACTGCGATTCCTTCTTTAACTTTTTTGTCTTGGAAAGGTTTGAGACAAGCGAGATGCTGGGGACTTTTCTCTCTTCGACTCCGCTGCTGAAGGAGGCGTGGAGGCTGTGCAGCGCGGCGAATGCGATGGGGTGCGGTGCCTTCGTGGCGGAGCAAGTCGGGGGCGTGGGTACGTGGCGTTCTCGGGCGTCCAAGAGATGCCGGTGCTCGGTTGGGATCCGAACTGCACCATTCTGGCATCGCTGGATGCGAGCTATCTTGCGGCCACGGGCTGTTCGCGCCGCTGACACGCTGTTACGAAGGCGAAGAGCCGGTCATGGCCCACTCCGGAGTGCTTCACCGCTTCCTTCATATCATTCGTGCAATGATCTTCAGAGCCAGGCTAGTTCATTGGCAACAACTTTACTTTATTTATTTATTTTTTACTTTGTCTGACTAAAAATAAAGTGAAACAGACAAAAAAAAAGAGGAGATATCTCTCAATTGATCAGATCACTCAGTCTTGATTTTCGTGAAATTAGATTCTAAGATTAGTAATTCCTATAATTTTTCCTCTCCTTAATAAGTTCTATCATATTTATGAGAAATACAAAGTTATCTTTTCATCTATAATCATGGATTTGTTCGAAAAGTTAATGTTTTAAAAATTTTGCGAGATTGATGATGCTAATGGTTATTTTTTTTATTTTTTTTTTATATTTGAGCTATCTCAAACTTTTGTGAGGACAACATCTCTAGTGGCCTGCGCTGTATTCCCTTAGCATTTGGAAGCTCTCTTTCTTCCCCACCATTAAAATATTAGAAAGTTATCTAGCCATGGGCAGCTCAAAGTGGGTTGGCCAAAGCTCAATCCTGCAATTTTGGGTGCGATTAATTGAGCCTTTTCAATGGGTCTGAGAGAAATATTGGGCATTAGACGACCATTCTTAATGGGGTTTCAAGTTGAAAGGTTTAAAATTAATTAATTACCTATTTTGCCCTCAAAACCTTACTTAAAATCCAATTTTACCCTTTCAAAATTAAAACCCTAGCCTGGATCTCATTCTCTTACGTTTGTATTGCTTTCTTTCGTTTGCTCTCCACCCTTCCATCGCCCTCTCCCTCGCGACAGCTGCTCCTCAGTTCGACCGCGCTCTTCGCTCGCTCGTGCTCATTCTCTGCAGGTTCAATCTCTCCTCTCCCCCCCCCCCCCTCTCTCTCTCTCACCGGTGGATCCGCTTTCGATAGATCTGTACATTGTGATGTTTGGGCTGAAAAGTAACCCGAGCGAATGATGAATGGTGCTCGTGGTTTTTGGTTGCACTGTGATGTTTGATTTGAGTCAATCTCTCCTCTCCCCCTCTATCTCTGGGTGCTTAGTTCTGAGTTCTTGATTCGATTCTGCCGCATTTCCAGGTACTTGGTCAATAGGCTGATCGATTTTTGAGTTGAATCCGCTCTTGTCACGCGTTGTGCGCTGCTAGATCAGAATTCAAGATCCACTAGTGTTTTATTCTGTCATGCGAAGAAGTTTTCGTGCTGATTTTCTATAGTTCTTGATAAAGGCTCAAGAAAACAAGAGCCAATCGAAGTGTGGGGTCTGTTTCTTGAACGTTTTGACTTCTGGGTTCTTCTGATAGTTTCTTGCTGAATATTGTGCCCCATGTGGTGGTTCGCTTTAGTTGTAAATCATGCCTCCCACCCAATTACTAGCAACATGTTGGTTATCTTCCCTCCTACTGTCGTTTCTGATTTGCATTTGTACCCATTTTCTTTTCCAAATTGGTACTTAATTTTTTGTCCTTCCTTTGTGTGCAGTGTCTTATGGTAATTAGTTGTTACTTCTTTTTTCTTTGTCTTGAAGACTTTGTTGTGATTATATACGAGGCCTTTTAATATTTACCTCCTTCCGACTTTCCTTACTTGCACTCTCATTTGATTACAATTCCAAGGTATTTTGATTAAGCATGGGCTGCAGATCTATCCGCCCATTTGGTCCATGATAACCTCTGGGTCCGAATGTTGAATTACCGTGGATCTGATAGTTCCGGTTTGGAGTTATATCAAACCAAACCATTCTTGAGACAGATCTCCTGGTCATGAAGGGTACTCTTCTCATAAGAGTATCTAAATACAAGAGCCATACATATAAATACATTCTATACATGTGTTAAAACATATTTGCACACTTGTCATCATCTTCCGAAATGATAGTGTGGTTTTAGCTTGTCAAATGAACAGTTGTGTATGTTTAGCATTTGCAGTAGGGCCAATGATTTCCCACCCGATCTATTTGTGTAACTCTTCTAATCTGACATTATCTAGTGAAATTGATTTTTCAGGAAGTTTTTGAAGTATTGTAATTGATATTTTTTCAGGAAGCTTTTAACCAGATTTTAGGAATCCTTGAATATGTTTGCAGATTCATAGCTTGCTGGCTGAAACCAAGTCAATAGTGATCACAGGCTACTCCATAGGAGGATCAGTCACATTCCTCACAGCTCTTTGGCTCCTCTCCTACCTCAAATCCATCTTCCCACCCCAGTCGGTCCTATGCATCGGTTTCGTCTCTCCTTTCATTGGCAGCGAGTCACTATCCTGAGCCATCCTCCGCGAAAGATGGGGTGGCAGCTTCTGCAATGTTGTGTCGATGCACGATATAATGCCAAGGTTGTATCTCGAGCGATCACTTGTTCTGACTCCCCTGTGGCAAGCCCTCATAAGATTCTGGTACACGTCTATGATATCACCAACCTCTATGAATTTTGCTAACCTCCAATTAACTGAAGAAGGCAAGGCCTGGTTATTATCCTTCGCTGCGGCCAACATGGAGCGCCTGGTACAGGCAGGGGAAGGCTCGGAGGGAGGTTGTTTTGGCCGTTTGGGAGTTACTTGTTTTGTTCATATGAGGGCACAATTTGTTTGGACAATGCTGTATCGGTCAACAAGACGATGCATTTGTTGCTGAGGACAGGCTCTCAAAATTGTATTGTTGAGGAGCACCTTAAGTATGGGCAATATGTTGAAAGACTGACTCGTCAGTCTTTGAAGAGAAGCTTCATGTAAGGAGATCCCCCTGAGTCAAGCTATGAAGCCAGTCCTTCGATGGCTTTGAACTCCATAGGGACCTATCGACAGGTAGGAGCACATCTTAGATCATCGATTGTGATCTAAGTCTATCAATTTGGGCATTTTATTCCTGGGTGCAATTCCTCTGAGTTTAAAAGTTCTTTGATCCCCTCCTTTGCAGGTATTGATTGCACTGATGGCAAAAGATTGCTTGAAGATGGCGAGGCAAATAAGGCCCTCACCGGACCAGAACACTGCTAAGTTAGCCATTAGGCTATCCAAAATCGCTCCTTATAGGGTGGAGATAGAGTGGTATAAAGCCTGTTGCATAAGTCTGCCGAGCAAAGAGGATACTATGATCCCTTCAAGCAGAGGGGCGTCTCAAAGAGAGAGTCCCATATAAACATGAACCGGATCATGCTCGCAGCCTTTTGGGATGATGTCATATGCATGATGGACAGGAATGAGCTCCCACTCAACTTTCACAGACGTTTAGAATGGGTAATTGAGGAGTCGCAGCTCTATAAGCTCCTTGTGGAGCCATTGGACATCACGGAGTATTATCGGTCGGGGATGCATCAGAAGAAAGGCCACTACATAAGCAATGGAAGAGAGAGGAGGTATGAAATTTTGGATCAGTGGTGGACCGAGAGAGTTGTTACCGAGAAACTGGGCAATAGGAGGACCAGGTATGCAAGCTTGACCCAAGACGCTTTTGGGCAAGGGTGGAGGACGCAAAGGAGTGGCTGGACAAAATCAGGAGGAAGAGTGACCCAAACAACCTGGCTTTTCTTCGGGACAGACTCAATGAGTTTGAAGCATATGCAATGAAGCTGGTTGAAGGAAAAGAGGTGTCTGCTGATGTTCTAGCTAAGAATTCAAGCTTTAGTTCATGGTTAGAAGAATGGACAGCATTAAATCGAACTGGCCTTACCCAACTGATTCCAAGCTGGTTCACACAGATATCAATTCGCTTCCTGGTACCATGCTGGTTCAGATGGGGTCCGATTCGCTTCCTTGTAAAATATTTAGGAGTCGGTCTTCAAAGGTTTAATTTCTGGTTCCATGTAGAACTGGTTTAAAATAAAAAAAATCTAAGTTCTCATAACTTTCATGTCATATTCAATAAAAATAGGAAATTCAGCATGGAAATCAAAATCAAAACAAAGGGATAGATGTAATAAAGACTTTCAGAAGAGGGGAAAAAAAAGGCATATGAGCATTCTTCAGCCTGCTCTTTGTGCAATTTTAGACATACTATGTTGCTTGCTTCAATATTGGTAAAAGGTATTGGAATTGAGGTTCATGGTGAGAGATACGGCTTAACAACAGAAAGTGTACCTCCTGATTTTATATTGGGAGGTAATTGAGTATTTTGTCTTCTGCAGCTGCAATATTTTTCCTTATTCAACTTGCCGCTTATTACGTGAAATATTTCTACTTAATAAGAAGACGTGAAGAGTCCACTTTGGCGCAAGGTTGTTGCCAACTTTATTTGTGCCAGAGCACAATAACATGATGCTTTGAATGGTGATCCTGCATATGCCTTCTGAAGCCACTCGTTGGATCAATTCACTGCACCAAGCTTTGCTAGATATTTGGAAGTAGAAATGCAACAGGAAAGAGAACAAGAAGCAAACAAAATAAGGAATCTACCTGAGTGCTAATGCCAGCGTTGAGGCCTATGGTTTCAAGCCTTAAAGCAAAGGGGACCAATCATCTGTTAAAAAGTTCACGAAGATAAGATCATTAAATAACTTGAAGAAGCATCAACTTCTTTTCTAAAGAAAACCACCTAATAGCATAAATAGAACTTATATCAAGGAAAATGAAGCATGTAGTAGTGCAGAGGAATTTGTTCCTAACTTTATATAAATTCTGTTGGAAAACAGGACAGGATCTTAGTTTCGAGAAGATTTTTTCACATGCAGTACTTTCCCCTCGCTAAAGTATACTTGTTAATCTTCTCCAGTCATTTCTGCAAGCTTCTCATGAAATAGAAGTGCAGAGAATCTCATTAAGGTTCAAATAAGGCAACATATGCTTTGAAAAGATCTTTGCAGTTCAGAGGTAAATCAGCATAACTTCCTGTGTCCTTTATGTTTGCTTTTTGAGGTCGTGTACCTATAAGACGTTATGACTACAGTAGTTTGTTTGAGACAAAAAACATCCCTCCTTTCACATTTACATGCTCAGATGAACAATACTTTTTGCTAAGAGTAACGACACCACCTGCATATTTTTTTGGCCTTTCAAACAAGTTCTCAAGTGTGAAAAGGTACTAAAATGTGCAAACGAATATTATTAGGAGCCCCTGAGAACGAGCTGACTTGGGAAGACGAAACTAACACTAGGCTGGTAATGGAAAAATTGTCCAAAAAGTCCTAAATCTATTGCACTTTTGCTAATTCAGTTATAAACCTTTTAACTTTGCTAATTCAGTCATAAACCTTTTCACTTTTTGCTGATTTAGTCCATCCGGACAATTTTGGCTGGAAAATGCTGACATGGACGCCGGTGGTGCCACGTTGAATCATTAGCACTAACGTGAACAATTTTTAATAATATTTTAATTTTTTTTTTCTTTTTTACCTTTTTTTTCTTTATTTTCTTTATTTTCTTTTTGGCTTTTTTTATTTCCTTTTCCGATGGCCGGCCACTGGCCATAGGCGACGGCTAGCCGGCCACCGGCCGTCGTGAACTCAGGCGCAAACCACGTCTTCGTCACCGTCGTTGCTGCTGTCGCCATCTTCGTCCCTCCATCTCTTCTGCTCAGGTCCTCCCGCCTCACCCCCGTCGTCCCTCCATCTCTTCTGCTCGAGTCCTCTCGACTCGCCCCCGACTCGCTCGACTCGCCACCGGGAATCGACAGTGTTAATAGGGTGGAAGGATCGTCGTCATCTTCCCGATCGTCCACGCCCCCTTAGCTAGGGGAGAGGGCCAACCTGGCCAGCCTCGCCGGATCTAGTTTGGGCGAGGGCGAGCCTTGGCGTGGGCTCCCCTCGCCAGATCTGTCGAGGCCGGCCCTTGCCGAGACCAGGGAGCCCTCGCTCGGCGTCACCCTCGCTCGGCGAGGCCACCCTAGCCTGGGGGAGGGTTGGCCTCACCCAGGCGACCCTAGCCGAGTCGTGCTTGGGCGAGGGCTCCCCTCGCCGAGGCTCCTCCTCGCTTGGCTAGTCCTCACCTATGACCGGTGGCCAGCCGCCGGAAAAGGCTAGGAAAAAAGCCAAAAAGAGGAAAATAAAAAAAAAGAAAAAACAGAAAAAAATAATAAAAATTTTAAAAAATTCAATAAAATATTAAAATATTATTAAAAATTGTTCATGTTAGTGTCAGTGGTCCTACGTGGCACCGCTGGCGTCCACATCAGCATTTTCCGACCAAAATTGGCCGGATGGATTGAATCGGTAAGAAATGAAAAGGTTTATGACTCAATTGGCAAAGTTAAAAGGTTTATGATTGAATTAACAAAAATGCAATTGGTTTAAGACTTTTTGGACAATTTTTTCGGCTGCTAATTGACAACAAGCGCAGCAAAAACACCATATTAGGCGTGGTAAAAAGCATAGCCTAATCAGTAACTACTAATCACCGATAGGAGAACACCTCGACATAAGAAATTCTTATAGGTGTTTAGAAACTCGAGGGGAATGATATAAGGTCTCTTAGTCATCATTCACGGAGACTGTTTACAAAAAGCAGCTCACCCTTTTCTTTGCCTTATAACATAAAGAGTGACGCTGTTTGCTTCCTGGATCACGTAGCCACCAGAGTCATTTAAGAGGTGAGGTTTGCCACTGAAACACAAGTAAACTTGTAAGATAAGGTGCTCAAAGATTTCTTGTTTACTCCTCTCCATAAGACGAAAATGCCCGAAAAAGAATCTTGGAGTGCCCTCACTGATAGATGAGGTTTAGATGTTAAAGTTTCACGGTCAAGTAGCATTGCAAGTTGCGGGGAAAAAAAGGCCGGATGGACGGAGTAAGCACTATTTGTTGCACATACATGCAGGAGGAATGACACAGAAGTATGTGATTGTATGCATGCATATTTTAAGCTAACATATTCCACATTCTGCAATAGTTTCTTTGGATTAAAGAAGTCAAAGTTCAGTCCCTCTGCCACGGTCCAAGCACAAACCATATTGAGTTTTCTCTTTTCGTTAGATCAACACCGATGTGACAAATTCAATTCAGTAGTGCATTACCCAGGAGTCGGCAACTGTGTGCAGAGCGACATAGAGCAAATGGTCACGTCATGATGGACTCTGATGTTCGTGTGGCAAGAACAGCATCAATAGAATGGAGAACTTCCTCCAACATCGTCCATGTTTGGGTGTCAAGAGGGCTCTCCGGCTTGTCTGAGTGAGCGATGTTTAAGAGATAGAGCTTCTTTGGGTTTTAGACCCGCTCATATATTGAATTTAATGGATCCATGTTAGGCGAATATTTTGGTGTAACATGCGTTGGAAAAATGATTAGAATACATAAAATAATAATAATTATTGAAAATACATTACAAAAGATTAGAAAATAAAAATAAATGTCTAAGGCATGCAAACAATGTCCTTAAGGATAATTCCGCCTCTCGGACTATGAAACTCGGTGCATAAAGCTTCAGTGGCTATCCTTCTAAGATACAACAGACCTTCCTCTATACTCTGCACTAAATATTAAAAGGAAACAAAATAACTTTTGTGTATAACCCAGCAAAAAGAAAAGGAAAGATGTGAGAACATATTGTATTTACTAAGATTATGGTTTGAAGTTTAATTTATATTCAAACAAGAAATAGAGAGAGTCGTTAGGAGATCGTCATAAATTAATTGG
Source organism: Eucalyptus sideroxylon x Eucalyptus melliodora (assembly GCA_016097485.1). Classification (NCBI taxonomy): domain Eukaryota; kingdom Viridiplantae; phylum Streptophyta; class Magnoliopsida; order Myrtales; family Myrtaceae; genus Eucalyptus; species Eucalyptus sideroxylon x Eucalyptus melliodora. The sequence continues at coordinate 68,781,409 of CM027831.1, read as the reverse complement.
TAATATTAAAGATGACCATTATAAAATAATGAAGAGTTTATGAAATAATAAATCAAAAGTTATAAAGCCGTTAAATGACTGTTAGACAACCATTAGAAAGCCGTTATATGACCGTTTAAAAGCCGTTACAAAAATAATGATTTTTATGATGATCATAATTTCTAATAAATATTTCAAAATTGCTGAAATATGTAATAATCCCTCCCATATTTCAGAAAGTTTTGACAAGAAAAATAGAATAATACTGGGTTAATGGAGAGTAATGAATAAGAACTGGTGCTTGTTAGGCTATGAACTAATCTTAGAAAAAATGAAATATAATTCACGAAATCATTGGTGAAGTTTGAAACTTCTATGAACCAAAAATTTCTTTTTGTGAAATATAATTTTCACTAATCACATTACACTCCGACAAACTTTGTTGTTCAATGCGATTTCGCGCTAATTATTCATAAGTGCTTTAGAGATTTTAGTCAAAAATTCTCATACAAGCAGCTCCACTCCACAATTATATAAGTGATTCCATTAAGTGTATATTGTAGATTAATACACCACCAATAATGGCTATGTAATTTCATTAAGAGCTTAGCTCAACCTCTTTTTCCTTATAATTTTGTACTATTTTCACCTTAGGAGGGACAACAATTTTTTTACAGTGCACTAAATCAACAAATGACTTGTTATTACCCATATGAACCTAATTCATGGGATCGCCAATCACATAGTTTGGGTTACTATCATTGTTGATTTTCTTCAGTTGGCTTGTCCCATTCCCCTCAATGTATAGTTAGAGAATTGGCCAAAATCCATTTCTGACTTCATATAATTAACGGACATAATTCCATTATTAAGCAGCTGCTTTACCACATCATCTCTCAATCGGACGTGTCAATTTTTTCCATTGAAAATTTTATCTTTGCATGGCTATTGCTTCTTGGCAATAATAATGTATAAACACAAAATGTGTCATTTTCCCAAAGGAATATCTGCTAAGAGTTTCTCAACTACCCAGCCTCATTTTCATATATGAGTTTGAGAAGAATTTTTTTTTTCTCAAGAACTTGAATAGTTCTCAATTTACCAAAGAATAGTAAATATTTTCTTCTCCTTTACCAATTAGAGCTTAGGAGGATAAGGCATTTTGTTTACACATATATGCCTAGTAGCACTTGAGTCTACCACCCATAATTTCGATTAGCCACAATATTGGCATGGGAACGACTATAGCAATTATTTAGTCAAATCATCTACTTCAACCAAGTCGATTTTTGGTTAAGTAGGATTGCCATTTCCCCCATGACTTCATTCGACTGCTTTTATGTCAAGCACTTCCACCGGGTGAACACATATTCTTTAATGGATTTTATTTCATCTGAATCCAAGATCCAGTTAACATCACCGTTTCCTTCTGATACAATGGGAAATGCACTATGTAAAATACAATAAACTTGACAATACTCACCATTTAACAAAGTATTTCACAAAAGACATCAATCTTATTCAATATAGATCTCTTATTCAACATAGATCTATGTTGGCTACGGATGCCAAAAAAAAAAAAAAAAAAAATATATATATATATATATATATATATATATATATATTATATATCTCACAACAATCACTAAAGGAGATTGAATCTTAATGCGATAGCCAATAGGGGTGAGCATCAGTCTAGGGTCAACCTTGAACCGACCCTGGACCAACCCAACCTTGCCGGTCTTGGTCCGATTCCTAGGGAGACTGGGTTGATCCTTGGTCATAGAATTTTTGGACCAGCACTATACGGGTTGATCCTCAGTCTTGAGAGTTCTAGGTCGGTTCAATCCAGACCAATCCTAAATATATATATAATATTATTTATAATTTTTTTATTTAGAGAAAACCTTAAAATAAATGGCGTCAACGACATTAAACAACTTTTTAGTGAAGAGTTCAAGTACTTTTATATTGTTCTTTAATAACTTAGATTTTTAATGTCATTTATGGTGTTAATAGTCATAATTTACGAATGAGGAAAATGTTTTTGTAAATAATTCTCACAGCGTCAAAAAGGTATAAACAATTCTTTCCTCCTCTAATATTCGTTCGCTTTTGTTTTATTTGTCCTTTTAGTTTTCAATTTGCCAAAATTGAAAGAAACAACTTCTCTCGCTCGCCACTTGACACTCACCTTGCTCGCTTTGTTTCACTTGTGCCGCTTGCCACTCAATGCTTGCTTAGCTTGTTGCTCCCTGCTTGACATTCGATACTTATTCTATTTAACGCTCACCCCACTTGCCTTTTACCGCTTATCTTTCTTAGCTGACATCGCTCATCAACGAACCCATTGGGTCGGTATGGTCCTCGATTGCCCTTTTAAGGAGTAAAAAAAATGAAATAAAAAAATTATCGGTTAGTCCTAGGTTGACCTTGAAACCGAACCGAATCCATTGGGTTAATCCGGTCTTTAATCGTTTTTTTAAGGAGTACAAAAAATGAAATAAAAAAATTATCGATTAGTCTCGAGTTGACCCTGGAACCGGACCGAATCCATTGGGTTGGTTTGGTCTTCGGTCCCTAGCTCAATAGGGTCGATTCTCGATCCCAAAAATTGAGGACCAGCATTGTATGGGTTGGTCCTAGGGTTAGGGGTGAACTGGCCCAACCCAGACTATGCTTACCTCTAATAGACAATCAAGTCTCTACTTATCATCATGCATGAATGGACATTCAACATAAATTGGCAAAGTAAATATTCTTACAATTTTTTTTTTTTTTACATAATTACTGCTGTCAATAGTACATGTTGCTCCAAAAATGTTAACCAAAACTGAGAGGTTAGCAAAAATCTGAAATGAATTAATAATTTCACAAAATAACTGTAAGACTTCCTTTGAGTGTTATATATGAATCACCAAAAATGTCTCAACAATGCATACTCAATACAAAACATGTAATCAATTTAATTATGCAATAAATTACTATTTAATAATTCTATCAACAGTTATGCATGAAAAATTCAATCATTGCAAAAGAGACATTATAATCTTTAACCCATAAATTTGTGGCTATTATAAAATATAAACCTCTTTGGTTGTTTCAAACATAAGTGTGAATCTAATAAATTCAGGAATAGAATCATGATAATTTTGACAAGAAAAATGTTTGGACCAAAACTTTAGTAGTCATAAATATAATGCCAACAATGTTTTACACATGTAAAACTCAAAGTAGACTTTAACTCTTTAAGCAACATTTAAATGACTAAAATGTGAAATATAAAAATTTCTCAAAAGGCAGGATGCAAAAAGCATACTCACTAAATTGTTGATTGCGCTAATTTAGCTAGAAAAGTAATTAATGGCAAATATTGGGGTGTATCATTAGTCAATTGAATAGTTGTTGCCCAATTATTCTATTAGCTTGTGCTTGCTAAATTGGATCTCCATTCCCCTTCTATCAAGCATAATTCCACTTCGTCAAGAAGGCAAGAATCTGCGACCATTCGAATGCTAGAGAAGTTCTATATGTGAGTGGATAAGAGAGAATTATCATATCTTCATGTATTTATCAAACATACATATTGTCATGTAGCAAGTACCAACACATGTATGAGCATATACATAGATAGAGGCCCACGCTGCACTCCCAAGCAAGCATGAATAAAGACATGCCACCAAATACCAACACAAGCTCGTGTCTACACTTACTTGAGCATATTGGCATGAACATCACCAACCAACTAATGATTGTATGCACCCTAGCATATTCCCAAGAATGACTGGACAATACTGTGAGAGTATTGAAGAATTTTGTTCCAAAGTCAAATGAAACCTATTTTCAAAATCTATAATCACAATAATATAAGGTAAAAAGAGCATAATTTTAGTAGTAAAACACAGAAATCCCACATGATAGTATCCATTGTTTCGTTGAAAACAATTATATATAATTTAGTCCAACATGGGCAAGCTTGATAAGATTCTATATAGGTGGAGCCAAAGACAAATTAAATAGCAGATAAAAATAGTTATGAACTAGCTTCATGAATGTACATTAAACAACTTTTAGCAGGAGAATAGGAAGAATTAAGGACAAATGGAAACTATTTTGAGTAATAGAGGAGCGCCCCAATTTCCAATCCTAAATGAATGATTATTAAAATAATCACGAACTTGAGAGAGAAAACATCTACACACGTCCGACTTTCTATTGGAAAAACAAGTATAGGTATTGAAGCCCAAAAATAAAAAAGAAATATATAAAAGAAATATTAGCTCAATTTCTTTCCATTTCTTTTATGGTTTTCCTTTTCTATTTCTTTTTAATTAGCCACGCAGAATCATTATGCCATTTTTAAAGATTTTCTACATAGGTAATTTTGAAAAACTGTAAGCATCTTTCGTAAAAGTTTAAGAGCACACATTCATGGAATATGTTTAACAAGATTAAATCAAATCTAAAGAGAACACACAAGCTTGTGACACCAAATTTCAAATATCAGAATGAAAGGATCTCGACCTATGTGATGATAATTCTTCAAAATGTGGAAACAACGCGCCAAAATGGAAATTACACCCTTCAAGTATTAATTTAGAATTTCCAAAAAACGACTTTACTTGAAACTCAATAACCTTACCAAAATGACCAAAAGCTATTTTGTGTTAATGCTTGATACTATCCCATGACAAACCATCAAGAATATGTGATACTTGTCTTTAGGGGTGAGCATCAGTCCAGGGTCAACCCTGTACTAGCCCAACCTTCCGGTCCTAGTCCGGTTCCTAGGAAGATTAGGTCGATCCTTAGTCTTAGAATTCCTAGACTAGTACTTGATAGGTTGGTCTTCGGTCCTAAAAGTTTCAGGTCGGTCCAACCCGGACCAACCCTGAGTGTGTATATATATTACTTATAATTTATATATATATATATATATATATATATATAATGTCTTTTACGGCGTAAATAATCATAATTTACAAATGAGAAAAATGTTTTTGTGAGGAGTCCTCACAGTTTCCAAAAAAACATAAACAACTCATTATGACATCACTCTCTAGTATTCGTTCTCTTTTATCTTATTTGTCATCTTAGTCTTCAATTTGCCAAAAATTGAAAGAAACAACTTCTCCGCTCACCACTTAACACTCGTCTCACTCACTTGCGTAACTCGTGTCGCTCACCGCTTGATGCTTGTTTGGTTTGTTGCTTCCCGCTCGACATTCAATGCTCATTGTGTTCGATGCTCACCCTACTTGACTCTCACCACTTGCTTTTGTTAGCTAACCTTGCTCATCATCGAACCCATTGGGTCAGTATGGTTCTCGGTTGCCATTTTAAGGAGTACAAAAAATGAAATAAAAAATTATTGGTTGGTCTTCGGTTGACCCTAAAACTAGACCAAACCCATTGGGTCAGTTTGGTTCTTAATCGTTTTCTTTTAAAGAGTACAAAAAATGAAATGAAAAATTATTGGTTGGTTTTGGGTGACCCTGAAACTGGACTGAACCCATTGTGTCAAGTTGGTCCTCAATCGTTTTTTTAAGGAGTACAAAAAATAAAATAAAAAATTATCGATTGGTCCCAAGTTGACCCTCAAACCAGACCGAATCCATTAGGTCAGTCCAGTTCTCGGTCTCAAGCTCAATAAGGTCAGTCATCGATCCCAAAAATTGAGGACTAGCACTGTGCGGGTTAGTCCTAGGGTTAGAGGGCGGACCAACCCAACCCGAACCATGCTCACCCCTACTTGTCCTTCACCATCTCCAAATCCTTGTTCAATTCCAAGGTCGGTGGAAGCACCGGCAATTCTAATTTTGAAAGCTATAAGGCATTTATCCTTAAGATTGTTGGAAAAGGGATTAGTATAAATATAATAATAATAATAATTGGAAATACATTACAAAAGATTAAAAAATAAAAAGAAATGTCTGAGGCATGCAAACATTGTCCTTAAGGATAATCCTACAACTCTTGGAGCAGATATCTATTTGCTTGGAAAATCACATTATAATGTATTCCGGTTTGCATTTAAAATTTATATTGTGACAACAGTCTTTTCTTATTTTAGTAGATATCAGATAAAGCTAATGCTTCAAGCATGAAGTCCGAATTTCACTTGAATTGAACTTAATGATGTTGATAAAAGAGTCCAAACTATTTGTGTTCCTACGCAAGAAAATCACCTAGACCAAGTTTTTGTTTTCTTTTTGGATGATGAAAATAACCTAGACCAACTATATGCTTATGTTGTCTCCTATAGTTGCACCTTAAAAAAAAGTCAGGAAAACAATTAGTGTGCTATGTTCAAACTATCTGCTAAAACCCTGAACGAGCTGTGAGCACTTTATATTTGGCAGTTTGTCCACATTGGATGCCCTGAACATGTCTTCATCTGGTTAGGATTTGACAATGTATTAGTTAGTTCGATTGGTTGTCGCCATATTTCAACTTTTAACCAATATAACTCGATGAGAGTTGCTGATTCTGCATATTGTACTTTCAGTTTACTTGTCTTGCTTGTGTGATGGGTTTTACATGTGAAGATGTGGGAACTCCTTTTGCACATTCGAATCGCAATGCGATCTTGTGCTTGAGAACCACAGAGAGCAACAAACATGATTCTTCTATTGTTTTGCTGGATAAAAATCATCGGCTGTGGTCAACCTAGTAGTGTTATCTTCTATGTGGTCCTGCAGTTTTAGTCTTGGGATTTTATTTTTTGCAATTGCTTTTGCAAATTGGAGTCCAGGTCGCTCTCACTGCTGCAAGCAAAGTCCATGTCCAATGTACTTCCTGAATGAGGTGTTCCAGAATGAAAAGGCAATTGGTATTTTCGGAAAAGTGGTTCTTTAGAGTTCTTTGTCTTATAATTTAAAAAATTCCTTGTAATACCATTTGTTCTCTCAATAGGTTTCCCATATTTGTTATCTCGTCGGTAGAGTTATTGGCATATACCAACATAATACCCTAAGGGGGTGTGCAAACAAAGGCAAGAAAAGGTATAAAATGGAGGGGTGTATGATTAATATACGTAGGTAGTTTCCAACTGAACATGTACATTCCCAACTAAAAGCTGATCTTTTGTCAATAATTCTTCCGTGTCGTGTCGGACACGCAGTCAACTTTTTTTTGACACATTCAGACCTACGTGTCCGAGAGAGGATTGTTGAAGAAAATGATGGAGGGTGGAGACGAGGGCGAGGCAGTGATGCCGTGACGGTGAGGGAGGGTCTGCTGCGATGGAGGGCTGGTGGCGAGGTTGAGGCTGTGGCTGCAGAGGAGGAAGGGTTGGAGGCGAGCGGTGAGGCGACTAAAAGAGAGCAAAGAGGATCGTGTGAGAAGGAGGAGGAGGAGATCACGGTTAGCAGGTGATGGGGGGAGGGGGAAGAAAGGGAAAGAATCGGAGGAGGGCGGGGGAGGAGAAACAAAGGGTGATGAGGCGGGGGGCCTGGGGGGTTAGGGTGGCGTGGGGAGAGGGGGAAGAGAGAAATAATAACAGGTGGGGGGTGGAAGAAAGGGGAAGAAACGAGGCGGGGGGGCCTGGGGGTTTAGGGTGGCGTGGGGAGAGGGGGGAAGAGAGAAATAATAACAGGTGGGGGGTGGGGGACGAACGAGGGAAAGAAATCATAGGGGCATGGGGTGGAAGAGAAAACTGAGGGAAATGACAAGTCATAGGGGGAGAAATGAGGAAAAGAAATTGACAGGGGGAGGGGTGAGTTTGAGGTGGCGTGGGGGAGATAGAAATGAGGGAGGGAAATAAATTTTGGGGAACGAGGGTTTGTGAAAAAAAAAAAAAAGGGAGAAAAATAATTTTTGGATGTCGATATTATATTTTTTTAAAAAATAAATAAATAGTTAAAAATAATTTTTCAAAAATAAAAACATTAAAAGTTAAATAATGATAAATTTTAATTATTATAGAAGATCATAAATTTTCTTAAAATAAATTGATTATAATTTTTTGTTAGTTATTAGTTTCATCTATAATTTTTTGTTAAAGTTAGAAATATGTTCTCAGATATGGATACGCATTAACTATTAATATGTCTTTCAAACTTCCTATGAATAGTTTCTTAATATTATTAGTACAAATTCATTGTAAGCTCTTTTTTATTATTTATTTATTTGTAAATTTGAATCAAATTAATTATAAATAAAAATATTTATTTAATATATAACGTGTCCCAACATATCAAATTCTTTACTTTTTAAAATGATGTGTCATTGACGTAGCGTCGTGTCGTGTGGTGTTGTGTTGTGTCGCATATTCATGTTATTTAGACTGCATGTGTAATCTGCAATTTACTCACATGAGCTATTGTACGATAACCTTATCTTTTGACCATACATGTCGTCACCTATCGAATCATTGGATAGCTGTTAAAATGTGTGCGGACTTCAATGGCAGGAACCGAGCATCGTATTTTGTCGTTCTCACTGGAGTTTGCGCCTTGGCCCACCTGTCCATTTGCTTTGACGCTGGCATGGGGATGAAAAATCATTACTCACCTGGGGGTGCTGATATGTTCTATCACTCGTTCCTATTTTTCAGCGAATAGAACCATTCAACGAGACCTTTTTGTTCCATTTGCAGGAGGGCATGGATAGTGATATAGCTCTCTTGCCTTTTGATCATCCGATGGAGATGAAGATGAAGGTCCTTCGGTGTTCATTTCTTTCGGGAATAGAGTAAGTACTAGGCATTAGCTATTTCGCCTTTTCTTGATGAGGGTGGAGCGATATCTCATTTTTGGGAATTACGTTAGTTACACAAGTAGCCATAAAAAATGAAAGCTCACGAGAAAGTTAGGAAGATTTATTATAGTGTCGGTACATGCAAAGTTAAACCTAGACAAACCAAAGGCAATGTTATATTAATTCGATTATATATCACACGGTTTTATAGTTGCATGCATTTAAAAAGGACTTCGTAGACTGGTCATTGATTTAAGTAAAAGCCTAGTAATGTCGAATTGCCAATTGTTTAGTCTGGCAGTTTATGTTGGAATGATGCAAATATTTTATTTGAATTTTTTAGGCAATTTTTGTTGGGCTTTAATTAATTATACGGCGGTGAGGCATTTTTCAATTCCACATAAGGAATTTCTTTTGGCCAATCAAATGAGTAAAACTTATACCACATGCGGGTAGTGAAATTAAAAATTATCTTTGGACAATGATGAAAAGATAAAAATTCGATTCGCTCCTGTCTTCCTCCTTCGTCCCTTTGTTGAGCCAACGAAGGTGGGCAAGAGACCAGCGAGGAGATGAAGAAGGGAAGGTAGTAAAAAAATGTGAATTGTAAAGACCGGTGGGAAGATGGAGGCAGTTGAGCCCAACACAAGCGGCATTGCACGCCACCCGCCTAAGGGCGCCCGGAAATTGTTCTCTATGCCTGCGCTCATGTATATTGAATCTGTCCCGACCTCTTGATCCTCTGATTTTTGGCACGGATTCCATGCGCTTCTCCATTGAAGAGAAAATCAATGGCTGTAATTGCACGCTACCGATTCAAGCAATAATTTTCCCCTATGATGTTGCGACATAATCTCGAATCTCTATTAGCCCGTCTATTCTATATAATATAGAAACAATGAAAGTGACACAGATGGTCCTTAAATTTTGGTTTGCTATGTTTATCTCTAAACTCTTAATTCATTTAATGTCGTCTATAAACTTTCAAACATTTTATATTGTCTAAGAATTATATTAAATATTTATCAATAGTACTGACTCGTCTTAAGAAGGGTTTCCCATCCCCAAATGTTTCGAATGACTTATTATAGCAGAGTGGTCAGTTGGCTTGAGCATTACAGTGGGCCTACGTCCCTTTCGTATGTGATCAAGGACAATAACGAAGGGCCTCGGGCGAAGAATAACGCGACAATGCACGGGGGCATGTTTGCTTATCACTTCTTTTACACATTTTGTCCTTTCCCGTTGATATTAAATCTCAATCCACATGTGGTAAAAAATCATCACAAAATTTGTCGGTGAACGTACGTGCCAATATTTAACTATTGTGAAATCGACAAGTCACGAATTTAGAACCGAGCGATACTGTAGGGGCAGTAAAATTCGGAGACTAAAGATGGAAAACGCCAAGTACGCCCTGTCTCGTGGAACACACCCTCGTGCTTGCGACGACGCTCGATGGAGACAAGACGTGCTCGGATGGGGACCAATATGCAATATGGTAACTTCAGGGAACTTTAACGCTTTCCGTCATTGATTCGGGATAACGATATAAAATGATCAAGTAACTTTGGTCTCATATATAATATAACTTATGAACTTTTAATTTATTTAGTATAATCTTTAAATTATAATTCAGTATGTAATATAGTTTTTGAATTTTCAACTTATTCAATATGGTCTATAGACTTTTAGTGTGTGTGTATATAACGTAATCCCAAAATTATATGAAAACATTCAATATTTTCATTTTATTAATTGAAGTTCAATTGCAATATTGAATATTTTTATATTGTTTATGGACTAAATCGAACAAGTATATATTGAACAAATTAAAAGTTCAATGATCATATTACACATGATGTTATAGTTTAGAGACCACACTAAACAAATTAAAAGCTCAAGACTATATTACATATTGAGCCAAAATTTACAAAACTTTTATGTCAGTTTTCCCTGCTCATGCCGATGGGTGATTCTCTCAAAAGTAACAACTAGTCTAGAAAATTGTTCAAAAAGTTATAAACTTATTACATTTTTGTCAATTTAGACCTAAACCTTTCACTTTTTATTAAATGAATCCATTGAGCCAATTTTGGTCGAAATTCGCTAATGTGGACACTAAGCATCCTATGTGGCACGACTAACACTGAGGCGGTCAAAATTTATCATTTTAAAAATATTATTTTTTTTTTTTGAATTTTTGAATTTTTTTTTTTTAAAAAAAATTTCTCTTCTTTTTTTCCCCCTCTATCTCTTCTTCCTCTCTTCGGCCAAAGGCTCAACCGGTGAGGGTTGGCCTTGCCATCCTCAGGTGAGGTTGCCCTCGCTAGGAACTAGGGAGGGGCAACCTCGTTGCCTTCACGCAAGGTCAAAGGGATGACCTCGCGAGCCTTGGGCAAGACTTGTCCTCACCAAATCTAGCTTGCCCTTTTAGATCCGGTGAGAGCAAGCCTCACCCTCAACCAAGGCTCGTGAGGTTGTCTTTATATTCATGTTAGTGAATTCCGATTAAAATTGGCTTGATAGACTCAATTAACAAAAAAATGAAATTATTTAAAACTCATTTGATATAATTAAAAAGATTTATAACTGAATTGACAAAAGTGCAATAAGTTTAAGACTTTTTAAATAATTTTTCCTTCCAGTCTCAATGCAAATGGTCCCTACAAAGAACTGGCCACTTCCTTTGCCGGATAAGTGGCGCTAGGCTTTGGCTTTATCTAGACAGGGGTGCAAATGGGCTTTCAAAATTGCACCGAAATGCATGGGAATGCAAGCCGAGGCACTGCTCATCTTACCGCTCGACATTCCGACGGACAATCTGAAAGCAACGATACTTCCCCATGCATTTCACGAAGTCCCTTCACAGACTTAGTCCTTGACTTAGACCGTACTGGGGAGTCGTCAACTCTTTGGTCTACGGCAGCACCCCATCCGAATTCCACTTCTCAATTGCCTGGAACTTGCGCGGCAGGTGGACGATGAGATTTGACAATTCTAATCTTTTGGAAATGGATGACGAGGTTTCTATGGATCGAATTAGCATAAAAGGCCTGGTCAAATTAATAGGAATTTTATTTTAAAATTTTCCAGGACTAAAAGTTTTAACATGGTCAAAATCAATCCATCAAAGATTAAATTTATATAATGATTGGAAGAATGTATTTGAGGAATTTGATTGATCTCAATGAAATATACAAAGCACTACATGCTTAAGGGGAAAATTGTCTAAAAAGTCTTAAGTTGATTATACTTTGACTAATTCATTCCTAAACATTTAGATTTTGTTGATTGAATCATAAATTTTTTGTCAATTTATCAATTGAGTCCATATGACCAATCAAGTTGGAAATTGCTAACATGGACATTAGTTGTCTTATGTAATGTTGCCAACACCATCACGAACAAATTTTTAATTTTTTTAAAATAATTTATTTTTAATCTTTTTCCTCTTTTTATTTGATTTTTTTTTTCATGTGTCAGGCTATGTGGACGAGGGTGAGGCCCTTACCAAATCTAGGCAATGGCTGCCCTACTTGCAGTCAATAGGGCTGCGATGGCCCTCACCCAAGGACTCCATGGCTCCATAGCAGTGGCCCTCGCCCAGGTGGGAAGGCCTTTGTGGCCAAAGAGGGTTGCCAGCACCATAAACAAATTAAAATAAAATAAAATAAAAATTATTTTTAATTAAAAAATTGTCCCATTCAACATCAATGATGCCACTTGGCATCCATGTCAATGATTTCCAAATAAAATTGATCGAAATGACTCAATTAGCAAATCGTCAAAAGTTTTGTAACACAATTGGTAAAATTGAAAAGTTTAAGATTGAATTTTTCAAAGTACAATAAATTTATGACTTTTTTAGATAATATCTCTCATGCTTACGTGATGTTACAAATTGGAAATTGACATTTAGATAAATGAGTCATATTTTATTCCGACAATCATTTAACACATTGATTACTACATTAATTTGCGAAATCAATTTTACTATGACTAGTATTGCTCGTTACAGACTTTCCTTTTTTCCTATGGTCCCTTTTAAAGAGAGAGGAAGAGATGGAGTTGCAAGAAGGGCCAGAGAAAGGTAGCAAGCGAAAGCAACTCTCCTGAGCATAGTGATTCAAAAGAAAAGGGATTTTCAAAGCCAGAGTCGCAGAGAAGTGATTTGGCAACCATGCCAGCTCGTCTCCCGTGTCGAAAACGTCCCCCGGGGTCGCAGTCAAATGAACAGAAAAACGTTTTTCTCGGACAAATTATTGATCATATTTTAAGAAAAAAATGGAAAAAGACAGCGCATGGCATATGCCGGCAATCCATACGAAGAATTCCCCCACGCTAACGCCACGACCTCCGTCATGTTCTCCATCTCTCTCTCTCCTGTCTTTTTGCGAGTTTCTCTTCATCTATAATCAACGTCCAATCTTCAGGAAGATCCAACTCGCCGGCCTGGCCTACCGTCCTGGCAGGAGTCCGACTAGACGAGAAAATATTGGGTGGTCCGGGACCGCCACGTCAGCGTGGTCCCGGACCACTCACATGGCGCCACGTGTATGGGGAGTGCAGACAAATGACTGAAATTGGGCCCACTTCTCTGACGCTCTCTGTGACAGCCTCCTCTCTTGTCCCACATCGCCTAGGGAGGGAGATCTTGGTTAGCTTATAAGGCTTGGGTCCCTCTCACCTGTGTAACGCGTTTTAAAGCCGTGAAGGAAGAGACCGTGGCTGGGATGGCGGTTCGTCCGCGCCAAGGGCGGAGTGACCAAAGTGGACAATATAACACAAAAGAGACCGGGATGTTACAAGTGGTATCGAGCCGACTTCCGATCGTGTGGGACCACGGCTCGAATCTTTGTTCGACGCCCGTGGGGCCATAGTGATGACGCTATTCTGTTAAGAGGTGGAGAGTGTAACAACCTCCTCTCTTGTCCCACATCGTCTAGGGAGGGAGATCTTGGTTAGCTTATAAGGCTTGGTCCCTCTCACACGTGTAACGTTTTAAAGCCGTGAGGAAGAGACCGTGGCTGGGATGACAGTTCGTCCGCGCCGGGGCAGGTGTCCCAAAGCGGACAATATTACACAGTGGGGCCCGGGATGTTACACTCTCTCTCCTCTTTCGCTCTTTTGTCCCCTCCCCTCACATGTGGCGCCATATGAGTGGTCCGGGACCACGCTGATGTGGCGGTCCCGAACCACCCAATATTTTCTTCTGACTTGACCCCCTTCACAAGGCCGACATAATAATGGCGACAAAAAGTTACGGGTTTGAAATTCATTTCACTTCCCGTTGTCCATCATCTCTCTCCCGTCTGTTGTCTGCGAGTTCCCTCGTCTCTGGAAATCAACAACGCATCTTCAGGATGATCCAACTCGCCGGCCTGGCCTCACGTCTTGGCGGGTCTCCGACTCAGACCCCGACTCCCACGACTTGACCCACTTCTCAAGGCCGTCATCATTCAGACGACAACAAATTCAGGGTTGATATTCATTTCACTTCCCACTCCACGGGCAAAACAGGGAACCATGGACTCCGAAGGTTCATCGTAACAGCCTCCTCCTCCTTTCACCTGCTCACCTTGATTTCCGGCGTTTCCACGTTTCAAATTACGTTTTCATCGTGTCAACGTAGCCTCACATAGCATGTTTCAAACAATGTAGTCCAATGGCTATTTACGGTGATCTTGCTTATTGAAATGGTATCGCGTAGCATGTGGATCTACCTAGACTATTGATCGCGTGGACGTGCATAATAAACAGCTTCAATATTAGCAATTTGCATGGTCTATAGAGTATGTAATATAACTTGAATTAATCTTCCATCTTGTGTTAAGTGAATGGACTTCTTCCAGAATCATCTAAAGTCACAACTCTTTAAGGCAATGATAGTATCAAATGGGCCGGACATCATGGTTTATAAATATATGGTTGATAAGCAATAGTTACGAATCATATTTGCTTTATGGGTTTGGTAATAAAGAGTGCTCTACTTCTTCTTCTTCTTTTTTTGAATGTGTAATAATTAATTTACTTTCGACTCATAATTTTGAAATATTTGAATTATTACATAATGAAGCAAAATCATCGATAAGAATACATAATGTGAAGAAACCGTATAATTTTTTTATGGAAAGAGAAGAAGATTTTCATACTTGAACGTAATGCATGTCATTGAGAGGGAGATCCAAATATTTGCAACATCTTACCTAGCTATGGAAAATAGAGGGCATAATTGTACGGGACTACCATAGAATCTCCTCAAATTCCCTAGGCATAATTGTCTAGGCATTTGATTTTATTGACGACTAAATCAATATTAGGTGAATTTTAGAGTCTATAAATTATCCTAGTAACTTTATTGATTAGTTAAGACAGGAGTCATGAGATTAAGTGAAAAAAATAACTGTTAATTATTTGACTTCACTAAAATGAAAAGTACTATTTTAGTTTTAGGAGATTTAAACAGGTTTCACAAGATTTTAAGGGTGCACATAATAACCATTCTATTTCTCTGTTTTCTATTTTTCAATTCTGGGAAACATATTTGGAACAAAAATTCGTTTGGTAGCGCAACTTTATTTTTTTATTTCTAAAATAAATTTTTAGTCTAGAAATAAATTTGGATTAGAGATTAGAAGTAAAAATTATTTACTTTTATATTTTTGGCACAAAAATAAAAAATAAAAAATAAAAAATAAAAACTCTTCTCTAACCCTTGCTGCTAGCACCCACCATCCATTGTTGCTCGCTATCCACTGTTACTCGCCATTTGTTGCAGTCACTCGCCATAGCCGCTCGATGTTCACCATGCACCACCAACTGCCCAAGAGAGAGAAATTTTGTATCGTTAGCAAATAAATTTTTATTTCGAGAGCAGAAAGTTTGTATTGTTATCAAACGCATATTTTTATTTAAAACTCATTCAAGAACAAATATAAGAAAATTCATTCTAGTTAGAAACTGATTTCTGGAACATAATAGATATCATTTGCATTCTAAAAGGTCTCATAAGTCAAGTTTTAGAGTGTACAAAATTAATGTACATTTCAAAATTCGTATACCATGACAAGAACATAATTAAAAATAAAAATTTAAAAGTCGTTCTAGCTAGACATATCTTTGAAAATGGGAAGGCAAAACCACTTCCACAACGGGGACAATGACGAGACCAAAACATTCGACAGAAAGAAAAAGAAGCAAAACACGGGATCAAATACACGAAGAAAGCCTCGTTCTATAACTTACTTTTTATTAGCCTCCAAGTCAATTACGGCACCTATGATAATCATTTCATTTCTAGCCAAAATTATTTTTCTATTTCCAAAAATAGGTTTGAAATAGGAATCTATTTGGTAATGTAATTTATTTTTTTATTTTCAAAGCAAATTTAGTCCATAAATAGATTTAGAATAGAAATAAAAAGAATAAAAAAATTTCACTTATTTATTTCTGGAATAGAAATGAAAAATCAAAATTTTTCTTGCTTTTACTACTAACTAACTGCCCACCCGTTGTCACCAGCCATCCACCACTGGCACTTGAGAGGAGAAAGAATTTCCATTCTGAGAGCAGAATTTTTATCTTGCTATTAAACGCCTATTTTTGTTGAAAAACTTATCCAGAAAATTTGATAAGAAATTGACTTTTGGAACAAAATGGTTCTCATTCGTGCCTTTAACAAAGAGATGAGTTGCTGAGAAATTTCTGAAGATTTAATATTAATACCAGTGCTGGTGGATGCAAATTCAAACCTATAAAGAATCTTGAAGTGCCCTTACTAAAAAAGTGATGGAGAGAAGCGGTTGGGAGATGGCGCGAAGATGCTGTAAGAGCGGCTCCTGGAAGGTACAAGCAAAAGCAACTCTCTTGATCTTGACCATGTAACTTGGCCACCGTGCCAACTCGTACCGTGTTTCGGAAATGTCCCCCAAGTGATCGTAAATTACGAAAGCAACTCGTTCTCCGTCTCTCTCTCTCTCTCTCTCTCTCTCTCTCCCTGGTGCTTTGACGTGGCTTTATTAGAATCGTTATGCAACACTGAGAAGAGAAACGGGTGCAAAACTGCTTTCGCTTAAGAAGCCATAGCATTGTCGGGAACCGAACGGAGTTGCATACGACTGAGCACGACGGCTGAATCATGGACGCCGAAGCTTCATCGTAACAATCTCCTCCCTTCTCCTGCTCTCCTCAATCTCCGGCGTTTCCATGTTTCAAACTGCTCTTCCTTCCTTAACCTTTTTGCTCTGTTTTTGCTTCTCTTTTCCTTTTCCTTTGTTGTCTTGGAAAGGTTTGAGACAAGCGAGATGATGGGGACTTTCCTGGCTTCGACGCCGCTGCTGAAGGAGGCGTGGAGGCTGTGCAGCGCGGCGAATGCGATGGGGAGCGGTGCCTTCGTGGTGGAGCAAGTCGGGGGCGTGGGGTACGTGGCATTCTCGGGCGTCCAAGAGATGCCCTTGCTTGGTTGGGATCCGAGCTGCACCATGCTGGCGCCGCTGGATGCAGCAGGCCACGGGCTGTTCGCGGGGCTGACACGCGGCTACAAAGGTGAAGAGCCCGTCATGGTTCACTCCGGAGTGCTTCACCGCTTCCTTCATTATCATTCGCGCAATGATCTTCGTTGCGTGGTTAGTTCATCGGCAACAACTTTACTTTATTTATTCATTGATTTCTTTTTTAGTTTATCTGACCAAACATAAAGTAAAAAAGAGAGAGAGAATGATGATTTTCGTCATTCGCGACTGATCGGATCACTCGGGAAAATAAATGATTATTTTCGTCAAACTACATTCTAAGATTAGCAATTCCTATAATTTTTCCTAGCCTTTCTAGGTTCTACATATTTTTCCAAATTCATTAGAAATAGAAAATTATCTTTTCATATCGTTGTTGACTCTTTTCGAAAAGGCTAATCTTATAAAACTTTTGTGAGACTAATGACGCTAATGGTTAATTTTTATTTGTATTTTTATTTATGAACTTCTATCTTGAAGCTATCTCAAACTTTCGCGATGGCAACATCTCTAGTGGCATATACCTTATTTCCTCTTCATTCTAGAGCTCTTTTTTTCCCACAATTACATTATGGAAAAATTCCAAATAAGAGTTGAAGTGCTATTATTTTCTTAAATAAGAGTTTAAAGTAAAAATTATTTGATATAAGGGCATAAAGTTGCCATATCGAGTCTAAAAAAAGAGCCTAAAATGATTATGGTTATTTTGATTAAAGGCCTAACCTCGTCGGCCAACAAAAAATTCCAGCTAATCAAGAATATTTTTTTCCAAACACAATTTAAATTTAAATCAAATTAGATTAAAATTTAATATATATATATATATAAGGAAAAATATAGGCAGTATCAGTCCCATCACTAAAGGGGCAGTAGCCATAGGCGGGCTCCCGCTTGCTTGTATTTTTCCTTCTTCTTTTTTTAATTTTTTAATTTTAATTTGTTTTTAAATGAAAAAAATAGAATAAGGAAAAAAATTAAATTGACGGAATTGCCCTTTACTAGCTGGGTTCACACTCTTATTTGAAAAAAAGAGAAAGCACATTAGATCCCTATTTGAAATAATGTCCGCTTCATATCTTTATTTGAGAATATATGAGCACTTTGTATTATTATTTGGAATTTTCCCTTAAAGTATTAAACTTTGTGGAATAATACCCTGAAAAACCCCAAACTATTTTTTTGATCACCAAAAACCCAAAACTAGTATATCTTTGACAAATTTACCCTAAACTGGTATACTTATGACAAATTTACTCTCTGTTAGTTTTCGTTAAATTATCAATTTAAATGACACGTAATAGTTGACTGGTATACAAATTTGGGATTTTACGCTCTGTTTGTTGCAGTTTATAATTTTTGTGATTTTTTGTGGTATTAATCCAATTTAGCGGAGGGTATATTTGTCACAAATTTAGTGGTTTTGGGTTTTTTTGTGGTCGAATAAATTAATTTGGGATAAATTTGTCATAAATGTACCAGTTTATGATTTTTTTATGGTCAGTCAGGGTAAATTTGTTACAGGTGTACTAGTTTGGGGTTTTCATGGTCAAAAAAATAGTTTTCGGTTTTTCAAGGTATTCACCTAAACTTTATTAAGGCATGGGTTCTCTGAAGTGGGCTGGCCAAGCTCGGTCCCACGATTTTGTCCTTCGGGCCTATCCACGTTGATCAAGTATGGACAACGGCTCTAATGGCCCGTTTAGTCCTTGATAACCTCTAGGACCAAATTTTGAATTACTGTGGATCCGATGATTGGTTTGGAGTATATCAAATCGAGCTGTTCATGACACAGATTTCCTGGTCATGAATGGTGCTCTTCTCTTGAGATTATCTAGATAAAAGGGCCATACATATAAATACATCCTATGCACGTGTTAAAACATACTTGCACACTTATCATCAGTTTGTTGAACATGTTAGTGTTGTTTTGACTTGCTTAATAAACGGCTCCGTATGTTGAGCAATTGCAATACAACCAATGATTTCCTATATGATTTATTCATGTAACTCTTCTAATCGGACGTGATATGGTGCGAGCTGATTTTTGAGTCAAGCATTGTAATTGAGATTTTTCCAAAAAGCTTTTAACCGGATTTTAGGAATTCTTAAATATGTATGTAGATTGATAGCTTGTTGGATAAAACCAAGTCAATAGTGATCACAGGCCACTCCATAGGAGGATCAGTCGCATTTCTCATAGCTCTTTCGCTTCTCTCCTTCCTCAAATCCATCTTCCCACCCTCAATCCTATGCATTGGTTTCGACGCTCCTTTCCTTGGCAATGAGTCACTTTCGCGAGCCATTCTCCGTGAAAGATGGGCCAGCAGCTTTTGCAATGTCGTGGCAGTGCACGATATATTGCCGAGGTTATTTCTTGACCAATCACTTGTTCAAACTCCCCATTGGAAGGCCCTCATAAGATTTTGGTACACGTTTATGATGTCACCGAACTCTATGAATCTCACTGACTTCCAATTAATTGAAGAAGACAAGGCTTGGCTATTTTCCTTTGCTGCGGCCGACATGGAGCGCTTGGCGCAAGCAGGGGAAGGCTCGAGAAGGAGGTCATTTTGGCCCTTAGGGAATTACTTGTTTTGTTCAGAGGAGGGCATGATTTGTTTGGACAACGCTGTATTGGTCAAGAAGATGATGCATTTGATGCTAAGGACAAGCTCTCCAAGTTGTGTTATTGAGGAGCACCTTAAGTATGGGTGGTATTTAGAGAGACTTTCTCTTCAGTCTTTGGGGAGAAGGTTCATAGAAGGACGTCTCTCTGAATCAAGCTATGAAGCAAGTCTTTCGATGGCTTTGAACTCATTGGGGACATCTCAACAGGTAGGGATGGCACCTTAGATCGACAAGGGACCACGATCTATAAATGTATTAATGTACGCTTTTTATTCCCAAGTGCAATTTCTCTGAGTTTAAAGATTCTTTCACCTTTAATTTGTAGGTATTGATTGCACTTATGGCAAAAGATTGCTTGAAGATGGTAAGGCAGAAGGAGCGCCACCCAAACCTAAACGCCGCCTATTTAGCCATTAAGCTATCCAAAATTGCTCCTTACAGGGCGGAGATAGAGTGGTATAAAGCTTGTTGCGATAACTCCAACAAGCAAAGAGGATACTATGATTCTTTCAAGCAAAGGGGGGCCTCAAAGAGAGAATCACATATAAACAAGAACCGAATTATGCTTAAGGCCTTTTGGGATGGTGTCGTAAGCATGATGGATAGGAACAAGCTCCCACTCAACTTTCACAAAAGTTTAGAATGGGTAATTGAGGAGTCACAGCTCTATAAGCTCCTCGTGGAGCCACTAGACATCGCGGAGTATTATCGGTCAGGGATGCATATGAAGAAAGGCCACTACATAAGTAATGGAAGAGAGAGAAGATACGAAATTTTCAATCAGTGGTGGACCGAGAGAGTTGTTATCGAGAAATTGGGCAATAGGAGGACCAGGTATGCAAGCTTGACCCAAGACACTTGCTTTTGGGCAAGGGTGGAGGAAGCAAAGGAGTGGCTGGACAAAATCAAAAGTGAAAGTGACCCAAATAATCTGGCTTTTCTTCGGGACAGACTCAATGAATTCGAAGCATATGCAATGAAGCTGTTTGATGGAAAAGAGGCGTCTGCTGATGTTCTGGCTAAGAATTCAAGCTTTAGTTTGTGGTTAAAAGAATGGAGAGCATTGAAATCACAGATTTATCCCCTAATCGAATTGGCCTTACCTGACTGATTCCAAGCCGATTCCCATGGAGACCTATTCACTTCCTGGTAAAAATTCTGGGAACCGGTCTTCAATATTGGTAAAAGGTAGTGGAATAAAGTTTCGCGATGAGATGAGATGTGGCTGAACAAGAAAAAAAGTACGTCCTGATTTTATGTAGGGAGGTAATCGAATGTTCTGTCCTCTGTAGCTGCAATATTTTTCCTCATTCGACTTGCTACTGTATTTGTGCCGGAGAACAATAATATGATGCTTTGAACGGTTTGTGATCCTGCATATGCCTTCTGAAACCACCCATAGGATTCATTCCCTGCACCAAGATTTGCTAGACGCTTGGAAGTAGAAATGCAACAGGAAACAGAACAATAAGCAACCAGAATGAGAAATCCACCACCTGAGTGCTGATGCCAGCATTTAGGCCTATGGCTTCGAGCCAAGCGCGACATCATGAAGCAAATGGACATCTGCCTGGGGCAGGCAAGGTGCGCAGCCCATACATAAAGGGAACCAATCGTCTTGTTAAAAGTTCATAGAGATAAGATCATGAAATATCTTGGACAAGCATCAACTTCTTTCGTAAGAAACCCTCCCAATAGCATAAATAGAACTTATATCGAGGGAAATGAAGCATTTAGTAGTTTGGAGGATGTTCCCAACTTCCTATAAATTCTTTTGGAAAACAGAACGGCATCTAAGTTTCGAGAAAATGTTTTTACATGCAGCAATTTCCCCTCTCTAAAGTGTTGTTGTTAATCTTCTTCAGTCAGTTCAGCTAGCTTTTCTTGAAATAGAAGTGCAAAGAATCTCATTAAGGTTCAAATTTGGCAACATTCCACTAACACCCTTTTGATATCTTTTCTCTTTTATTCCAAAAAAATGTTTTACAAGCAACTTGAATTGATTTACTTACTGTTTAGCAAACATCTATAATGTTAACTCAAAATTCATATGATTTCTAATTGACATGAAGTCACTCAATTTTTTAGGATTTTCTACTTATTTGCAATGTAACCCAATGCTTAATTCTAATGACGGAAATTTTTTAATTAAATGGACCTAGCAACAATCACTAAATGACAATGGCTAATCAAGTTTGATAGAGATCATAGCCAGCTCCACTTTGACGGTGAATGGCGGTGGTGCTTGTGGACTGGTGAGATGCTGCGACTATGCTGCAGTTTAAAAATTAATTGCTTCAATTTGGTAAACCTGCAAGGGAAAGATAAGCGCGAGAGCGAGCGTTTCTCCAGTGTTGTTAGAAGATCTCGAACGCGGGGAAAGAGCTGCAGGAAGCCAGCAAGAACAATTTTATTTTGACCAAGCCCCTTGACTGATCCCACGATCACCACTTGGAGTCTACTGGACGTTCTGAAAATCTTTCTTTCTTAGCTTTATTTCTCAATCCACCACGATCAGACTCAGTTTCTTAATGATGCTCGATGTCGCACATGAGCCAGATGTCGATGGAAATCGTCGATGAAGGTTGCACTTGTTGTGACGCCACGGATGTTGAAAAACCAGAGGAAAGAGTTGTTGATAGGCGACCCTCAAGTGATGAAAATTCGGCAACGGTGCAAGGAGGCAACAGCTTCTCGTCAGGGCTCTGTTTTTCAAGCACGTCAGGGCAGTGCGGCTCAAAGGGGCAATGAGCGTTAACATCGCGGCAGGGCTTGTGTTAACATCACGGCAGGGCTTGATTACCCATTAGAAATGGACGATTTTTCCTTTTATATACTATCTCTCATCAAGATAGTTACCAATGGGCGGTTGTCACGAAAATGTACGAAATGAGAAAAAAATTATGTGAAATAACCGCTACTTTAAAGAGAAAATATGGATCCCAAAATGTAGGATCACACAATATAAATAACATGTCGTGGCAGGGCCTGGTGTCGGCTTGGCACGTCCGGAACAACAGGTTCGCCAAGGGGCTCGATGTGTTGATGGGCGGTTCAGGCGCTCGCTGGAGACTGGAGTACGTGGTCGCAGCTGATTTCGCCGGTGGCTTTGCCGAGAGACGTGTCTCTCTCTACTGGTGGTGTCCCACATCATGGGATAGTCCACGCGACCACCCATGATCATGAGGAATTGTAAAAATAATAAAGTGGAGTCTGTGATTTGCCCGAAGAAAAAGGGGCCTGAGGCATGAATGTGGTGATGGAAGAAGAGAAATATTGTTAAAAAACTCTGAATTGGGGCAGTCGCTTCTCTCTCTCTCTCTCTCTCTCTCTCTCTCTCTCTGCCTCTCACGCTTTCCTTTTTTTTTTTTTTTTTTTTTCGTGAATGAACGGGCTCTCCCTTAGAATTGTTGCGCCCCTCTTTAGACAAAAGAAAGGACCGCCTTTTATACACCAAGCGACGGGGTGCCCTCCAAGGAAAGAAGCAATATCTCTTTTCCTCTTTCCAAACCCATATCCACGGCAAGAGATATAATTTCCTCTTTTTTACTATTTTTTCATTGACCGAATTCCTCCCACTATCCTCAGAATTGGCCGTGTCCCGTCTTCCTCACATTCACTTCCTGAAATAACCATGAAAGTACATATTCTGCAAAGATTGCCGACTTAAATTTTCCATGTCCGCACACTTGTGTCTTTTTTATTCTCACTCTTACTTTCAATATTTCATTCGAAATCGTCCTTTCTATTGCAAAATATATTTCTCAGTGTATATATTGCATAAATATATGAAATAATTTTTGAATATTGGAATGATAATACAAATCTTTTTTGAAAATATCAAATCACCATTCATCATAAGTCAATTTCCAGTTATCAAGAACAATGGGCTCGGGCCAATTCCTTCTCATGGCCTTAGTCCAACTCATCAACTTAAAGCTCAAAGCATCAATTCGAATCTATCCGTCACCGATCCAATGCAATAATAAAAAGTAAATGCTCCTAAAATCATATGTCATAGAATTTAATTCTAATATCTTTGTTTAAGGGTTAAAAATTAATCAATAATTTTTTATACAGTAGATGAATGATCGAGTCGCCAAAATTTAGATATCAACAATCCACAAAGGCTATTTACAAAAAGCAGCTTCTGTTTTACTTCGCCTGAAAACATAGAGAGTGACACCATTTGCTTCCTTAAACAAGTCTCTAGAGTCATTTAAGAGGTGAGCTTTGCCACTAGAAACACAACTAGTGAGATAAGACAAGATGCCAAAAAAGGAATCTTGAAGTGCCTCTCTCTCTCTCTCTCTCTCTCTCTCTCTCTTATGCATTGTATAGACTATTGAGTTCAAATTACTAAATCACAAATATAGATATGAACCTAATATTCCCAACCTTTTAGAGTAAGAAATCCATACCGTCACCATGTATACGACAAATATTCATTGAGGAAACTTGAAAAATTTACCGCAAAAAGATACTTCGCTTCTATGTTTCCTCTTAATGAGACAGCTTCAAGCATGATATCTACACAAATCTTCTCAGCAGTTTGTGTCGTTATCAAATGAATTTGTATTATAGAAATAAAAAAAATTATTGTTATTAAATGCGTATTTTTCCTGAAAAATCATCTAGAGAATAGAAATAGGCTATAAATTGATTTCTAGAACAAAATAAGTTCTTGCGAAATTTCTGAAGATTTAATATTAATACTGGTGCTGATGCATGAAAATTCAAACCTACACACTGCCAATATCTAAAAGAAGAGATGGAGAGAAGGGGTTGGAATTTATTTTCTATGAACCGCGCTTAAAAAGGAGACGGAGAGACGGCGCTTGCATAGAGTTACAAGAGTGGCCACATAAAATGATTTTCAAAGCTGGAGTTGCAGAAATGTAATTTGGCAACCGTGCCAGCTCGTCTCTTGAATGGATAATCCCCGACTAATAGTCAAACATGTAGCAAAAGTCTCGGACAAATTATTGTGTCCTTAATCATGTTTAGGGAAAAAAGAAGAAGGGAAAGCACCCAACAGATGACATTGACCTCCCCCCCCCTTTCTCTCTCTATCTCTATTTACGAACTCTCTCTCTCTCTCTCTATACAGGGACTCTCTCTCCCCATCTCTTTCTCTCTGTATCTCTATCCATGAACTCTCTCCGTCTCTCTCTCCATCTCTATCCACGAACTCTCTCTGTCTCTCTCTCTCTGATGGAAATGTGGAAATACCAATTATGAATATCAATAATTGATTCAGTTAAACGGTAATTAGCTTGGTAAAATATGACATAAAATCATTATGTAAATCAGTGTATATTTCCTTAATTTTTCTTTCCTATCTTATTTCCTACCTCTAGTATTATAAGTTGAGGATTATACATGTACAAGAGATAGACAGAAACACGTAATTACGCTTTTCCTCTATATTCTACTTCACTTTTTTCATGGTATCAGAACTTGATATTTTAGGGCTCGAGCTACTTCTAAGAGGTGACGATATTCGCATTCAACAATCCCATTTTATTGGGGTGTGTAAATACATGAACTCTCATGTATAATTCCTCGAGAAGATAGGAAAAAGGCATATTCTGCAGAAAAAAATTTTCGTCCATTATCTGTGTGAATCCTTTGGATAGGTTTATCGAATTGATTTTTTATGAGAGATAAAAAATTCGACAAAGTAAAGAATGTTTGACTCTTGGATTGCATGAGGAAAACCCAAGTAGCACGAGTATAATCATCAACAATGGTTAAGAAGAATTGAGACCCATCACGATGTGAAGTGTGATAGGGCCCCCAAATATCCATATGAAGTAAGGAAAAAACATTGGTAGCTCTTGATGTGCTGACAGGAAATTTTGTCCGAGACTGTTTTGCTAATGGACATATTGGACATTTAGGATAAAGGAAACGTGAAGTATGACCCAAACGTTAATGAAAAATAATGTCTTTATTACTAGCAATGGCATCACAAGAAATGCTTTGATTTATGAAATCAAAATCTGTTTGGAGATTGGTCCAAAAATACAGCCCTTCGGCACCAATACCCAAAACCATTAGTGTGACACCCCGAACCCTTCGCAGGTCGTCACCAGCGCCAGTGTTACACTTAATTTCCTTTTCCATCTTGTACTTAATACAAGCGTCATTAATAACAGACATTTTTTTTTTAAACGAATCGGTCCCAGCGCGACTCATAGCGGAAGCAAATTAAACATCTCCATCTCTCCCCTTACTAACCATGATACCAATACACACCAGCTACACATCAGGATTTTATATACGAACATCGACACTTTATTTACATATTCTTTTAAGATGGGACTCCTCCTTTCTCGGGTCGATACAAAACAAGAAAAGCGAGGACTCTGCCATGTCCAGCCTAAAATCTCAAAAAGAACCTATCAACCCTCTACATCAAGCGCACAACCCCCATCAATAGTGTCGATTATCCACATCAAAAGGCTCGGCTCCTACTCGTCGCGCGTGAGTCTCACACCCAACCCGGTGCATCAGGCGGTGGCGGCGGCAACATCCCTCGCATAGCACCATCTCGACGGACGTGAACAAAAATGAACTCTTGAATGATAGGGCCCCCAGCCAGGCTTATATTGTACATCACTAGACATCGCACTCGGATGTAAGTCAGTCCGGGAATAGAGGGACAGTCTATCTCCGCACACTCGACCTCTACATCAGTCGGTAGACCATAAAACGTACCACGCGTGACGGCAGGTAGCGGCACACTTGCTAATCTGAAATGTTATCCCCAAAAGGGGTGAGTACAACTACTTAGCAGATAGGGAAATCCAATAACATTCCAATGCATCATGCATATCATCACACATTGCAAGCATCACTTACCTTGTAATCATGCGTATCATGCATCATCACATCATATACATCATCCTCATCATGGCATATCATACATCATTATCATCATCATGTATTTCATCATGCATATCATACCACGGATGATCATCATGTCACATCACACATCACCCTCATGCATCATCATGCATATACTATCATAGGTGATCATCATATCACATCACATGCCATCATCATCATGCATCATCACGCATATATTGTCATATCATGGGTGATCATCACATCATATCACATCACATCATCATCATCATGCATCATCATGCATATATTATCATATCATGGGTGATCATCACATCATATCACATCACATCATCATCATCATGCATCATCATGCATATATTATCATATCATGGGTTAATTATCATCTTTATCTTTCAATTTTGATCACCACATCACCCATTTCTCAAATCATCAATCTCATCATCAACCCTTCGGGCAGAAAACCTCCAACAGGGTACCATTATCAATCTCATCATCAACCCTTCGGGTAGAAACCTCCGACAGGGTTCCCGGCCAACTCAGCCATCCCATGGCCATCGGGCTTCCGGCCCCCCACATTCCGGGCATCTCGCATCTCAACTAGCATCACGAGGCATTCCCTTCGGGCAGAAACCTCCGACAGGGCTTCCGGCCTTTACCCTTCTAGCCAGGCATCCCGCACCCAAATCCTGGTGTCGCGAGGCATTCCCTTCGGGCAGAAACCTCCGACAGGGCTTCCGGCCCCCCACATTCCGGGCATCCTGAAACTCCTAGGGAATCTCTGGAATTACGCTACCAGGCCACCAGACAACATCCTCCACCACAACCTCATTCTCATCCACATTTATCTTTTATCTCAATTTAACATGGCAATTGGCATGGCATCAAGCAAATCACACTTGCATTTTAATTCACATGTCATACACATGCCAAAGCTTAATCAATATGCATTTCAACTTAATGCATGTGCAAAGACCTCATCACACAAATGCCACACAAATGAAATTGAATCCATGGCCAAATAAAAATCCATTTTATTATTATTTATTTATTTATTTATTTTATTATTCTTTTATTTTCATAAATTTTAAATTTAATATCTATGATTTTCCCAAAATCATGATACTCAAAAATCATTAAACAAACAAATAGAATCACAATTTCATACAAAATTCGTGGCCAAATTTAATTTCTCATAACTTCACAATTTTCACAAAATAGCACCTTATATTCGGATTATGGCCAGACTTGCACAGTTTCCGAATAAATTTTATTAAAATACTCATATGGCCTTCAAAAATTACTAACTTTTACAGGGTGATAGCCAACACATTTTCGTACCTTTTTCATAAGAACTCTAAGCCAAATTATTTCTTGATTTATTTCTATAACCCTACGAAGCTTCTGGAACCACGACCGCGACGTCCAGAACACTCATCTCTGAATTTCTTAGTTTTCACCCATCAATTCTCTTTCGTTTCTTCTACAATTTGAGTATGTTATGTAACAGGGTGTCCTTTACAAGTTTCATGAAGGGATCTAGGTCAAATAACCAGATTATGGTCACCATTTTAGTCCATGAAGTCTCGGGTGTCTCGGTACACCTCACCAGAATCAACCATCTCCAAGATCTAGCCGATTTACTAGGCTACACTCATTCATTTCTCTTCAAATTTGAGTATGTTGTAGCTTAATGTGTTTACTACAACTTTCAAGAAGACAACAAAGTGAGATCTCCAACATAAATCAACATGCAAACAAGAAATCGACAAGAGGTCAGTGAAAACTTCGCAGATCTAAGTCTCCGTATAATAGAACTTTTGACCCCTCAAATCTCCATCGTTTTGTACGAATTTTTAGTATGTCATAATAAAAGACGTTAGCTTCAACTTTCATGAAGAAACCGAAGCCAAAATCGAACTCCAAACCCACATTCAAACTCGAACAAGCTACTGACTCCAACAAACCGAACAAGAACAGTCACGCGGTTTGCAAATAAACAACTCCTACCTCGGTTTTTCGCACAAATCACACCTAAAATCTAACATGAAAACACCACAACAAACATGCAAGAGAAGTTATGGACTCCACTTGCCTTAAAGGTGAACAAACGGCGATGAACGACGGCGTACGGTGGTCGGATAAGGCGGTCGAACGGCGAGCACACGGCGGCACCTCCCTCTCGGCTCCGCCTTCTCTCTCTCCCTCTCGGTCCTTCTCTTCCGCTCGAGCTCTCGCTCTCGCACACCTCTCTCTTTGGACGAAAATGAAGCAAGAAGTCCGGCCACTCTCTCTCCTAACCCCTTTTATATCCCCTAAAGCCCATGATTAGTAATGATTGATTCACCTCATGTCCAACCAATGCATGCTCTCCTTTGTGCCACATGTCATTTTTATTTTTGAATTTGAATGGGCTTGGGCTTAGGCCCATCCGGCCATTCCCCCTTGGGCTGGTCGAGCTCCCTTCTTGGGCCCTAATGGGCCGACTAGCTTGGCCCACCAAGCTTTAGGCTAATGGGTCCAAGGCCCATTTCGAAAATAACCCTCTTTTCTCTTCTTTTTTTTTTTTTGAATTCCTTTTTATAAATATTTCTAATTTCAAATTTCATCTTGGCCAAAGTCTTGGGATATTTTTAATTATTGAAATTTAAATCATATGGCCAAGCATTAATCTATTAAATTTGAATTTCCACAATCACAAGCATAATTCATTTAAATTAAAAGACTAATTGGCTAAGGCATAAGCCAAAAGAAATTCTATCACATAATCAAAGATTTTTAACACACCTTAAGGCTCGGCCTTGAATTTCTGGGATGCCACAATTCTCCCCTCCTTAGAGAATTTCGTCCTCGAAATTCAAGCACTACTCGCACCTTCTTGAAATAGATAGGGATACTTTTCCTTTATCTGATCCTCACTCTCCCATGTGGCTTCCTCCACATCATGATGTCGCCATAACACCTTAACCAATGGGATCTTTTTGGTCCTAAGAATTTGCTCCTTTTGATCTAATATTTGCACAGGCTCCTCAATGTACCTTACTTTCTCATCCATTTTGATGGCTTCATGATCGAGTATGTGACCAGGATCCGGCTGGTACTTTCTCAACATCGATACATGAAACACATCGTGCAGATTTCCTAGCTTAGGAGGTAACGCTAAACGATAAGCCACGTCTCCTATTTTCTCAAGTATCTCAAAAGGTCCTACAAATCTGGGGCTTAACTTACCCTTCTTCCCAAATCGAGATATTCCTTTCATTGGAGATACCTTAAGGAATACATGGTCTCCTACACTAAATTCCAAAGGCCTCCTACATCTATATGCGTAACCTTTTTGTCTACTCTGAGCTGTTCTAAGCCTTTCTCTGATAATATCGACAGCTTCAGCGGTAACTTGTACCAGTTCAGGTCCTGTCAATTTCCTTTCACCTACTTCACTCCAACAGACAGGAGTCCTACATCTCCTTCCATATAATGCTTCATAAGATGACATGCCTATACTTTTCTGAAAACTATTATTATAGGCAAATTCTACCAAATGCAACCTTTCATCCCAATTTCCTTTGAAATCAATTACGCAAGCTCTTAACATATCCTCTAATATCTGGATTACTCTTTTTGATTGACCATCTGTCTGAGGATGAAAAGCTGTACTAAATTGAAGCTTGGATCCTAACGCAATTTGAAGACTTTTCCAAAAATTCGAAGTAAATCTCGAATCTCGATCTGAAGTAATGGTCACTAGAACACCATGTAAGCGTACCACTTGACTTACATACATGTCCGCATACTTATCCATTGGGTAGTCCATACGAATCGCTAAGAAATGCGCCGACTTAGTCAATCGATCCACTATAACCCAAATTGAATCATGACTCCTCAATGTCCTTAGCAATCCTTGCACAAAGTCCATCGTTACATGTTCCCACTTCCATTCAGGAATGTCTAATGGTCTCAAAAGTCCTGCGGGTTTTCGATGCTCCGCTTTTACTTGCTGACACGTCAAACATTGAGAAACGTACTTAGCCGTATCTGCCTTCATACCATTCCACCAAAATTGCTGACGCAAATTTCTGTACATCTTTGTACTACCTGGGTGGATACTATAATTACTCTTATGTGCCTCCGACAGAATTTCTCTCCTTAGTTCCTCATTGTCGGGAACACAAAGTCATCCTTGACATCTTACTATTCCATCATCAGAGATCTGAAATTCTGATCTTTTCCCTAAAGATACAGCATCTTTCACTTTCAAAATCTCTGGGTCAGATTCTTGCAAAATTTTAATTTTCTGGATAATCTCTAGTTCAATCCTCAGTGCACTAAGCATACCAGTAAGACAATCCACTTCCAATTTAAATTCGGAATTTGCCACAAATTCCAACAATTTCCATTCTGCCATCCTCAAACTAGCTATTTCTGCGGCCGACTTTCGACTAAGAGCATCTGCTACTCTATTCGCTTTTCCTGGATGATATCTTATCTCACAATCATAATCCTTCAATAACTCCATCCACCTCCTTTGTCTCATGTTCAACTCCTTTTGTGAGAACATATACTTCAAACTCTTATGATCCGTATAAATCTCAAACTTTTCCCCATACAAATAGTGTCTCCATATCTTCAAGGCAAACACTATAGCTGCTAGCTCTAAATCATGCGTCGGGTAATTTAGCTCATGAGGTTTCAATTGTCTGGATGCATAGGCTACAACCTTGCCATGCTGCATCAATACGCATCCTAGTCCTTTGTGAGATGCATCACTATACACTGTGAATCCATCAGGTCCAGTAGGTATAGTCAGAATTGGAGCTGAAGTCAATTTCCTTTTGAGCTCTTGAAAACTCCTTTCACATTCTCCATTCCACTCAAACTTCACATTCTTTCGGGTCAATTTAGTTAAAGGTCCTGCTAGCCTTGAAAATCCTTCAATGAATCTCCTATAATAACCAGCTAATCCTAAGAAACTTCGTATTTCAGTAGGTGTTGTCGGTCTCGGCCAATTCACTACCATTTCTACTTTTGCCGGGTCTACTGCAATTCCTTTTCCTAACACCACATGTCCTAAAAATATTATCTAATCCAACCAGAATTCACACTTACTAAACTTAGCATACAACTTATGCTCTCTCAAAGTCTGCAAAACTATTCTTAAATGCTGCTCATGCTCTTTAGGCCCTTTTGAATATACCAAAATATCATCAATAAATACAATCACAAATTGGTCCAAGTAAGGCTGAAATATTCTATTCATCAAATCCATAAATGCAGCAGGGGCGTTAGTCAATCCAAATGGCATAACAAGGAACTCATAGTGCCCATAACGAGTTCTAAACGCAGTCTTAGGAATGTCCTCCTTTTTAATTCTTAACTGATGATATCCCGACCTCAAATCAATCTTTAGAGAAAACTGAGCTTCCCTGGAGTTGGTCAAATAAATCATCAATTCTAGGCAGAGGATACTTATTCTTAATAGTCACCTGATTCAACTGCCTATAGTCAATACACAAGCGCATCGATCCATCTTTCTTTTTCACAAATAAGACCGGTGCACCCCAAGGTGAAGCACTTGGTCTAATGAATCCCTTATCAAGCAATTCTTGCAGTTGCACTTTCAATTCCTTCAATTCAACTAAGGCCATTCTATACGGGGCTTTTGATATTGGTCCTATTCCAGGCATTAATTCAATTTCAAATTCAATCTCCCGCTCTGGCGGCAATCCAGGCAATTCCTCAGGAAATACATCTTGAAATTTGTTAACTACACGAACTTCCTCAAGTCTAAGCTCGTCCCTGGCATAATCTCTAACTATGGCTAGATACCCTTGACATCCTTCGTCAAGTAACTTACATGCTTCTACTGCCGAAATAAGCGCTACAGGAAAATGGGTTTGACCTCCTAAAAATTCACAACTAGACTGATTAGGTAAAACAAATTGTACTACTCTTCTATAACAATCCATTCTAGCCCGATACTTACGAAGCCAATCCATTCCTATAATAACATCAAAATCATACATAGCCATTACAACCAAGTCTATTTCCATGTCCTTTCCTCCCATTGATATCTTACAATTTCCACACACCAATGTAGACAATACCATATCCTTTAAAGGCGTGGAAACACAAAGAGGCGTCTCAAGAGGCATAACTTCTATCTTATTCAAACATCTATATCTTTCAGACACAAACGAATGCGTTGCACCCGTGTCAAACAATGCATATGCCTTTTCACCATTAATAAGAATCATACCTGAGATAACATTTTTGGAAGCTTCCGCTTCCTCCTGGGTAATCGCATACACCCTTCCTTGAGCAGGTGGTCTCTGAGGATTTCCTTGCGGGTTTGACCTAACAGCACTCTGATATCCCTGTCACACTGAGCCAACACTCACTTGCGACCTCTCTTGCAGGCAATTCCTCCTAAGATGACCTACTTGTCCACAGCCAAAACATTTCTGCTGTCCAGTACAAGGTCCTGGGCCATGTCTTCCATTACACCTCTAACAAATACCAGGCTGATAGGGTGTTTTCCCTATATTCAGACCACTCCTTGCCCCTCCAAAATTTCCAAAATTACCCTTCTTCTTCACATTCCAGGTTTGACCTTGACCAGAATAAGGCCTCTTCCCTTTTTTCACATCACTAAAATTCAACGATTTCTTAAATTCCGACCGCTCCCTCAACAACTCCTGCTCTACTAACTGCGCCTTTTCATAAATCTCATTATAATCTCTTATGTTCAAAGGCACCAGCTACTTTCTAATGTCAGTCCTCAGCCCTTTCAGGAATCTCTTAGCCTTCTCCTCCTGATCCTCAATCAATCTAGGAGCATATCTAGACAATTTAGAAAATCTAGCCTCATACTGATCTACAGTCAACCCCTTTTGTTCTAGCTGAACAAATTCAGTAATCTTCCTATCCTTAGCACAGTCAGAGAAATGCTTCCTATTGAAAGCTCTAACAAACTCCTCCCAGCTAACATCAGTACCTGGTGGAAAGATTATGTCCTTCGAAGCTCTCCACCAAAACTTCGCATTTCCCTCCAATTGGTACTCTGCTAAAACTATTTTCTCAGCATCAGTGCAGTCCAACAGCCGGAAAATTCTTTCCATTCCATCAATCCATTGCTCGGCCTCCTCAGGACTTCCCATTCCATTAAACTTAAGTGGCTTCAGCTTCAAAAGCTGCTCCACTAGTCCTTGAGTACGGCGTTCTACTCCGGGTTGTTGCTGCGCCTGCCTCTCCATCAGATTTCCAATATTGGCTAATGCTTGCAAGATATCTTCCATTCGGGGTTCAGCCCTTGCAGCAGAGGCTTCAGCCCTCGATGGATGAGCACTTCCAGCTCGCACCATGACTCTCCTGCAATTTCCAAGCATTGCCTCAGGAATAATCTAAGACTCACTGCCTCCACTCAAAGCAACTACTATCGCTACATAAGTAACATATACATGTTACTGGCACTTAAAATAACTCAAAACAAACTAGGGATCTACGAGTGGATTCTCATCACCCGTTATTCAATTATTTCATTTTAGATCCTATGGTGTGTATTGTCATTATGTTCCTCAATTTCCAAATGAGGCTCCTTATCACTCCACCTATAACCATTCGCTCTGATACCAACAAGGGCGCGACTATGACACCCCGAACCCTTCGCAGGTTGTCACCAGCGCCAGTGTTACACTTAATTTCCTTTTCCATCTTGTACTTAATACAAGCGTCATTAATCACAGACATTTTTTTTTAAACGAATCGGTCCCAGCGCGACTCATAGCAGAAGCAAATTAAACATCTCCATCTCTCCCCTTACTAACCATGATACCAATACACACCGGCTACACATCAGGATTTTATATACGAACATCGACACTTTATTTACATATTCTTTTAAGATGGGACTCCTCCTTTCTCGGGTCGATACAAAACAAGAAAAGCGAGGACTTTGCCTTGTCCAGCCTAAAATCTCAAAAAGAAACTATCAACCCTCTACATCAAGCGCACAACCCCCATCAAAAGTGTTGATTATCTACATCAAAAAGCTCGGCTCCTACTCGTCGTGCGTGAGTCTCACACCCAATCCGGTGCATCAAGCGGTGGCAGCGGCAACATCCCTCGCATAGCACCATCTCAACGGACGTGAACAGAAATGAACTCCTGAATGATAGGGCCCCTAGCCAGGTCTATATCATACATCACTAGACATCGCACTCGGATGTAAGTCAGTCCAGGAATAGAGGGACAGTCTATCTCCGCACACTCGACCTCTACATCAGTCGGTAGACCATAAAACGTACCACGCGTGACGGCAGGTAGCGGCACACTTGCTAATCTGAAATGTTATCCCCAAAAGGGGTGAGTACAACTACTTAGCAGATAGGGAAATCCAATAACATTCCAATGCATCATGCATATCATCACACATTGCAAGCATCACTTACCTTGTAATCATGCGTATCATGCATCATCACATCATATACATCATCCTCATCATGGCATATCATACATCATTATCATCATCATGTATTTCATCATGCATATCATACCACGGATGATCATCATGTCACATCACACATCACCCTCATGCATCATCATGCATATACTATCATAGGTGATCATCATATCACATCACATGCCATCATCATCATGCATCATCACGCATATATTGTCATATCATGGGTGATCATCACATCATATCACATCACATCATCATCATCATGCATCATCATGCATATATTATCATATCATGGGTGATCATCACATCATATCACATCACATCATCATCATCATGCATCATCATGCATATATTATCATATCATGGGTTAATTATCATCTTTATCTTTCAATTTTGATCACCACATCACCCATTTCTCAAATCATCAATCTCATCATCAACTCTTCGGGCAGAAACCTCTGACAGGGTATCATTATCAATCTCATCATCAACCCTTCGGGCAGAAACCTCCAACAGGGTTCCCGGCCAACTCAGCCATCCCATGGCCACCAGGCTTCCAGCCCCCCACATTCCGGGCATCTCGCATCTCAACTAGCATCACGAGGCATTCCCTTCGGGCAGAAACCTCCGACAGGGCTTCCGGCCTTTACCCTTCTAGCCAGGCATCCCGCACCCAAATCTTGGTGTCGTGAGGCATTCCCTTCGGGCAGAAACCTTCGACAGGGTTTCCGGCCCCCCACATTCCGGGCATCCTGAAACTCCTAGGGAATCTCTGGAATTACGCCACCAGGCCACCAGACAACATCCTCCACCACAACCTCATTCTCATCCACATTTATCTTTTATCTCAATTTAACATGGCAATTGGCATGGCATCAAGCAAATCACACTTGCATTTTAATTCACATGTCATACACATGCCAAAGCTTAATCAATATGCATTTCAACTTAATGCATGTGCAAAGACCTCATCACACAAGTGCCACACAAATGGAATTGAATCCACGGCCAAATAAAAATCCATTTTATTATTTTATTATTATTTATTTTATTATTTTATTTTCATAAATATTAAATTTAATATCTATGATTTTCCCAAAATCACGATACTCAAAAATCATTAAACAAACAAATAGAATCACAATTTCATACAAAATTCGTGGCCAAATTTAATTTCTCATAACTTCACAATTTTCACAAAATAGCACCTTATATTCGGATTATGGCCAGACTTGCACAGTTTCCGAATAAATTTTATTAAAATACTCATATGCCCTTTAAAAATTACGAAATTTTACAGGGTGATAGCCAACACATTTTCGTACCTTTTTCATTAAGAACTCTAAGCCAAATTATTTCTTTATTTATTTCTATAACCCTACGAAACTTCTGGAACCACGACCGCGACGTCCAGAACACTCATCTCTGAATTTCTTAGTTTTCACACATCAATTCTCTTTCGTTTCTTCTGCAATTTGAGTATGTTATGTAACAGGGTGTCCTTTACAAGTTTCATGAAGGGATCTAGGTCAAATAACCAGATTATGGTCACCATTTTAGTCCATGAAGTCTCGGGTGTCTCGGTACACCTCACCAGAATCAACCATCTCCAAGATCTAGCCGATTTACTAGGCTACACTCATTCATTTCTCTTCAAATTTGAGTATGTTGTAGCTTAATGTGTTTCCTACAACTTTCAAGAAGACAATAAAGTGAAATCTCCAACATAAATCAACATGCAAACAAGAAATCGACAAGAGGTCAGTGAAAATTTCGCAGATCTAAGTCTCCGTATAATAGAACTTTTGACCCCTCAAATCTCCATCGTTTTCTACGAATTTTTAGTATGTCATAATAAAAGACGTTAGCTTCAACTTTAATGAAGACACCGAAGCAAAAATCGAACTCCAAACCCACATGCAAACTCGAACAAGCTACTGACTCCAACAAACCGAACAAGAACAGTCACGCGGTTTGCAAATAAACAACTCCTACCTCGGTTTTTCGCACAAATCACACCTAAAATCTAACATGCAAACACCACAACAAACATGCAAGAGAAGTTATGGACTCCACTTGCCTTAAAGGTGAACAAACGGCGATGAACGACGGCGTACGGTGGTCGGATAAGGCGGTCGAACGGCGAGCACACGGCGGCACCTCCCTCTCGGCTCCGCCTTCTCTCTCTCCCTCTCGGCCCTTCTCTTCCGCTCGAGCTCTCGCTCTCGCACACCTCTCCCTTTGGACGAAAATGAAGCAAGAAGTCCGGCCACTCTCTCTCCTAACCCCTTTTATATCCCCTAAAGCCCATGATTAGTAATGATTGATTCACCTCATGTCCAACCAATGCATGCTCTCCTTTGTGCCACATGTCATTTCTATTTTTGAATTTAAATGGGCTTGGGCTTAGGCCCATCCAGCCATTCCCCCTTGGGCTGGTCGAGCTC
This sequence comes from Eucalyptus sideroxylon x Eucalyptus melliodora, assembly GCA_016097485.1. Classification (NCBI taxonomy): domain Eukaryota; kingdom Viridiplantae; phylum Streptophyta; class Magnoliopsida; order Myrtales; family Myrtaceae; genus Eucalyptus; species Eucalyptus sideroxylon x Eucalyptus melliodora. The sequence continues at coordinate 68,743,808 of CM027831.1, read as the reverse complement.
CCTTCTTGGGCCCTAATGGGCCGACTAGCTTGGCCCACCAAGCTTTAGGCTAATGGGTCCAAGGCCCATTTCGAAAATAACCCTCTTTTCTCTTCTTTTTTTTTTTTTTTGAATTCCTTTTTATAAATATTTCTAAATTCAAATTTCATCTTGGCCAAAGTCTTGGGATATTTTTAATTATTGAAATTTAAATCATATGGCCAAGCATTAATCTATTAAATTTGAATTTCCACAATCACAAGCATAATTCATTTAAATTAAAAGACTAATTGGCTAAGGCATAAGCCAAAAGAAATTCTATCACCTAATCAAAGATTTTTAACACACCTTAAGGCTCGGCCTTGAATTTCTGGGATGCCACAATTAGTCTGCCCGTCAAAAGATCCTGAAAAAAATAATTTTTGAAATTGAATATGGCACGACAAAAATTATCTTCACAAGCTTCTGAGACTGACAAGAGGTTAACTCAAAATCATGAATGAAAAGGACATTTTTGAGAACAATACTTGAACTGATGTGGACAGTTCTAATTTTGCTAACATGAGTAATATTTCCATTGGGCAGACGTATACATACTAAGGAATGTGCCCTTTCTTGAATACTAGAAAATAACCGCTCGTTGAATACTAGAAAATAACTGCTCTTAGCATGCGATTAATCAGATAAGCTGCTGTAACTACACAATTGTCTCAAAATTTTTATGGTAAAGAAAAGACTTCCACAATAGAGTCGCTAAGTTGTAGCGACCTCCCCGAAGCGGGCTAGACCACCTAGGGTTCGGCTAATGGATTGCTAAGCCTAGACTTAGCTCGAGTTCTTCCAAACCCATATCAATTCGCAACTTAGGTTCAAGTTTTCTTTAAATGAATTTTATCTATGAGTCGTCATTAATCAATTTACGGTAGGTCGATTAAACACCTAAAAAAAATGATGATAGAATTATTTTACTCTTACGAACTAGAGAATTTGAATACGGGGACTTGATTATACTACATTTCTCTAATACCCTTTCGATACCATTCTTTTTATTTTCAAAAATATTTTTTGCAAGTAGTTTGGATTTATTTGAATTTAAATCACTATCATGCAAATGAGGTGATCACACGAATGCTTAACTATTATTAAACAATCAATGAATCAAATAAATTGCATCAAAAGAATTAAACAAACAAAGCAAGCAATTTTTTTGGGTTTTCTTTTATCTTGAAATTAGAACTTCTACATGACCTAATTTTACTAACAAACAAATTCTAATTAAATGAACCTAGCATGCAAACTATTTGACATGCACCTAATTTTTTGTATTTTTTATTCGTAATAAAAAACTAATTAAATTTGTCTAAAATATTTTAAGGGTTAATTTGACTTAAACCCTATTCTATCTCAAAAAATTATTTTTCTTTTTAAATTATCAAAATGTGCAAAGAATATATAAGCCCTTATCTATATAAATTTTTTTTTATTTAGATCCAACTCTAATCTATTCCAAAAATTATCTAAAAGTGCAATCCTAAAAAATGCAATCCTAATTTACTAAATCAACACACTCCGATACAAGATTTGAGTTTTAATTTTTTTTTAAAATTTTTTTTTAGTATTTTTCAAGACAAACAATTATCAGATAAATATTATATCTCAACTAATCAAGATATTCATCAAATAAAAGATTAAAATAATAGAAAAAAATACTTTTCTAACCCTAAATATCACAACATATAATAAAGTTCAAAATAATTAAAAATTCGATCCGAAACCTTACAGATCAAATTAGTAATTATAATAATTTACTAAATTCAAATACTATCAAAATGCCTCAAAATCAATATAATTAAAAAAATAATTCGATATCTTACAGATCAAATTAAAAATTATAGTAATTTTGGGCAAAACCCTCTGAATAATGCCTAAAATATTGATGAGCATTGACATCCAATGTTCCAATTTAAATAACTAAACTTAAAAATTAAAATAAAATAAATTACCTAAGGGGGATTTGGGAAGGGCAAAGAACCGATGATGGGCGCGCCGCGAGAGGTTGGCGGTGTCGGACCTCCGACGAGGAGACCGGCGGACGTGTGGCGTCCGACGCGGGCTCTTACCGACGGCGGAGCGAGGAGCAGCAGCGGTGGTCGCATGAACGACAGCAGTGGAGGCGTGACGGAGGGCGGCCGGAGGTGGCGCAGCCGCCGGGCGATGGCGGGCGAAGCCGGGTCGCGGGTGAGGGGCGTGCGTTGGCCGGCACGGCGGCTGCCGCCGCAGCCTGGTTCGCAGCTAAGGGGTGTAGGAGTGACGGCGGTAGCGTGGACTGCGGACGAGCGAGATAGGGGCGAGCGACGGAAGGGTGGTGCTCGCGACGCGGGGGCGCGGAGGTCGCCGGGTCACGGGTTGTAGAGGTGCGGCGTCGAGTCGTTGTGGGCGAAGGTCACCGGCGAGGGGTTTCCGGCAGCCGCTTGCGATAGCGCGACGGCGGGGGGAAGCAAGCAACGGCGCAGCTCGGGCTCGGTGGTGGTGCTTTGGGGACGGTGGCGGATCGAGGTACGACGTCGGCCGGCCGGCGCGCTCAGCGTCGCGAGGCGAGCAGCCGACGTCGGGTGAGCGAAGCGACGCGGCGAGCGTCGTTGGCGAGACCGGCGAAGCGGCGGCGGTGGAAACGTGGTGGCGGAAGCGCGGTAGCGGCCGTCGGAGGCGGTGCTGGCGCGGTGGCCGGTGCAGACGCGGGGCCGGCGCGGGTAGGGGCTGCCACGCGAAGAAGTGAACAGTGCCGCTTCCTTTTCCTTTTTTTTTTATTTTTATTTTTATTTTTCTCTCTCTCTCTCCTCACCTGTCCACTCGCACGTCTCCCTCTCTGCCCTTTTCACAGTGCTTCTGTACCTTTCTTTGCTTCTCTCTTTCACCCTTTCTTCTTCTTTTTTTTACTTTACACTGTTGCCCCCTTTTTTCTCTCATGCTTGCCTTTTTTTTTTCTTTGGCACGAATTTTTCTCTCGATTTTTTTGAATTCTTCGCCCCCATTTCACAAAAATTGTGACTCTTTTATAATGATTCCAAGTGACCGCTTTTCATGACAATTTTCGAGTGAATATCTTCTGTTGCATAAATTCATAACTGCAAATCGGAGCGTGATTTCACAATCAGCTTAATTTTGCTTCGAATCCTTTCATTTTATCAAAATTCTTATTATTTATTTACCTGGATCCCTAGATCTTGATCTTCAACCAGGAACTACTCCCGCATTTATCAAGATTTGAAATTTCTAACTTCCATATATAATCAGTCAAATTGATTTTCCCTTCTTTTTTCCTATTATTTGTTCTAATACAATTTTTATTTTTTTGATTTCCTTAAGGTTGCCAAAATTAGGTATCAACAGCTGTCATTCTTTAAATGTGAGCTCGTAAATGTTACTCTCAAAGACAAGTTGAGACCTAAATTTTGATCATGTATATAATCTTAGTCACCTTTTTTTTTAATAGGGAAAATGCTAATGCAAATTATAAAGGAAACTTACCTAAAATAAGTTAGGAGCGTAGAGTAATTTAAGATAGTTGGTATTACATGTATATGACTCGTACTTTTCTACGATCACCCAGAATAGTAACGAAATTAAGAGAAGGCTACCTTTCCTCGGACTTGTACATTTCTACGGTCACCCAGTATGACAGTATTTTGCTATCTAGGACTTGAACTTTTCTTCGGTCGCATTGACAGAAAAATTGCTTCTTTTAGGATCCGTACATTTCTACGTTCGCTTGGTAGAGTAACAAACATTGTCTAGGATCCGTACTATCCTACGGTCGTCTAAACGAGAGATCATTTTTTTAGGACCCGTACCTTTTTATGGTTGCTTGAATGGGAAATAGCTTTTCCAAGACCCGTAACTTTCTATGGTCGCTTAAACAGGAAAATACTTTCCAAGATCCCTACATTTCTACGATCGCCTAAATAAGAAACAACTGTTCATGATCCGTACCTTTCTACGGTCGCTTGAATGGAAAATAGATATTGTCTAGGACTCGTACCATTCTACAGTCGTCTAAACAAGAAATCACTTTTCAAGACCCATACCTTTCTACAGTCACCTGAATGGGAAATAGATATTGTTTAGGACCTGTACCATTCTACGGTCGCTTAAAAGGGAAACAATTTTCTAGAACCCGTACCATTCTACAGTCGCCTCAATAAAAAACAACATTTTAGAATTTGTACCTATCTATGGTCGCTTGAATGAGAAACATATATTATTTAGGACCCGTACAATTCTACGGTTGCCTAAGCGGAAAACAACTTTTCAGAACCTGTACTTTTCTATGGTCACCTTAATCAGATTGAATCTAAAGAAAAAATTTTAGGGGACAGCTCGACTAGGTTGAGTGTTGGTGCACTTGAGAGAGAATACCTGCACAATGACAAGTATTTAGAGTATGGGTAGAGATATACTTACCTGATGATATCTCTGATCCTTGGGGATATGTCTCATTTAAAGCCTAGTCACAAGAGAGGTAACATGCATTTCCGGTTACAAATAACATATGCATTAACTCAAGTGAGGTTCATGCATGATAATTTCTATTAATCTCATATTACCCAATTTCCATTTCAAAAGAATACTATAAACTAAACACGTGAGTGTCATGGATGTGTCAAATGAGGGATCTTTAAAGAACCTTTCATTCATCCTCATTAAAAGGCTATTTCGTCTTGACCTTTGATGCAGGAATTTAACAATCACTCTGTCTCACTATTATCATGCCAAACAAAAGTCTGAATAGTCTCACAAACCACCGCCCTAAACAACGCAGCTGGCTCAGGCTCTCTCCTCCGCATGAAGAGGAGAAGTTTGAATCCCAGATGCGTTCTTAAGGATTCTTATCTGGAGTACTGTGGTGGTGAGTTCTGCAGTTGCTCCCTCAGGATTTGCTCATCAGCTGTCGGCTTACGAGGTTCCCTAGGTTACCTAAAAAAAAATGGTATCACAAGTGATACGACCTTACCAATCTGAGAGGTCTTTAACAGGGACCGTAATGTGGGCTTGATCAATGGCTTAATGAAGGAGACTCTTTGAGTCAAGACTTATTGAAGAATGATATTCCGCAATCATTTCTAGGTTTATAAGTCAAGAAGCATATGAAATGAGGTAGAAATTGTCTTACTCACACCTCTATGAGCGATGCTTTTGAACATATGAACTTTTACGTTAATTCAAATGCTCTAATTTGAAGAGATTTTGCAAGGGATATAACGTAGGTTTAGTTCATGAAAAGATTACCAGGCTCAAAAAGTGTTTGGGGGGACTAGAGTTGATGATCATCTTGATATTTCCACAAATTTTCTTTTTCACCATCGTGGATTTTCTTCATATCAAAACTCCATTGAGTTTTGCAAGTATCGCTTCACTGGGGATACGACTTGCTACAATCAATTTTTGATTTTTTTTTAATAGACATTAGCCTTGCTTTTATCAATCACACTGCTTTTTCATGCTTCCTTACTTTTTGCACTTATTTTCTTTGGACTTACACAGCCTCCATCTTTTATCAGCATTCTAGACCATGCTACTTAAATGATTGTCTTTCGTCTTGCCCCGGTGTGGGGGATAATCACCAACTGGGTTTAGTATGAAATGAATTCGAAGGCTCAAGTGGGCTATGCAATGGACAAAAGTGTGTAGGGTAAAGAAAGAACTTCTCTTCCTCATCCTAAAGCACTTAAATTGCCACATAAGTTGCATTTCAAAAGCAATACTTGAAGATTGATGCGAGTGTGAGCAAAAAAATTCTTACCATTCATTTCAAAATTGTCTCAATATGGGGTGATCCTTGACAGAGATAATTTAAAAAGAATATTTATAAATGTATGAGGCTCAAAGGGGTTAAGCAATGGATCACTTGTAGTGTTTGGGATAAAGAAAAAAATGCATCTCATCACCTCGGTTGACGTACCCTTTGCGAGATAACCTTTTTCTTTGTAGGCATGTAATTTTTCCATTCAACTCATTGGAGATCAGTGTATGAAATAAGGCTTGCCTTTCATCATTCTAAAGTATCCCATTTGACATATCCAATTTGTCTCACAAAATTCATCAGTGAAAACATGCAAAATTTGGACAATTTAATTTGCAACTCATTGAGGCAATTCATTCATCACAAAAAATGTTTGCAAACACAGCAAATTTTATCATGGGTAATACTTCTTGACAGCATCGAAGTTAACATAATTGGAAAACTCACGACCATCCATCTTTGCCAAGATCAAGGCACCTCTAGGGAGTACCTACTTCACCACATATGGGCCACTGCAATTCAGAGCAAACTTGCCCCTAGAATTTGGAAAAATTGGCAACAGCTTCCTTAAGATCATTTACCTCAAAATGTATTGGTTGTACCTTTCGGTTGAAGGACCTAGCCACTCTCTATTGACAAATTTGGCCATGACAAAGAGCCTTTAGTCTTTTCTCATCTATTAGGTTTAGCTGTTCAAATCTTTGTTGCAAACATTCCGCTTCAGACAACTCCATTTGGGATAAAACTCTCAGGGAAGGAATTTCCACTTCCATGGGCGAAACTGCTTCCATGCCGTACACCAGAGTGAAAGGGGTTGCCCCCATAGAAGTGCGGATCTATCATGCCAATCTCGATAATTCTCAGTTGTCTTAGTCAAGATCTTCTTAATGTTCTTATTGGCCACTTCAACAGCCTCATTCACTTGAGGGTGGTAAGGGGACGAATTCAGATGCTTGATCTTGAATTTGCTAAATAACTCATCAACAAGCTTGTTATTCAAATTTATCCTGTTATCAATGATGATTGCTTCAAGGACGCCATAGCAAGTAATTATGTCACGCCAAGTATGATTTTCATGAAAAGCCTTAAATTCTAGCTTTGGTCACAGCAGCAAATGGGTTTATAAAATTAAGTTCAAGGCAGATAGCTCCATTGAACGATACAAGGCTCGTTTAGTAGCGAAGGGGTTTATGCAACGAGAATGTTTTGATTATCATGAAACATTTTCTCCGGTGGCTAAAGAAGTCATTGTTCGCTCTTTCTTATCTATTGCTGTCTTTTGCAATTGGCCATTCCATCAAATGGATGTTTATAATGCTTTTTTATATGGAGATCTGGATGAAGAAATCTATATGTAGCTTCCATAGGGATTACGTAGCTAGGGGGAGTCTCATGTATATCGTCTCCGTAAATCCCCGTATGGATTTAAACAGATTCTAGGCAATGGTATGCCAAGTTCACAGCTGCATTAATTGATGCAAGATTTCAGCATTTCAGACATGATTATGTCCTATTCACATGGACTAAAGGTACTTTGTCCATTTTTCTCTTAATATATGTTACCGACATTCTTATCATGGGAAATAATGAGCTGGCTATTGCAAAATTCAAAAACTACATGAGTACCACTTTTCACATAAAAGACTTGGGGCCTCCTAAGTATTTCCTTAGCATTGAAATAGCTCGATCTGATAAAAGAATATGTCTTAGCCAACGAAATTTCATTCTATAAATAGTCTCCAAAGCAGGATTGTCGGGATGTAAACCAACTGTTATACTGATTGAGCAGAATGTGAAGTTGATGACACATGAGTATGATGCGAGCTAGTCTTCACCTATGGAGGATTCATTACTCAAAGATCCATCACAATATCAACGGCTTGTTGGGAAATTGATTTATCTCACAATAACAAGACCATATATATGTTATACAGTGCAAATACTCAGTCAATTCATGCACAAGCCAAACCGGTCTCATATGGATGCAGCATTGAAAGTCGTGAAATACTTGAAGGGATGCTCAGGATTTGGCATTGTTCTGTCTCGAGATTGTGACATGAGAATGACAGCATATTGTGACACGGACTATGCTACTTGTTTGATGATAAGAAGGTCCATTATTGGTTTTTGTATCAAATTGGGAAAATTACTCATCTCATGGAAAAAAAAGAAGCAATCAACCGTATCATTGTCATCAGCAGAATTAGAGTATCGAGCTATGGTAAAAACTATTTGCGAAATAATCTCGATACGAGACTACTTTTAGATTTCGGAGTACAAGTCAATGGATCCAGCGAATTATTATGTGACAATGATGCTGCACTCAAGTTAGCAGCTAATCCTACTTTTCATGAGAGAACTAAGCATATAGAGGTCGATTGTCACTTCACTTGGGACAAGATTCGGGAAGAGATTCGGGAAGAAATCATAACAACGAGAGGAATTAGAACTATTAAGCAACTTGCAGACATCTTTACCAAGCCACCGTGCCAAAGACAACATGCATACCTATTGAGCAAACTAGGTGTCATCGACATTTACAGGCCACCAGCTTAAGGGGGAGTGTTGGAAATATGGAAATACCGATTCTAAATATCAAGAATTGATTAAGTTAATCGGTAATTAGCTTGGTAAAATAGGACATAAAATCATTATGTAAATTAGTGTATTTTTCCTTATTTTTTCTTTCCTATCTTATTTCATCCCTCTAGTATTATAAGGGGAGGATTATACATGTACAAGAGATAGGCAGAAACACGTAATTACACTTTTCCTCTCTATTCTACTTCACTTTCTATCACTCTCTCTATCTCTATCCATGAACTTTCTCTCCGTGTCTCTATTTCACTCACTCACTCTCTCTCTCTCTCTCTCACAAAGACAGTGCCCAGCAGATGACGTCGATCTATACGAAAACGCGAGATCCGTTGCGGTCTCCGTCTCTCTCTTTCTCTCTCCCTGCTGCCCTTTGACGTGGCTTCACTAGAATTGTTATTGACCACATGGAAACAGCATAAAAGAGGAATAAGTTCGGGTCACCTGGTGGCGGAAAGTAGGCTTAGTAGGCCTTTTTTATGCAAAACAAACGGGTGCAAAACTGCTTTCGCTTAAGAAGCCATAGCATTGTCGGGAACCGAGCAGATTTGCATACGATTGAGCATGACGGTTGAACCATGGACGCCGAAGCTTCATCGTAAAAATCTCCTCCCTTCTCCTGCATACCTCAATCCCCGGCGTCTCCATGTTTCAAACTGCGATTCCTTCTTTAACTTTTTTGCTCTGTTTTTGCTTCTCTTTTCCTTTTCCTTTGTTGTCTTGGAAAGGTTTGAGACAAGCGAGATGCTGGGGACTTTTCTCTCTTTGACTCCGCTGCTGAAGGAGGCGTGGAGGCTGTGCAGCGCGGCGAATGCGATGGGGTGCGGTGCCTTCGTGGCGGAGCAAGTCGGGGGCGTGGGGTACGTGGCGTTCTCGGGCATCCAAGAGATGCCGGTGCTCGGTTGGGATCCGAACTGCACCATTCTGGCACCGCTGGATGCAGGCTATGCAGTAGGCCACGGGCTGTTCGCGCCGCTGACACGCTGTTACAAAGGCGAAGAGCCGGTCATGGCCCACTCCGGAGTGCTTCACCGCTTCCTTCATTATCATTCGCGCAATGATCTTCAGAGCCAGGCTAGTACATTGGCAACAACTTTACTTTATTTATTTATTTTTTACTTTGTCTGACTAAAAATAAAGTGAAAAAGAAAAAAAAAGAGGGGATATCCCTCAAGATCACTCAGTCTTGATTTTCGTGAAATTAGATTATAAGATTAGTAATTCCTATAATTTTTCCTCTCCTTAACAAGTTCTATCATATTTATTAGAAATACAAAGTTATCTTTTCATCTATAATCATGGATTTGTTCGAAAAGTTAATGTTTTAAAAATTTTGCGAGATTGATGATGTTAATGGTTATTTTTTATATATATATTTTTTTATATTTGAGCTATCTCAAACTTTTTTGAGGACAACATCTCTAGTGGCCTGCACTGTATTCCCTTAGCATTTGGAAGCTCTCTTTCTTCCCCACCATTAAAATATTAGAAAGTTATCTAGCCATGGGCTGCTCAAAGTGGGTTGGCCAAAGCTCAATCCTGCAATTTTGGGTGCGATTAATTGAGCCTTTTCAATGGGTCTGAGAGAAATATTGGGCATTAGACGACCATTCTTAATGGGGTTTCAAGTTGAAAGGTTTAAAATTAATTAATTACCTATTTTGCCCTCAAAACCTTACTTAAAATCCAATTTTACCCTTTCAAAATTAAAACCCTAGCCTGGATCTCATTCTCTTACGTTTGTATTGCTTTCTTTCGTTTTCTCTCCACCCTTCCATCGCCCTCTCCCTCGCGACAGCTGCTCCTCAGTTCGACTGCGCTCTTCGCTCGCTCGTGCTCATTCTCTGCAGGTTCAATCTCTCCTCTCCCCCCTCCCCCCTCTCTCTCTCTCACCGGTGGATCCGCTTTCGATAGATCTGTACATTGTGATGTTTGGGCTGAAAAGTAACCCGAGCGAATGATGAATGGTGCTCGTGGTTTTTGGTTGCACTGTGATGTTTGATTTGAGTCAATCTCTCCTCTCCCCCTCTATCTCTGGGTGCTTAGTTCTGAGTTCTTGATTCGATTCTGCCGCATTTCCAGGTACTTGGTCAATAGGCTGATCGATTTTTGAGTTGAATCCGCTCTTGTCACGCGTTGTGCGCTGCTAGATCAGAATTCAAGATCCACTAGTGTTTTATTCTGTCATGCGAAGAAGTTTTCGTGCTGATTTTCTATAGTTCTTGATAAAGGCTCAAGAAAACAAGAGCCAATCGAAGTGTGGGGTCTGTTTCTTGAACGTTTTGACTTCTGGGTTCTTCTGATAGTTTCTTGCTGAATATTGTGCCCCATGTGGTGGTTCGCTTTAGTTGTAAATCATGCCTCCCACCCAATTACTAGCAACATGTTGGTTATCTTCCCTCCTACTGTCGTTTCTGATTTGCATTTGTACCCATTTTCTTTTCCAAATTGGTACTTAATTTTTTGTCCTTCCTTTGTGTGCAGTGTCTTATGGTAATTAGTTGTTACTTCTTTTTTCTTTGTCTTGAAGACTTTGTTGTGATTATATACGAGGCCTTTTAATATTTACCTCCTTCCGACTTTCCTTACTTGCACTCTCATTTGATTACAATTCCAAGGTATTTTGATTAAGCATGGGCTGCAGATCTATCCGCCCATTTGGTCCATGATAACCTCTGGGTCCGAATGTTGAATTACCGTGGATCTGATAGTTCCGGTTTGGAGTTATATCAAACCAAACCATTCTTGAGACAGATCTCCTGGTCATGAAGGGTACTCTTCTCATAAGAGTATCTAAATACAAGAGCCATACATATAAATACATTCTATACATGTGTTAAAACATATTTGCACACTTGTCATCATCTTCCGAAATGATAGTGTGGTTTTAGCTTGTCAAATGAACAGTTGTGTATGTTTAGCATTTGCAGTAGGGCCAATGATTTCCCACCCGATCTATTTGTGTAACTCTTCTAATCTGACATTATCTAGTGAAATTGATTTTTCAGGAAGTTTTTGAAGTATTGTAATTGATATTTTTTCAGGAAGCTTTTAACCAGATTTTAGGAATCCTTGAATATGTTTGCAGATTCATAGCTTGCTGGCTGAAACCAAGTCAATAGTGCTCACAGGCCACTCCATAGGAGGATCAGTCACATTCCTCACAGCTCTTTGGCTCCTCTCCTACCTCAAATCCATCTTCCCACCCCAGTCGGTCCTATGCATCGGTTTCGTCTCTCCTTTCATTGGCAGCGAGTCACTTTCCTGAGCCATCCTCCGCGAAAGATGGGGTGGCAGCTTCTGCAATGTTGTGTCGATGCACGATATATTGCCGAGGTTGTATCTCGAGCGATCACTTGTTCTGACTCCCCTGTGGCAAGCCCTCATAAGATTCTGGTACACGTCTATGATATCACCAACCTCTATGAATTTCGCTAACCTCCAATTAACTGAAGAAGGCAAGGCCTGGTTATTATCCTTCGCTGCAGCCAACATGGAGCGCCTGGTACAGGCAGGGGAAGGCTCGGAGGGAGGTTGTTTTGGCCGTTTGGGAGTTACTTGTTTTGTTCATATGAGGGCACAATTTGTTTGGACAATGCTGTATCGGTCAACAAGATGATGCATTTGTTGCTGAGGACAGGCTCTCAAAATTGTATTGTTGAGGAGCACCTTAAGTATGGGCAATATGTTGAAAGACTGACTCGTCAGTCTTTGAAGAGAAGCTTCATGTAAGGAGATCCCCCTGAGTCAAGCTATGTAGCCAGTCCTTCAATGGCTTTGAACTCCATAGGGACCTATCGACAGGTAGGAGCACCATCTAAGTCTATCAATTTGGCATTTTATTCCTGGGTGCAATTCCTCTGAGTTTAAAAGTTCCTTGATCCCCTCCTTTGCAGGTATTGATTGCACTGATGGCAAAAGATTGCTTGAAGATGGCGAGGCAAATAAGGCCCTCACCGGACCAGAACACTGCTAAGTTAGCCATTAGGCTATCCAAAATCGCTCCTTATAGGGTGGAGATAGAGTGGTATAAAGCCTGTTGCAATAAGTCTGCCGAGCAAAGAGGATACTATGATCCCTTCAAGCAGAGGGGCGTCTCAAAGAGAGAGTCCCATATAAACATGAACCGGATCATGCTCGCGGCCTTTTGGGATGATGTCATATGCATGATGGACAGGAATGAGCTCCCACTCAACTTTCACAGACGTTTAGAATGGGTAATTGAGGAGTCGCAGCTCTATAAGCTCCTTGTGGAGCCATTGGACATCGCGGAGTATTATCAGTCGGGGATGCATCAGAAGAAAGGCCACTACATAAGCAATGGAAGAGAGAGGAGGTATGAAATTTTGGATCAGTGGTGGACCGAGAGAGTTGTTACCGAGAAACTGGGCAATAGGAGGACCAGGTATGCAAGCTTGACCCAAGACGCTTTTGGGCAAGGGTGGAGGACGCAAAGGAGTGGCTGGACAAAATCAGGAGGAAGAGTGACCCAAACAACCTGGCTTTTCTTCGGGACAGACTCAATGAGTTTGAAGCATATGCAATGAAGCTGGTTGAAGGAAAAGAGGCGTCTGCTGATGTTCTAGCTAAGAATTCAAGCTTTAGTTCATGGATAGAAGAATGGACAGCATTAAATCGAACTGGCCTTACCCAACTGATTCCAAGCTGGTTCACACAGATATCGATTCGCTTCCTGGTACCATGCTGGTTCAGATGGGGTCCGATTCGCTTCCTTGTAAAATATTTAGGGATCGGTCTTCAAAGGTTTGATTTCTGGTTCCATGTAGAACTGGTTTAAAATAAAAAAAATCTAAGTTCTCATAACTTTCATGTCATACTCAATAAAAATAGGAAATTCAACATGGAAATCAAAATCAAAACAAAGGGATAGATGTAATAAAGACTTTCAGAAGAGGGGAAAAAAAGGCATATGAGCATTCTTCAGCCTGCTCTTTGTGCAATTTTAGACATACTATGTTGCTTGTTTCAATATTGGTAAAAGGTATTGGAATTGAGGTTCATGGTGAGAGATATGGCTTAACAACAGAAAGTGTACCTCCTGATTTTTTATTGGGAGGTAATTAAGTGTTTTGTCTTCTGCAGCTGCAATATTTTTCCTTATTCAACTTGCCGCTTATTACTTCCAACAATGAAATATTTCTACTTAATAAGAAGACGTGAAGAGTCCACTTTGGCGCAAGGTTGTTGCCAACTTTATTTGTGCCAGAGCACAATAACATGATGCTTTGAATGGTGATCCTGCATATGCCTTCTGAAGCCACTCGTTGGATCAATTCACTGCACCAAGCTTTGCTAGATATTTGGAAGTAGAAATGCAACAGGAAAGAGAACAAGAAGCAAACAAAATAAGGAATCTACCTGAGTGCTAATGCCAGCGTTGAGGCCTATGGTTTCAAGCCTTAAAACAAAGGGGACCAATCATCTGTTAAAAAGTTCACGAAGATAAGATCATTAAATAACTTGAAGAAGCATCAACTTCTTTTCTAAAGACAACCACCTAATAGCATAAATAGAACTTATATCAAGGAAAATGAAGCATGTAGTAGTGCAGAGGAATTTGTTCCTAACTTTATATAAATTCTGTTGGAAAACAGGACAGGATCTAAGTTTCGAGAAGATTTTTTCACATGCAGTACTTTCCCCTCGCTAAAGTGTACTTGTTAATCTTCTCCAGTCATTTCTGCAAGCTTCTCATGAAATAGAAGTGCAGAGAATCTCATTAAGGTTCAAATTAGGCAACATATGCTTTGAAAAGATCTTTGCAGTTCAGAGGTAAATCAACATAACTTCCTGTGTCCTTTATGTTTGCTTTTTGAGGTCGTGTTCCTATAAGACGTTATGACTACAGGAGTTTGTTTGAGACAAAAAACATCCCTCCTTTCACATTTACATGCTCAGATGAACAATACTTTTTGCTAAGAGTAATGACACCACCTGCATATTTTTTTGGCCTTTCAAACAAGTTCTCAAGTGTGAAAAGGTACTAAAATGTGCAAACGAATATTATTAGGAACCCCTGAGAACGAGCTGACTTGGGAAGACGAAACTAACACTAGGCTGGTAATGGAAAAATTGTCCAAAAAATCCTAAATCTATTGCACTTTTGCTAATTCAGTTATAAACCTCTTCACTTTTTGCCGATTTAGTCCATCCGGACAATTTTGGTTGGAAAATGCTGACATGGACGCCGGTGGTGCCACGTTGAATCATTAGCGCTGACGTGAACAATTTTTAATAATATTTTAATTTTTTTTTCTGTTTTTACCTTTTTTTTCTTTTCTTTTCTTTATTTTCTTTATTTTCTTTTTGGCTTTTTTATTTCCTTTTCCGATGGCCGGCCACGGCCATAGGCGGCGACTAGCCGGCCACCGGCGTTGTGAACTCGGTACAAACCACGTCTTCGTCACCGTCGTTGCCGTTGTCGCCGTCTTCGTCCCTCCATCTCTTCTGCTTGGGTCCTCCCGCCTCACCCCCGTCGTCCCTCCATCTCTTTTGCTCGAGTCCTCTCGCCTCGCCCCCGACTCGCCACCGGGAATCGACAGTGTTAATAGGGTGGAAGGATCGTCGTCATCTTCCTGATCGTCCACGCCCCCTCAGCTAGGGGAGAGGGCCAACCTGGCCGGCCTCGCCGGATCTGGTTTGGGCGAGGGCGAGCCTCGGCGTGGGCTCCCCTCGCCAAATCTGTCGAGGCTGGCCCTCGCCAAGACCAGGGAGCCCTCGCTCGGCGTCACCCTCGCTCGGCGAGGCCACCCTAGCCTGGGGGAGGGTTGGCCTCGCCCAGGCGACCCTGGCCGGGTCGTGCCTGGGCGAGGGCTCCCCTCGCCGGGGCTCCTCCTCACTTGGCCAGGCCTCACCTATGGCCGGTGGCCAGCCGCCGGAAAAGGCTAGGAAAAAAGCCAAAAAGAGGAAAATAAAAAAAGAAAAAACAGAAAAAAAAATTTAAAAAATTCAATAAAATATTAAAATATTATTAAAAATTGTCCATGTTAGTGTCAGTGGTCCTACGTGGCACCACCGGCGTCCACATCAGCATTTTCCGGCCAAAATTGGCCGGATGGACTGAATCGGTAAGAAATGAAAATGTTTATGACTCAATTGGCAAAGTTAAAAGGTTTATGATTGAATTAGCAAAAGTGCAATTGGTTTAAGACTTTTTGGACAATTTTTTCGGTTGCTAATTGACAACGAGCGCAGCAAAAACACCATATTAGGCGTGGTAAAAAGCATAGCCTAATCAGTAACTACTAATCACCGATAGGAGAACACCTCGACATAAGAAATTCTTGTAGGTGTTTAGAAACTCGAAGGGAATGATATAAGGTCTCTTAGTCATCATTCACGGAGACTGTTTACAAAAAGCAGCTCACCCTTTTCTTTGCCTTATAACATAAAGAGTGACGCTGTTTGCTTCCTGGATCACGTAGCCACCAGAATCATTTAAGAGGTGAGGTTTGCCACTGAAACACAAGTAAACTTGTAAGATAAGGTGCTCAAAGATTTCTTGTTTACTCCTCTCCATAAGACGAAATGCCTGAAATCTTGGAGTGCCCTCACTGATAGATGAGGTTTAGATGTTAAAGTTTCACGGTCAAGTAGCATTGCAAGTTGCGCGGAAAAAAAGGCCGGATGGACGGAGTAAGCACTATTTGTTGCACATACATGCACGAGGAATGACACAGAAGTATTGGATTGTATGGATATTTTAAGCTAACATATTCCACATTCTGCAATAGTTTCTTTGGATTAAAGAGGTCAAAGTTCAGTCCCTCTGCCACGGTCCAAGCACAAACCATATTGAGTTTTCTCTTTTCGTTAGATCAACACCGATGTGACAAATTCAATTCAGTAGTGCATTACCCAGGAGTCGGCAACTGTGTGCAGAGCGACATAGAGCAAATGGTCACGTCATGATGGACTCTGATGTTCGTGTGGCAAGAACAGCATCAATAGAATGGAGAACTTCCTCCAACATCGTCCATGTTTGGGTGTCAAGAGGGCTCTCCGGCTTGTCTGAGTGAGCGATGTTTAAGAGATAGAGCTTCTTTGGGTTTTAGACCCGCTCATATATTGAATTTAATGGATCCATGTTAGGCGAATATTTTGGTGTAACATGCGTTGGAAAAAGGATTAGAATACATAAAATAATAATAATTATTGAAAATACATTACAAAAGATTAGAAAATAAAAATAAATGCCTAAGGCATGCAAACAATGTCCTTAAGGATAATTCCGCCTCTCGGACTATGAAACTCGGTGCATAAGGCTTCAGTGGCTATCCTCCTAAGATACAACAGACCTTCCTCTATACTCCGCACTAAATATTAAAAGGAAACAAAATAACTTTTGTGTATAACCCAGCAAAAAGAAAAGGAAAGATGTGAGAACATATTGTATTTACTAAGATTGTGGTTTGAAGTTTAATTTATATTCAAACAAGAAATAGAGAGAGTCGTTAGGAGATCGTCATAAATTAATTGATAATTAAAAAGATGACCGTTATAAAATAATGAAGAGTTAATGAAATAATAAATCAAAAGTTATAAAGTCGTTAAATGACTGTTAGACAACCATTAGAAAGCCCTTATATGACCGTTTAAAAGCCGTTACAAAAATGATGACTTTTATGATGATCATAATTTCTAATAAATATTTCAAAATTGCTGAAATATGTAATAATCCCCCACATATTTCAGAAAGTTTTGACAAGAAAAGTAGAATAATACTGGGTTAATGGAGAGTAATGAATCAGAACTGGTGCTTGTTAGGCTATGAACCAATCTTAGAAAAAATGAAATATAATTCACGAAATCATTGGTGAAGTTTGAAACTTCTATGAACCAAAAATTTCTTTTTGTGAAATATAATTTTCACTAGTCACATTACACTCCGACAAACTTTGTTGTTCAATACGATTTCGCGCTAATTATTCATAAGTGCTTTAGAGATTTTGGTCAAAAATTCTCATACGAGCAGCTCC
This sequence comes from Eucalyptus sideroxylon x Eucalyptus melliodora, assembly GCA_016097485.1. NCBI lineage: Eukaryota > Viridiplantae > Streptophyta > Magnoliopsida > Myrtales > Myrtaceae > Eucalyptus > Eucalyptus sideroxylon x Eucalyptus melliodora. The sequence continues at coordinate 68,726,435 of CM027831.1, read as the reverse complement.
ACTCCACAATTATATAAGTGATTATGTGTATATTGTAGATTAATACACCACCAATAATGGCTATGTAATTTCATTAAGAGCTTAGCTCAACCTCTTTTTCCTTATAATTTTGTACTATTTTCACCTTAGGAGGGACAACAATTTTTTTACAGTGCACTAGATCAACAAATGACTTGTTATTACCCATATGAACCTAATTCATGGGATCACCAATCACATAGTTTGGGTTACTATCATTGTTGATTTTCTTCAGTTGGCTTGTCCCATTCCCCTCAATGTATAGTTAGAGAATTGGCCAAAATCCATTTCTGACTTCATATAATTAATGGACATAATTCCATTATTAAGCAGCTGCTTTACCACATCATCTCTCAATCGGACGTGTCAATTTTTACCATTGAAAATTTTATCTTTGCATGGCTATTGCTTCTTGGCAATAATGATGTATAAACACAAAATGTGTCATTTTCCCAAAGGAATATCTGCTAAAAGTTTCTCAACTACCCAGCCTCATTTTCATATATGAGTTTGAGAAGATTTTTTTTTTCTCAAGAACTTGAATAGTTTTCAATTTACCAAAGAATAGTAAAAATTTTCTTCTCCTTTACCCATTAGAGTTTAGGAGGATAAGGCATTTTGTTTACACATATATGCCTAGTAGCACTTGAGTCTACCACCCATAATTTCGATTAGCCACAATATTGGCATGGGAACGACTATAGCAATTATTTAGTCAAATCATCTACTTCAACCAAGTCAACTTTTGGTTAAGTAGAATTGCCATTTCCTCCATGACTTCATTCGACTGCTTTTATGTCAAGCACTTCCACCGGGTGAACACATATTCTTTAATGGATTTTATTTCATCTAAATCCAAGATCCAGTTAACATCACCGTTTCCTTCTAATACAATGGGAAATGCACTATGTAAAATACAATAAACTTGACAATACTCACCATTTAACAAAGTATTTCACAAAAGACATCAATCTTATTCAATATAGATCTCTTATTCAACATAGATCTATGTTGGCTACGGATGCCAAAATATATATATAAATTTCATCTCCACAACAATCACTAAAGGAGATTGAATCTTAATGCGATAGCCAATAGGGGTGAGCATCAGTCTAGGGTCAACCCTGAACCGACCCTGGACCAACCCAACCTTGCCGGTCTTGGTCCGATTCCTAGGGAGACTGGGTTGATCCTTGGTCATAGACTTTTTGGACCAACACTATACAGGTTGGTCCTCAGTCTTGAGAGTTCTAGGTCGGTTCAATCCAGACCAATCCTAAATATATATATAATATTATTTATAATTTTTTTATTTAGAGAAAACCTTAAAATAAATGGCGTCAACGACATTAAACAGCTTTTTAGTGAAGAGTTCAAGTACTTTTATATTGTTCTTTAATAACTTAGATTTTTAATGTCATTTATGGCGTTAATAGTCATAATTTACGAATGAGGAAAATGTTTTTGTAAAGAATTCTCACAGCGTCCAAAAAGGTATAAACAACTCTTTCCTCCTCTAATATTCGTTCGCTTTTGTTTTATTTGTCCTTTTAGTTTTCAATTTGCCAAAATTGAAAGAAACAACTTCTCTGCTCGCCACTTGACACTCGCCTTGCTCGCTTTGTTTCACTTGTGCCGCTTGCCACTCAATGCTTGCTTAGCTTGTTGCTCCCTGCTTGACATTCGATACTTATTCTATTTAACGCTCACCCCACTTGCCTTTTACCGCTTATCTTATATATATATAATATTATTTATAATTTTTTTATTTAGAGAAAACCTTAAAATAAATGGCGTCAACGGCATTAAACAGCTTTTTAGTGAAGAGTTCAAGTACTTTTATATTGTTCTTTAATAACTTAGATTTTTAATGTCATTTATGGCGTTAATAGTCATAATTTACGAATGAGGAAAATGTTTTTGTAAAGAATTCTCACAGCGTCCAAAAAGGTATAAACGACTCTTTCCTCCTCTAATATTCGTTCGCTTTTGTTTTATTTGTCCTTTTAGTTTTCAATTTGCCAAAATTGAAAGAAACAACTTCTCTGCTCACCACTCGACACTCGCCTTGCTCGCTTTGTTTCACTTGTGCCGCTTGCCACTCGATGCTTGCTTAGCTTGTTGCTCCCTGCTCGACATTCGATACTTATTCTATTTAACGCTCACCCCACTTGCCTTTTACCGCTTATCTTTCTTAGCTGATATCGCTCATCAACGAACCCATTGGGTCGGTATGGTCCTCGATTGCCCTTTTAAGGAGTAAAAAAAATGAAATAAAAAAATTATCGGTTAGTCCTAGGTTGACCTTGAAACTGAACTGAATCCATTGGGTTAATCCTGTCTTTAATCGTTTTTTGAAGGAGTACAAAAAATGAAATAAAAAATTATCGATTAGTCTCGAGTTGACCCTGGAACCGGACTGAATCCATTGGGTTGGTTTGGTCTTCAGTCCCAAGCTCGATAGGGTTGATTCTCGATCCCAAAAATTGAGGACCAGCATTGTATGGGTTGGTCCTAGGGTTAGGGGTGAACTGGCCCAACCCAGACTATGCTCACCTCTAATAGACAATCAAGTCTCTAATTATCATCATGCATGAGTGGACATTCAACATAAATTGGCAAAGTAAATATTCTTACGAAGAACTTTTTTTTTTTTTTTTACATAATTACTGCTGTCAATAGTACATGTTGCTCCAAAAATGTTAACCAAAACTGAGAGGTTAGCAAAAATTTGAAATGAATTAATAATTTCACAAAATAACTGTAAGACTTCCTTTGAGTGTTATATATGAATTACCAAAAATGTCTCAACAATGCATACTCAATACAAAACATGTAATCAATTTAATTATGCAATAAAATACTATTTAATAATTCTATCAACAGTTATGCATGAAAAATTCAATCATTGCAAAAGAGACATTATAATCTTTACATTATAATCTTTAACCCATAAATTTGTGGCTATTATAAAATATAAACCTCTTTGGTTGTTTCAAACATAAGTGTGAATCTAATAAATTCAGGAATAGAATCATGATAATTTGACAAGAAAAATGTTTGGACCAAAACTTTAGTAGTCATAAATATAATGCCAACAATGTTTTACACATGTAAAACTCAAAGTAGACTTTAACTCTTTAAGCAACATTTAAATGACTAAAATGTGAAATATAAAAATTTCTCAAAAGGCAGGATGCAAAAAGCATACTCACTAAATTGTTGCCCAATTATTCTATTAGCTTGTGCTTGCTAAATTGGATCTCCATTCCCCTTCCATCAAGCATAATTCCACGTCGTCAAGAAGGCAAGAATCTGCGACCATTCTAATGCTAGAGAAGTTCTATATGTGAGTGGATAAGAGAGAATTATCATATCTTCATGTATTTATCAAACATACATATTGTCATGTGGCAAGTACCAACACATGTATGAGCATATACATAGATAGAGGCCCACGCTGCACTCCCAAGCAAGCATGAATAAAGACATGCCACCAAATACCAACACAAGCTCGTGTCTACACTTACTTGAGCATATTGGCATGACCATCACCAACCGACTAATGATTGTATGCACCCTAGCAATTCCCAAGAATGACTGGACAATACTGTGAGAGTACTGAAGAATTTTGTTCCAAAGTCAAAGGAAACCTATTTTCAAAATCTATAATCACAATAATATAAGGTAAAAAATGCGTAATTTTAGTAGTAAAACACAGAAATCCCACATGATAGTATCCATTGTTTCGTTGAAAACAATTATATATAATTTAGTCCAACATGGGCAAGCTTGATAAGATTCTATATAGGTGGAGCCAAAGACAAATTAAATAGCAGATAAAAATAGTTATGAACTAGCTTCATGAATGTACATTAAACAACTTTTAGTAGGAGAATAGGAAGAATTAAGGACAAATGGAAACTATTTTGAGTAATAGAGGAGCGCCCCAATTTCCAATCCTAAATGAATGATTATTAAAATAATCACGAACTTGAGAGAGAAAACATCTACACACGTCCGACTTTCTATTGGAAAAACAAGTATAGGTATTGAAGCCCAAAAATAAAAAAGAAATATATAAAAGAAATATTAGCTCGATTTCTTTCCATTTCTTTTATGGTTTTCCTTTTCTATTTCTTTTTAAGTAGCCACACAGAATCACTACGCCATTTTTAAAGATTTTCTACATAGGTAATTTTGAAAAACTGTAAGCATCTTTCGTAAAAGTTTATTAGCACACATTCATGGAATATGTTTAACAAGATCAAATCAAATCTAAAGAGAACACACAAGCTTGTGACGCCAAATTTCAAATATCAGAATGAAAGGATCTCGACCTATGTGATGATAATTCTTCAAAATGTGGAAACAACGTGCCAAAATGGCAATTACACCCTTCAAGTATTAATTTAGAATTTCCAAAAAACGACTTTACTTGAAACTCAATAACTTTACCAAAATGACCAAAAGCTATTTTGTGTTAATGCTTGATATTATCCCGTGACAAACCACCAAGAATATGTGATACTTGTCTTTAGGGGTAAGCATCAGTCCAAGATCAACCTTGGACTAGCCCAACCCTCTGGTCCTGGTCTGGTTCCTAGGAAGATTAGGTCGATCCTTAGTCTTAGAATTCCTAGACTAGTACTTGATAGGTTGGTCTTCGGTCCTAAAAGTTTTAGGTCGGTCCAACCCGGACCAACCCTGAGTGTGTATATATATTACTTATAATTTTTTTTTATATATATAAAACCTTTAAAAAAAAAACGGCGTCAACAATATTAAATAGCTCTTTAGTGAGAAGTTCAAGTAATTTTACATTATTATTTAATAACTTATATTTTTAATGTCTTTTATGGCGTAAATAATCATAATTTACAAATGAGAAAAATGTTTTTGTGAGGAGTCTTTACAGTGTCCAAAAAAACATAAACAACTCATTATGGCATTACTCTCTAGTATTCGTTCTCTTCTATCTTATTTGTCATCTTAGTCTTCAATTTGCCAAAAATTGAAAGAAACAACTTCTCCGCTCACCACTTAACACTCGTCTCACTCACTTGGGTAACTCGTGTCGCTCACCGCTTGATGCTTGTTTGGTTTGTTGCTTCCCGCTCGACATTCAATGCTCATTGTGTTCGATGCTCACCCTACTTGACTCTCACCACTTGCTTTTCTTAGCTAACCTTGCTCATCATCGAACCCATTGGGTCGGTATGGTTCTCGGTTGCCATTTTAAGGAGTACAAGAAATGAAATAAAAAATTATTGGTTGGTCTTCGGTTGACCCTAAAACTGGACCAAACCCATTGGGTCAGTTTGGTTCTCAATCGTTTTTTTTTTTTAAAGAGTACAAAAAATGAAATGAAAAATTATTGGTTGGTTCTGGGTCACCCTGAAACTGGACTGAACCCATTGTGTCAGGTTGGTCCTCAATCGTTTTTTTAAGGAGTACAAAAAATGAAATTAAAAATTATCGATTGGTCCTAAGTTGACCCTCAAACCAGACCGAATCCATTAGATCGGTCCGGTTCTCGGTCTCAAGCTTAATAAGGTCAGTTATCGATCCCAAAAATTGAGGACTAGCACTGTGCGGATTAGTCCTAGGGTTAGAGGGCGGACCAACCCAACCCGAACCATGCTCACCCCTACTTGTCCTTCACCATCTCCAAATCCTTGTTCAATTCCAAGGTCGGTGGAAGCACCAGCAATTCCAATTTTGAAAGCTATAAGGCATTTATCCTTAAGATTGTTGGAAAATGGATTAGTATAAATATAATAATAATAATTATTGGAAATACATTACAAAATATTAAAAAATAAAAAGAAATGTCTGAGGCATGCAAACATTGTCCTTAAGGATAATCCTACAACTCTTGGAGCAGATATCTATTTGCTTGGAAAATCACATTATAATGTATTCCAGTTTGCATTTAAAATTTATATTGTGACAACAGTCTTTTCTTATTTTAGTAGATATCAGATAAAGCTAATGCTTCAAGCATGAAGTCCGAATTTCACTTGAAATGAACTTAATGATGTTGATAAAAGAGTCCGAACTATTTGTGTTCCTACGCAAGAAAATCACCTAGACCAAGTTTTTGTTTTCTTTTTGGATGATGAAAATAACCTAGACCAACTATATGCTTATGTTGTCTCCTATAGTTGCACCTTAAAAAAAGTCAAGGTAAACAATTAGTGTGCTATGTTCAAACTATCTGCTAAAACCCTGAACGAGCTGTGAGCGCTTTATATTTGGCAGTTTGTCCACATTGGATGCCCTGAACATGTCTTCATCTGGTTAGGATTTGACAATGTATTAGTTAGTTCGATTGGTTGTCGCCATATTTCAACTTTTAACCAATATAACTCGATGAGAGTTGCTGATTCTGCATATTGTACTTTCAGTTTACTTGTCTTGCTTGTGTGATGGGTTTTACATGTGAAGATGTGGGAACTCCTTTTGCACATTCGAATCGCAATGCGATCTTGTGCTTGAGAACCACAGAGAGCAACAAACATGATTCTTCTATTGTTTTGCTGGATAAAAATCATCGGCTGTGGTCAACCTAGTAGTGTTATCTTCTAGGTGGTCCTGCAGTTTTAGTCTTGGGATTTTATTTTTTGCAATTGCTTTTGCAAATTGGAGTCCAGGTCGCTCTCACTGCTGCAAGCAAAGTCCATGTCCAATGTACTTCCTGAATGAGGTGTTCCAGAATGAAAAGGCAATTGGTATTTTCGGAAAAGTGGTTCTTTAGAGTTCTTTGTCTTATAATTTAAAAAAGTCCTTGTAATACCATTTGTTCTCTTAATAGGTTTCCCATATTTGTTATCTCGTCGGTAGAGTTATTGGCATATACCAACATAATACCCTAAGGGGGTGTGCAAACAAAGGCAAGAAAAGGTATAAAATGGAGGGGTGTATGATTAATATGCGTAGGTAGTTTCCAACTGAACATGTACATTCCCAACTAAAAGCTGATCTTTTGTCAATAATTCTTCTGTGTCGTGTCAGACACGCAGTCAACTTTTTTTGACACATTCTGACCTACATGTCCGAGAGAGGATTGTTGAAGAAAATGATGGAGGGTGGAGACGAGGGCGAGGCAGTGATGCCGTGACGGTGAGGAAGGGTCTGCTGCGATGGAGGGCTGGTGGCGAGGTTGAGGCTGTGGCTGCAGAGGAGGAAGGGTTGGAGGCGAGCGGTGAGGCGACTAAAAGAGAGCAAAGAGGATCGTGTGAGAAGGAGGAGGAGGAGATCACGGTTAGCAGGTGATGGGGGGAGGGGGAAGAAAGGGAAAGAATCGGAGGAGGGCGGGGGAGGAGAAACAAAGGGTGATGATGAGGCGGGGGGGCCTGGGGGGTTAGGGTGGCGTGGGGAGAGGGAGGAAGAGAGAAATAATAACAGGTGGGGGGTGGAAGAAAGGGGAAGAAACGAGGCGGGGGGGCCTGGGGGTTTAGGGTGGCGTGGGGAGAGGGGGGAAGAGAGAAATAATAACAGGTGGGGGTGGGGGACGAACGAGGGAAAGAAATCATAGGGGCATGGGGTGGAAGAGAAAACTGAGGGAAATGACAAGTCATAGGGGGAGAAATGAGGAAAAGAAATTGACAGGGGGAGGGGTGAGTTTGAGGTGGCGTGGGGGAGATAGAAATGAGGGAGGGAAATAAATTTTGGGGAACGAGGGTTTGTGAAAAAAAAAAAAAAAAAAGGGAGAAAAATAATTTTTGGATGTCGATATTATATTTTTTTAAAAAAAAATAAATAGTTAAAAATATTTTTCAAAAATAAAAACATTAAAAGTTAAATAATGATAAATTTTAATTATTATAGAAGATCATAGATTTTCTTAAAATAAATTGATTATAATTTTTTGTTAGTTATTAGTTTCATCTATAATTTTTTGTTAAAGTTAGAAATATGTTCTCAGATATGGATACGCATTAACTATTAATATGTCTTTCAAACTTCCTATGAATAGTTTCTTAATATTATTAGTACAAATTCATTATAAGCTCTTTTTTATTATTTATTTATTTGTAAATTTGAATCAAATTAATTAAAAATAAAAATATTTATTTAATATATAACGTGTCCCAACATATCGAAATTCTTTACTTTTTAGAAATGATATGTCAGCATATCGTGTCGTGTGGTGTTGTGTTGTGTCGCATATTCATGTTATTTAGACTGCATGTGTAATCTGCAATTTATTCACATGAGCTATTGTACGATAACCTTATCTTTTGACCATACATGTCGTCACCTATCGTATCATTGGATAGCTGTTAAAATGTGTGCGGACTTCAATGGCAGGAACCGAGCATCGTATTTTGTCGTTCTCACTGGAGTTTGCGCCTTGGCCCACCTGTCCATTTGCTTTGACGCTGGCATGGGGATGAAAAATCATTACTCACCTGGGGGTGCTGATATGTTCTATCACTCGTTCCTATTTTTCAGCGAATAGAACCATTCAACGAGACCTTTTTGTTCCATTTGCAGGAGGGCATGGATAGTGATATAGCTCTCTTGCCTTTTGATCATCCGATGGAGATGAAGATGAAGGTCCTTCGGTGTTCATTTCTTTCGGGAATAGAGTAAGTACTAGGCATTAGCTATTTCGCCTTTTCTTGATGAGGGTGGAGTGATATCTCATTTTTGGGAATTACGTTAGTTACATGAGTAGCCATAAAAAATGAAAGCTCACGGGAAAGTTATGAAGATTTATTATAGTGTCGGTACATGCAAAGTTAAACCTAGACAAACCAAAGGCAATGTTATATTAATTCGATTATATATCACACGGTTTTATAGTTGCATGCATTTAAAAAGGACTTCGTAGACTGGTCATTGATTTAAGTAAAAGCCTAGTAATGTCGAATTGCCAATTGTTTAGTCTGGCAGTTTATGTTGGAATGATGCAAATATTTTATTTGAATTTTTTAGGCAATTTTTGTTGGGCTTTAATTAATTATACGGCGGTGAGGCATTTTTCAATTCCACATAAGGAATTTCTTTTGGCCAATCAAATGAGTGAAACTTATACCACATGCGGGTAGTGAAATTAAAAATTATCTTTGGACAATGATGACAAGATAAAAATTCGATTCGCTCCTGTCTTCCTCCTTCGTCCCTTTGTTGAGCCAACGAAGGTGGGCAAGAGACCAGCGAGGAGATGAAGAAGGGAAGGTAGTAAAAAAATGTGAATTGTAAAGACCGGTGGGAAGATGGAGGCAGTTGAGCCCAACACAAGCGGCATTGCACGCCACCCGCCTAAGGGCGCCCGGAAATTGTTCTCTATGCCCGCGCTCATGTATATTGAATCCGTCCCGACCTCTTGATCCTCTGATTTTTGGCACGGATTCCATGCGCTTCTCCATTGAAGAGAAAATCAATGGCTGTAATTGCACGCTACCGATTCAAGCAATAATTTTCCCCTCTGATGTTGCGACAAAATCTCGAACCTCTATTAGCCTATCTATTCTATATAATATAGAAACAATGAAAGTGACACAGATGATCCTTAAATTTTGATTTCCTATGTTTATCTCTAAACTCTTAATTCATTTAATGTCGTCTCTAAACTTTCAAGCATTTTATATTGTCTAAGAATTATATTAAATATTTATCAATAGTACCGACTCGTCTTAAGAAGAGTTTCCCATCCCCAAACGTTTCGAATGACTTATTATAGCCGAGTGGTCAGTTGGCTTGAGCATTACAGTGGGCCTACGTCCATTTCGTATGTGTTCAAGGACAATAACGAAGGGCCTCGGGCGAAGAATAACGCAACAATGCACGGGGGCATGTTTGCTTATCACTTCTTTTACACATTTTGTCCTTTCCCGTTGATATTAAATCTCAATCCACATGTTGTAAAAAATCATCACAAAATTTGTCGGTGAACGTACGTGCCAATGTTTAACTATTGTGAAATCGACAAGTCTCGAATTTAGAACCGAGCGATACTGTAGGGGCAGCAAAATTCGAATTAAGGGAAAAGTTCAAAAGTAAAACACTTCACGGTTGACGTCGTGCTGACTTCCAGCCGAAGTCGGAGACTAAAGATGGAAAACGCCAAGTACGCCCTGTCTCGTGGAACACACCCTCGTGCTTGCGACGACGCTCGATGGAGACAAGACGTGCTCGGATGGGGACCAATATGCAATATGGTAACTTCAGGGAACTTTAACGCTTTCCGTCATTGATTCAGGATAACGATATAAAATGATCAAGTAACTTTGGTCTCATATATAATATAACTTATGAACTTTTAATTTATTTAGTATAATCTTTAAATTATAATTCAGTATGTAATATAGTTTTTGAATTTTTAACTTATTCAATATGGTCTATAGACTTTTAGTGTGTGTATATAACGTAATCCCATAATTATATGAAAACATTCAATATCTTCATTTTATTAATTGAAGTTCAATTGCAATATTGAATATTTTTATATTGTTTATGGACTAAATCGAACAAGTATATATTGAACAAATTAAAAGTTCAATGATCATATTACACATGAGGTTATAGTTTAGAGACCACACTAAACAAATTAAAAGCTCAAGACTATATTACATATTGAGCCAAAATTTACAAAACTTTTATGTCAGTTTTCCCTGCTCATGCCGATGGGTGATTCTCTCAAAAGTAACAACTAGTCTAGAAAATTGTTCAAAAAGTTATAAACTTATTACATTTTTGTCAATTTAGATCTAAACCTTTAACTTTTTATTAAATGAATCCATTGAGCCAATTTTGGTCGAAATTCGCTAACGTGGACACTAAGCATCCTATGTGGCACGACTAACACTGAGGCGGTCAAAATTTATCATTTTTAAAATATTATTTTTTTGAATTTTTGAATTTTTTTTAAATTCTTTTTTTTTTCCCTCTATCTCTCTTCTTCCTCTCTACCAGTTGCCTAGCCTCCAGCAGTCGGCCAAAGGCTCGACCGGTGAGGGTCGACCTTGCCATCCTTAGGTGAGGTTGCCCCCGCTAGGAACTAGGGAGGGGCAACCTCGTTGCCCTCACGCGAGGTCAAAGGGATGACCTTGCGAGCCTTGGGCAAAACTTGTCCTCGCCAAATCTAGCTTGCCCTCCCAGATCTGATGAGAGCAAACCTCACCCTCACCTAAGGCTCGCGAGGTTGTCTTTCTATCCACGTCAGTGAATTCCGATTAAAATTGACTTGATAGACTCAATTAGCAAAAAGTAAAATTATTTAGAACTCATTTGATATAATTAAAAAAATTTAAAACTAAATGCAATAGATTTAAGGCTTTTTGAATAATTTTCCCTTCTAGTCTCAATGCCAATGGTCCCTACAAAGAACTGGCCACTTCCTTTGCCGGATAAATGGCGCTAGGCTTTGACTTTATCAAGACATGGGTGCAAACGGGCTTTCAAAATTGCACCGAAATGCATGGGAATGCAAGCCGAGGCACTGCTCATTTTACCGCTCGACATTCCGAAGCCCTTCGAGGGCAAATGAATCCACGGACAATCTGAAAGCAACGATACTTCCCCATGCATTTCACGAAGTCCCTTCACAGACTTAGTCCTTGACTTAGACCGTACTGGGGAGTCGTCAACTCTTTGGTCTACGGCAGCACCCCATCCGAATTCCACGTCTCAATTGCCTGGAACTTGCGCGGCATGTGGGCGATGAGATTTGACAATTCTAATCTTTTGGAAAGGGATGACGAGGTTTCTATGGATCAAATTAGCATAAAAGGCCTGGTCAAATTAATAGGAATTTTATTTTAAAAGTTTCCAGGACCAAAAGTTTTAACATGGTCAAAATCAATCCATCAAAGATTAAATTTATATAATGATTGGAAGAATGAATTTGGGGAATTTGATTGATCTCAACGAAATATATGAAGCACTGCACTTTTAAGGGGAAAATTGTCTAAAAATTCTTAAGTTGATTATACTTTGACTAATTCATTGTTGACTAATTCATTCCTAAACATTTAGATTTTGTCAATTGAATCATAAATCTTTTGATAATTTATCAATTGAGTTCATATGACCAATCAAGTTGGAAATTACTGACGTGGACATTAATTGTCTTATGTGATGTTGCCAACACTATCACGAACAAATTTTTAATCTTTTTAAAATATTTTATTTTTTATTTTTTTCCTCTTTTTATTTGCTTTATTTTCATGTGTCGGGCTATGTGGACGAGGGTGAGGCCCTTGCCAAATCTAGGCAATGGCCGCCCTACTTGTAGTCGGTAAGGCTGCAACAACCCTCGCCCAAGGACTCCATGGCACCATTAGCAGTGGCCCTCGCCCAAGTGGGAAGGCCTTTGTGGTCAAAGAGGGTTGCCAGCACCATAAACAAATTAAAATAAAATAAAGTAAAAATTATTTTTAATTAAAAAATCGTTTTTAATTAAAAAAAATTGTCCCATTCAACATCAATGATGCCACTTGGTATCCACGTCAATAATTTCCAAACAAAATTGATTGAAATGACTCAATTAGCAAATTGTCTAAAGTTTTGTAACTTAATTGGTAAAATTGAAAAGTTTAATATTGAATTTGTCAAAGTACAATAGATTTATGACTTTTTTAGATAATATCTCTCATGCAAACGTGATGTTACAAAGTGGAAATTGACATTTAGATAAATGAGTCATATTTTATTCCAACAATCATTTAACACATTGATTACTACATTAATTTGCGAAATCAATTTTACTATGACTAGTATTGCTCGTTACAGACTTCAAACAGAGAGGAAGAGATGGAGTTGCAAGAAGGGCCAGAGAAAGATAGCAAGCGAAAGCAACTCTCCTGAGCATAGTGATTCAAAAGAAAAGGGATTTTCAAAGCCGGAGTCGCAGAGAAGTGATTTGGCAACCATGCCAGCTCGTCTCCCGTGTCGAAAACGTCCCCCGGAGTCGCAGTCAAATGAACAGCAAAACGTTTTTCTCGGACAAATTATTGATCATATTTTAAGAAAAAAAATGGAAAAAGACAGCGCATGGCATATGATGGCAATCCATACGAAGAAATCCCCCACGCTAACGCCACGACCTCCGTCACGTTCTCCATCTCTCTCTCTCCTGTCTTTTTGCGAGTTTCTCTTCCTCTATAATCAACGTCCAATCTTCAGGAAGATCCAACTCGCCGGCCTGGCCTACCGTCCTGGCAGGTGTCCGACTTGACCCCCTTCACAAGGCCGACATAATAATGGCGACAAAAAGTTACGGGGTTGAAATTCATTTCACTTCCCGTTCTCCATCATCTCTCTCCCGTCTGTTGTCTGTGAGTTCCCTCGTCTCTGGAAATCAACAACCCATCTTCAGGATGATCCAACTCACCGGCCTGGCCTCACGTCTTGGCGGGTCTCCGACTCAGACCCCAACTCCCACGACTTGACCCACTTCTCAAGGCCGTCATCATTCAGACGACAACAAATTCAGGGTTGATATTCATTTCACTTCCCACTCCACGGGCAAAACAGGGAACCATGGACTCCGAAGGTTCATCGTAACAGCCTCCTCCTCCTTTCTCCTGCTCACCTTGATTTCCGGCGTTTCCACGTTTCAAATTACGTTTTCATCGTGTCAACGTAGCCTCACATAGCATGTTTCAAACAATGTAGTCCAATGGCTATTTACGGTGATCTTGCTTATTGAAATGGTATCGCGTAGCATGTGGATCTACCTAGACTATTGATCACGTGGACGTGCATAATAAACAGCTTCAATATTAGCAATTTGCATGGTCTATAGAGTATGTAATATAACTTGAATTAATCTTCCATCTTGTGTTAAGTGAATGGACTTCTTCCAGAATCATCTAAAGTCACAACTCTTTAAGGCAATGATAATATCAAATGGGCCGGACATCATGGTTTATAAATATATGGTTGATAAGCAATAGTTACAAATCATATTTGCTTTATGGGTTTGGTACTAAAGAGTGCTCTACTTCTTCTTCTTCTTCTTTTTGATTGTGTAATAATTAATTTACTTTCGACTCATAATTTTGAAATATTTGAATTATTACATAATGAAGCAAAATCATCGATAAGAATACATAATGTGAAGAAACTGTATAATTTTTTATGGAAAGAGAAAAAGACTTTCATACTTGAACGTAATGCGTGTCATTGAGAGGGAGATCCAAATATTTGCAACATCTTACCTAGCTATGGAAAATAGAGGGCATAATTGTACGGGACTACCATAGAATCTCCTCAAATTCCCTTGGCATAATTGTCTAGGCATTTGATTTTAGTGACGATTAAATCAATATTAGGTGAATTTTAGAGTCTATAAAATATCCTAGTAACTTTATTGATTAGTTAAGACAGAGTCATGAGATTAAGCGAAAAAAAAATAATTGTTAATTATTTGACTTCACTAAAATGAAAAGTACTATTTTAGTTTTAGAAGATTTAAACAGTTTCACAAGATTTTAAGGGTGCACATAATAACCATTCCGTTTCTCTATTTTCTATTTTTCAATTATGGGAAACATATTTGGAACAAAAATTCGTTTGGTAGCGTAACTTTATTTTTTTTCTTTCTAGAATAAATTTTTAGTCTAGAAATAAATTTGGATCAGAGATCAGAAGTAAAAATTATTTACTTTTATATTTTTGGCACAAAAATAAAAAATAAAAACTCTTCTCTAACCCTCGCTGCTAGCACCCACCATCCACTGCTGCTCGCTGTCCGCCTTCCATCCATTGTTACTAACCATTTGCTGCAGTCACTCGCCATAGCCGCTCAATGTTCGCCATGCACCACCAACTGCCCAAGAGAGAGAAATTTTGTATCGTTGGCAAATGAATTTTTATTTCGAGAGCATAAAGTTTGTATTGTTATCAAACGCATATTTTTATTTAAAACTCATTCAAGAACAAAAATAAGAAAATTAATTCTAGTTAGAAACTGATTTCTGGAACATAATAGATATCATTTGCATTCTAAAAGGTCTCATAAGTCAAGTTTTAGAGTGTAAAAAATTAATATACATTTCAAAATTCGTATACCATGACAAGAACATAATTAAAAATAAAAATTGAAAAGTCGTTCTAGCTAGACATCTTTGAAAATGGGAAGGCAAAACCACTTCCACAACGGGGACAATGACGAGACCAAAACATTCGACAGAAAGAAAAAGAAGCAAAACACGGGATCAAATACACGAAGAAAGCCTCGTTCTATAACTTACTTTTTATTAGCCTCTAGTCAATTACGGCACCTATGATAATCATTTCATTTCTAGCCAAAATTATTTTTCTATTTCCAAAAATAAATTTGAAATAGGAATCTATTTGGTAATGTAATTTATTTTTCTATTTTTGAAGCAAATTTTTAGTCCATAAATAGATTTAGAATAGAAATAAAAAGAAAAAATTTCACTTATTTATTTCTGGAATAGAAATGAAAAATCAAAATTTTCTCGCTTTCGCTACTAATTGACTGCCCACCCGTTGTCACCAGCCATCCACCACTGGCACTTGAGAGGAGAAAGAATTTCCATTCTGAGAGCAGAATTTTTGTATTGCTATTAAACGCCTATTTTTGTTGAAAAACTTATCCAGAAAATCTGATTAGAAATTGACTTTTGGAACAAAATGGTTCTCATTCGTGCCTTTAACAAAGAGATGAGTTGCTGAGAAATTTCTGAAGATTTAATATTAATACCAGTGCTGGTGGATGAAAATTCAAACCTATAAAGAATCTTGAAGTGCCCTCACTAAAAAAGTGATGGAGAGAAGCGGTTGGGAGATGGCGCGAGGATGCTGTAAGAGCGGCTCCTGAAGGTACAAGTAAAAGCAACTCCCTTGATCTTGACCATGTAACTTGGCCACCGTGCCAGCTCATACCGTGTTTCGGAAATGTCCCCCAAGTGATCGTAAATTACGAAAGCAACTCGTTCTCTCTCTCTCTCTCTCTCTCTCTCTCTCTCTCTGGTGCTTTGACGTGGCTTTATTAGAATCGTTATGCAACACTGAGAAGAGAAACGGGTGCAAAACTGCTTTCGCTTAAGAAGCCATAGCATTGTCGGGAACCGAACGGAGTTGCATACGACTGAGCACGACGGCTGAATCATGGACGCCGAAGCTTCATCGTAACAATCTCCTCCCTTCTCCTGCTCTCCTCAATCTCCGGCGTTTCCATGTTTCAAACTGCTCTTCCTTCCTTAACCTTTTTGCTCTGTTTTTGCTTCTCTTTTCCTTTTCCTTTGTTGTCTTGGAAAGGTTTGAGACTAGCGAGATGATGGGGACTTTCCTGGCTTCGACGCCGCTGCTGAAGGAGGCGTGGAGGCTGTGCAGCGCGGCGAATGCGATGGGGAGCGGTGCCTTCGTGGTGGAGCAAGTCGGGGGCGTGGGGTACGTGGCATTCTCGGGCGTCCAAGAGATGCCCTTGCTTGGTTGGGATCCGAGCTGCACCATGCTGGCGCCGCTGGATGCAGCAGGCCACGGGCTGTTCGCGGGGCTGACACGCCGCTACGAAGGTGAAGAGCCCGTCATGGTTCACTCCGGAGTGCTTCACCGCTTCCTTCATTATCATTCGCGCAATGATCTTCAGAGCCAGGCTAGTTCATCGGCAACAACTTTACTTTATTTATTCATTGATTTCTTTTTTAGTTTATCTGACCAAACATAAAGTAAAAAAGAGAGAGAGAATGATGATTTTCGTCATTCGCGACTGATCGGATCACTCAGGAAAATCAATGATGATTTTCGTCAAACTACATTCTAAGAGTAGCAATTCCTATAATTTTTCCTAGCCTTTCTAGGTTCTACATATTTTTCCAAATTCATTAGAAATAGAAAATTATCTTTTCATATCGTTGTTGACTCTTTTTGAAAAGGCTAATCTTATAAAACTTTTATGAGACTAATGACGCTAATGATTAATTTTTATTTGTATTTTTATTTATGAACTTCTATCTTGAAGCTATCTCAAACTTTCGTGACGGCAACATCTCTAGTGGCATATACCTTATTTCCTCTTCATTCTAGAGCTCTTTTTTTCCCACGATTACATTATGGAAAAATTCCTAATAAGAGCTCGAAGTGCTATTATTTTCTTAAATAAGAGTTTAAAGTAAAAATTATTTGATATAAGGGCATAAAGTTGCCATATCAGTCTAAAAAAAGAGCCTAAAATGATTATGGTTATTTTGATTAAAGGCCTAACCTCGTCGGCCAACAAAAAATTCCAGCTAATCAAGAATATTTTTTTCCAAACACAATTTAAATTTAAATCAAATTAGATTAAAATTAAAAAATATATATCTATATAAGGGAAAATATAGGCAATATCAGTCCCATCACTAAAGGGGCAGTAGCCATAGGCGGGCTCCCGCCTGCTTGTATTTTTCCTTCTTCTTTTTTAATTTTTTAATTTTAATTTTTTTTAAATGAAAAAAATAGAATAAGGAAAAAAATTAAATTGACGGAATTGCCCTTTACTAGCTAGGTTCACACTCTTATTTGAAAAAAAGAGAAAGCACATTAGACCCTTATTTGAAATAATGTCCGCTTCATATCTTTATTTGAGAATATATGAGCACTTTGTATTATTATTTGGAATTTTCCCTTAAAGTATTAAACTTTGTGGATTAATACCCTGAAAAATCCCAAACTATTTTTTTGACCACCAAAAACCCCAAAACTGGTATATCTTTGACAAATTTATCATAAACTAGTATGCTTATGACAAATTTACTCTATGTTAGTTTTCGTTAAATTATCAATTTAAATTACACGTAATAGTTGACTAGTATATAAATTTGGGATTTTACGCTCTGTTTGTTGCAGTTTACAATTTTTGTGATTTTTTGTGGTATTAATCCAATTTAGTGGAGGGTATATTTGTCACAAATTTAGCGGTTTTGGGTTTTTTGTGGTCGAATAAATTAATTTGGGATAAATTTGTCATAAATGTACCGGTTTATGATTTTTTTGTGGTTAGTCAGGCTAAATTTGTTACAGGTGTACTAGTTTGGGGTTTTTCATGGTCAAAAAAATAGTTTTGGGTTTTTCAAGGTATTCACCCAAACTTTATTAAGGCATGGGTTGTCTAAAGTGGGCTGGCCAAGCTCGGTCCCACAATTTTGTCCTTCGGGCCTATCCACGTTGATCAAGTATGGACAACGACTCTAATGGCCCATTTGGTCCTTAATAACCTCTAGGTCCGAATTTTGAATTACTGTGGATTCGATGATTGGTTTGGAGTATATCAAACCGAGCTGTTCATGACACAGATTTCCTGGTCATGAATGGTGCTCTTCTCTTGAGATTATCTAAATAAAAGGGCCATACATATAAATACATCCTATGCACGTGTTAAAACATACTTGCACACTTCTCATCAGTTTGTTGAACATGTTAGTGTTGTTTTGACTTGCTTAATAAACGGTTCCGTATGTTGAGCAATTGCAATACGACCAATGATTTCCTATATGATTTATTCATGTAACTCTTCTAATCGGACATGATATGGTGCGAGTTGATTTTTGAGTGAAGCGTTGTAATTGAGATTTTTCCAAAAAGCTTTTAACCGGATTTTAGGAATTCTTAAATATGTATGCAGATCGATAGCTTGTTGGATAAAACCAAGTCAATAGTGATCACGGGCCACTCCATAGGAGGATCAGTCGCATTTCTCATAGCTCTTTCGCTTCTCTCCTTCCTCAAATCCATCTTCCCACCCTCAATCCTGTGCATTGGTTTCGGCGCTCCTTTCCTTGGCAATGAGTCACTTCCGCGAGCCATTCTCCGCGAAAGATGGGCCAGCAGCTTTTGCAATGTCGTGGCAATGCACGATATATTGCCGAGGTTATTTCTCGACCAATCACTTGTTCAAACTCGCCATTGGAAGGCCCTCATAAGATTTTGGTACACGTTTATGATGTCGCCAAACTCTATGAATCTCACTGACTTCCAATTAACTGAAGAAGACAAGGCTTGGCTATTTTCCTTTGTTGCGGCCGACATGGAGCGCTTGGCGCAAGCAGGGGAAGGCTCGAGAAGGAGGTCATTTTGGCCCTTAGGGAATTACTTGTTTTGTTCAGAGGAGGGCATGATTTGTTTGGACAACGCTGTATTGGTCAAGAAGATGATGCATTTGATGCTAAGGACAAGCTCTCCAAGTTGTGTTATTGAGGAGCACCTTAAGTATGGGTGGTATTTAGAGAGACTTTCTCTTCAGTCTTTGGGGAGAAGGTTCATAGAAGGACGTCTCTCGAATCAAGCTATGAAGCAAGTCTTTCAATGGCTTTGAACTCATTGGGGACATCTCAACAGGTAGGGATGGCACCTTAGATCGACAAGGGACCACGATCTATAAATGTATTAATGTACGCTTTTTATTCCCAAGTGCAATTTCTCTGAGTTTAAAGATTCTTTCACCTTTAATTTGTAGGTATTGATTGCACTGATGGCAAAAGATTGCTTGAAGATGGCAAGGCAGAAGGAGCGCCACCCAAACCTAAACGCCGCCTATTTAGCCATTAAGCTATCCAAAATTGCTCCTTACAGGGCGGAGATAGAGTGGTATAAAGCTTGTTGCGATAACTCCAACAAGCAAAGAGGATACTATGATTCTTTCAAGCAAAGGGGGGCCTCAAAGAGAGAATCACATATAAACAAGAACCGAATTATGCTTAAGGCCTTTTGGGATGGTGTCGTAAGCATGATGGATAGGAACAAGCTCCCACTCAACTTTCACAAAAGTTTAGAATGGGTAATTGAGGAGTCGCAGCTCTATAAGCTCCTCGTGGAGCCACTAGACATCGCGGAGTATTATCGGTCAGGGATGCATATGAAGAAAGGCCACTACATAAGTAATGGAAGAGAGAGAAGATACGAAATTTTCAATCAGTGGTGGACCGAGAGAGTTGTTATCGAGAAATTGGGCAATAGGAGGACCAGGTACGCAAGCTTGACCCAAGACACTTGCTTTTGGGCAAGGGTGGAGGAAGCAAAGGAGTGGCTGGACAAAATCAAAAGTGAAAGTGACCCAAATAATCTGGCTTTTCTTTGGGACAGACTCAACGAATTCGAAGCATATGCAATGAAGCTGTTTGATGGAAAAGAGGCGTCTGCTGATGTTCTGGCTAAGAATTCAAGCTTTAGTTTGTGGTTAAAAGAATGGAGAGCATTGAAATCACAGATTTATCCCCTAATCGAATTGGCCTTACCTGACTGATTCCAAGCCGATTCCCATGGAGACCTATTCACTTCCTGGTAAAAATTCTGGGAACCGGTCTTCAATATTGGTAAAAGGTAGTGGAATAAAGTTTCGCGATGAGATGAGATGTGGCTGAACAACAAAAAAAGTACGTCCTGATTTTATGTAGGGAGGTAATCCAATGTTCTGTCCTCTGTAGCTGCAATATTTTTCCTCATTCGACTTGCTACTGTATTTGTGCCGGAGAACAATAATATGATGCTTTGAACGGTTTGTGATCCTGCATATGCCTTCTCAAACCACCCATAGGATTAATTCCCTGCACCAAGATTTGCTAGACGCTTGGAAGTAGAAATGCAACAGGAAACAGAACAATAAGCAACCAGAATGAGAAATCCACCACCTGAGTGCTGATGCCAGCATTTAGGCCTATGGCTTCGAGCCAAGCGCGACATCAGGAAGCAAATGGACATCTGCCTGGGGCAGGCAAGGTGCGCAGCCCATACATAAAGGGAACCAATCGTCTGTTAAAAGTTCACAGAGATAAGATCATTAAATATCTTGGACAAGCATCAACTTCTTTCGAAAGAAACCCTCCCAATAGCATAAATAGAACTTATATCGAGGGAAATGAAGCATATAGTAGTTTGGAGGATGTTCCCAACTTCCTATAAATTCTTTTGGAAAACAGAACGGCATCTAAGTTTAGAGAAAATGGTTTTACATGCAGCAATTTCCCCTCTCTAAAGTGTTGTTGTTAATCTTCTTCAGTCAGTTCTGCTAGCTTTTCTTGAAATAGAAGTGCAAAGAATCTCGTTAAGGTTCAAATTTGGCAACATTTCAGCTATGAAAAGAGCTTTGCAGTTCGGAGTTTCCCCAGCATAACTTCCTGTATCCTTTCTGTTTGCTTTTCAAAATTGTTTTTCTTATAAGATGTTATGACTGAAGGAGTCTATTTCAGACCCAAAAAAGATTCCTCTTTCACGCTCGTGAGCTCTGATGAACAATCTTTTTAAGAGTAATGACACCACCTGCATATGTTTTGACCTTTGAAACAACTTTTGAAGCGTGAAAAGGTACTAAATGCGCAAAAGCAAACTTGGGCAGATAATTCAGAACGAGCACAGCGAAAGCGCCATACTGGGTGTGGTAAAAAGCATTGCCTAATCAATAACTACTAATCATCGATAGGAGAACACCTTGACATGAGAAATTTTTGTAAGTAGGTAGAAACACAAGTGGAAATTGGGATGATATAAAGCCTCTTAGTCATCATCCATGTTGTGACTTAACCTTGGATGCACCATCTAGGGTTTGATTAATGGATTACTAAGTTTAAACTAAGCTGAGCTCGAGCTCTTCTAAACCAAGGCCTAGGTTCAAGTTCTTAACATGTAATGATTTTTTAATTAAAGGTCGCCACTAATCTATTGTTGATGGATCGATTAGAAACCAAGTAAAGTAATGGGAGATTTACTTTAATGATTTTTAATTACGCTAGATTTCACTAATGCCATTTTAATATCTTTTCTCTTTTATTAAAAAAAAACGTTTTACAAACAGCTTGAATTGATTTTAATATACTTTTTCTAACATGTAAGGTGATTAAGCGGGTGCACAAACTACCAATCTAATATCTAAGAAAGTAATAAATAAATTAGCGGACTTACTGTATAGAAACGAAAGCATATGTAATGTTAACTCAGAATTCATATGATTTCTAATTAATAGGAAGTCACTCAATTTTTTAGGATTTTCAACTTATTTAATGAAATCTAATATATGTGCAATGCAATTTAACCCAATGGCTTAATTCTAATGATGGAAATTCTTTTAATTAAATAGACCTAGTAACAATCACTAAATGACATGATATTTTTGTATCTTTTATTAAAATTCGTAATTAAAGTTGCTAAAAATAAAAATCTACCTAAAGTGGGATATTATGTACTTTAAAGGTAGGAAGTAGACTAATTAAATCCTATCTTAACTTATAAACTTATCTCAACATGCAATTTAATTCAAATATATTATCTAACCTAGATATCATCTAAATATGCATTCAAATATAATTAGAAAGGTATCTAAGGAAATCAATTCTAATCTACATGACATGCAATGCAATATTTTTTTTTTTATATTTTTAGGATAAATAAAGCAATCAAAATATTTAAACCATTCAATCCACAAAGGTATGATCCAATCGATTCAAACATGGGAAAAAAAATCTAATCATTTGAAATTGCGTGCAATTTTATCTAGGAAATCAATTCTAATCTACATGATATGCAATGCAATCTTTTTTTGTATTTTTAGGATAAATAAAGCAATCAAAATATTTAAACCATTCAATCCACAAAGGTATGATCCAATTGATTCAAACATGGGAACAAAATCTAATCATTTGATCTTAAGCCTTAAAGATTAAAATATCTATTTATAGATTTTGGAGAAATCAATAAATTTCATCTAAAGCCTTATAGATATAATCAAAGATTATATGCGGTTGCGAATCAAGAGAGATCCTAATTGGAGATTGTCATATATTAGGCAATAAAATATCCAAATCAAATTTAGATAAGATCATTACCTAATTTCGCAAGTAAAATTGCCAAATTTGAACTCAATGGAATCAGCTTGACGGATGACAACAAAATTTGATTCTTTTTACAAATTTCATATTGGAAATCCATGAATCTAGAAATTCATTTCAGACAATCGAACTTTCTCAAACTGCTTAAGAACCAAAAATATTTGTGCCAAAATAACATATGCCAAGAAGAACAATAGGCCTTGGACACGTAATGAATCTTAAAGTACTATTTCCGCATCTCCTTGACCAAATCCACCCACATTAGGATTACTTGTTAATGGCTAATCAAGTTTGATAGATTCACCTTTGGAAACAAGAAGTTCTGGCCTGAGATCAGAGCCAGCTCCACTTTGACGGTGAACGGCGGCAGTGCTCATGGACTGGTGAGATGCTGCGACTATGCTGCAGTTTAAAATTAATTGCTTCAATTTGGTAAACCTGCAAAGGGAAAGATAAGCGCGAGAGAGAGCGTTTCTCCAGTGTTGTTAGAAGATCTCGAACGCGGGGGAAGAGCTGCAGGAAGCCACCAAGAACACTTATATTTTGATCAAGCCCCTTGACCGATTCCACGATCATGACTTGGAGTCTACTGGACGTTCTGAAAATCTTTCTTTCTTAGCTTTATTTCTCAATCCACCACGATCAAACTCAGTTTCTTAATGATGCTCGATGTCGCACATGAGCCAGATGTTGATGGAAATCGTCGATGAAGGTTGCACTTGTTGTGACGCCACGGATGTTGAAAAACCAGAGGAAAGAGTTGTTAATAGGCGACCCTTAAGTGATGAAAATTCAGCAACGGTGCAAGGAGGCAACGACTCGTTCAAGCACGTCAGGGGCAATGAGCGTTAGCGTCATGTTGTCACGAAAAGGTACGAAGTGTGAAAAAAATGTAATTACATGTGGAATAACTGCTACTTTAAAGAGAAAATATGGGTCCCAAAATATAGGATCACATAATATAAATAACACACCGCGGCAGGGCTTGGTGTCGGCTTGGCATGTCGGGAACAACAGGTTCGTCAAGGGGCTCGATGTCTTGATGGGCGGTTCAGGCGCTCTCTGTGGTCGCATCTGACTTCCCCGGTGGCTTCGCCAAGGGACGTGTCTCTCTCTACTGGTGGTGTCCAAGTAGAGATGGTCAGATCATGGGATAGTCCACGCGACCATCCATGATCATGAGGAATTGTAAAAATAATAAAGTGGAGTCTTTGATTTGCTCGAAG
Source organism: Eucalyptus sideroxylon x Eucalyptus melliodora (assembly GCA_016097485.1). NCBI lineage: Eukaryota > Viridiplantae > Streptophyta > Magnoliopsida > Myrtales > Myrtaceae > Eucalyptus > Eucalyptus sideroxylon x Eucalyptus melliodora. The sequence continues at coordinate 68,702,413 of CM027831.1, read as the reverse complement.
AAAAAGGCTCGAAGAAAAGGGGCCAGAGGCGTGAATGTGGTGATGGAAGGCGAGAAATATTGTTAAAAAAAAAAATCTGAATTGGGGCAGTCGCTTTTCTCTCTCTCTCTCTGCCTCTCACGCTTTCCTTTTTTTTTTTTTCGTGAATGAACGGGCTCTCCCTTAGAATTGCGGCGCCCCTCTTTAGACAAAAGAAAGGACCGCCTTTTTATACACCAAGCGACGGGGTTCCCTCCAAGGAAAGAAGCAATATCTCTTTTCCTCTCTTTCCAAACCCATATCCACGGCAAGAGATACAATTTCCTTATTTTTTACTATTTTTTCATTGACCGAATTCCTCCCACTATCCTCAGAATTAACCGTGTCCCGTCTTCCTCACATTCACTTCCTGAAATAACCATGAAAGTACATATTCTGCAAAGAGTGTTGCCGACTTAAATTTTCCATGTCCGCACGCTTGTGTCTTCTTTATTTTCACTCTTACTTTCAATATTTCATCCGAAATCTTCCCTTTTGTGCAAAACATCTTCCTTAGTGTATATATTGCATAAATATATGAAATTTTTTGCAGAATATTGGAAAGATAATACGAATCTTTTTTTGAAAATATCAAATCACCATTCATCATAAGTCAATTTTGAGTTATCAAGAACAATGGGCTTAGGCCAATTCCCTTTCTCCATGGCGTTAGTCCAACTTGTCAACTTAAAATTTAAAACATCAATTCAAATCCATCCATTACTAGTCTAATGCAATATTAAAAGTAAATGCTCCTAAAATCATATGTTATGCAATTTAATTCTAGTATTTTTATTTAAGGGTTAAACATTAATCCATAATTTTCTATGCAATAAATGAATGATCGAATCGCTAAAATTTAGGTGTCAACAATCTACAAATGCTATTTTCAAAAAGCAGCTTCCGTTTTACTTCACCTAAGAACATAGAGAGTGATACCATTTGCTTCTTGGAACACTTCGCTGTAGTCATTTAAGAGATGAACTTTGCCACCAGAAACACAAGTAGTGAGATAAGACAAGATGCTAAAAGGAATCTTGAAGTGCCCTCGCTTGCCATCATCTCTACAACTCAAAAATCTCTCTCTCTCTCTCTCTCTCTCTCTCTCTCTCTCTCTCTCTCTTTATCATGTTGATCATCTCTTATGCATTTTATAGACTATTGAGTTCAAATTACTTACTCACAAATTTAGATATGAACCTAATATTCCCAGCCTTTCTGAGTAAGAAATCCATACCGTCACCGTGTATACGACAAATATTCATTGAGGAACTTAAAAAATTTACTGAAAAAAGATACTTCCCTTCTACGTTTCCTCTTAACGAGACAGCTTCAAGCATGACATCTACACAAATCTTCTCAGCAGTTTGACCGAAAACCAAATTATCATCATTATCACTTTCTAGAGGACAGAAATATAATCACCGTCATCCTTTGCTCTTATGATACTACTGTTGGGAGTTTATCCAGAATGACAGTTCGCCTTAATTTTAAAGATCTCGTATAATATTGCGAATTAACTTGGGTTATAACAAGTTGTCAAAAAAAACTCCCCAGCCAAAAGATCAAATCTTCTTTTCTCACTATAAAGTATTAAAACAAAAAAATCTTCCTTGACGATACTATAGATTTCAAAGAATAATTTATTTGCTTATTATTAACCCCCTATCACCGCTAAAGCCAACAACCAACGGCGAATGAGGGTACCGAAGTTCTTGTCCAGGTTTGGATTTTCCATTTCTGAATACAATTTAAATAATAAATTAAAAAAATATCGTTGTGTTGTTGAGAGCTTCTCGGCCTTTGCTCTGTTTCCTTCTCCTCTGAGGAGTGAAAAACCCAAAACCCCTTCACTCTCCTTCGTTTCATCTCCGCCCGAGGGCAAGAGCGCCGAGTGCGTGTGAAATCTCCTCGTTCTAATTGTCATTTTTTCTGTAATTTATTTCGTAAAAGTCTCCACCTTGATTTGGCTTCATGAAGTTGGTAAGTCTCTCTTTAACAGGTGTTCTTAATGCACGTCCTTCTGTCAATTAACGTATCCGGTGCTCACATTCAGTTTAATTTGAATTTGGAACATACCCCATTATGCAGACATGCTTAAGCAGAGGTAAAAGCTTTCACCTTCCAATGTCACATGCTGAGTGCCTGTGGGTTTAGGATCTTGATTGATTGTCCCCCAGACCTCTCTGCTCTCGCTGCTTTCGCCCCCATACCTCCCGGATTTTCTGCTGTGCAAGAAGAAGAAGATTTTGGACCTTCAGCTGATGGATCCGATGGCTGTGAATCTGGGAATGAAGAAAGGGAGAATACCGAGAAATCCATGAATGCAAACAGCGGACTCGGACACAATTCTTCTCAGCAATTCTACCATGAACCAAATCATCTACCAAAAAATCATTTGCCCCAAAACATAAGAGGCTTCGGACAACGTACTGTCTAGGCATTCCACATTCAGAACCAAGCAAGCAATTGAAGAAGCACCTACTTTGCCCTTTTTGGCTTGTATGAGCTTGTCCACGACAAACTGAGGACTCCCAAATTCCCGTAGGCTCGCAAGACGAACTGGACTCACCACCACTCCCACATTGTTGGTCTCCTTGGCTGGCTCCTCAAACAGCACCATCGCCCCTGCTTTGTCCACCTTCAATTCCCGAAAAAAAAAAAAAAATCAAAAAATCAACCCCAATAGTACTCAAACAATACTCGGACCGCATTCTTGCACGTCCGGCGTCCTCAGTACACAGTACATTTTTACATAAAGAGTGTACCTTCATCCAAGAAGAAGGTTAGAGGAGGGTGAAGCCGTCCTCGGAGCCTGTGCGCCTCTCCAGCTTCACTTCTTGTCGCCTATGTAGCACGGATACTCTCCGGAAGCCTTCGTGTCATATCCGACACTCCGACACGTGTCTGACACGCTCCGACACATTCCGATATGCTTTGACACGCGGTCAACGAGTGTCGAAAAATCCGACACGTGGTCAACTCTTTCCGATACGCTCCGACACGCGAGTCCAAAATTCCGACACGCGATTCCGACACGCACGTGGTCAATTTTAAAAATTTCTAATACTTGAGGGGTCAAAATATAAATATACACAAAAGAAGTAATAAAAGAAGTAATAAAATTGCTATAAATATACACACACGGGGTCAATTTTATTTTTTTTCAGTTTGATTTTTTTAGAATTTTTTATTTTTTTAAAAAGTCTTTTACTTTGAAAGAAGTAATAAAAATGTTTATTAAATAAATAAATTTAAAAATATCATTTCAGCATTTTTATTTAAACAATGTTTTTTTCCTCTAAGTTTTGTGTATTATTGTAACAAATTAAAATAATGAATGATATTATTTAATATTTTTGTGTAAATTAATTCTATGCTATTTTTATTATTATTTATTTATGTATTTATATATAAAAATATATTTAATATATAACGTATCGGAACGTGTCGAAATTCTCTATTTTTAAGAAATGTCGTGACAACGTGTCGTGTCAGTGTCGGTGCTACATAACTTGTCGCAACGTCGCCATCGACGCGCTCAGGCCACACCCATTTAGTAGGACTGCGAAAATCGCCAGGCTCGCCTCCCTCTTGCTCGGACGAACTGCTGGCATCACGAACCGGTCGCCCTCGTGGGGAAAGCCCGAAACTCGGGCTCGAGGGCCGCGACTCTGAGTCGGTATGCGAGGGGCGGCGATCGAGAATGAGGAATTTCGTGAGAGGGCGGTGGTCGGAGAGGGCCAAGCAAGTTCGGAGAGCCATGGCCGGCGGAGCGGTGGAGAGATGGCGCGGACAGTGACATCATCGCTGAATCAGTTGGGGGATGATGGAAAGAGAAGCAACCATCCACTCGCGCGCTCTGTAAAGTGGATAATCTCTCACCGACTTTTTTTTTTTTTTTTCGCGAGTTTTCTGGCTATTTTTTTTTATCTTAATTAATTTGTTTTCTTTCTTGAGACAGAAATTGTAATTAAAAGCATTCTTTTAGATCGATCTTTAGAATTCCAACTCTCCCATTCTTTATGGCGGTTTTTGCGTAATGATATCCCCTTATGAAGGAATTTTATTTGGATAATATCTTATTTATATTTGATTTTATTATGTGTTAAGTACTATCAAAAAATGTAAGATATGATAAATTTTATTCTCTTCTAATTTTGTCATTACTGTTAAATACAGCCTAAAAGGTGCAAATATTCCCACTAAAAATATAAAGTATGCTCTAGATGAATATTATGACATATGTCATTAGCGAAAGAAAATTTTACACAAGTTGTTTCACCCACCCTCTATTTGAGAGATGGTCAAAAAGCGGATGGTTATAATTTTCAAATCGACGATTAATAACACCTCTTATGTAATTGATTTTTTATATACATTAGGATATAATAGAATTAACTCCTCTCCAAAGCGACCGAGGAATGAAAAGGAAAAATTTAAAGGAAAAAAAACTTAAACCCGACATATTTAATTCACATGAAATCGTTATTTATTCATTTTAGTCTATACAAACAGTTGATGAGCTACTTTAGAACACTTGGGATTTGTGGGGAAGGATTTAGTACAGCATTTTCTTGCCCTCATCCGATCGTGGGCACTTCAATGGTATTACCCTTGTCGTTGACCCAAAGGAATACACAGTTACAGCAAATATCGAGAGAGTGAGAGATTCCGTTTGATAGTATCACGCCGGTCACTTGCTAATTATCATTCTCGATTATTTCCTTTGCATTAGCCCCATTTACGCCCACCAACTCCGGCCAACTGGATTTATTTATCGTCTTTGAAAAACCCAAAAGCACAATAATGTCAAAGTACACCATTGATGGGATGCCTCACCGTCGATGCTCCCAAACCGTTTGAAATTTGCTCATATCATGAAGAAAGGGAACCACAAAATTAAGTTAGGCTTACGTGCAACATAGCATGCTGGGTAGGTGCATCCGCCGTCGTCAAATTGCAGGTAAGGCCCTTTCGACATGCTTACAAAGTAGATGTAAGATATGTATGGTGGCCACCCCCTATATGTAATACCCATTCGGACGATGGTTAATAACTATGTTACCATCGTTGAGAAGTTTAGATGAAAGTTCTTTCAATATCTAAATCAAGAAGAGAGTTTTAATGACTGTCCTTATTATAGTCGAACTATTGTGATTCTATTCTCAAAAATAAAAACAAAAAATAGATAGATTAGGGTAGAGATACTTCTATCGCATAGATGACTAAGTCCACTTAATGCGTCAACGGTTTCCATAGTTGCACAGCTTCCTTTGACTTGGTTGTTTTTCTTTTTATGGTTTCTAATGAAAATAAACTTATTTTTTAAGAAAATAAACACTAGTATCTTCTTCATCATTGCTTTTATAGCAACTTATATATTTTTCGTCCCCCCTATTTTGAAGCTCACTTTCTCGGTCTATATCTCTTTTTTTTTTTCATTTCATTAGTCTGAAAAGAAATACCCAATCTCTTTATCTATTATATCAAAGAACTTCTGTTGTTTTCTTTAGAATTGGAGAAACACTTCATAAGAGGAGATGGAAGCACAAGGAAGAGGCCAATTCTACTGGTTAGCCAGCAACAACATGAGCTCACTGGGCTTGGCATTACGCATGCATAAGCAGAGATGTATTCAAGACTAGGCCAATTCTACTCTACAGCAGATCCCCAGCCGCAAATATGAATTCGAATACAGGGCCACATTTGCTGTAAAGCCGTGATTTCCTCATAGTTCTACAAATGTTCTTCCTTGCGACAATGTTACCCATTTGTAGATATTTTGATAGTTTCTTTAGGGCATATAAAGAGTTTGATCAATTTTCTTTATCACAAAGTAAGTTTCTCCCATCTTAAGTTGGTAACTTTGTCGTGTCCTTAGTAACTTTTTGACGGGGAAAAGCGTTAAAAAAATCATAAACCTTTTGCATTTGTGCCAATTTAATTATAAACATTTTTACATTTGGCCAATTTTGGCCGGATTTTGCTGACTGGACGCCAACCGGCTGATGTGGCCTCATCAGCGCTAACGTGGACAATTTCTAATAAGTTTTTAATATTTTTAAATTGTTTATTTTTATTTTTTATTTTTTCCTTCTCTTCCTCCTTCCTCCAGCCGATCGCCTGACATCGGCGACTAGCCAAAGGCAACAGCCGACGAGGTCGAGGTCGACCTCGCCAGCCACCTCGCCAATGACCACGAGGGCAGTCTCGCGTTGGGCAGTGAGGCTCGCCTGCTCGGTGCTACCATGGGCAAGGCTTGACCCTCACCAAATCCGGTAAGGGCAAGCCTCGTTGCCCAATGCGAGGCCGCCCTCAAGGCCTGAGTGACAAGTGCTGGGTGGGCAAGGCTCGCCCTCGCCGGATCTAGCAAGGGTCGAGCCTCGCCCATGGCTAGCGAGGGCGAGCCCCACCAGCCCTAAGCGAGACCGCCTTCACGGCCATTGGTGAGGTGGCGAGCGAGGTCGAGGTCGACCTTGTCGGCCATTGCCTCTGGCCGATCGCTGAGGTTCGGTGACTTGCTGGAGGAAGGAGGAGGAAAAGGAAAAAAGAAAAAGAAAACAAAATTAAAATAAAAAAATTAAATATTATTAAAAGTTATCAATGTCAGTGTCGATGAGGCCACGTTAGTTGGCCAGCGACTAGTCAACAAAATTCAACCAAAATTGATCGGAAATGACTAAATTGGCACAATGTAAAAAAGTTTAGGACTAAATTGGCACCAAAAAAATGTTTATGACTATATTCGCACAAATGCAAAAGGTTTAAGACTTTTTTAGCACTTTTCCCCTTTTTGACGTCAATGTAATTTTGAAACTATTAGAAGTCCTTTACCAAAAAAAAAAAAAACTATTAGAAGTCAGTAATATTAGTTGTGGTTTAATTTTCATTTTAAAGAGAGACTTTCAATATATTGTAGGGTTGTAACTTTTATTTATTTATTTATTTATTTGTGAGACTTTTTAAAAAAAAATTAAAGTATGTTATCTCCATCAGTGACTACTAATTTTATCAGAGATAATTGTTTAAAAGGTCCCCAGTCATCGTACAATAACAAATTTAGTCATAAACCTTTTTAAATGACCAAATAAATCTTGACACCCGAATTCTTGGAGTGCCAAAAGTTGGCACAAATGAACACTTAAGTGCCAAAAGTTACGAAAGTGACACTTAAGTGCTAAAATCGGAGCAAAATGGATCACTTAAGTGCCACCGGCGAGAAAATCCGGCCAAAACACTGACGTTGCAATTTTCCAGCAAGCTGCATGCAAAACGATGTCATTTTCTATGTTGATGTGGCTAAACAGTATCAAAACGACGTCGTTTTGGTATAATTTAAATTTTAATATAATAATAAATTTAATTAATTTTTAAAAATTTAATTAATTAATTTTAAAAGAGGAGGGTGGGGGGGGGAGGAGGAGGGAGGTAGTTGATGGTTGCTCAGCCCTCGCCGCCACCGCCTCCCCTCCGTTGCCGGGAAGGTGGGGGAGTGTCAGCCAGGGCCGTTGAACCTTGGCTGGGGGCTGACGGCCCCAGCCGACCGACAGCGAGGGCCCAAATCTAGGGCGAGGGTTACCGGCCCACACCCGATCGACCCAAGGGCCGATGCTCACTAGAGGGCACTCCCCCACCTTCCCGGCGATAGAGGGGAGGCGGTGGCGGCGTGAGCTGAGCCCTCAGCCATTGGCTACCTCCCTACTCCTCCCCCCACTCCCCTCCCCCTTTTTTTTTTAATTAATTAATTACTTCTTTAAAATTTAATCTAATTAATTGTTATATTAAAATTCAAATTATACCAAAATGATGTCGTTTTTGTGTGTGGTTTGTTGAGTCATCCTTCTAGCGAGCCATGTAAGCAAAACAAAAAATACCATGTAGGATTTCCGGCGAGGTTCGCCAAATGTGGCATTCAAGTGTCTCATTTTTCATAAAAAGTAATACTTAAGTGTTATTTTTGTAATTTTTGGCATTTAAAGCCCTGTTTGGCAACATGCCAAATAGTGACTGATTCTGATTTTTTGTTCCCAGAATCAGTTTGGGATGAGAATCGCATTTGGTAAAAATTTTGTTCTCGGGAACAAATTTGTTCCCAGAATCAGTTTTGGAGTAGATTTGAGAATAAAAAAAAAGTTGATTCTGCGTCCGAGAATCAAAAAAAGAATCAACACAATAAAACTCTTATTCTTTCCTTTCGCCATCCCGCGACCGTCGCCCGCCACCGCCCAACACCGCCGGCCGCCAGCCGCCGGTCCGGCGAGCTCGCCGGAGGCTCGCCCAGCCACTGGCGAGCCTCGCCGGGGCTGGGCGAGGCTTGCCTGGCCACCAGCCGGGCTCGCCTAGCCTGACCGATGGCCCCGGCGAGGCCCGCCTGTCCACCGGCGAGGCGAGGCCCGCCTAGCCACCGGCCGGGCTCGCCTAGCTTGACCGGTGGCCAAGCGGGCCTCACCCAGCCCCATCGAGGCTCGCCTGTCCACTGGCGACGCTCAGCCGACGAGGGCCGGCGTCGCCGAGGGCCGCAATGCTCGGGTGAGGTCGCCGACCCTCGTCCGGCCGGTCGCCGGTCTGGCAACCAGCCACAAGAAGAAGAAGAAAAATAGGAGAAAAAGGAAAAAATGAAAAAAGAAAAGGAAAAAAGGAAAAAAAGATAAAAAAAAAAAGTAGAAAAAATTATTTAAAAATAAAAAAATAATTTGGAACAGAATCAATGGACACGTTATCAAACGCAATTCTATTCTAGAATCAAAAATTTTAGACAGTTACCAAACACGTTCTTTTACTCAGAATCAGTTCCCGGGAACAGAATCGTTGCCAAACGCGCCCTAAGTGTCCCTTTATGCCAACTTTTGACATTTGAAGGGTTCTTTTGCCAATAAATCTTAAATATCTTGACATTTTACCAATCTAGTCTTATGACTTATGACTAATTTTGATTAGAAATTAATGGCGTGAACTTTGATTGTCCTATATGGCATAAATGGCGTTGACGTCGACAATTTTTATAAATTTTTAAAAACTTCTATGAATTTTTTTTAAATTTTTTTCTTTTTATTTTTTTAACCGTTCCTTCTTGATATGACCAATGGAAGTTGCAGGGTCATTGGTGACCCTACAAAGGGCCACGAAGCGCTCTCCATGACCCTTGCAAGCATTGGGCAATGGTCACAATCCTCAGTTAGTGGCTAATGTGGGTCCCTAGGCCTCGACTATTGGTTGATGGCCTCATTGGCCCTTAAAATAAAAAGAAAAAGCTAAAATAAAAATAAAAAGAAAAGAAAAAAGTTTTAAAAAATGCAAGAAAGTGGATCTTCAGCTTTAACCATGCTACATACAACGGTCGGTGTCTATGTCAACATTATTAAACTAAAACTGGTCGAAATGATTATATTGGCAAATTGTCAAAAATTTTAGGATAAAATATGCTCAATTGAATTGTTTTATAACCATATTGGCCTCCAAACAATAGATTTAAGAAATTTTAGACAATCATCTCGCTTATGGAATATAAAACAGACAATGTTTAGCATAAAATGCTAAGGAAAAATCATGAATTTTGTGAAACTTAATGGCACCACTACTAACTATTTTAAAAATCTAATTTAATAGATGAATGCGCGATTTAATATCAACGTACTCTAATAGACTTAATTAATTGAAGCATAAATCAAGCAGGTTATTTTTTTGGTCAAAAAAACTTTTATTCATTCAAGAACAAAGTTCGTAGAACATACACTATAAGTCCCTAAACATTTCCCAAAGGGATTGTTGGGTAGGCATAGAAAGCCAACTAAGAGGAACGTTCCCTTTTCAATGGGCTTTCACAATCCAGTTCACATCTACATCTTGATTTATTTCTCATGGACAATGGATTACTATAGCTCCTTTCAACTGGGTCATCTAACTATTACACTCCTCGATGAGGTTTCAAATGGCCCATGTGCTTTGAGCTTTGCCTGATAAGCACTCCAAAACTAATATGTTACTTGAGATCACTTCATCATCCCCTAGTGAGGTATATAGTAGTCTTGTATTTAATAAGATAAATAGTAGTTGGGGCAGTAATAATTGCAGTACTTCATGTATAGATAGGGGCATTCTCCCCTTGTTTGTATTATCAAACATTTGAGCAATAGAAGTGAGTAAGTTAGGGCGTATTTGGTAACATTTTTGTTTAAAAATTGTTCAAGGAAACAGAAATAGAAAAAAAGTGTTTCTATTCCGAGGAACAATTTTTGAACAAAAAACGCGTTTGGTAAACTTGTTCCGGAAATACAAAATAAATAGAAACACGTTTGGTAAATTTGTATAATTATTTTTTTATTTTATTTTTTAAATATTTTTTCTATTTTCTGTCTTATTTTCTTATTTATTTTTCCTTTTTTTCTTTTTTCTTTTTTTCTTTTTTCTTCTTTTGGCCGGTTGTCGGCCTCGGCCATGGCCAACGACCGGCCGACAAGGGCTGGTGGCCTCGCCCAGCCACGGCGAGGCTCGCCAGCCCCCGGCCAGGCCGAGCCTTGCCGACCGCTGGGTGAGGTTGGGCTCACCAGATCTGGGCGAGTCCGAGCTTGCCCAGCCAAGGCGAGCCCAAGCTTTGCCAAGGGCCGGCAACGCTCGGCCTCACTGGGGACCGGCGACGCTCCGGCGAGTTCACTGGCCCCCGACGGCGTCGCCGGCCCTCGACGGCCGGTTGCCGGCCCTGGCCGAGGCCGGTGACCGGCCAAAGAAAAAAGAAATAAAAAAAATAAGAGAAAAGAAGAAGAAAAAATAGAGAAGAAAAGAAACAAGTAAGTGTTTCTAAAACGTGTTCCAGAAACAAGAAACTACTTTTTTTGTTTCTTGTTTTTGTTCCAGATGTGTTTCTGTGAACAAAAAAACAATTTTGGAACAAAAACGCACCCAAACACGTTTCTGTTCCTTTTTTGTTCCCAAGAGCAAAAAAATAGAAAAGTTGTTTAAAAACATTAAAAAAAAAAAAACGAAAACAAACGCCCCCTTAGTGGTCAATCTTTGGGAATAAGGTTTGGCTTAGGTGACCCAACGAACTAGAGGAAGCCTATGTTGCCAATGGTCTCGATCTCAAGTGTTGGCATGTGACAAGTCGTATCAAATCACAAGTAGAAGAAAGCTTTTTCAAAGTAATCAAGAGAATGTCGAACCAACGGACTACCATTGTTGCTATTGTTGTAAAGCTTCCCCAGAGAAGATTGTTCAAGAGAAAGACACCCGCGGTAGAGCTGAGAGGATGGCCTTCTCAACAAATGTCATGTCCGCTCTCAAGGAGAGGTTCGCTAGAGTGAAGGTTGCCATGGTGAAGTTCATGGACGGACTCAACGAGGCAAAAGGGCAAATCAACAAGGTTGAAAAATGCTTCGCCCCAAATTCACAACTATCGTGAATCAATCCACAGCCCCCTTACATTTTAAAGACAATCCCTTGAGCCTCAATCAAGACTTTCAAGATGAAAGTCCTAGAGCTTAAAAAGGACAACTCCCACAAAGCCAAGGTCGAAGCTTCGAAGTTTAAGGTCTAAAAGCTCAAGACTGAACTAGTGTTATGCAAGACTAGTATAGCAAACGTTGCCATACCTATTCAAGCGGCACACAAGGTGGATATGTCGAAGCTCAAGTTGTTTAAAGGCAACCAATCCACTAAAGAGGTGGACAGCTTCATTTGAAACATGGAACAATACTTCGACACCGTTGGCATTCAAGATGAAATGGCCAAGGTAAAAAACGTCTCTATGTTCCTAACTGATAATGTCATGCTTTGATGGCAAAATAAATGATGATGAGGCCAAGGATAGTGCCAATCCCATCAACACGTGGAATGATTTTGTCGAAGAATTTTGAGATCGCTTCTTTCCCAAGTTTGCCCAACAAAGCTCCATAGCAGACTTCATTGCCTTGAACAAAAAAAGCATGGTTTGGGAAAACGTGAAGGAGTCCACTGAACTCAAGCTTCAAATTCCCAACTTAGGAGAGGATAGAGCTCTTGGAATGGTTCGAAGCCTTGGGACCAACTCAATCTGAAACAACAAGATGTTCGACGTATCTCGAAAGCACTCATCTTAGCCAAGTCTCCTGCTAGATTCTAAAAACCTGAATCTTCCAAGTCCAATGGAAATGAGTGGAGAATGAATCGCCACCATAATGAAGACAAGTAAGGCAAATTTACCCATGGTTGAAAAGATCAATGGGAAAGATCATGGGTAGAAGTTCCTTTCAAATGACATACCAAAGATGGAATTGACCCAAAGGTGACTCTCACAAAGAAAGGGAGAAGAAGTTACCACCATTGCCTTACTTCTTTCTCGATGGTCCCCATGGTCGCGAGATTGCCCAAAGAAGAACAAACTCATGACACTGCTCACTATAGAAGAGGAGAAACCAAAATAGGAGAAGAGAGAAGTGTGGTTTGGAACCGTAGAGATTCTCAACTTCGTAAAGACTCAAGCTCTACCCAAGAAACCTCCAAGTACTAATTTGTCATTCGTAGATGTCAAGGTTAGGAACACAAAACTTTATGCCTTGGTTGAATGAGGGCGGTCTAACGTGTTCCTGTCGAGTGAAGCTACGAAGAGTTTGGGATTTTAAGTGGAGCCAACGGGACATCAATTTAAAGAGGTCAACTCGGAGGATGTACTAGCTATTGGCATTGCTGGAAACATGGAACTACACATTGGTGACTAGAAGGGAAAATTCAATATTGAGGTAATCCCCTTGATGAATATGATCTTATCTTGGTTTGGAATTCTTTTGTAGTGTGAATGTCATGATCGACACGAGAAACAAGTCAATCATTATCACTAACCCAAAATGGCCATGGGTGTTACTAATGATATTTGGGTTGACAAAGACCAAGAGCATCTCCAGAATACAGCTATGGATTGAGAAGCTCATGGTTGAGTCGAGAATGAAGCCACAACCTTTAGAGGAGCCGAAGGTGGATTTGGGGCAACCTACGCCAACTCCATCTCTATCCATCCTCAAGTAATTTACAAGATGAGACGAGAAGATAGTTTAACTCATTTACACCCCTATTTCAAGCATAACAAAAAACAGGGACGCAATAATATTCCCTTAAAATGCACAGAAGTGCCCTAAGACAACCAGAGCACCGAAGCCCCAAAAGGAAAGAGACCTAAACACCCAGTGTGAGAAGACTTAAAAAATCTTACACGACACTCTCAAACTATAATGCCCCTCCTTATGCAAAAAGCCGATTAAATAACCGGCTTTTAGCTCGTCATTTGCAACAATAGAGCGCAATGTCAGCAAGCAATGCAGTGTGGCTCACAGCAAACTTCCTCAATTGCTCATCCAGCAGGTCAACGACTCTAAGGGTGAGTTTGGTAACGATTTTATTCCCGGGAGCTAATTCTAATTAGAAATGATTATTTTTTATTCTGTTCCCGGGAACTGATTTTGAGTAAAAAAACGCGTTTGGAAACTATCCAAAATTGTTTATTCTAAAATAGAATTGTGTTTGAAATCGTGCTAATTGATTCTGTTCAAAATTAATTTCTTTTGATTTTTAAATAATTTTTAAATAATTTTTTTACTTTTTAATTTCTTTTCTTTTTTTTTCCCTTTTTTTCTATCATTCTTCTTCTTCTTCTTCATGTGGCCGGTCGCCGGATCAGTGACTGGCCAGACGAGGGCCGGCGACGCTCACTGGAGCATCGCCGGCCCTCGACGAGGTCAACTCTCGTCGGCTAAGCCTCGCTGGCAACTGGGCGAGGCTCTGGCAAGGCCGAGCCTCGCTAGTAGCCAGGCCGGCCTCGCTCAAACATCGGCGAGGCTCTAGCAAGGCCGAGCCTCGCTGGTGGCTAGGCCGGCCTCACCCAGACACCGGCGAGGTTCGACCTCGCCCGATCTGGCGAGGCCAAGCCTCCCCCAACTGCCGGTGAGGCTCGCCTAGCCATTGGTGAGGCCGAGTCTCGCCGGTGGCTGGGCTTGCCTCCGATGAGATCGTCAGAACGGTGATTGGCGACTGGCGTGGAACGGTGGCGGCGGGCGGTGTCGGACAACAATCGTGGGATGACGGAAGGGAAGAAATAAAGTTTCACTGTTTTTATTCTTTTTTTTTTTATTCTCGGCCGAAGAATCATATTTTTTTTTATTCTCAATTCTCTTCCCAATCTGTTCCCGAACACAAAAATTTTACCAAACGCGATTCTTGTCCCAAACTTATTCTAGGAAAAAAAATCAGAATTAAGCACTGTTTGGCACGTTACCACACAAACCCTAAAGGATCAAAGACTTACAATATGAAACGCGAGCCACATTACCGCACATTTCGCCGTACTGCAGACACAAACAGTAACAGAACCATAGCGAAGCGCGAAGTAGAGTTCGCGAAGCTTACAGAGAAGTGCGACAGAGGGACCTGCGCCAGCAGAGATGAAACATGCGTGTAAGCGAGACATATACGCCAGTAGAGATCTGTGTCGTTTTCCTACATTTCAGCTTAGCTGACATTTCTCTTTTTTTGTTCTTCTTCCTCCTTTTACCCCCGTCATTGAGCGACACTGTTCATCGGCTTCTTCGCACGGACTCGCTGTGCCACAGTTCACCGGCGCTCATCCATGGCCACCCAGACCACCTACACCACACCACGAGCTCTGACAAACCCTCCGTGACTGTGGGCAGTCGTCGGAATCATTGCCGGCAGTCTTTGCCAAGACCCCCATTTCCAGTTCCAGTTTTTCAAGCTTCAAGAAGGCACCTTCGCTGGCCATTACCTTTGTAGATCCATTTTGTGCCCGGGCGACGACAAAATGAGCCCAAGCTCTCTCTCTCTCCCCAATGGTCGACCTCCATTAATGGAGGTTCACCCGCGATTGAGGTGCGCAATCTCACGTTTGAGGTAATCTCTTCTCTTACCCTGGACCAAACAGAACCAAGATTCAGTTTCGCACATGCTCTTTGGGCTCAAACTCACAGATTCACCGTGAAAATCACATCATTTTGGCTTCAAAACTCTTGATTCGGACCATTTTCAGTCCTCGAAACTCTCAGAACTTGAACTTCTTTCTGGTGAGTCTCGCTAAAATAGTAGACGAGAAAATGCACCAAGACCCATCATCACTTTTTCAACCCAGGACGAGGTGTTGATTCCCAGAGCAAGAACAGCCAAATTGCCCTCTCTTGACACCCAAAAGTACTCATGTTTTCACATGCTGGCCACGAGGGGGAATAATAAGGGTGATACGCTCTATTTTGTTTGTGAAAACATCTTTTTCCAGCGTTTGTGAAGGGTATTTTGAGCTAAGTATCGACAGGATTCTAGACATACTTACCTGAGTCGATGGCAAGGGAATTAATTGCCACGTGTCAGACTCTAGGTGTAACGCATTAGACTTGGAATTTAAGGGGAATTAGCACTAAAGCCCACGCAAGAATAGCTACTGCGCGAAATGTGCATAAAAATAGGAAGCTATTATCTACTTGATGGCAAGTCATGCAAGTGTCATTGACAAGTTAGGAAACCGTTACTTAGAGATAAAGTTGCCAAGAAGAAAAGGAAAACGTGAGGAATGCTAAGAGTGGCGTCCAAGGAGAAATAACTAATTGATGGCTACCAGTTCACCCTATAAATACCCAACCTATTCAACGAAGAGCCCCCAAAAACACAATTATCTTTATTTTATTGCATTTTAGATGTAATTGTTAAGATTCTCATTGTTAATTAAATTCCGACGTGTCTTTATATGGTTCATCATTGTCGATTAAATTCCAGTGTTGTTCCGCAAGCTCAGCCCCATTGATTGAATTTCGGCGTTGTGTTTCCTATTTAGAGATATTGCTATTGACCTTATGGGTCCAATCTGATTCCAAGGTCAATCCGAGACCAACCCATTATTTTCTTACTTCATTTTTTATATTCCTTGAAACACCAAATATACTTTTTCAAATACATATCTATCAATGATGCGACATTAAGCAACGAAATTATGAACACCGGCTCATATCAAATATAAATCTAAGGTAAAATATATAGAATCTTTTGTTGAGTTATGTTTGAGAGAAGGGTCAAGAGAGGCGAACGATTTCATTAGCTGAGGAATGCTCGTGAGGCGAGAGAGGAGAGGCCAAGGTGAGCAATGAAGTGGTGAAGAGGGTTTCTAATTTTTTTGATTGAATCTGGGCTAGGTTCCTACTTTATAATTTACACAACATAATTGCATAAGAAAAAACATAGTAGAGGCACAATGGTTTAAAGTTGACAAAAATATATTATATATTATATATGATGTGTAATAAGATATATACATAATATATACATGGTTAACCCTTAAGTTCGATGATTGAGGACAAAGCTACACAATGCAAGGTCCAAGGGTTCCAAGAACAAGGACCAGCCCAGTCCACTTGAGAACCGAACTAGGACCAACTAATTGGACTAGTCCAAAGTTGACCCTGAATCAATGCTCACCCCTAGTTGATGGTGGCTTGTCACAATGAAAGTGAATTGAGAAGAAGAAAGGGGAAAAAATGAAAATATAATAATTGGAAGAATAAAATGATGTGCAATTATTCTATTAGAATTTAATGTGTCAATTCCCATGTATATTTATTCCACCATAGGTGAGGCCTCACCAGCCCTCCCTCAGATTTAGGGCTAGGGTCATGCTCTTCCTCACTAGGGGTTGCCAAGCACTCACTCAAGGCCAGATAGGTCAATGGGCTTCAAGAAGGCCCAAGCAACCTTCACTAGCCCTTCCCAACATTATGGCAGCAGTCACAATGGCCTAGCCAAGCCTTGGGTGGGTTTGTGCTTTTCTTTATTTAAAAAATAAAAGTAAAAATTAGCCATTTATTATTATTATTATTATTATTATTATTATTATTATTATTATTATTATTTTGGTAAGGTAAGAATATATTGAACTTTAACCAACTATACAAAAAGAAGGAGATCCCAAATCCAAAACTTACACTCAAAAGACAAACTAGTCAATTGAGTGTAAATTAGCTCTTTATTTTAATCTTTTTTTTTATGACATGTTGGTTGGTGTACATCATCGCCCCATGCCTTAAGAAAGTAATAAAATAAGACATGTTAATATTTTCCATTAGCTAAATTGGATGGAGTAAACTAAAGGACTTGATTGAACTAATTTAATAAGTTTTGAGATTTGAATACACTTTTTGCAAATTTTAAAACTCAGTTACACTTCCATAATAAGTTTTAGAATTTTTAATGAACTTGGCCCAAATATATTTGTATAAACATGGAATCAACTTGGTCAAGAAGACACAGTGGAATTCAATCCACACGAGAGTAGCTGTCCTTTTCCATCTTTCCTTGGTGAACTGTGATACCTCATAGGAGATATTTTATTGAAGTACTTCATACTATAAAAGTCCAAGTCAATAACATTTTTACTCTTGACCGCATCTTCAATATATAAATAATTTTCCTAATCTGTAAGATTTGTCATTAACTTTGAATCGGTCGTTTAATGAGTTCAAATTCGAGACATATCTTAATATTATATTGTATTATCTTTAAGGATAACTAATTTTGCTTTGTGCTCTGTGTTTATTATAATTCGGAAGCTTTGGATAGCTATTGCCTGGCTATTTTCTTCCTCGGGTCCATAAATTGCTAGGTCCCCCTTGTCTCAGCCAGTCGTTCACAATTGGTACACTTGGCAATCACCTCACTTGTTTCCAAGGGATCCTTTGACTGACCCAAGGCAGGCCACGGTCATAAACCTCCATGGTGAACACCGGGGAATTTTTTTTATTTCAAAAGACGGGTTGTTAAGTCGTAGAAATTTCGTGGAATTTACGTGTGTTAAGTGCATGAATTCCTTTGACCCAAGAAAAAACGTGTATCAATTCCTTTTCGAGCCATAACTCTTTTAGATAACGATGATATCAAACATCACATCATGGTATATGGATATGATTACTAAGCAATAATTGTATATTATATTCGCTTATGAGTTAGGTATTAAAGAGTGTTCTATTTTTTGTTGAATGTTTAATAAATAATTTACTTTCAACTCATATAATTTCGAAATATTTGAATTATTATATGACAAATTGAAATTATCAACAAGAATACATAATGAGAAGAAATTGTATAAATATTTATGGAAAAAGAAAAAT
This sequence comes from Eucalyptus sideroxylon x Eucalyptus melliodora, assembly GCA_016097485.1. Taxonomy (NCBI): domain Eukaryota; kingdom Viridiplantae; phylum Streptophyta; class Magnoliopsida; order Myrtales; family Myrtaceae; genus Eucalyptus; species Eucalyptus sideroxylon x Eucalyptus melliodora. Next base: position 68,684,270 of record CM027831.1, on the reverse strand, counting down.
ATTTTCATACTTGGACATAACGCATGCCATAGAGAGGAAGATCCATGGATTCATAAAAATCTTCCTTATTTGTGAAAATTAGAGGGTTGAATTATAATTGTTGTTGTATAGTTAACACAACTAGCTATTTCACATTCTCTATCTTCCTTATCTCTGGAAATCAACGTCCAATTTTTAGGAAGATCCAAGTCTTGGCACAACTCGAGCTCACCAAGAGAAATCCAATTACAAGATTGCCTGTAAAAGGTACAAGCAAAAGCAACTCTCTTGAGCATAGTGTTTCAAAAGAAGGGTCTTCGGCTCTTCGGCTTTGAGAGAACGTCCCTCAGAAATTGCGAATGGAAAAATCAATTATAACTTGACTACACTAATTAGAGTTACGTGATTGGCCAGAAAAGGTACAGGCAAAAGCAACTCTCTTGAGCATATGGTGCTTCAAAAGGAGGGTTCTCGGCCTTTCGATTCTGAGGGGATGTCCCTCAAAAATTGCAAAAGCCCTTGAGTTAAAAAAAAAAGAAATCGAAATACAAGTAGTGTTTAATAAAATGTATTTTGAAAACATAATGAAAAATAACTTTTGACTTCGCTGGTAAAATTGGGGTTTTCGAGAAGGGTTTTCTTAATTAAGAAAGTTGAGGGAGAAGACAAAAGATTACAGCTGCATTCGGACAAGATACTTCCACACGGCAGATAAATGTCGATCTGTCCGAAGAGGACCCGCATTGCTGGCCCACGCCCACTCCCTCCTATATAAGACCGCCTCCTTTACTTATATCCAAACCATAATTCCACCGTCTAGACTCCATTTCGGTGCCCATTCGACGAGCAAAAGAGGAAACCATGGACGCCGAAGCTTCACCGTAACAGCCTCCTCCGTTCTCCTGCCCTACTTTCGCTTTGTTTTGTTCGTTTTTCTTTATGTGCTTCCTGTTGTTTTGGAAAGGTTTGAGACGAGCGAGATGTTGGGGACTTTCCTGGCGTCGACGCCGCTGCCGAAGGAGGCGTGGAGGGTGTGCAGCACTGCGAACGCGATGGGGTGTGGTGCGTTCGTGGTGGAGCAAGTCGGAGGCGTGGGCTACGTGGCATTCTCTGGCATCCAACAGCTGCCAGTGCCCGATTGGGATCCGAACCGCAGCATGCTGGTGCCACTGGATGCAGCGAGCCACGGGCCGTTTGCGCTGCTGAAATGCCACTACGACGGCGAGGAGCCGGTCATGGTCCACGCCGGACTGCTTCACCTCTTCCTTCATTATCATCCGCGCCCTGATCTTCAGAGCCAGGTTAGCGATTTTCGCCGTTCTTGAGATGTCCCCGCTCCAGTAATTCGGAATTCTGTGAACCTCTGCATCCAAATTCCGGAAGACTGTAAACCGATGCCTGTGGTTTGCAGTTAACAAGTGCTTTAGCTAATTTTAAGAAATCCTGAATATGTATGCAGATTCGTAGTCTGCTGGCTGAAACCAAGTCAATAGTGATCACGGGCCACTCCATAGGAGGATCAATCGCCTTCCTCACTGCTCTTTGGCTCCTTTCCTACCTCAAATCCATCTTCCCACCCATCTCAGTCCTATGCATTGGTTTCGGCTCTCCTTTCCTCGGCAATGAGTCCCTTTCCCGAGCCATCCTTCGTGAAAGTTGGAGTGGCAGCTTCTGCAATGTCATGTCAATGCACGATATAATGCCAAGGTTATCTCTAGACCAATCACTTTTTCCGACTCCCCAGTGGCAAGCCCTCATAAGATTTTGGTACACATATATGATGTCACCGAATTCTATGAATTTCGCTAACCTCCAATTAATTGAAGAAGACAAAGCCTGGTTATTTTACTTGGCTGCGGCCAACATGGAGTGCCTGGCACATGCTGAGGAAGGCTCGGGAGGGAGGTCATTTTGGCCATTTGGGAATTATTTATTTTGTTCAGATGAGGGTGCGATTTGTTTGGACAACGCTGTATCGGTCAACAAGATGATGCATTTGATGCTAAGGATAGGCTCTCCAAATTGTATCACTGAAGAGCATCTTAAGTATGGACGATATGTTGAAAGACTAACCCATCAGTCTTTGATGAGAAGCTTCATGGAAGGAGATCTCTCTGAATCAAGCTATGAAGCAAGTCTTTCGATGGCTTTGAACTCTATGGGGGCATCTCGACAGGTAGGAACACGATACCTTAGATCATTAAGTGATCACGATCTGTAAATGTATTGATCTAGGCTTTTTATTCCCGGGTGCAATTCTCCTGAGTTAAAGATTTGTTGATCCCTACTTTGCAGTTATCAATTGCGCCGATCGCAAAAGATTGCTTGAAGATGACGAGGCGAATGGGGCGCTCGCCAAACCTAAACGCTGCCAATTTAAGCATTAAGCTATCCAAAATTGCTCCTTATAAGTCGGAGATACAGTGGTATAAAGCTTGTTGCGATAATTCCAATGAGCAAAGAGGATATTATGATTCTTTCAAGCATAGGGGGGCCTCAAAGAGAGAGTTCAAGATAAACATGAACAGGATCATGCTTGAGGCCTTTTGGGATGGTGTCGTACGCATGATGGATAGGAATGAGCTCCCATGCGATTTGCACAAAAGTTCAAAATGGGCAACCGCATCGCAGGTCTACATGCTTCTTGTGGAGCCATTGGACATCGCAGAGTATTATCGGTTGGGGATGCACCAAAAGAAAGGCCACTACATAAGCAATGGAAGAGCAAGGAGGTACGAAATTTTCGATCAGTTGTGGACAGAGAGAGTTTGTAGAAAGAAACTGGGCAATAGGAGGACTAGGTATGCAGGCTCGACACAAGACCCTTGCTTTTGGGCAAGGGTGGAGGAAGCAAAGGAGTGGCTGGATAAAATCAAGAGGGACAGCGAACCAGCAAACTGGGCTCCCCTTTGGGATAGACTCATTGAGTTCGAAACTTATGCAATGAAGAAGGTTGAAGGATTAGAGGTGTCTGCTGATGTTGTGGCTAAGAATTCAAGCTTTAGTCTGTGGTTAGAAGGCTGGAGAGCATTGAAGTCACATATTTATCCCCTTAAGGACATCAATTGATGAGGCATCGAGCTCCTGCCCTGGCCGAGAAGTGGCCATCCCTTTCTAATCCAAAAGCTCGGCTTCCATGGCCATGGAGGAGCCATTGCCTCGAGATCTAAAGGATCGACACCTCCATGGCCACAAGACTTAGCTCCTGTATATGTTTCTTTGACCTTGTACACCACTCAACTAGGGATTAATTTGTCGTTCTAGTGTAATATTACAATAGAGCAAGATTTCCTATGGTGCCGGAGACGGAGGTGGGTTATAAGTATGTCGAACCTTGGCAGACAACAATCTTTTATGTACAAATTAATATGCTGATGATAAACTTGATATGATGCACTTGGGATGATATTATGCAGTTACAACAATTCTCAAAACTTTCTCATCGATGGACCAAAGATGCCTGAGGGACTGCTGAGTCATGCGAAGATAGGAAATCTAATTCTGCGCTTTGAACAAATTCAAGTTTTCATGCTTTTTTGGTATGTTAATGTTAATGAAGTGGTCATGTCTTGGACGAAGAAGGTATCAACTTCGAATGCTCATGACATCTGCCGGAGGCAAAACACGGTACAATTTTTTTTCAAATCATTCTAAGGGCAACCAATTGACTATAGCGAAACATTGGATATTAAGCATCAAATCATACCTTTCCGTTCTGTGATTGATGTTCCTAGCAGGTCCATTAAACCACCTCCAGGCATCAAACACCTACCAAAGCATTATCATACCTAAACAATCAACTGGTTCATAGTTGAATGTGTCCCAAGTAATGGGATATAGAGTCGGCAGAGAAAACACTGAGCAAGTATACCACATCCATAGAAACATTATCAAACGGATTGGTCTACTTGCCTTGCCCAAGTAAAACAGACCAGGTTTGAAATTCTTCTCTTCTATGACCATCCTCACAAATATCGCAACTGCATATCCTCTGACCCATCCTATCGTGCATTTGTAAGTTATGGCAGTGAAGACTATATTCACTTTCAATATTGGAATTCTAAGTAGAACGCAGATAGCTGTGTAAAGCCACGCTGCATTAGATGGGACTTTGTGCTTCGTATGCACTTTTTGCCACACCGAGACAACGCATATACCTGAAGAGAGCCGTGGTGAACGGGTTACGTATTGATAGATAGAGTACCTGAAACTAAGCATAACAAAAGAAAAGAGGAATAGACACTGACTACGCTTGCTGCACTGGTAGTGATGGAAACCCACCTAAAAAGAATGAACCATATAATGAATAGCAAGATGATTGCAAAAGGAGCAGTCTCCCATGGAATGCATCATAGAGTATTTGAGCAGGAATGAACACACCAGTCATATCATTGGTCGGATCATTTAGTAGATAGTCAAAAGTTCTGAAAGTGTCAGCATGTAAAATATAGCATAATACAGCAGAAGCAGTTTCAAAAGCAAATCAAAGGATAGATTTAATAACAATGTTCAGAAGAAGGGGAAAAAAAGTATATGTGCTTCTTCCCCTGCTCTTTGTACAAATTTAGACATACTGCGTCACCGACTTCAATATTGGTAAAAGGTAGTGGAATGGAGTTTCATGGCCATGTGAGATGTGGCTTAACAACAAAAAGTCTACTAATAACTTAGATATCCATGAGAGGTAAAACTGTGTGTTCACTCTTCCGGAGCTACAAATTTTTTCCTCATTAAACTTGGTACTTCATTACTTCCAACAAAGAAATATTTTCACTTAATAAATAGATATGAAGAGTTCCTTACCTGAATGCTGAAAGCAAAAGCCAATATATAGGCCCATTGAAACACTGAAATGATCCCTAGACTGGTAAGAATGGCAATGGGACCGTTCTTGTCAGCGCCTTTAGTTTCTTCGGTTTGATGCACAGCTGCATCATTCCCGCAAAGTGAATACTGACTGATAAGAAAAGCTAGAATTACCGCATAAGGTTTGCTTGATATCCAGTTGTTTCAGCCATTTCAAAATGGCTAAACACAAAAGACGCTGACTGTGTAGTCAGTGCTAGGAGTGGAAGCATTATAACTATGACAATTCCGCCAACTAACTAAAGAAAATGGAAATGAAGCTTTGATTAGTAATTGAAATAATCTCATAGGTCACTTAATCGTCCACACAAACTATTAATACATTAAGTTTCTAATAGAAAATGCTCGAGTTTTTTAATACACCTGCCACCACATTGAGATTATTTCGATGAAGGCAATTACTTCAAGCATGAATGTGTCAGAACCACTTTGGCACAAGGTAGCCGGCATCTTTGTTTGTGCCAGTGCACAATAATATGATGCTCCGAAGGGTTTGTGATCCTGCATATGCCTTCCGAAACCACTCATGGGATCAATTCACTCACCATGATAGATACTTCCAAGCAGTAATGCAACATGGAACAGAACAAGAAGCAAACAGAATATGGAATCCTCCAGAGTATCGATGCCAAATGAGGCCTATATGGCTTCAAGTCAAGTGCAACACCATGAAGCAAATGGACCCCAGGTGGGACTGGCAAGATGGGCAGCCCAAAAATAAAGGGAACCAGTCGTCTATTAAAAGTTCACAGAGATAAGATCATTAAAAATCTCAGAAAAGCGTGAACTTCTTCGAAAGAAACCCTCCAATTAGCATAATTAAAACCTATAGCAAGGAAAATGAAGCATTTAGTACTTTGGAGGAGATTGTTCCCAACTTCCTTCTATAGAGTGTTCTTGCTAGTCTTCTTGGGTCAGTTCTGCTATCGTCTCTTGAAACTGAAGAGCAAAGAATCTCCATAAGGTTCAAATTTGCCAAACATTTCCGCTAAGCAAAGAGCTTTGCAGTTCAGAATTACACCAGCATAACTTCGAGTATCCTTTCTGTTTGTTTTTCCAAAATTCATGTGAGATGTTTTGGCTAGAGGAGTCTATTTTTGACCGAAAACCGATCCCTTCTTTTAAGCAAGATAGATCATGATGCTCAGATAAACAATCCTTTTTGTTAAGAGTAATGACACCACCTGCATAACTTTTAAACAAGTTCTTTAGTATCAAAAGATACTGCACAAACAAACTATCCTAAGTTATCACCGAAAACTTCAAAGATAATACCGGATTGACAAACAAAGATGAGAAAAGATATAAAGGAGAACAAGTGACAAGGAACAAACTGGGAAAGAGGAGCAGATTTCAGCCATTGCGATCCCCACAAACCAAGTGAAGAATGAAACCACAACCCAAGCGATGGCAAGAACGTGTCGTCCTCGGGGGAAAAGACCGAAAATTGCGCGCGAGGACACTGTGATTCTGAGTCGGAACGCGAGGTTTGGTGATCGAGAATGAGGAATAGTATTTAAGAGGGAGGGAATAGAAAGGGTCGAAGCTGGAAGACAAGGTGAAGCCCCGAGAGGACCAAGCAAATTCGGAGAGCCATCGCAGTAAAAGTGGAGAAGGATCGGCGCAAACGTCGACGTTGACTGATTTTCCTTTTCGCGAATGTTCTCCCACTTTTCATTTATCTAATTGTTTATTTTATTTATTTATTGACTTTCTAAAGGAAAGAAATATAATAGTCTTCATTTTTTTTTTCTCTTGAAGTACTTTGGTTGCGAGCTTAATGTGGAAAAAAAAGGACCATATCTTTCGTGCAGAATTACGGCTGGCCCGCGCTTGGAAAGGTCTTGTATAAAGTTGCGTATTAATTTGAATATGATTTTTAATTATATTAACTACACCCAACTTGATCTTCCTAAATAAAAGAAAATGAATAATTTCATGATAGTAATTAGGGGTGATCGAGTCCAGGGTGGGTAAGGTCTAGACCCGGACCCTGTACCCAACCCTGTTATAATCGGTTCCCATTTTCTGGACCCTATACCCTACCTTGCTTGTATTGGATACTGTACCCAACCCACCCTGTTTTTCCGATCTGGTTCCAGAGTCAACCTTGTTTCCACTGGAACCTGTTTTGCAATCTCCCGATATCCTATACAACTTCGAATTTTATATTAATAAACGAGAAAATAATGTAATCCTCATAATTTATATTGAAACATTAAGCACTAGTAATAAATTAATACATGAACTTTTTGACTAAACGAAAAATTAAGAATTCATAGGGCTAATTATAATAAATAAAATCATAAGGCAAAGAATTAGCAACAAACATGGGTCTAATATTAGTTTTATTCCAACAACTACTATATAAAACTACTCATTTATGTAAGCATGATTCCTCATACAAAAGAGAAATTAAGCGAGTTAATCCATGTGTTATATAAGAATTTGGTAGCGACGAACACCGTTCGTCTATCAAACGGTGTGAGAGGGAGTCAGTGAGGGAGGGAAGCAAGTGAGGAAGAGGAATGACAAAGAAGGAGTGCCGTGCATGTTTGAGAGAGTCAAGATAAAAAAATATCGTGTAATTGTGGGAGTAAGAATAAAAATCAGGAGAAAAAAATGGTTTTGAACCTCTACTTACAAAACCGGTTCCAAAACTAGTCCAAGAATCAGTTTCCGGATGGGTAATCACTCGGAACCTGTTCCCGGACCGGTTTAAACTGGTTCCAAATTTTGGGAACCGGTTCCTAGACCAATTTCAATGGGAACCAATTCCCGACCCTGTTTTCCAGGTGGGCTGGTCTAGGAACCGAGTATACCCGGTCCGGTTACACACCCCTAATAGTAATTCATCGACCCCGAATGATTAATTGCTCTTTACTTTATTATTAATCATGGCTTGACAATTAATCCAATGACTAAGGGTGAATGAGTTGTTAGCCAACAAAACAAAAATGGAAAAAGAATAATACAATTTTTAGAATTGGCAAAAAATTATAGAATTTTTTACACAATGAAATTCAAAACTGTGATAAAGTCATTCGAACCACCAATTCTAAATTTGTCCTTCTCAAATCACTCATATGAATTAGGAGCTCTTTGAATGGATTCGTTACTCATTGCGATTTGAATGATTTTACCGTAATTTATTGAGGTTTCCATCATGTTCTCATGGATAATTGCATTTTAGGGGTTGTATTGAAATACTTGTGGAGGTTTGCATTTTCCATTCTAGAACATTATTATGATATTAGATATTCTCATATCAACACAACTAAATGAGTTAATAAAGAAATGACTTCATCACACAGATAAAGAACTTACGATACCTTTGTTTGCGGAAACCATAAAAGAAAATGCTTTTGGAGAAATCATTTTATAAGAAAATGGTAAATTCTCCCTCATTTCGCAATATGTGATCGAAAATATTTTTTGGTATTTGAATCTCATTTAGAAGAGAATTAATACCCTAAAAAACTATAAATTGGTATACATGTGACAAATTTACCATAAATTATTTTTTTGACCAAAGAAAACCTCAAATTGATACACCAGTGACAAATTTACCCCAAGTGATCATAAAAAACCATAAACTTGTACATTTATGAAAAATTTACCCCCAAACTAATTTGTTCGACCGCAAAAAACCCAAAACTAGTAAATTTGTGACAAATATACCTTAAGCTAAATTGGATTAATATTACAAAAAAAAAATCACAAAAATTGTAAACTATGACAAACGAAATATAAAATCCAAAATTTGTATACCAGTTAACTATTACATGTCATTTAACTTAATAATTTGATAGTATAATTTAACAAAAACTAATAGAGTATAAATTTGTTTGGAGTAAATCTATCAAATGTATACTAGTTTAGAGTTTTTGGTAATAGAAAATATAGTTTTTGGTAAGTTTGTCACAGATTTACCAGTTTTGGGTTTTTCAAGGTATTAATCATTTAGAAAATGATTTCAACTTCATGAATAACATTTGATCTAACAATTTACCAAATTAGATTTTGTTTTTTTTTCTCAACTTTTTTTTTCAATTTTTTGGCCATTTTTTTTTTTTTTTTTTTACAGCCCAAATTTCTTTTTAGCTTCTCATTTGGTAAAAATTCCAAATAAGAGCCCAATGTGCTCTCATTTTCGTAAATGAGAGCATAAAATGAACCTTATTTAAAATAAAGATCTGAAATAGCTATATTAGTCCCAAAGAAATATCTAAAATGATTATGTTTGTTTCAAATAAGAGCCTACCCTCGCTAGCTCATTGATCAGTAAAATATTCCTGTCAATCAAAGATATTATCATCCAAACATAACTTAAAATTGGATTAAAAATTAAAAAATAATTAAAAAAAGGAAAGCATGGGTGGGAGAGAGCGCCTATGGCCACGACCCTATCGTTGATGGGGCGACGACGAAGGTTGGCATGATCACTAGCACTTGGGCAAGGGTTGATGACCTTTGTTGACCAGAGATGAGGGCTAGTAGGCCCTCGCCAAAAGCAAGAGAGTGTGGCAACCCTCTCCAAGATCTAGGCAAGGGTCGCCAGCCCTCGCCTAGCGCCTTTGAAACTCATCCCAGATCTGGAGTTGCTAGGCAAGGGTCGCCAAGCTTGGCGTGAGGATCGACAACCCTTGCCCACTCCAAGGCAAGGGCAGGTGACCTTCCCTTAAATCTAGGAGAGGGTTATTGTCCTCTCCCACTTCCAACGATGGGCCATTGGCCCACCTATGTTTTCCTTTTTTAGACCCAACATGGGCGAACGGGCCAACTTAGGCCCATCACATTAATTAATAAATAAAACTATCATCTCCCACTCGCACATGGTGGGCTGAACAGGATCCTCTTTACATCTCTTCAACATTCATACCGGTATATAATCCGTGCGACCAGCATACTTTGAGAGCTCGTTGTCATAAATCTGTTAGGAATATATAGCAGCTCATAATGGACATCACACTCTCAGTAGATTTAGTATGCAGTACCCTAGATCGATCGATCACATTTATATCTCTTTTGATCTCTTTTAAACAATGATATATATATATATATATATATATATATATATATATATATTGTATTCACAATTATGATTATCCCAAAGGCAGTCATAATTGGTCAACTAATGAATACAAAACTACAATATGATTCTCCAAATTTGATCTTCCTCTTTCCTTCAAACTCTCAATTTCAGTTCAGCTTGCTTTTCTAGAAATGTCCCATTAGATTGAATCATTGCATGATCATTGGTAATATCCTAAGATAGCAAACACTAAATAAAAATCTTAAGAATAAGTAAGAGTCATGAGGGCACTAAATTGAGGAACTTTTTTCCTCAAGAGTCTCACACGACATAAAAGTTGAGATCAAACTTTTGCCACTCTTATTAGTCGTCTCATGCATATGTAATATGAAATATGTATTACAATATTAACTCATTTCCTATGGAGCGTATGTCTACATCATTAATATCATACAGATGATAGTTCAGACATACATAATGTCTAACTTGAGTTTACGTATCTACTTATTCACAAAATTCATTAGAACTCACATCTGACATCTTAAACAAATAAAGTAAAATATGTGGGTTATTTTACTTTTGGACATAGTACATATTATGTCTTCATCTTAACACTTAGTTAAGGCGACATATATATTTTAAGCTTGAGCTCTCGATTATCACCTAGATAATAAGCTTAAAAACCGTCTCATTTCTATTTATCACATAGTAAATAGAGGCGATTACTCATGTGAGTGGGCTAATCTTATATCTGTCCAACATACTTTCTCAACTTAATGTAATGCACTGAGTATTAAGATGCATAAACGTCAAACAAAGATTCATTGGCATTAATGATGAAAACACAAATTCATCAAATGTGAACACTTAAGGGAAATTACAATATTCAGTACATTAACCTTTATGTAGTCTCAAAGATTTCACATGACCACAAAACACATCTCTAGGTATTGGCTTTGTCATAGGATCTGCTACCATTCTATGCGTAGACATATATTGTAAGTTCACATTTTTTCGTACAACCATATCTTTGACAAAATTATACTTGGTATTTATATATTTGATCTTACCATGATATTTGGGATCTTTGGTGTACGCTATTACTGCTTGACTATCACAATTAACCAACAATGAGTCTGCAGCATTCTCAATAATACATAAATGATCCAAAAATCTTTTAAGTCAAACATCTTCTTGTATTGCTGTTGATAATGTCACAAATTTAGCTTCCATCGTGAACAATGTTATACACATATATTTCTGATTGCCCCAACATATGTCGCCATTATTTAATAAGAAAATAAATCCAGAGATAGATTTCATTTTATCTAAATCTCCTTCTCAATTAGTATCAGAATAGTCTTTGAGTCACAGATCCTTTTATTGATAACTCAGCGTATAATCAACAGTTTCCTTTATATACCTCAGTATTCTCTTAACGGCTTTCCAATGTACTTTACTTGGTAGATTAGTATCTACTCACAATTTCAACTGCAAAACATATGTCAGGTCTTGTATATATCATAGCGTACATCAAGTTATCAAGAGCACTAGCATAAGGAACATGTTTCATTTGTTCCTCCTCTTGTAGAGTTCTTGGACACCGTATATGGCTCAATCCTTCACCTTTTACAATAAGAGTATCTATGAGTTCACATCTTGCATACGAAATCGTTCAAGAACCTTATTTATATATGTTTCTTGCGAAAGAGATAATGATATTTTTGAACGATCTCTTGAAATCTTAACTCCAAGAATGTATGCAACCTCACCCATAACTTTCATCTCAAAGTTGTAAAACAACTAACTCTTAATAATATCAACAAACTTCATATTACTTCCGGCAATTAGTATATCATCAACATATAATAATATTATCACAAATTGATCTTTGGATATTTTGATATATACACAATGATCCATATCTATCATTATAAAATCATATGCCATTATGACATTATGAAAACATATATATTATTGTCTCGACAACTGCTTAAGGCCGTATATCGATCTCAAAAGTCGACATACCTTTTGTTTTTGGCCTTTCATAATGAAACCAACAGGTTGTTCGATATAAATTTCTTTATCTAATTCTCTATTGAGAAAGTCGGTCTTTACATCAATTTGATGTAACTTAAGATCCATACTTATTACTATTACCTGAATAATGCGAATCGAGGTAAATCTTATGACAGGAGAAAATGTTTCTTCATAATTAATTCCTTCCTATTGATTATACTCATTCGCCACAATGCGAGTCTTATGCCTTTCTATCGAACTATCAGCTTTACGCTTTATTTTGAGAACCCATTTGTTCCCAATGGCTTTGCGTCCTTTTGAAAGATCAACCAGTTCCCAAATATGGTTTGACTTCATTGACTCTATTTCTTCTTTCGTTGCATGAATCCATTTTTCCTTATTATGGCAACTTAGAGTCTCATTTACATTCCTTAGCTCATCTTTATCTTGTGAAGCAACCATAAAATTTTCCCCTTCAATGTTAAAATGTCGACGGGTAATACTTTTGCAACGTGTTCGCCGTACAGGAGATGGTACACTTTGCATATCATTCCCCATTATGCTCCCACTCGAATTAGATAATGATGATATCATCTCATCATGCGGTTGTAATTGAGAGTGAGTTGAATTAAATTCATCACTTCTCATTTTATTCACACTTGGACGAACTCCACTAAATTCATTATCCGGATCAAAGGTTTCAAATAGGGAGAAGTCCTCACCTATTTCGTCTTTTTTAGAAAAATCATTCTCTAAGAATGTAACATCCCGTGATTCAAGCTCAATTATACTCATACTTTCCTGCTCACTTATGAACACATATCATTTGGAATGTTCAGAGTATCTTATGAAAATACTCTTCTTTCCTCTATGACCCAATTCCCCAAACTTGTGAGGGGACTCATGAGTATAGGCAGCACAACTCCATAGCTTAAGAAAACTTAAGTCCGATTTTCTACCTGTCCATAACTCATATAGAGTGGAAGTAACTGATTTGGAAAGCACTCAATTATAGGTAATAATTAACAAAGCATCACTCCAAAAAGTGATAGGTAAGTTAGCATGCACCATAATCGATCTAACAATTTCTATAAATGTTCTGTTTCTTCTTTCCGCAACACCATTTTGTTGAAGAGCATAAGGAATAGACAATCGTCTTTCTATTTCTTTTTCATCCCATAACTTTTGGAATTCATCAGATAAATATTCATGATATCGATCGGATCTCAATACTTTTATTTTCTTATCTAATTGATTTTCTACCAAGTTCATAAACTTTTTGAAACAACTCAATACTTCAGATTTATGAGAAATCAAATAGACATATCCGAATTGAGTATAATCATCTATATATGTGATGAAATAAATAGCTCCATACCTTCCTCTCATATTCATTGGACCACAGACGTCAAAATGGATTAAATGCAAAGGAAATTCAGCTCTTTTCCATTTTCCAAATGGTTTTCTTGTTGTTTTCCCTACTAGGCAATGCTTACATATGGGCAAATCGACTTTTTCAATGTTACCTAACAAGTCCTCTTTAGTTAGTCTATTCATACGTTGTTGACCAAATATGACTAAACCTAGCATGCTACACATTCACATCATTATCATGTGAAGTAGAAGATGTGAAAATGGAATAACAAACATTGACATCACCACAGTCAACATTTAGTACAATAAAACCATCTAGAAAATGACCACAACCATAGTAGTTTGTATCCAAATACAAATCTACACCGCTATTATGGAAGTTCATACTAAAACCAAGCTTAACCAATATCAAAACTGACACTAAATTTCGACGAATCTCTGGAGTATATAAAACATCATGTAGGAACAAGGTATTTCCACCACGTGTGTTCAATTGGCAGGTGCCAATTCCATTAACTTCAATTATAAAGTTATTTCCTACATAGATCCACTTAATTCCAGTTGGAACTCGTCGAAATTTTACGAATGATTCTCTATCATTCGTTACATGATCTGTTGCTCCAAAATCTACAGTCCACAAATGATTAGATTTAGCTAAGAATACAGAACTTGACACATTAGCAAAGCTCTTAAGAGTACAAAGGATGAGTACCTTCTTTGACTCGCGACAGTCGCGAGCGTAGTGACCTTCTAGTCACAGTTGTAACACTTTACCCTTGAAATACTCTTCACTCGAGGACGTTTTCATCTCTTATGTTAATCAGCTCTTTGTTTCTTGCAAGAATGACTTGATCCCTTGCATTTCCACATATTGAACGAATCAATATGCTTGCGCTTAGAGCTTGAAGCTCCTTCTGAGCTGGAAGCAATATAGCAAATATGTGTTTCTTTCTCAAATGCCTTGAGATAGTCCTCTGCTAGCTCAAAGTGGTGCATAACATTCTCAATTTATTCTATAATATGGTCAAGAGCTTCTAGTACTTCTTGCTTTTCAAGTACATATAAAATTTTCATATTCAATATTTCACAATTCTCGCGTTTATTTTGTCTTATTTGTTCAAATAAGCAATTATGATTTTAGTTGCTGAAGTCATCGATCTGAACGTATCAGACACATATGCACAAATTATTAATACCTATTATTTATGCATCTATTTTGTATAGACCCATCATATTAATGAATGATTTTAAGTATGGTTTCAAAATCAAAGGGTCACTATATTTCCAATCATCATCCAAAAAATCATAACTTAAAATTATCATTAATATAATCTTCTATGCAAAATAAGTTTAGCAAAATGACTAAAACTTTCTTGAACTTCCCACGATGTATTGTAAATTAACATACTAATTTACAGCAATAAATAACATTGAACTTTCAATAATCAAACATGTCCATTACACTAAGTAATATATTTTGAGAAAAAAAAATATCAACATAGAAAGAGATATCTACACCTAAAACATCTCAAACTAATCTAAGAAATAAATTGGGAAAGTCTTTTCTAATCTATCAGCAAAATTTTCTAAGAAATCTAAAGGTACATTGGCCAACCAAGGAAAGATTTTTGGAGAGCTCTCATGCCACCTCCAAGGTGCATTCACTCTGCGTCATGTGGCACTCATCCCAAGAATTGAAGTTTTTAGTTAACTCTATCATATAGTATTCTCTTGCAAAAGCTATCGTAAGCCTTTTATAATCCGAGGCCACATTGACCTTCCATAGGCGATCTAATACTGCTTGCCATTCAAGTGGAAGAGTATTCATTAAAGCCGACACCTTCTCAAAATCCGGCACAAGATAACCATTCTAGATGATTTCTTGTATCATCTAATTGACCTTGACCACATGTGATACTACATCACCGTCATTCCACCAATAATTAGCTAACTTTATTATTAGCCCTTCAAGGCTTGCATTTTCCTCATCCGTTCTCGGAAATGCAAGTATGCGTGCATAACGCATCATAGTTTCTGCAACAAAATGCAGAACAAAAATGAATTACTTATAATCCCTAATAAACAAAATTGGAAAATACAAAATTTTCCTCCTTTTTTTTTTACATCGGCAACAGTGGTCAACGGTCGCTCAATGGTCAACGGATGACCGGGTTGAGTGAATGGATCAATGGGTTGGGTCAACGGTCAACGATCGCGATCAATTATCAGTCGAATTGGAGTCAATGGGCGGTTGGGTCGAACCGGTCTGACCGGACGGGCCGGGTCAGACGAACCGACCAGCACGTGTCGTGCGCGTGCGTGGCACACGCCAGGCTTTCGCGCGTGCGTCACACACGCCTGGGAAACGAATCAGTGCGTGCGTCGCACGCGCCCGGTAGAGACCGTTGCACGCGTCGACAAGACCAGTTCCTTGCGGCTGCGCGTGGCGGCGCGTCCAGCGGCCTCCAGCAGCGATCCGCCACTCGTTTTTCTCGTATCAATGAGAGCTTTGACCCTGCACTATTAAAAACGAATTTCAACTTGTAGAAAAACACAAAGCAGGGCGAACAGTGCGCAGGTGTCGAGTTTTTCTGTCCTCGATCGACCAGTAGTGGCTTTTCTCGAATTTCGACCACAAAAAATATTCAATAACATAAAAGGGGATCGGAAACATGAACTAGGGCTCTGATACCAATGTCGGGAATATCGGATTCCCAAAAATCGAATTCGATACTAAATCGAACCCTTAAAACAAATGCGGAAGACGAGCTTGGGAAATCACATGTATCACCGATCTTAAGGCACATCACAGAATCGAACGTACCTTATTAGCCACAGATTAAACACTGATGTTGATATGAGGAAGAAAAATTGATCTCGTTCGATCCGATGACGTCAATTCGCCTTGAAGAAAAGAGAGTGTCGTCTCTTTTGTTACTATTTTTTCTTTTGGAGGAAGAGAGGGAGGAGGAAAGTACGTACTGTCAAAAGTTGCACTCCTCCCTCTCTTTTCCCCTTAAATACGTCCTCCCCAAAGACATGTCCCTTCGGTAAAAGACGTTCTCCTAAAAGTTACAACCCTTCAACCCTCCATACATGGGCTCTAATCTTGTGAGCCAGACTTTTAGGCCCAACATGGGCAGACGGGCCAACTTAGGCCCATCACATTAATTAATAAATAAAACTATCAGCCCATCTCTATCTCTCTCAATCCTCCCTCTCTCACGCAACCAACACCACAGTCTTGTGTCTCGCCATCTAGTCGCCGTCCACCGCCCCCAACTTCGCGCTCGAGGCACTGCTCCCGTTTTGGCTCGATTTTCTTTCGCGGGTCCGCCTCCTCTGATTTTGCCGTACTGCTCCTATTCTCGTTCTTAGTCTCGTTTACAAAGACTGTCTGTTCTTATTTTCCACATCATTTGATTTTGGCGAAACAAATGTGATTCGTTTTTTTTTTCGCGAGGACCCGATTGTAAGAGTCGAGAACAGTGGGAATCGAGTGGACGTTAAGAGCTTGCCGGTCTCCGTTCTTTTCTCCCTTCTCGTCTGAAGAGTGACAAGCCAAAACCAAAAGCCCAAGGACAAGAGCATTGAGTTTGTGTTAAATCTTCTCATTCTAATTTAAAATTTTGGGTGAATCACCTGTTAAATTCTTCACATTGGTCTGGCTTCAGGAAGTTGGTAATTCTCTTTTTAACTGATATTGTAACACACTTTCTTTCGTCAATCAATGCATCTGGGGCTCACATTCGGTTTAATTTGAATTCGACATATACGCTCTTATGCAAACATGCCTCAGCAGAGGTAAAAGGGTTTACTCTCCTCCACGTCACATGCTGAGTGTCTGTGGGTTTAGGATCTTGATTGATTGTCCCCTAGACCTGTCTGCCGGGTTTTCTGGTACAAGATGAAGAAGATATGGAACATTCAGTTGATGAGTCCGATGGCTGTGAATCTGGGAATGAAGAGAGGGAGAATACTGAGAAACCCATGAATGCAAAGGTTTTGATTCATTCCAAACCGTGGTACAAATCTGTGGTGAACCTGCACTTGTGGAATCCCTCATTCATCGATGTAGTGTTGATCTCAAGCCCTGCTGGAATGCTCGGGTTGCCTTTTCTTACTTGAGCGAAGGGCTTCTCAGTGAAGGTAATCTTCATCTCATTGATTGAATCTGGAGTAATTTTTACGTATATGGTTGAGTGTTAGTTTAATTATCGCTTGGTCTTGGGCTTGTGCATTAAACGATTGTGACTTGCTTAAAGATTTGTGCTTTTACATTAGGTATATGTAACCAAGGCAGAAGCGAAACTTGGGAAACTTATGATGGAGGACCTTGTTTCAATGTATGAGGAATTCAGGCAGTTGTATGGGTCTAAAGAATCCAGTAGTCCTCACTGGATGAAGTGGTAGGAGCTGGAATCACGTCCTTCTGCATTGAAGGAGATAGTATTGGGCAGTGATGGGATTGAGCTTGGTGGATGGATGCCATTATATAGGTAAGGAACAGCCCTTTGTGTAGTAGTTCTGTTCTATAGCTAAATCGCATACAAGATGTGGCTTGATAGTTTATCATGGCTTAGATCCTCACTGTGACTATTTGCGGAACTCAGAATACTGGTTCTTCTACTTCACCCCTCCCTTAATCCGGATAGACCCCAAACTTTTTAGCAGCAATCGACTTGGCGTGCCTTTAGAAGATACTATAATCTCCCGAGATGTGGCTAATATTTTGATGTTGGGAGTTTTGTCCTGCAGCCAAGGCTTAAAATGCCTTTTCTTGTTAGATGAATTTCTTTATTGGTCATGCATCTCTAAATTAAATGCGCAAAGGCTCACATCTTGTGGTCAGAAGCTTCAGCCATTGAAGATTATGAATTATTGGTGTCCTTGCATCTTCCGAGGTGTGACCACACTTGTTTGCATATTACACCTTACTTTTCTTCCAAGAAACTGCATTTTCGTTTGTTTAATAACCTTTTAAGAGATAGTGATGAAGAGTGCCTATCAATGCAGCTGACATAGAGGATTGTGTTAAGAAGGTTCAAAGACTTGAATATGCGGAAGTGGCATGCTACAATGGCACAATAAGTATCAAACCATCAGCTCTAGGTTGGAAATAGGAGCGGGTAATTGGATGATAAGATATCCAGATGGAATGATAGGATTTGTCTCGAGCTTTAAATTTGTTCCTGGTCATGTTTGGAGTTTAATGATAACGCTCTTCTATCGTGTGATGTGCTAATATATTCAGATTTTTCGTCTCTGGATAACTTGGAAACTGCCAACAAGGGGAGTAATTACATTACTCCTGAGGATTCTTCAACTTCGAGGTAACATGTTTTATTGAGTATATCTCCTCTTGGGTTGTGAATACTATGGCCAAATGCATCATTATATAATGCAGTGCCATTTGATTCTTCTGGCTCTTTATTTTTTCTAATACAGTAGATTTTGACACTTCACATCTATGAAATTGAGTTGTGAAATTACTATGATGAAACCCGTGATTTGGAGGAGCTCTTACTTCATGCAGATGAGAGCTCAGAGGAAATGGACAAATTGAACTTTATATGCTCTTGTGCAGTTGATGCTTGTTGGTATTTGTAGAAGCGTGTGTTTGATATGCGTGCAAGTGAGTGTTTTGTGTGTGAACTATCAAGAGAGCAAAAGAACTAAGAACAATATGGGTAAGAAATGATTTGGCAAAGTAACAACAGAGAGTGGCAGCAAGGGAGCACAAGGGAACAAATTGTAGTACAAAGGGAAGGGGAAGGAGCTTACCTTATTGGTCTACCCCTAAAAATGGAAGACCACAAGCCTATTTATAGGCCTATATCACTGACTTCTTCATGCAAAAATCTCTACCCAAGTCAGAGATTTTCTTGCCCATAGTCAGCTTTATTAATGAGCTTGTAAACCAACTTTCAAGGGGAAATATCTCTGCAATTTGCAGAGATAACATTGTGGTCTATTCTACAATGTTGGGACACCTGGAGTGCCATAACTTGGCACGAAGGGACACTTAAGTGCCATAACGTTAAAATAGTACACTTAAGTGCTAATAACGGAGTAAAATGAGACATTTAAGTGCCAATCCAGCGAAAATCCGGCCAAATGGCTTACGTAGCAATTTTCCAGCGAGTTTGGTCCAAAACGGCGTCGTTTTGCACGCTGACGTGGTAGAGAAAACGCAAAAACGACACCGTTTCGGTCTACGTGTAAATAATAATATATAAATTAATGAAATTAGATTTAAAATATTCAAAAAATTTAAAAATTTTAAGAAATTTAAAAATTTTAAGGAAATTTAAAAATTTTAAGGAAATTTAAAAATTTTAAGAAAATTAAAAAAAAGGAAATTTAAAAAAAAAAAAATTTAAAAAATTTAAAAAATTAAGAAAATTTTAAAAATTTAAAAAAGGGGGGGGGGGAGGTTGAACGGGGCGGCTCCTCGCCATCGCCGCCTCCCCCCATTGCCGGGAAGGGCCGGCGACGGAGGGGGGAGGGTTGGCCGGGGTCGCCGGCCCCCGGCCGACCAATGGCAAGGGCTGCGAGCCCTCGCCGGATCGCGGCAAGGGCCGCGACCCTCGCCCCAGATCCAGGTGAGGGCTCGCGGGCCCTCGCCACCGGTTGGCCGACCTCACCGACCCCAGGCCAGGGCCCAGCGACCCCTGCGGACCCTCCCCACTCCGTCGCTGGCCCTTCCCGGCGGCGGCGGGGAGGTGGCGAGGGCCCGTGAGCCCTCGCTGGATCTGGGCGAGGGCTGCGACCCTCGCCCAAATCCGGCGAGGGGTCGCGGGCCCTCACCGCCTCCTCGCCGTCGCCGGAAAGGGCCGACGACGGAGTGGGGAGGGTCGGCCGGGGTCACCAGGCCCTGGCCAGGGGCCGGCGAGGCTGACCGACTGACGGCGAGGGCTGCGACCCCGGCCCTCCCTCCCCCTCCGTCGCCGGCCCTTCCCGGCGACGGTGGGGAGGCGGCGCGGTGAGGAAGCCGCCCTGTTCGACCTCCCCCCCCCCTCCCCCCCCCCCATTTTTATTTAAATTTTTTAAAATTTCTTAAAATTTTTAAATTTTCTTAATTTTTTAAAATTTTTAAAATTTTCTTATTTTTTAAATTTTTTTTGAATATTTTAAATTAAATTTAATTAATTTATATATTATTATTTACATGTAGACACGAAACGGCGTCGTTTTTGCATTTTCTCCGCCAAGTCAGCGTGCAAAACAACGTTGTTCTAGACCAAGCTCGCCGAAAAGTCGCCACGTAAGTCATTTGGCCAGATTTTCACCAAAATGGCACTTAAGTATCCCATTTAACTTCAAAACTGGCACTCAAGTGTATCATTTTAAAGTTATGGCACTTAAGTGTCCCTCGGTGCCAAGTTATGGCACTTGGACTGTACTTCTGCCTCTATTCTACATAAATCTAGTGTACTTTAGAGATTTCCTTTACTGCCAAAGTCAAGATTTTTCCTATAGTATCCTCTAGTTGATTCTAGAAATTGGATCAGGAATTTAACAATGCTGTTAAAGCTGGTGGTTCAGTACACATTCCTCTAGGATGACTTGGAATCATCTTACAACTCTTGGAGCAGATATCTATTTGCCCGGAATCATCACATCATACAGTACTCTATTGGCTTGCAATCAAAATTTATACTATGACATTGGTCTTCTCTTACTTCAGTGGACATCAGATAAAGCTGATGCTACAATCATAAAGTTCAAATTTCACTTGAAATGAACGTAATGATGGTGATGAAAAAGCCCGAACTATTTGTGTTCCTATGTGAGAATTTTATTTATTAGATGATGAAAATTACCTTGACCGAACTATATGCTTATGTTGTTTCCTTTAGTTGCACCTTCCAAAAAGTCAAGTGATCAATAGTATGCTACGTTTAAACCCTCTGCAAAATCCCTGAACAAGCTATAATCACTATATTTGGCACTTTGTCCACATCGGATGCCCTGAGTGTGTCTTCATCTGGTTAGGATTTAATGTTGTATAGTTAGTTCTATTGGCTGTCACCTTTTTTTTTTTTTTTGGTAAAGGTAAGTATAGTATCGATTTTACGAAGAAGAATACAAGGGGGGAGGCCCGGCACCAACAAAAAACAGACACTCAAGAAGTCAGGAGTCTAAGCGAGTGTAGGGGTACCGTGGTTCCCAACAAATAGAACAAACAACAAAAAGAAAGAAAGGAAGACTAAAAACAAACTAAAGAACTACTATCAATCAAAGATAGAAGGATGAAGATCCCAACTCTGTTGAATTCTTCTATTCTTTGGAATGTCAGCAACATGCTTAAACATCATAGCTTTATCTTTAATCGCCTTCTGGAGGTGCATCTTCATCGCCGGAAGAGAAAGGGTTTGATTGCGAAAAAGTACATTGTTACGCTCTTTCCATATGAGATAGCACATCGCACCAAAACTAAAGTGAGCCATAGTTTGATAAAAGCTTTTATCCACAAACCGCTTGGATGCCCATACGAGATGCTCCATCCACTGCTTGTTTGCCAAAAAAGGTTAAATTTTGCTGCCCAAAAAGAAACAAGGGTACTCGAAATGTGACAAGCAAAGAACAAGTGATTCACAGAATCCGGTCTACACGAGCAAAGGGGGCAATTGGTAGGCAAAATTCTACCATGAGAGATAAGCAACACTTGAGTTGGCAGCCGGTTGCGAGTAATAAGCCAAAGATGAGTTTGATATCTTGGGGGCAAGGAAGTGTTCCAAATAAAGGAGGCCCAAGTGACAACATTGCCCTTTGGCCGAATCAACTCCCAAGCAAAGGTGGAGGAAAAACGACCAGAGGGGTGGGGCAGCCAATGAAAGTGATCATCTTCTTGGTTAAACACCGGGAGTGGATTCCACCAATTGGCTAGGATGTTGATCACGTACCAGCCCATGGGCATGGTAAAGCCTTCAGCAACCGTCGCTAGTCGAGAGATACCGTAGTGGTATGGGTCGAACCAAAACAAAGGGCCATTTTGGGTGCCATGGGTCGAACCAAAACAAAACCGATCGTCAATTCCCAATATTCCACTTGAAGTATTGTTGGAAATGTTCTCGCAAGTTTAATATCTTTCTCCACGCCCAAGAGCAATGAGTAGGACACGAGACAATCCAAAAGTTTTTCCGCTTTAAAAAAGTAGAATGGATCCATTTGCACCAAAGGGATTCCTTATCAGAGAAGAGAAGCCAAATGTGCTTAAGCATAGAAGCGATATTATTCTCCCGAAGAGTTCTAATACCCAAGCCTCCTTCTTTTTTTGGAAGACAAACATCACACCAAGAGACCTTAGCACCTCCAGGGCCCATTGCCGGGCCTTTCCACAAAAATTGCCGAAACATTTGTTCAATTCGGTTAATGACCGAACAAGGTAGAAAGAAAACGTTGGCCCAAAAGGCTTGGATAGAGTGGAGTACCGACCTTATAAGTTGAAGGCGTCCCGCAAAAGAGAGGAATCTATGAGTCCAAGACCAATATTGGCTGTCACCTTATTTTAGCTGTAAACCAATATTACTTTGATGAGAGTTGCTGATTCTGAAGATTGTATATTCAGTTTACTTTTCGTGCTTGTGTGATGGTTTTACAGTGTAACCAGGTGGGAACTCCTTTTGCACGTTTGAACAGCAGTGTGATCTTGTGCTTCAGAACCACAAAGAGCTACAAACATAATCCTCCTATTGTTTTGCTGGATAAAAATCACTGGCTGTGGTCAACCTGGTAGTGTTATCTCCTAGGTGATCATGCAGGTCTCAGTATTTTATTTTTTGCAATTGCTTTTGCGAATTAGAGTTCTGGTCGCTCTCACTGCTGCATGTGAAGTCTATGTACAATGTACTTCCTGAATAAGATATTCCGGAATGAAAAAGGCAATCGATATTTTCAGAAAAATGGTTCTCGAGAGTTCTGTCAGAGTCCTTGCAATACCATTTGTTCTCTCCATAGGTTCCCATATTTGTTATCTGGTCGGTAGCAGAAGAGTTATTGGTATATACCAACATAATACCTGAGTGGGTGTGCAAACAAAGGCAAGAAAAGGTATATAACTGAGGACATATGATTTATATATGTCTCCAATTGATCATTTACATCCCTACTAAAAGAAGATTTTTTGTTGATTTTATGTCCTTCACAGTTGTTCTCAGGCGAGCCATTATTTGCCCATGTTGAGCTTTTGAATGGAGAAAGGCTGCAAGTGTATCCTGCAATTTACTCACCTAAGCTATTGTACGGCAACCTTTTCTTTTGACTCTGCAACTTGTCACATAATCATATCCTCTGATTGCTGTTAGAATGTGTGTAGACTTCAATGACAGGAGCCGTGCATTGTATTTTGTCCTTACTGGAGTTTTCGACTTGGCCCAGCTGTTCATTTGCTCAGATGCTGGCATGAAGATGAAAAATCATTACTCATCTGGGAGGTGCTAATATATTCTATCACTCATCTGACAACAAAAAGTGCTTCTCTCTTTCCTATTTTTCAGCGAATAAAGCCATTCAACAAGCAGAACCTTTTTGTTCAATTTGCAGGACGGCATGGATAGTGATATAGTTCTCTTGCCTTTTGATCCAAAGGAGATGAAAATGAAGGTCCTTCGATGTCATTTCTTTCAGGAGTAGTGTAAGGACTGTGCATTAGCTATTTCGCCTTTTCTTCATGAGACTGAACTACTCCACTGGTCCAAATGCTTTGCATTCATGCATGTACATTAACTATCAAAATATTATGCTTGCACATTTTATCTCATGGATCAACCTCACTTGTCGGTTGAAGAAGGTTCAACTTTTAATCCATGTATTGCAACCGAAGTTTGTTGTGGTAACATCACCTAACCTTCCATCCACTCTTTTTCTAATGATGGTACTGCAGACTGATAACTTCTCTGTTCTTGCATTTTCTGTAGAAGATAGTTACCTGAAGATGCAGCAAATCATATCACCAGTCGCAGACTGATACTCAGTCCTTCACTACTCTGTGAACGAGACATTAAAGCTGCCTACCCTGAAGGAAGATTCAGAACTAGAAATCACAGCAGACTTGATCTCCCAATTACGTTGAAAAAACTTGAGAGACCGAAATTTGAGCATCGCAAGAGTGAAAGGAAACCTTGTCATGAGAGATACCAGAAGGTGGATTCTACCTAGCAATGAGCTATCCTGCTCAAAAAGTGAACCCCCTTGCTTTGGGGGGCTCCAGACTTGCAAAGGCTCCTGGTTCGTTCATCAGAGATGGGTATTCGCGGATCTCCACAAGAAGGCAGTATCACAGATGGATTGAGCGATGCTCGTATCTTGTGCATTGACGCTCCTAGTGAAGCTTTATTTGAAATTAGGAGTACGAGCACTTTAATCAGTGCTCCGAATAGCTTTCTGCATTAGGGATGCTGTGGACAGCATCCTGGATTGTGCTTGATCTCGTGTCTTATCTGTGCTCGACTTAGAAATGAGCTAACCGAAGAAGTTGCTTCTCGGCATAATGTTGTTGGGAGTTACATTGATGCTGGAATGTTTTGATTTATGCTTGGAGAGCAAGAGATATACTGAAAGCCAGCATGCACATATCTATGAGTCGACCATAAGTCAGTATGGAATCATAGAATATTTTGCTAAACACAACATAGCATGGTGGACAGGTTGAAATATGAATATCAAAGATCTGACCATTTGGTTTCTTTCGGGTGATATCGTGGCTCAAACCGTACCTGAATCCAAATGTTAAGTACTGGTCTCGATTGAAATTTAACTTGACCTTTTTCGGTAGTGTTCTGGCAATTCCATTTGATCATTCTGGTATCATGAATACATTGTTAGGACACCTCGAACATGAGCTGCCCTCATGATTCCCACATTTAAGCGCATAGGTACTCTTTCGGATGTTATGAGTGTCTTGTGGATTGCCCTGATGATTCCTGCATTTAAGCGCATAGGAACTCTTTCGAATATTATGAGTATCTTACCGATTACCGGACGCATTGCAATACTTGTTCCAATTTGACCAGCAGACGATATGCAAGTGCATGGGTATGGAAATGAGTTGAAACTAATCAAGTTCTCAACATCTCCGAACCCCATTTAGGTCTAAATGCGCGCTCGATTTTGGTTTCGAGGTCCCCGTAGAAAGTCCTGCTGGGCACGAGCCGCATAGGGTTCACTTGGTAAATCTCCCAACACTGGGACCCAATTGACTCCGCTATTTAAATGTTCTCATTTTATGATTTCGTCGCACTTCAAATCGAAAGCATAACATCCTCTCTTGAATGTGAACTTCATAATTCATCATCAATTTAAACTATATGTTCGGCCAAGCCAAGTTTTGTTTCTGACTGTCTGGGCAGAGGTTTCAGATTCATTTTTATGATCGAGTTTGGATTTCGATATTGAAAATGAAAAATAATACAAATGATTCTTAAACTTTAACTCATTACTCAATACCAACTTAAATTTTTAATTTATTTAAGAAAATTCTTGAATTTTTTTTATAGATGTTTGAAACATGTATTTAACCACTCGAACAAATTAAAAGTTCATAGAGAAAATTACATATTGGGTATTAAACATTTAGAACAACATTGCATATTGCACAAAAATTTATGAACTATTTATGTAATTAATTAATATTTAAACTCAAGTCGAGTTTAAAAAAAGAAAAAAAAAAAGAGTCAGGTTGATTTATCGGGCTAGATCCACGATCCTGATCATTCGGATTCCTTAGACGTCTTCGACGAACAAACAAAGAACAGAAAATATCCTTAGCACATTTGACAGATCAACCAAATAGTTTCCGTTCCCCTTCTTGCCAAACCAGACAAACGACGTCGAAAGCCCCTCCCTCATCAAACAACTTATTGATCGCGTAAGTTCGATTTTAATTAATGGGGATTTTGTTTGTCAAGAAGCCCAAGGTCGCCGATGTCAATAAGGCAATTTTATATCTCAAGACTCAAGAGGCGCAAGCACGGTCTATATCAGCAGTAGGTTCCCTTCTCTTCCTTTTCGTTTTTTTTATAAAAAAAACTTTTTTGATGTGTCTCGATTGATTTTCTTGTTTTTCCAATTGTTTTTTCCTATTTTACTGATTCTTGATGTTCGAATAATTAAATATTAAATTACGCTACATCTGATAGTTTAAGTTTTTAGAACAGTTGACAATGATCTCATAAAATCTCACATTTAAATTTCAATGTGCTTAGTAATTAACCTTAAATTCTCATAAGGTTGAATATCCTAAGTTGTTTCCCATCTCTCTCTCTCTCTCTCAATTTTAGAGTCTATTTAAGATAGGAGCCATGAGATTAAGCGAAAGAAAACTATAAATTATTCAGCTTCACCGGAATAAAAAGTACTCTTTTTTGTTTTAGGAAGTTGAAATAGTTTTGCGAGATTCTAAAAGATGTCACAAGTTTTGGAGTGTACAAAATTAATATACATGTCAAAATTCGAATACTATATCAAGAACACAAAAATAACAATTTAAAAGTCATTCTAGCTGGACAAATCTTTGACAATGTGAATTAAAAGCTAGTCCTACATCGAGTATAATGACGAGATTAAAATATTCGATAAAAGGAAAGAAGAAGAAGAAGGAAAATGAAGGTACAAAAGAAAACGAAAGCCCTCATCCCATAAAGTAACTTTTTTATTGCCTCCCGTCAATTAACAAGGAGAGGAGATGCGGCGAATTCAAAGTATTAATACTAGTGCTGGCGCATGCAGATTCGAATCTAGACACTCATTGCCGATGTCGGCCACAAAAAATTAAGAAAAATCTAAAAGTAGCTGTCAAGTAGTCGAATCACACGTCGCCACTATGAATCACACATCACTATGATGTTATGGTTCCAAGCACCAAAAGAACAGGATGAGTCAAGTAGATGAATCACACATCACTGTGATGTTATGGTTCCAAGCACTAAAAGAATCCAAGCTATTGCTTTCGTAGAAGATTCAAAAAACCATACTACAAAAAATATTTTATCTCAATTTCTGAGGAAGACATTTTGCCTTTCGAACGCTTGTTCCATCACAACCCAAAACGCAAGTCACATCAATCAGTACCGTGTTTAGCAGGCAAGCGGATGGCGGAGTTGTAATTGACCACGGGCACGTCATGAAATAAAGCCTCCACGGCCTGCGTGCCGGGAATGGATCAGGGCATAGAGAGTTGATATTCTTTCCGCCTTGTAGCTCTGCCCGAATCGATATCATCGTGGCCACCGAAGCTACAGCGTAACGACATCCTCCCTTCTCCTCCCGCCCTTCTTCCTTAACTTTTGCTTTCTTTTCTTACTTTCTTCCCCTTTTTCTTTGTTTTTCTGAAAAGGTTTGAGATGAGCGACATGCTGGGGACTTTCCTGGCGTCGACGCCGCTGCTGAAGGAGGCGTGGAGGCTGTGCAGCACTGCAAACGCAATGGGATGTGGTGCCTTCATGGCTGAGCAAGTCGGGGGCGTGGGGTACGTGGCATTCTCTGGCATCCAAGAGCTGCCGGTGCTTGGTTGGGATCCGAACGGCACCATGCTGGCTCCGCTGTATGCGGCAGGCAACAAGCTGTTTGCGCCGTTGAAATGCGGTTACGATGGCGAGGAGCCGGTCATGGTCCACTCCGGAGTGCTCGGCTTGTTCCTTCATTATCATTCGCGCCCTGATTTCCAGAGCCAGGTTAGCAATTTCTATTTCCTGATATCCACGTTATTCACTGTTTATTTACCAGCTTTCTTTCTTTCTTTCTACTCTACATGAAGTGGCCAAAGTGGGCTGGCCAGGCTCAGGCCCGCGATTTTGTCCTTCGGGCCTATTCACGTTGATCAAGCATGGGCTGTGGGTCTATCCGCCCGGTTGGTCCATGATAACCTCTGGGTCCGAATTTCGAATTACTGTAGCCCGATGAGTCTGGTTTGGAGTTACATCAAACCGAACCGTTTATTCATGAAACAGATCTCCTGGTCATGAATTGTACTCTTCTCACAAGATTATCTAAATACAAGAGCCATACGTATAAATACATTCTATACACGTGTTAAAACATATTTGCACACTTATCATTATTTGCTGAACATGTTATGTTGTTTTAGCTTGCTTAATAAATAGTTCCATATGTTTAGCAGTTGCGGTACACCCGATGATTTCCTATCTAATCTATTCGTGCAACTCTTCCAATCTGACATGATCCAGTGAAAGTTGATTTTTAGTGCAGCTTTTGAAGCGTTGTAATCGAGATTTTTCAAAAAGCATTTAACCAGATTTCTTTACTGTGTATGCAGATTAATAGCTTGTTGGATAAAACCAAGTCAATAGTGATCACAGGCCATTCTATAGGAGGATCAATTGCCTTCCTCACAGCTCTTTGGCTCCTCTCCAAGCTCAAAGCCAATTTCCCACCCGTCTCAGTCTTATGTGTTGGTTTTGGCTCTCCCTTCCTCGGCAATGAGTCGCTTTCTCGAGCCATCCTCCATGAGAGATGGGGTAGTAGCTTCTGCAAC
The DNA here is from genome assembly GCA_016097485.1 of Eucalyptus sideroxylon x Eucalyptus melliodora. Taxonomy (NCBI): domain Eukaryota; kingdom Viridiplantae; phylum Streptophyta; class Magnoliopsida; order Myrtales; family Myrtaceae; genus Eucalyptus; species Eucalyptus sideroxylon x Eucalyptus melliodora. Next base: position 68,655,501 of record CM027831.1, on the reverse strand, counting down.
GTCGTGTTGACGCATGATATAATGCCGAGGTTATCTCTTAACCAATCACTTGTCCTGACTTCCCAGTGGCAGGCCCTCATAAGATTTTGGTACACATCTATTATGTCACCAAACTCTATGAATCTCACTAACCTCCAATTAACTGAAGAAGAAAAGACTTGGTTATTTTCCTTCACTACTACCGACATGGAGTGCCTGGTGCAAGCAAGGGAAGGCTCGGGAGGGAGGTCATTTTGGCCGTCTGGGAATTACTTGTTTTGTTCAGATAAGGGCGCGGTTTGTTTGGACAACGCTATATCAATCAACAAGATGATGCATTTAATGCTAAGGACAAGCTCTCCGAATTGCATCATTGAAGAGCACCTTAAGTATGGGTGGTATGTTGAAAGAATGACTAGTCAATCTTTAATTAGAAGCTTCATGGAAGGAGATCCCTCTGAATCAAACTATGAAGCAAGTCTTTTGATGGCTTTGAACTTCTCGATGACTCATCAACAGGTAGGAAAATGGCACCTTCGATTGGTGGTGATCGAGTTCTATAAATGTATCGATTTAGGCTTTTACTACCATGTGCTATTTCTCTAGTTTAGAAGTTCTATGATTCATTCAACTTTGTAGGTATCCATTGCGCCAATGGCAAAAGATTGCTTGACTATGGCGATGGGGCGCACGCCAAACCTAAATGCCGCTAATTTAGCCATTAGGCTATCCAAAATCACTCCTTACAAGGCAGAGATTGAGTGGTATAAAGCTTGTTGCGATAAGTCCGACGAGCAAAGAGGATACTATGATTCTTTCAAACAGAGGGGGGCCTCAAAGAGAGAGTTCAAGATAAACATGAACCGGTTCAAGCTTGCAGCCTTTTGGGATGATGTCATAGACAAGTTGGATGGGAAAGAGCTCCCACACGATTTGCACAAAGGGTCAAAATGGGTAAACGCATCACACTCCTACATGCTTATTGTGGAGCCATTGGACATTGCGGAGTATTATCGATCAGGGATGCACCTTAAGAAAGGCCACTACATAGGCAATGGAAGAGCAAGGAGGTACGAAATTTTTGGGGAGTGGTGGGCTCAGAGAGTTGTTAGAAAGAAACTGGGCAATAGGAGGACTCGATATGCAGGGTTGACCCAAGACACTTGCTTTTGGGCAATGGTGGAGGAAGCAAAGGAGTGGTTAGATAAAATCAAGAGAGAGAGCAAACCAGCAAACTTGGCTTCTCTTCGGGATAGACTCATTGAGTTTGAAACTTATGCAATGAAGAAGGTTAAAGGATTAGAGGTGTCGGCTGATGTTGTGGCTAAGAATTCAAGCTTTAGTATGTGGCTAGAAGAATGGAGAGCATTGAAATCACGGATTTATCCCCTTAAGAGCATCGATTGACATGGCATCAAGCTCCTGCCCGAGCCGATAAGGGGCCATCCCCTTCTGATCCAGAAGCTCGACTTCCATGGCCACGAAGGAGCCACTACCTTGAGATCTAGAGGATCGACACCTCCATGGCCACAAGACTTGGCTCTCATATATGTTTCTTTGACATTGTACACCACTCGACTAGGGATTAATTCGTCGTTTCAGTGTAATATTACAATAGAGCAAGATTTCATATGGTGCCAGGGACTGAGGTGGGTTGTAAGTGTGTCGAGCCTTAGAAGACAATAATCTTTTATGTACGAATTAATATGCTGATGATAAAACTTGATATGATGCACCTGGGATGATCTTATGTAGTTACATCAATTCTCAAACTTTCTCACTGATTGACCAAAGATGCATGAGGGACTATTGAGTGATGCAAAGACAGGAAAACTAGTTCTGCGCTTTGAACAAATTCAAGTTTCATGCTTTTTTGGAATGTTAACTAAGTGGTCATGTTTTGCACTAAGAAGTTATCAAGTTCGAATGCTTATGACATCTGCCGAAGGTAGAACACAATAGAATTTTTTTCAAATCATTCTAGGGGCAACCAATTGACTATAGCGAAACATTGGATATAGAGCATCGGACCATACCTTTCCGTTCTGTGCATTGATGTTCCTAGCAGGTCCATTAAACCATCCCCGGGCATCAAACACCCACCAAAGCATTATCATACCTAGACAATCAACTGGTTCATAGTTGAATGAGTCTTAAGTAATGGGATATAGAATCTGCAGAAGAAACACTGAGTATGTATAACACATCTACAGAAACACTACCAAACTAATCAATCTATTTGCCTTGCACAAGTAAAACGGCCCAGGCTTAAAATTCTTCTCTTCCATCGCAAATATCACAATTGTGTATCCTATGACTCATCCTATCGTGCATTTGTAAGTTATGGCAGTGAAGACTATATTCACTTTCAATATTGGAATTCCCAGTAGAACGCAGATGGCTGCGCAAAGTCACACTGCATTAGATGGGACTTTGTGCTTTGTATGCACTTTTTGCCATATCAATGAAAATGAGATGCCCTTGTCTCTTGACAACGCATATACCTGAAGAGAGCCGTGGTGAACGGGTAATGTGTCGATAGATAGAGTACCCGAAACTAAGCATAACAAAAGAAAAGAGAAATAGACACCGACTACGCTTGCTGCACTGGTAGTGATGGAAAGCCCACCTAAAAAGAATGAACCCTTATAATGAATAGCAAGATGACTGCAGCAGAAGCAGTGCGACACCACCCATGGACTGCATCATAGAGTATTTGAGCTGGAATGGAGCACACCTATCGTATCATTGGTCCGATCATATTGATAGTCAAAAGTTCTGAAAGTATCAGCATGCAAAACATGGCATAATACAGCAGAAACAGTTTCAAAAGCATATCAAAGGATAGATTTAATAACGATGTTCAGAAGAAGGGGAAAAAAAGTACATATGCATTCTTCCCCTGCTCTTTGTACAAATTTAGACATACTACGTCGCTGAGTTCAATATTGGTAAAAGGTAGTGGAGTGGAGTTTCGTGGTGATGTGAGATGTGGCTTAACAACAAAAAGTCTACTCAATTTCTTGATTTTACGTTAGAATAACTCAGAAATCTATGAGAGGTAAAATTGTGTGTTCAGTCTTCCGAAGTTGCAAATTTTTTCTACATCCAACTTGGTACTTCATTACTTCCAACAAAGAAATATTTTCACTTAATAAGTAGATATGAAGAGTTCCTTACCTGAATGCTGAAAGTAAGAGCCAATATATAGGCCCATCCAAACACTGAAATGATCCCTAGACTGGTAAGAATGGCAATGTGACATACTTGTCAACGCCTTTAGTTTCTTTAGTTAGATGCGCAACCGCATCATTCCTGCAAAGTGAATATTGACTGACAAGAAAGCTAGAATTACCGCATAAGGTTCGCTTGATGTCTCAGCTGTTTCAGCCATTTCGAAATGGCCGAACACAAAAGACGCAGATTGTGTAGTCAGTGCTATGAGCACAAGCATTATAACTATGACAATTCCGCCGACAATTCCGCCAATTAACTAAGGGAAAAGAAAACGAAGCTTTGATTAGTAATTGAAATAATATCATATGTCATTTATTGTCGCGACCTAACCTCGGATCTAATGGATTATTAAGTATAAACTTAGTTCAAGCTCTCCCAAGCCCATATCAATTTGCGACTTAAGTTTAAATTTTAGTATGCAAATAAATTTTATCTAGAAATTGCTATTTATAGTAGATCAATTAGATATCTAAGTAAAATAACAGGAGAATTATTTTACTCCTACAAACTAGATTATTTGGATAGAGGACTAAGTTATACTAGATTTCTCTAATTGGTACCATTCTTTTCATTTTCAAAAAAATATCTTCGCAAGCAGTCTGGATTAATTTTATACTAAATCACTATTGTGCAATGAGATGATCATGTGAGTATGCAACCATTATTAAACACTTGAATCAAATAAATTGCACCAAAACAAGATTTTTTTTTTTTTGGGTTTTCTCTTGTCTTGAAATTAAAACCTCTATGACATGCACAAATTATTTTTGTCTTTTTATATTAAAATTCGATATTAATAAAAACCCTAATTAAACTATCTAAAATGAATAGTTATCTAATCTAGTTTAGGAATTAATTTGACTTAAACCCTATCCTATCTCAAAAGACTATTTTAAAGATGCGATGTTATCTAAACATGCAAGTATTATTTAGGACAAAATGGTATCTAGAATTTATTTTAGAATTATCTAAACATGCAATCCTATTCAAACTAGAAATCCTATATGTTCTAAAATATACAATCTAATCTAAAACATGCCATCCTAATTTAGGAAACTATCCTATCTAATACATAATTTGATTTTTTGGGTGTTTTTCGAAAACAAACAATTATCAAATATAAGCATTATATCCAACCCACTCAAAATATTCGAATAAATGGTTAAAATAATTATAAAAAAATAATACATTGTGTTCTAACCCTAAACACCACAACACGAAAAAAAAAATCAAAATATTTTAAAATTATAATCCAAAGTCTTACGGATCATATTAATAATTATAATTATTTTAATTACTAGCTTAGGCAATAATATAGATATGAGATTTGGATCAAGAAAATTACCTTGTTTGGATTATTTGCTTCCAAAACGGGACCGGCATGAAGGATTCACAAGTAACGGTTTGTGTCGAGATAGGCTGAGCAGCAGCGGGCTCACGACCAATGAACCTGCAAGAATAGAAAGCTTGCGGAATTGACTTGATTCGGGCGCGAGCGGGAACGGCGATTGGCGTCGGGGGTTCGGATGGCAACGCCGTGACTGTGGACAAAGGGCGTCAGAAGCGTTGCCGAGGGGCAGCAAACGTCGTCGAGGCGGTCGAGCTTGGGACGGCGGCGGCGTTTGAGGCAGCAACGACGGCGATGGCGTCGAAGCTTGCATGGCGTAGTAGCTTGTCGGAAGAATGGAAGCGGCGGGGGTGGGTGGCGAGCGTGGGAAGTTGCAGACGGCCGAAGAAGATGAAACCCCCCTGCCCCCACCTTCTCCTCTTTCCTCTTTTTCTTTATTCTTTTCTTACTTTTCTCTTCTCTCTCTTCTACTCGTTTTTCTTCTCGTTTTTCTTTTCTCTCTGCACTTTGTCAGAGAAAAGGAAAAAAAACATTTTCTTGACCTGTTGAACAAAATACGGAAATCTTCTTTTTAAAGTCTAATCAAGAAAGGAAAACTTCCGTTAAAATATTATTCTTTTGTCCTTTTCTTCTTTCCTTTTGGACGCGTGGACTGCTCTTTACGGCACCATCTTCCCAGATTTAGAACAATAAATATATCACTCAATATATTAAAAGATACAAACAGATCTTCCTTCTCTGTGAATCAAATATTATTAAAGGGAAAATTTCAATTAAGAATTTGAAGTAGAACCGTTTTCTTTAAAAATGGCATAAAGTGGATATTGTATTAAATAAGGGCCCGAAGTGACCGATTTAGTCTCGAATAAAGGTTTCAACTTGAAAGTCAGCCAAATCTTATTTGCAATTAGTGATATTTTCGTTTAAAGACTTTTTTTTTCTTTTTCCTTTTTTTTTTTCTTTTCTTTCTTTTTCCATCTTGCTTACCTCGTTCTTGATAAATGCATCAGACTCATAACGCACGAGCTTGCACAAGTGCAAAACAATTTGAACAACTTAGAAAAAGAAGAAAACGAAAAGATATTCGAGAAGTTATGTAGTTTTGCAAAATTGCAATTTGCGTGCTTCAGTTCTGCAACCTCCCCATCAGCAAACTTCAAAGCGCATGCTCTGCATTATGCAATTTTGCATCCTCACCCAAGAACTCATTGATTTCGGCATGAGCCGGTTTTTAAGTTATTCGCCACTACTCACCTTCTCCGATGACGATAATGAACTTGAGAATCAAGAAATATCCATAAGTGGGTTTTGTTTTTATTTAATTTGCTTGTAAAAACTTATTATGGCAAATTATGGCAATTAAAGTAATAGTTTCATGCTCTCCCCGCCAATGAAATTGCCTATGCCATGATAACTTTCACTCGTAGCTTCTTGGGAATGTTTTATTGGGTCCGGGTTGGATTATTCATAACATTCATAGACGTAGCTTGCATTAAGGTGAAATATGTGGCTTCTTGAGAGGGTCTAATTATGACGTGCATGTTGGTTATTTTCAAAGGTTGCTAATCATTCTGACTCGTGATTGAAGATACTCGCTTTTGGTGGCGATTCGAATCAGACAGCACTTAATCTAAAAAACGAATAACTCTAGTCTACACATGTTCTAACAAATTTGCCTATTTGACTCTGAAATATTATCTACAGAGATTTGAGAGATAATAACAAGATGAAAAAAGTGCAAAATTGCTCTAAATTCCCAAAATCATGTATTTCACTAAACAAATCAATGCATGTGAGTATCACAGATTCCTCAAAAACCGTTGATAAATTTGGCTTAGGCACTTCAATCTGGCTTCTCCTCACTAAGATCAATCATAGCTTGTGTGAGCACCGATTTGCATTCAAGCATCGATGACAACGAGGGCAGCAAGCTAATGGCTTACATCTCATCATGCTTCGTGCTTGACCACGACCACAAGATGTGGGGATCGAATTGAGCTGAGCGTCACATCTTGGTCCACTCATGCTTGATCTAGGGCTTGGATTGACATCCATCTTTCAACAAAGGTACTGGAATTGTTGTTGAGGGCAATGACAAATGAGGTTGAGGGTGTTGATGGCTAATTTGGCAAGGAAGATAGAGATGGACTTTGGAGAACGCGATCTAAAGAGTGAAAAAGGTGAAGGCTTGATGATGATGAAGAAAAGAAAGAGAAGGAGAAAATAAATTAAGAAAAGAAGGAGAAAAAAGTCTTTAGACGAAAATACCCCTAAATGCAAATAAGATTTGGTTGGCTTTTAAGTTGAGGCCCTTATTTGAAACTAAGTTGGTCACTTCAGGTTCTTATTCGAGACAATGTCCATTTTTGGGTCATTTTTTGAAAAAAAAAAAAAAACGGTTCCACTTTAGGCCCTTAATTGAAATTTTCCCATTATTAAATGATACATTGCTCAGACATGCATCCACATATGAGACATTTTCTTGCCCTTCTCCCTTTTGATCTTGCTGTGAATGAATATATGCACAATATTTCTTTTTATCTTGTTCCAATAATGAATTTTTGTTCCAAATATTTAACGAAGATATTTATTGCCTCTTGCTTTATTTTTTTTATTTTAAAAAAAATATATCGCATCAAAAAATTGAATATCCTTGTGTTTATTAAGTTCAGAACCATTCATTCAAATTTATTCACCATTGCCAATCCAATGCGAATACAATAATAAGAAAAATAAATATATCTAAAATTATATGCTATACAATTTATATTTTTGTTTAGGGCTTAAAAATTAATCCCTAATTTTTAATGTAATAAACAACTAATCAGATCATCAAAATTTATGTGATAACACTCATTTTAGTCCATACAAACTATTAATACATTTTCTGATAGAAAATGCTCAAGTTTTTTAATATACCTGCCACCACATTGAGATCACTTCAATGAAGGCAATTACTTCAAGCACGAATGTGTTAGAGGACAGTCCATATGAAAGTAAGAGCCATGTACATGCATAAGAACAAAACACTTTGGCACAAGGTAGCCGGCATCTTTGTTTGTGCCAGTGCACAATAATATGATGCTCTGAAGGGTTTGTGATCCTCCATATGCCTTCCGAAATCACCCGTGGGATCAATTCACTCACCAAATTTGATAGATACTCCAAAGAAGTAATGCAACATGAAACAGAATACGGAATCTACCTGGATATCGATGTCAAATGAGGCCTATATGGCTTCAAGTCAAGCGCAACCCCATGAAGCAAATGGAACCCAAGTGGGGCTGGAGAGATGGGCAGCCCAAAAATAAAAGGAATCGGTCGTCTGTTAAAAGTTCACAAAAATAAGATCGTTAAATATCTCAAAAAAGCATGAACTTCTTCTTCGAAAGAAACCCTCCAATTAGCATAACTAAAACCTATATCAAGGAAAATGAAACATTTGGTACTTTGGAGGACGTTGTTCCCAACTTCCTTTAAATACTATTGGAAAACAGACCAGCAACTAGGTTTCGACAAAATGGTTTTACATGCACCGCTTTCCCTTCTATAAAGTGCTCTGGTTTGTCTTCTTGGATCGGTTGTGCTATCGTCTCTTGAAACAGAAGGACAAAGAATCTTTATAAGGTTCAAATTTGCCAAGCATTTCAGTTAATATGTTATTAATTACCTTCTTCATTTGAAAAGTTTCGAAAACGAAATATGAGAAGGACCTCTTTTCTCCAACAAATTAATGACGTTAACACAATAAAGAATCTGAGAAATCTCACATAACAAATTCTTGTAGGTATGTGGAAACGCAAGAATGATATAATGCCGCACGGAGGCTATTTACAAAAATCACCTCACCTTTTACTTCGTCTAAGAATGTAAAGAATGATACTGTTTGCTTTTTGGAATGCATCGCTAGAGTCATTGAAGAGGTGAGTTTTGCCACATGTAACACAAGTTTAACTTATAAGATAAAGTGCTCAAAAGATATGTTGTTTACTCCTCTCCACAAGACAAAAATGCCCAAAAAAAATTCTTGAAATGCCCTCACTGATGTGTGAGATTTAAATGACGAAGTTTCGCAGTCAAGTAGCATTTTAAGTTGCAAGAAAAAGGTGCCAGATAATCATAGTAAGTACCGCATGTTACACGGCACATAGATGCGCAACGAGTGACACAGAAGAATGTGATTATATTAATATTTTTAAGCTAACATATTCCAAATTCTGCAATAGTTTTTTGGAGGGATATGTTTAGCAGAAGTCTTAAAACTTGTCAAGGAAGTGCAATTGAGTCCTAAAACTTACAAAAAGTGCAATCAAATCCTAAAACTTGTCAAGTTGGTTCAATTGAGTCCTAAAGTTAACACCGTTAAGAAAGTTAACGTAAATTGCTGACGTGGCGTTGACGTCACATTTTAAATGAATTTTTTATTTTTATATGGCTTTTTAAAATTATTTTTTATTCAAAATATTTAAAAATTAGATTAAAAACTAAAAAGGAAAAGCTAAATTTATTTAAAAAAACAAAACTGTTAAAAAAAAAAAAAAAGGCTAGAGCTTCCATCGCCGGAGGGGAGGGCCGACGGTTGCCGCCCTGGGTGGGGTGGTCGGCCCTTGCCCGGGTGAGGCCTCGCCAGCCCCAAGTGAGGGCTAGCCACCCTCGCCAGGTTAGGCAAGGACGCCCAGATCTGGGCACCCCGGCCCTCGCGGGGGGCCGGCAACCATCGCTTGCCTTGGACAAGGCCTCGCCGGCCCTTGCTGGGGTTGGCGATGCTCGCCCAGATTTGGGCGCCGAGCAATCGAACCTCTTGGTCAGCCTCCTCCTCGGCCTCGCCATTCTCGTCGGTGTCGTCCTCGTCGGTAGAGCTGGCGAAGCGGGCGACGGCCTTGAGCTCCTCCTCGTCCTCCTCGTTGATCGGCTCGTCGAGCTGCGGCTGCTCCTCCCCCTCGGACCCATCCAATAGGGCCTCGTCGAACGACACCTGCTTGCCCAAATCCGGGCGAGCATTGCCGACCCCAGGCGACGGCCGGCGAGGCCTCGCCCAGGGCGAGCGATGGTCGCTAGCTCACCATAAGGACCGGCGTGCCCAGATTTGGGCATCCTCGCCCGACCTGGCGGGGGTGGCCGGCCCTCACCTGGGGCCGGCGAGGCCTCACCCGAGCGAGGGCCAACCACCCCGCCTAGGGCCGGCGATCGTCGGCCCTCCCCTCTGGTGATGGAAGCTCCATCCTTTTCTTTTTTTTTAATATAGTTTTGTTTTTTAAAATAAATTTAGCTTTTCCTTTTTAGTTTTTAATCCAATATTTAAAGATTTTGAATAAAAAATAATTTAAAAAAGCCATATAAAAATAAAAAAATTCATTTAAAATGTAACGTCAGCATCACATCAGCAATTTCCGTTAACTTTCTTGACGGTGTTAACTTTATGACTCAATTGAACCAACTTGACAAGTTTTAGGACTTGAATACATTTTTTGTAAGTTTTAGGACTTAATTGCACTTCCTTGACAAGTTTTAGGACTTCTACTGAACATATCCCGTTTTTTGGACCAAAGAGGTCATAAGTTCAATCTCTCTGCCATAGTCCAAACAGTCCAAGCACAAACCATGTTGCGTTTTCTCGTTCCGTTAGATCGACACCTATTCAACTAAATCAATTCAGTAGTGCATTACCTCAGGATAAGTGACCGTATTCAGAGCGACATCAAAAAAATAGTCATGTCGTGATGGACACTAATGTTCATGTTCCCAGAACAGCATCAAAAGAATGGAGAGCTTCCTCCAACGTCCTTATTTTGGGTGTCAAGCGGGTTCTCTGGCTTGTCTAAGTGAGCGATGTTTGACAGATAGAGCTTCTTTGAGGTGACAAAGGCAGCCAAAACGATCCTTTTTCATCCCTCCCCTGGTGCTGTCCACTATTTACTCAAACTCATAAACTGGCAAGCCTCCATGGCCCAATCTTTCCGCCACTCCAATCGCTTCAGCATCTTTCGTACTTTCCTATTTGGAAAAAGAGCGTTTTGAGCAAATGGAAGCTCCGAGCCAAAGCCAAAACTATCGACCTATCACTTATAGGTTTACCGAAAAAGAACCTAAAGACCTGAATCAAGCCAATTTTGACTTAATTAAATCATCATCTTAAAATATGGAGGAATGAAAGTCAAGTAAACACAATTGAATGCATTTTACATATTCAATTATATGATCAAGCGATAACTATAACTACACCATCACGTGTGATGATAGAACACTGAATGCAGCTGAACTAGAGTTTTGGTTTAGTTTTCCTCTTAAATTATTCGGGTTTTAGATCTGGCCAAATATTGAAATTAACGGACCATGTCAGGTTGACGATTGGTGTAACATGTAGCTAAATTGAACTGGGACTGTGAGCAACCACGCCTCATAAGGCAGTCAATATTGAAGAGAATCATGTAACATTTGCCATTATTTCTGCAGCACAGAATTGTCTCTCTCTCTCTTGCTCATCATGTCGATCATCTCTTATGCACTGTGTAGACAATTGAGTTCGAATTATTTACTCACAAAAGAGTTCATCCATCTAGATCTAGATATGAAGCTAATATTTCCAGCCTTTTGAGCAAGAAACTGATACTGTGTCCATGCATACGACAAAATAATTATGTAGCAAACTTAAAATATCTACCGTAGAAAGATACTTCACTTTGATGTTTCCTCTTAATGACACAACTCCAAGCCTAATATCTACAGCACTTCTACCAAAAACCAAGTTATCTACTATAACAGTCTATTGGAAAAAATAAGGTTTCGAATTGAGTAGAACAATGAAGTCGGATCTCTAGAGCAATTAAGTCAAGTTTTGAGACATGATATCACTTTCTTTAAGGATGTATTTGCCCATGTAACGTTGTTAATGGTCATCGGCAAATTTTCTTCCGAATACAACAAAGTCTCAAATTAGAATACTAAATAACAATTCTAGTATTTTTCCAAAGTCTCTCATGGGAAACAATTAGAAACAATTGTATATTCTTTTAAAAGAAAATATAATTGGGAAGAGGAAGATCATGAAAAAACTTAAAAGTTTTGCAAAGAATTGAACACAAATGTTGAATAAATATATTTGAGCATATACAACCTTTCAAAGATGATGAAGTTATATCCGAACAAACACAACTTTTAAGGTTATAAGAGTGTCTAATAACCGTCAGGCAAAATTAATAAATTCGAAATTAAAAAATTAAAAAATAATTGTCACTTTATTATGAACAGACACACTGTTTCAATAGGACACAATAGTTATTTTATAATTATTAATTCAAATTTTAATAAATAAAAAAATAATGATCGTTGATTAGTGCCAATCTTATCCACATACTCACTCACATCTTTTCGATTTGGGATAAGGCAACCCTTTGTTTGTTTTACAAACAAACTACCAACAATCTCCCACTTTTGTTTGTAAAACAAAAATAGAAAGAAAATGTTAAAAATATACAACCAAAGTTTCAGCGAGATTAATATACATACATAAAAGTCTCTTTTGAGTTAAACCTTTACTTAGTGCAAGTATCTCAAAACTCTATCAAAGTGACAAATGGTTCGGCTTTAAACTTATACATTTATATAATAGAATTGGACATACCACACATATACTAACCCATTGTTTCAACGAGAAGTTTTATATTACTTCACATTGTCATGGCCTATGAAGCATGGACACATTGTTCCTGCTTCCGTGTCGTGTCCGACACGTGTCGGAGCATGTCGGACACGTTGACACGCTCGGACATGGTTGGACACACGGTCAACGCGTGCCGGATTTTCTGACATGCGGTCAACTTTTATCGACACGTGTGTTGATGCGTGTCCGGAAGACTGATGGAGGGTGGAGGCGAGGGAGGGCGAGGGAGCAGAGGCCGCGAGCGCCGGCAAGACAAAGCCATGAATGGACCACCGCGACGGCGAGAGACGGCTAGAGAAAGAGCCGAATAGAGAGAAAGAAGAGAGAAGGCAAACTCCCACCAGCGAGACGAAGCCATGAACAGACCACCGCGACAGCGAGAGACGGCTAGAGAGAGCGGCAAGGGCCGCCACTATTGCAATGGATCGGCGATGAGAGGAAGAGGAGAGGAGGGAACGGGGTTGTGCTGCGAGCGGCAGGGAGGATAGGAAAAGGAGGGCTCGACGGCTCACTAGGGTTTTTCATAAAGAAATCCAAAAAAAAATAAGAAAGGAGGTCTAATGGCGTGAGAGAGAGAGAGGGGGGGGGAAGTGATAGCTCACCTGTCACTGTCAAGTGGGGGAGGGAAAAAGTAAAATAAACTTGGGGTGGAGGGAAAAGGACAAACAAAAGAAGGGGTGGATTTTGGGGATTTTTTTTTAACCGGAAAATTAAATAAATGAAATTAAAAAATGATTTCGAAAATAAAATATTAAATTTTGAATAATGATAAATTTTGGTTATGGTAGAAAATCATGGATTTATTTAAATAAATTGATTCTAATTTCTTATTAATTATTAGTTTCATCGATAACTTATGTTAAAATTAAAAAAAAAAATGTTTTGTATTAATTATGAATATATCTTTTGAATTTCAAATGAATTGATTTGTTAATATTATTAGTGTAAATTTATTATAGGCTCTTTTTCTAATTAATTAATTATTTATGAATTTGAATCAAATTAATTAAAAATAAAAATATTCATTTAATATACAATATGTCGCAACGTGTCGGAATTCTCTATTTTTCAGAAATGACGTGTCGACGTGTCGTATCGTGTCGGACACTCGTGTCGTGTCACATGTCGGTGCTACGTAGGTCATGGCCTTGCGCTTGATCCTGTTTCATGAGCTCTCTAGAAAATAACCTTGACTTTCGTAAAAAGTGGCACCACTTCTAAGCTCATATAGGTGAAGTATCTATCATGTGTTTCTATTACTATTAACACATTACAAATTTATACTATACTTCATTAAGAATTTAATTCAATCTACAAAACATAACAGATCAGAGTTAGCGTTAGTATCAAACAATCATATTCAATAACTTGTTCTTACCCATTAAACCTCGTAACTAGTGATGTTCTAGAAAAAAGTCGAGTTATCATTACTGGTGATTTCAATTAAAGGGTTTCAATCATGTTTCTTGTGAGGTCATTATTACCATGTCTCTTGGTATTATTACTTGACTTCACATAAACAATTGTTATGGTACCATTTTTCCAATTGTCTCACATATTCATATCATAGACTAATATGTCTGGACTTACCATTATAGGTGTTATTATAAACTCTTATCAAAATGACATAACTATCATAATTGATAGAATTAGGAAGCATAGGACTAGGTCATAACTTGATATCTAACAGCAAATTCCTAATCCATTTAGCATCTTTCCTAGTTGTTACTAAAACAACAATTTAAATTCCATAGTTGAGTGAATTATACACATTTGTTTCAAACAACACATTTACGTAATGTGAAAATCCATCCAGAAGTTTCATCTTGCACACTTGTAATCCAAGTAGCATCAGCGTATCCTTCTAATATAGCCGGATTATTATAGAACAATAATATAACCCCCCCCCCACCATTTCTATATTTTGATTACTAATATTCCTACTCAACTTACTAATATACCAAACTGTGTTATTGCTCTACTAGTATTATAATTTAATTCAATACTGAATCAAATAGAGCACTCATTTCTTTGAAGTCAAGATGTTTAAATTTATTTAACATCTTTTACATGTCATCACTTTAGTTTAAAGAATAACCCCCACTAATTTTTTTTAATTTTAATATTTAAGATAGTATCTACTTCACTCAAATCTTTCATTTTAAAATGAAAGTGTAATATATGGGCTTTAAAGTAAGGAAATACAATAAAAGAAGAGAAAAAGAAAAGGTTGAAAATTCAAAAAAGGGAGGCTGAAGGAAAGTGGAAGAAGCTTCGGCTGAGTTTAAAAAGAGAGAAAGAGGGAGAGAAAGAGGAGAATATTGGCAGAAGCAGAGGAAACGCAAAACGGGGAGAAGAGAGAAAGAAGAGAAAGGAAAAAGGGAAAAAGAGAAAAATTTTGGCGCGCTCGTAACCCGGACGCCTCATCAAGCCGACTCAAGTGTGTTTTGCAAGGCCGGTAAGAAATTGAAGCTTTTAATCACTTGCTTGAAGCAATTGCCGCAATTAGGGTTCGAAATTCGGATTTCTTGGGTATTTGTGTGGCAAAGCCCAATTTTTGAGTCGTTAAGCTGTAATTTTTTTTAGAAATGGTACTTTGGGATGTTTTGAAGCTATAGCATCTTTCGGATCGTGATTTGAGCTTACGGTTTGTTCGGAACGGAATTTTGAAGTTGGGGGCGCAATCTGGTACTGTAGCGAACAGTGGCTTGAATCTCTTTTTTTGTTATTTCCGGTACTTTTTTGGGGCGGCTGAGTTGGGGATTTTGTGGTACATTAAGAGAGCTTTTTAAAAACTATAAGACGGCTTGAAACGAAATTTTGTGAGGAAGTTATAACGTGACGAAGTTGGCGCATGAGCCGCGCCTAGCTGAAAATGATGGGTTTATGCTAAATTGTGAACTTTTGGGGCGCGTAGGTGTCGTTTATTGACTAATAGGCCTAGTATAGGTGAGTTGTTATAAGAATATCATTTTTACTCGGCTTTTTGATATTTTTTTTTTCTGTTAATTGTTAGGAATCCGAATGCGTCGATTCGTGTGAGCGCCGTAGTTGATTTTTGACTTTTCCCAGGTGAGTGACACTATTTCTTCTTTGTATTTTAAACTCATGTTTTGAGAAACGTGGTTGATTATATATTCCATGAGTTGATAAAAAGTATATTTTGTTGCATTAAACAAGATCGAGCTATTACTGACATTTTTGTTATTCGAAGGGAGTTATATTCTGACTTCGATTTGAATAGTTGTTTAAAAAAGGATTTGTGAAAGAATCTTGAAATGTTTTGGAGAATGCTTTGATATTTATATATCAAATTTCGAGTTGTGATATGATTCTCTTTCTAATGTTGGATTACTGGATATTGTGATTGGTGGTTGGTGCTCAATGTCTCTGTGGACCCTGAAGGGTGTGGGTATGCGCATACTATTCTAGGATATCCTTGTGGGCCGAGCCACCGGCTAATAATAAGTGGAGACCTTGCCAATGGGGGAATCTTGGTCGTCTTGTCACGGGCGTTACGCGTGACCATGGTTAGACATTTAAGCATGAATTGGTCAATGGAGTGGACCATTGACGTGTGATTTGAGTTTGGTCGATGGAATGGACCATCGATGTGATTTGATGAGATTAATCAATGGAATAGACCATTGATGCATGTTTTATGAGATTGACTAATGGATTAGACCATTGGTATAATGGTATTTGAGTTATGATTATGTATTTGAGTTATGTTTTAAATGTGCATAGTAATTTCTCGATCCGCTTAGAAGAAATGTGTTACTCACTGAACCGTAATAGCTCACTCATTTCTTATACTTGTTTTTAGGTTCTTCAGCGAGTCGTGAGTAGACATGAGGGTTCGCTCGAGGAGGACTTTTGTGGTGGAACTTTTTGGTATGACTTGTGCATAGTTAATGGGTTTATAAGTTAGTCCTTGTAGAAGGTTTGTGTTTTGATTTTTGTGGATTATAGATATACTCTGATATAGATTTTGTAACCAAGTGCCCCTTTTTGTCAAATATATATATGTGGATGTATATATGTTGAAATCGGGTTGAAATTTTAGTTACGTTGAGGCTGCGTCCTTTGGAAAAGGACGGCCGTGTCATGCCCCCTCTTCTTGTAAATTGGGGTGTGACATTTGTTGGTATCAGAGCTTAGGTTTTGATTTGTTTGGGTAGATATGGGACGATGTGAAATTGTGTGATAGATTTTTTTTTTTTTTTAACTCGTTAGCCTTTTAGATATTAAGTTGTAGCTCCGTTTTTTAATTCAGGTGATCATGCGTGACTCGGAGATACTTGCTTCGCTTCGTAGAAATAGTAAATGCAAGCAAGTTGTAGCCCCTGATGCTAGAGACACGCCTCAAGCTTCTCAAGGTGCGTCTCTAAGGAGGAGACGGGAGGATCGGCGTGATGAAAGTCCTAACTCGCATGAAATCAGGGAAGTTAACCAACGGTTGTTTCCCCCGAGTGACTTTGAGCAAGCTATGATTCATTGGTATCGTCAAGCAAAAGAATTAAGTGGAGATGGAGCAACTGGCTCATACACCTTTGCGCAATTCGAAAGGCGAAACCACCCACTTATGATAGGAAATCTAATCCTCTTGCAGCTGAGCAGTGGACTAGAAAGATTGAAGGGATCTTTGAAGTTGAAGGTGTTCCCGAAGATAAGAAGGTTATTTTTGCTTCTCGATACTTAGAGGGCGAGGCAGAGCATTGGTGGGAGGGAATGAGGCCAGCTCTTGGAGATAGGGGTGGTGCTATAGCTTAGGAAGACTTTAAGCAGGCTTTTAACGCCCATTTCTTCCCAGTGTCTTTTCAAGCAAAAATGAAGAGTGATTTTATACACATATCTCAAGGCGAGTCCACGGTTTTGGAGTATGCAGCCCGCTCTAATAAGATGAGTAGATTTGCTGAGCAATATGTGTCTAATGAGCAAGATAAAGCTGATCACTTTCAGAGGAGGCTTCGGTATAAAATTGGTTCGGCACTCACACCTCTGGCATTGACATCTTATAAAGACGTGCTGGAATGAGCAATCAGAGTGGAACAAAAGATTTTGGAGCGAGATGTGCAAGGCGTACCTCAGCATAAGAAGTTGAGATTCACTGACTATCAGGATAGCGGCGCCGGTGGTAGTGGAAAGAGGAAAGCTTTTAATCAGCCAGGATAGCCCAGAATTCAGAATAATCCAAGCCCTTGTACTACATGTGGGAAACGACATAGCAATCCTTGTTACCGTAAGAGAGGAGCATGTTTCACTTGTGGAAAAATGGGACATATGGCACGTGATTGTCCAACACAGAAGAATGCCCCTGGAGATAGTAGAGTATGTTTTGTATGTGGACAACCTGGACATCGAGCCTATACTTGTTCTATGAGGAAGACCGCACCTCCAATTGATAGGCCACAAGAAGGCCAGCAAAGGCAAAGGATGACTGGGAAAGTTTTTACGATGAGAGGAGAGGATGCAGCACCTTCTAATACATTTGTTGCAGGTAATATTTCTATTGCCTCACAACTTGCTTATGCATTGTTTGATCCCGGTGCCACGCATTCCTTTACTTCAATTGACTTTGCAAGGAAACTTGATATGTTGCCTAAGCTTCTAAATTATGAATTGTGTATTGATACTCCCACTGGTGATTTCTTGATTGCTAATCGTGTGTTTAAGAATTGTTTGTTGTGAATTGATGATGTACCATTGCTTGTGGATTTGGTGGAGTTAGATATACGAGATTTCGATGTTATTCTAGGGATGGATTGGTTATCAAAATATCATGCCACTGTCGATTGTTATCCAAAGAAAGTTATTTTTCGACCTCCAAATCAACCAGAATTCTCTTTTTCGGGAAGTTATGAAGGCACTTTTCCAAGGTTAATTTCAGCTATGCGAGCAAGAAAGCTTTTGAGAAATGGTTGTTACGGTTATTTGGCTTGTGTAAAAGATACAAGTAAGGAGCCGGTAAAGCTAGAAAATGTTCATGTTGTCAGAGAATTTCCTGATGTATTTCCTGAAGATTTACCTGGCTTGCCTCCTAATAGAGAGATAGAGTTTTGCATTGATTTAATGCCTGGTACAACACCCATCTCTAAGACCCCATATCGGATGGCACCTTCTGAATTGAGTGAATTGAAGACTCAACTGCAAGAGCTTTTGGATAAGGGTTTTATTAGGCCTAGTGTATCGCCTTGGGGAGCTCCTGTTCTATTTGTAAAGAAGAAAGACGGTAGTATGCGACTTTGCATAGATTATCGAGAACTTAACAAGGTGACGATCAAAAATAAATATCATTTACCTCGGATAGATGATTTATTTGATCAACTTCAAGGGGCTCAAGTATTTTCTAAGATCGACCTTCGTTCTGGGTATCATCAGTTGAAGATAAAAGTTGATGATGTGCCAAAGACCGCTTTCAGAACAAGGTATGGGCATTATGAATTCCTTGTCATGCCTTTTGGGTTAACGAATGCACCTGCGGCTTTCATGGATTTGATGAACAGGGTATTCAGGCAATTTCTTGACAGATTTATTGTGGTATTCATCGATGATATTTTGGTGTATTCGAGGAGTTTGGGAGAACATGAACAACACTTGAGAGTTGTTTTACAAACTTTGCGTGAAAAGAAGTTGTATGCTAAATTTAGTAAGTGTGCATTCTGACTTGATCATATAGAATTCTTTGGTCATGTAATATCAAAGGATGAATATCAAAGGATGGTATCTCAGTTGATCCAAAGAAAGTTGAAGCAGTTGTTTAATGGAATTGCCTAACAATGTCACGGAGGTAAGAAGTTTTCTTGGGTTAGCAGGTTATTACAGGAGATTTATAGGAGGGTTTTCTAAAATTGCCAGTCCACTTACTTGCCTAACTTAGAAGGGAGTTAAATTTGTATGGTTAGATCAATGTAAGTGCAGTTTCCAAGAGTTGAAGAGGCAATTAGTGTTGGCTCCTATATTGACTTTGCCTTCAGGAATTGGTGGCTTTACAATTTATTGCGATGCATCTAAGGAAGGTTTAGGTTGTGTTCTTATGCAAGATGGTAAAGTTGTGGCATATGCCTCTAGACAGTTGAACGCTCATGAGAAGAACTATCCTAATCACAATCTATGTAGCACCGACACGCGACACGCGACACGTGACACGACACGACACGACACGCGACATGTCATTTCTCAAAAAGTAGAGAATTTCGAAACGTTCCGATACGTTAAATATTAAATAAATATTTTTATTTTTAATTAACTTAATTTAAATTCATATTAATTATAAAAAATAGCCTACAATGAATTTACACTAATAATATTAATAAATTAATTCATTGGAAATTAGAAAGACATTCATAATTAATATGTATCCATGTTTGGAAATTAGAATCAACTTATTTAAATAAATCTATGATTTTTTACAATGATCAAAATTTATTATCATTTAAAATTCAGTATTTTTATTTTTAAAATTATTTATTTTTTTCCGATTAAAACAAAGTTTTCCACCACTCCCAAATTTATTTCAATTTTTTCCCTCCCTCCCCCACGAGAGACCATTCCCCCCCCCCCCTCCTAAATTTATTTCAATTCTTTTCCCTACTTTCCCACGTCGACTATTTCCCCCACCCCAAATTTATTTCACCTTTTTCCCCTTCCCCACCCACGTGACAGATTGTCACTTTCACCCCATTGAGTTTCCAAAACCCTAGCTACCGGATCACATTTTTCCCTCGCCGCACGACCTCGCAATCCCTTCCTCTCCTCACTTTTTCCCCTCACCGCACGGTCTTCCTCTCGATCCATCTCCATCTCCTCGCCGGACGACCTCCATACGACCCCCTTCCTCTCCTCTTCCTCTCGATCCTTCTCCTCGTCCTCCGCCTCGCCTTCGGCCCTTCCTCACTTGCAGTTGCAGCCTCGTCGCCGATCCCGCAGCATCAATGTGGCCGCCCTCACCTCAGTCTCTACGGCCGCCCTTGCCTCGGACCTCGGTCTCTACTCTTTCTCTGGCGCATCATTCTCTACTCTTTCTCTGGCGGTTTCTTGCCGTCGCGAGCTCGCCGTTGCTCGCGGCCTTGTCTCTTCTCCCTCGCCCTCGCTTCCGTCCGACACGCGTGTCGAGACGAGTCGAAAAAATTGACCGCGTGTCGGAAAACTCGACACGCGTTGACCGCGTGTCCGAGCGTGTCCGAGCGTGTCCGAGCGTGTCGACGTGTCCGACACGCTCCGACACGTGTCGGACACGACACGGAAGCACGGGCAACGTGCCCATTCTTCATAGCTCACGATCTAGAGTTGGCAGCAGTTGTGTTTGCATTAAAAATATGGCGGCACTACTTGTATGGTGAAAAATGTGAAGTCTTTACCGATCACAAGAGTTTGAAATATATTTTTACTCAGAAAGAACTTAACATGAGGCAGAGGAGATGGTTAGAACTTCTGAAGGATTATGACTTATCCATCAATTACCATCCAGGTAAAGCTAACGTGGCAGCCGATGCCTTGAGTAGCAAATCCTCTGGAAATATGGCAACATTGCTCACTTCTCAAAAGCCTATTCTTGAAGATATGAGAAAGTTAGACCTGGAGGTTTTGGTCCATCGGCTTGGTGTTCAATTAGCTAATCTTCGAGTACAACCGACATTGATTGACAAAATCAAGGCTAAACAAAATAAAGATCCTCAATTGGAGAAGATTAAAGAAGGTGTAGAAGCTGGGAAACAAGATGACTTTAGTATCCATGTAGATGGGTCATTGAGATTTCGTGGTCGATTATGTGTTCCCAATCATTCATAATTGAAAAAGGAGATACTACAAGAAGCTCATAGCACTAGATTCTCGATTCATCCAGGAAGCACCAAGATGTACATGGATTTGAGAGGAAATTTTTGGTGGATCAATATGAAGAAAGATATTGTGAAGTTTGTCGACCAATGTCTAATTTGCCAGCAAGTGAAAGTTGAGCATCAGAAACCAGGTGGCCAGCTACACCCACTTGAAGTACCTAAATGGAAGTGGGAACATATTACCATGGATTTCATCATCGGCTTACCGAGGACGCCTAGTGGTAAGAATGCCATATGGGTGATTGTTGATCGATTGACTAAATCTGCACACTTTTTGTCTTATCGATTCGGTCTTTCACTTGAAGAAATGGTGAAGCAATACGTCAATGAGATAGTGAGACTTCATGGAGTTCCAGTGAGTATTGTTTCCGATAGAGATCCCAGGTTTGTGTCCAACTTTTGGAAGAGTTTACAAGGGGCGTTAGGTACTCAACTCAACTTTAGCATAGTTTTTCATCCACAAACGGATGGCCAGTCAGAAAGAACTATTCAGACATTAGAGGATATGCTACGATCTTGCGTTATTGATTTTGGTGGTTCGTGGGATGAACATTTACACTTGGCAGATTTTTCATATAATAACAGCTATCATTCTAGTATTAGAATGGCTCCTTTTGAAGCTTTATATGGGCGTAAATGTAGGACTTCTGTTTGCTGGGATGATGTTGGTGAGAAAAGATTAACCAGCCCTGAATTCATACAACAATCAGAAGAGAAAATCAGACTCATTCGAGAGTGTTTGAAAATGGCACAAAGCCGTTAGAAAAAGTTATGCGGACCTTAAGAGGCGCAAAGTAGAATTTAATGTAGGAGACTATGTATTCTTGAAGGTTTCTCCCATGAAGGGCATCATGAGATTTGGCACGCGTGGTAAATTAAGCCCAAGGTACGTGGGACCATTTTTGATATTATAAAAGATTGGTGAAGTTGCTTATAAGCTAGCTTTACCTCCAGCATTATCCGAAGTCCATAATGTGTTTCATATATCCTTATTACGGAAATATGTGCCAAATCCTGATCACATATTGGATTTTATACCATTGAGGTTGAGAGAAAACTTAATGTACGAAGAGTAGCCCATTCGTATTATCGATAAAAATGATCAAGTGTTGCGACGACGCACTATTCCTCATGTGAAGATCCAATGGTAAAATCACACGGAAAGAGAGGCCACTTGGGAACTCAAGGAAGAGGCAAGACGCAAATACCCTCACTTGTTTCATAATTGACGTACTTGTAAATTTCGAGGACGAAATTTTTTTAAGGAAGGGAGAATGTAATATATGGGCTTTAAAGTAAGGAAATAAAATAAAAGAAGAGAAAAAGAAAAGGTTGAAAAGTCAAAAAAGGGAGGCTGAAGGAAAGTGGAAGAAGCTTCGGCTGAGTTTAAAAAGAGAGAAAGAGGGAGAGAAAAAGGAGAATATCGGTAGAAGCAGGGGAAACGCAAAACGGGGAGAAGAGAGAAAGAAGAGAAAGGAAAAAGGGAAAAAGGGAAAAAATTTGGCGCGCTCGTGACCTGGACGCCTCATCAAGCCGACTTAAGTGTGTTTTGCAAGGCCGGTGAGAAATTGAAGCTTTTAATCACTTGCTTGAAGCAATTGCCGCAATTAGGGCTCGAAATTCGGATTTCTTGGGTATTTGTGTGGCGAAGCCCAATTTTTGAGTCGTTAAGTTGTAAATATTTTTAGAAATGGTACTTTGGGATGTTTTGAAGCTATAGCATCTTTCGGATCGTGATTTGAGCTTGCGGTTTGTTCGGAACGGAATTTTGAAGTTGGGGGCGCAATCTGGTACTATAGCGAACAGTGGCTTCGAATCTTTTTTTTTTGTTATTTCCGATACTTTTTTGGGGCGGCTGTGTTGGGGTTGTTGTTGTACATTAAGAGAGCTTTCTAAAGACTATAAGACGGCTTGAAACAGAATTTTATGGAGGAAGTTATAACGTGACGAAGTTGGCGCATGGGCCGCGCCTAGCTGAAAATGATGGGTTTATGCTAAATTGTGAACTTTTGGGGCGCATAGGTGTCGTTTATTGACTAATAGGCCTAGTATAGGTGAGTTGTTATAAGAATATCATTTTTACTCGGCTTTTTGATTTTTTTTTTTCTGTTAATTATTAGGAATCCGAATGCGTCGATTCGTGTGAGCGCCGTAGTTGATTTTTGACTTTTCCCAAGTGAGTGACACTATTTCTTCTTTGTATTTTAAACTCATGTTTTGAGAAACGTGGTTGATTATATATTCCATGAGTTGATAAAAAAGTATATTTTGTTGCATTAAACAAGATCGAGCTATTACTGACATTTTTGTTATTCGAAGGGAGTTATATTCTGACTTCGATTTGAATAGTTGTTTAAGAAAGGATTTGTGAAAGAATCTTGAAATGTTTTGGAGAATGCTTTGATATTTATATATCAAATTTCGAGTTGTGATATGATTCTCTTTCTAATGTTGGATTACTGGATATTGTGATTGGTGGTTGGTGCTCAATGTCTCTATGGACCTTGAAGGGTGTGGGTATGCGCACAATATTATAGGATATCCTTGTGGGCCGAGCTACCGGCTAATAATATGTGGAGACCTTGCCAATGGGGGAATCTTGGTCGTCTTGTCACGGGCGTTACGCGTGACCATGGCTAGACATTTAAGCATGAATCGGTCAATGGAGTGGACCATTGACGTGTGATTTGAGTTTGGTCGATGGAATGGACCATCGATGTGATTTGATGAGATTAATCAATGGAATAGATCATTGATGCATGTTTTATGAGATTGACTAATGGACTGGACCATTGGTATATTGGTATTTGAGTTATGATTGTGTATTTGAGTTATGTTTTAAATGTGCATAGTGATTTCTCGATCCACTTAGAAGAAATGTGTTACTCACTGAGCCGTAATAGCTCACTCCTTTCTTTCGCAAGTAGGCATGAGCGTTTGCTCGGGGATGACTTTTGTGGTGGAACTTTTTTGTATAACTTGTGCATAGTTAATAGGTTTATAAGTTAGTCATTGTAGAAGGTTTGTGTTTTGATTTTTGTGGATTATAGATATACTCTGATATAGATTTTGTAACCAAGTGCCTCTTTTTGTCAAATATATATATGTGGATGTATATATATTGATATTGGGTTGAAATTTTGGTTAAGTTGGGGCTGTGTCCTTTGGAAAAGGACGGCCGTGTCATGCCCCTTCTTCTTGTAAATCGGGGTATGACAGAAAGTGAGATACTTTTTTGTCTCAATAACTCCAATCACATTGGCTCCATGGTCCCCTTCAAATACCCCCACTTCAAGACTATTTAAAGAGGCATCCAAGAGACCTCTATTGACTCCGCCTTTCTCATTGGGGATGACGCACCCCATGACGCGAAGAAGAATGGAGTCAGGATGTGCAACATATTTATTCCTTTTCAATGAAAATCCATAGCAAAAGATTCAACCCGCTCAAAATGAGTGCAAACTCATCACATGGTTAATTTCCAGCAAGCTATTAACCATTATGATGGCACATTTAATACCTAAATAATTTGGCATGCAAGACTGCATCATTTCGCCATAACATGGAGTCCACGTAGACATCCTAAAGTGCCCCGGGTTGACTACATTAGTTTTGATGTTCTTCACTGATCACAGAATTATGTCAAATCTGTTACACTAAATATCAACGAATGTTCATGCGGAAATTGCCAAGTTCTAGTGCCGTAAAATTCGATGCCACTACAATGACCATTACCGCTCTCATAAACCAATAGATTTATGACTTCACGAGACCATGAGAAGACATTCTTTCAATCTTTGCAACTTCTCGACATGCATGCACTCTAGAAACCAATGCGACCCCAGGGGAACAACATCCTTCTTAAAGAGATGATAATCCAATGTAAAAGTCGGAGCAGAATAATAGCTTTAGCATATAATTTGTGTACGTCAACCGATGGATAAAACTTGGCATTGATGAACCCAGCTCAGAGACCAAATCCATAAAATATATATGTGTGTGTGTGTGGGCGCGCGCGGGGGGTCTTAACAACAAAGAAACGTAAGCAAAATTAAGTCAAATGCGTGGGGATCGGATTTAACCAACCCCGGTCGCATCCCGAAATGATTCTCTCAAATCGAAGGATCCCCGACTGAAACTCTCCAGAAGCGAGCCAAGCATTCATAGTTAAACGGAAGCACTGTCTACCAGACGAAGAGCAATCAAATCGCAGACACCCAATTGCAGTAATAAAACAACGAAACATCGAAACATAAAAGAGAGAACGAAGAAGTAGAAGAAGAAGGAACTCTCATATTAGCATTTTGTCACATTCCTCATGGCGACCCACAACCCATGTCGTGATTCGATAAAATCGAATCCCACACGGTGCGCATAATTCGTTGCGGATCGCTCTTGCCGAAATCTTTCTTGTCATCGAGTCCCCCAATCACCATGCGCAAAAATAACAAAAAATGAAGGAAAGAAAAGAAAAGACTCACGGATCCTCCGAATTTCCTTGATCCTCAGTAACTCCACCAGAAGATCCAATTGATTTTGTAAATGAACGAAGAACGCGCGGATCAGACGATGAAGGCTTGCGACAACCAGCACTTGATTCATAACTTTCATCCACTTGACTCCATTATTGCAAAATAAATCCTTAAAATTGTTGGAGAAAATAAGGCTTCAAATTGAGTAGAACAATGAAGTTGGATTTTTAGAGCAATCAAGTCAGACTTTGAGACGTAATATAATTTTCTTTAAAGGTTTATTTGCCCTACAACGTTGTTAATGGTCATCGGCAAATTTCATCCTGGATATAACAAAGTTTCAAATGAAAATACTAGATAGCAATTCTAGTATTTTTTCAAAGTTTCTCATGAAAAATAATTAGAAACAATGACTATATATTCTTTCGAAAGAAATTGAAAGTGGGAAGAGGAAGATCATGAAAAGACTTGAAAGTTTTGCAAAGAATTGAACACCAATGTTGAATAAATATTTGAGCGGATACAACCTTTCAAAGATGAAGAAGTTATATTCAAGCAAACACAACTTTTCAAAGGTTGTAAGAGTGCCTAATAACCATTAGGCAAAAATAATAAATTCGAAATTAAATAACTAAAAAATAACCATCACTTTATTATGAATAGTCACACTATTTCAATAGGACGCAATAGTTATTTTATAATTATTAATTCGAATTTTAATAAATGAAAAAATGATGATCGTTGATTAATGTCTAATTTCGTTCACGTGTACACTTACATCTTTTCGATGTGGGACAAAACATCTCTTTGTTTGTTTTACAAACAAACTACCAACATAGTCCATCACTCAAAAACAGAAGAGGCTTCGGACGCCATATTTTAAGACATACCACATTTAGAACGAAGCAAGCGATTAGACAAATGCACCTACTTTGGGCTTTTCAGCTTGTACGAGCTTGTCCGCAACAAACGGAGGACTGCCAAATTTGCCGAGGCTTGCAAGACGAACTGGACTCTCCACCACTCCCACATTGCTGCGCCCCCCTTGTTTGGCTCCTCAAACGGCAGAGTCGCTCCTGCTTTATCCACCTTCAATCCCAACAAAAGATCAACCTCAATTTTACTCGAACAATGCATGGACAGTCGCAGCAATTTTTGCAAGTCTGATGTCCATGATATGTCCATGATACCTCGTCGTACATTGTACATACAAGTGCGTACCTTAATCCAAGATTGCAATTCTTGAAGTCTGAGTACCTGTCC
The DNA here is from genome assembly GCA_016097485.1 of Eucalyptus sideroxylon x Eucalyptus melliodora. NCBI lineage: Eukaryota > Viridiplantae > Streptophyta > Magnoliopsida > Myrtales > Myrtaceae > Eucalyptus > Eucalyptus sideroxylon x Eucalyptus melliodora. Next base: position 68,628,702 of record CM027831.1, on the reverse strand, counting down.
AGCTCCAATTCTTGGGGCGACGTCGCCATTGACGCGCTTGAGCCACACCCATTTAGCAAGATTGCAAGAATCGAGAGGCTCACCTTCCTCTTGCTCAAACCAAGTGATGGCAAGAACGTGTCGTCCTCGTGGAAAAAGACTGAAACTTGGATACGAGGACCGTGATTCTGAGTTCGGAACGCGAGGTTTGGTGATCGAAAATGAGGAATTGGATTTGAGGAGGGAACATGAAGGATCGAAGCTGGAAGAGAGAGTCATGACCCGAGAGGGCCAAGCAAGTTCGGAGAGCCACCGCAGTTAAAGTGGAGGAGGATTGGCGCAAACGTCGACATCACCTGATTTTCTTTCTCGCGAATTTTCTCCCACTTTCCATTTATCTATTTATTTATTTTATTTATTGACTTTCTAAAGTACAGAAATATAATCATCTTCATCTTTCTTCTCTTGTAGTACTTTTTTTTTTTTTTTTAAGGTCAGAAGATGAACTTTTAATGATTGGGTGGATAATATAAAACTTTCAAGATCAAGACATAAGCTTAAACATAGTGAAGAGGGGGGCTCCCTTTCCAATTCGGTTGTAGAGAATTTGTTCGATGGGCATTTACAATCCAGTCTGTAGCTTGATTTGTAGTTCTCGACTCACACTTTAAAGAAACCCCATGTAGTGGGCCCATTAATAATCTGAAGTCCTCAATCATGGACCGAGCGGCCCAAGTTATTTCCAACCAACCTGACACATTCCACCGCTTGAGAATTGTTGGGGATAACTTCCATGTGCAAAGGCTGTTCAGAGTACAATTCAATTCATGTGGATGTACTTCCCTTTCTCCAATAACTTCTCTTCAGCCACGATAAGGCTTATTGGACAACTATGGCTTCCGCAATCAACACCAAAGGAGCTCGGATCTACTTGGCAAATCCCTGTTCTCCAAGAGCTGTTGATGTTTAGCTTAAGGGAGTTTGGCAATGGCAGACTCCATTGCGTCTATCCCAGCGTGGGTCTCATCTCACCTTCTGTTCAAGGTGAGGAAATTACAAACCCCTTTGTCAATTCTAGTGATTGTTATAGGTGAGACATGTGCTTCCATTTTGGGGTCTAACCAAACTTCTTTTGTCTAGTTGCATAACATGAAGAGGTGTTCCACTGTCTCTAGAGCTTGGCTGCATAGTGAGCAAGTTGGTTCAAGTATCATCTTCCTCCTGTTTAGATTTTTCCTTGTTGAGATTGCCTCGTTGCAAATACTCCATGATAGGAATTGAACTTTTGGGAAGATCTGTAGTTTCCAAATGTTATTCCATAGCATTTTAGGGGCTTGGTAGGATGTTGATGGTTGTTTCTTTGTTTTGTTACTTTCCTAAGCATGTATAATATTGTAGCCACTCTTGACTTGATAGATCCCTACATTGTTTGCTGTCCACACTAGTTTATCACGTCCAAGGTTCAGATTCAAAGGGGTTGCTGTAATTTCGTTGACTATTCTTTCCTAAAAAAAGGCGCTCAGTTTTTGGGTATTCTACTAACCTGAGGTTTTGTCAATTGGATCATTGACCAAGTGGGGGTCCTTACAGTTTGCTGGTCCTCCAATTTTTCCAAAGATCAGCCACTTGTCCTCCCTTACTTGGATTATTCTTCCATCCCTAACTTCCCATTAAATTTTTGATTCTATGACATCTCTTCCTACTAAAATACTTTGCCTCCCAATAAGGTAGGTGGGGTCTTTTTGTGCATTAATTTTGCTCCATAACGCATATGGTGTTTTGATTCATTGCCAAGCTTGCTTTCCCAACATCACTTTATTAAAATGTACCAAATCTCTAAAGCCTAGGCTCCCACAATCCTTCTTTTTTTCAAGTTTTCCCATCTTTTCCAATGTATGCCAATCTTTGCTGCGTTTTGTCTCCACCAAAATGAAGACACTCTCTTTTCAATTGCCCTACAAATGGATATAGGGATTTTGAAGATGGAGATGGCATATTGTGGCATTGCTTGAATAACTATTTTGATCAAAATTTCTTTGTTTGCCTTTGAAATCAGTTTCTATTTCCATCCCTCTATTTTTATTTTTATTTTTGTTAATTTTGGCAAGAACCTAGGCAAACATATGTTTTTTGGTCTGACCCAATCTGAAGGTATTCCAAGATACTTCCCTATTTTTTCTATGATTGAGACTTGCAATTTATATGTTAAATTTGACTTGAGTCTCTAAGGACAATTTTTCCAAAAGAAAATATCCGATTTCTTGAGATTTATAGCTTGACCGGAGGCAAAACAATATTGGTTCAAGATAGATGCTATAATCTGGGCTTCTATAGTTGTTTCGTCTAGGAAGAAGATGGTTTCATCTACAAATAGTAGGTGTGCTAGTGTTGGACAACTGATATTCAGTTTGATCCCTTAATAGTTCCATCTTCCATTGCTTTAGTCATAAGAGAGGATAGAACATTAGCCATTATAATAAATAACTAGGGGAATAGAGGGTCCCCTTGTCTGATTTCCCAAGTTGGCTAGAATGGTTTAGAAAGTTCTCCATTCACGTTGATTCTAAAGGAAACTAAGGATATAAATTGTTTTGCTAGAGAGACCCATCTTCCATAGAAGCCCAATTTCAACATATAATTACATAAGGAGTCCCACTCGATCTTGTTGTAGGCTATTTGCATGTCAAGTTTTAGGACTGTTTGAAATTTCCTCTTCCTTTTTTGCACCTTTAGCTGATGCAACACCTCGTAGATAATGAACTTGTTGTCTTGAATTTGGTGGCTACAAACACAAGTGCTTTGTTCTTGGGAGATAGATTAGGGAGCCAGAGTTACAATCTATAGTTACAATCCATTGGCCATTACCTTTGCAATGATTTTGTTGTTGAAATTACAAAGGCTAAGCCACCTATATTAAGGGATGTTTTCTGGGTTATTTACTTTTGGAATTGGAACCATATAGGTCTCATTAATTTAAGGGTTGAAAATACCTTGTTTGAAGAATGTGTTAGCCATCTTGAAAATGTCTTCCTGGATAACCAACCATTGGCTTTAGTGGAATAATCCATTTAGCCCGTCTGGCCCTAAGGTTTTTGTAGCTTCCATTTCAAACACTACTTTTTTAACTTCTTCTCTGGAAACTAGCTTGATCAAAAACTCATTCATATCATCATTTACCACTTGTGTGCATTGGTCTTATATGGGCCGGTACTCTCTATAACCCACCAAAGTAAATAATGAAATATAGAAAGCTCTGATGTGTTGTTTGATGTTTAATGGGTTTTTGCTCCAATGTTGGTCATCAAGTTGTGACATGGAGATCTTGTTTCGTTGTCTTCTCTGTAATGTTGCGATATGGAAAAATTTTGTGTTTTGATCTCCCCATTTCATCCAATTTATTTTGCATCGCATGAACCAGAACATTTCTTTTTGCCATCATAAGTTTTCAATCTATTTTACAATTTTTATGTATTCCTCACTATTTGGTCCATCTTCTACACAGTAGAAAAGCTCCGTAAGTCTATTCTAAAGTGGTTGGATCTGCCTCGATGCATTCTGGAATTTCTCCCTGCTCCATTTTCCCATCGCTACAGCCACTTGTTTTGTCTTGGCTTTAATATTTAGGTAATTGAAACTCTCATTCTCCCAAGCTCTACATATAATTCTATACATTTTTTGTGTTTTCTAACTAGTAGGCCTCAAACTTGAAAATTTTCTTTCTTCACACCCATTATATTCCAAGGAAAGTAGGATTGGGCAATGATCTAACCCTATAGCTAGTAATGCAAAAGTCTCTACATTTGAGAAGAGAACTCTCCACTATAGGTTACATATGGCCCTATCCAATCTCTTTCTCACTAACTCATCTCATTCCCTGTTGTTTGTCCATGTATAGGTGCATCCTTTGCTCTCAATATCCATGAGTGAGCATGTACTTAAAAGTTTTCGAAACGCCACAATCCTATATCGGTCCACTTCTCGCCTTCCAATCTTTTCCCATTGGTACAATACTTCATTGGAATCTCCTAAGCAAAGCCATGGGAGAGTATTGGATGAAATAATAGAGCAAATAATCTGCCATAATTGTAATCTTTCCTAGGAGTTTGTAGGGGCATGAAGAAAAGATATCCTCATTAGGTATATGTTGTTAATGTCCTTGCAAGTGATGTCTATTAACTCCCTAGAACTAGATTCCACTTCTACCTTCACCTCTTCATTCCACAAAAGTGCTAGTCTTCCCGCAATTCTAATAGGATCAATGATGACTGAATATGTAAATTTCAATTACTATTTTATGCGAGTCACCATGTTGTTTTTATTCTTGATTTCCTTAAGGAAAACTAAGTCGAGCCTATCTAGAGCCACTGAGGCTCAACTAGACTGTCAATGGTGTGCTCAACCCTTAACAGTTCCAACTCAATAACTTCATGTATGCTCGGGTGGCTTATTAAGGCTAGCCACTAAAGCCGGTTCTTGTTCCCTTTCCCACACCTGGATTGGAGTATCTAGTAGATGCTCATCATTAGGTAAGGTAACTAATGATATTTTTTTCTTATAAGGTCGGATATACTTTTGTTTTTGGGCCACTAGAATTTTGTGTCATGTTTTTTCCTTCTTCAACAATTTTGGATACTTCACTGGGCTTGCTAAGTTGAGTGGCCGAACTTGCATTTGTTGTGTTCTCTTTCCCCGGCTTGTGGACTTGTTTGATGCCATATTATCCTCTTCCACAATGTCATTTTTTGCATTGTGTGGGATAATTTCCATCTCACTTGATGTTGCATTTTCCTTCCTTGTAGTGACATCAACAGAAAGTATTGGTGAGGTTAGCATTGTCTTCTCTTCTTCAAAACATGATTCTATTTTTCCATTAAAAAAAAAAAAATTTCCAAAACAGGCTTGGTTCCCTCACTTCCACCTTGAGCCACGAACCATATCTTCTAGGTTGATCTTGGGCCATGCCAGTTTCTTAGAAGAACTCTCTGACAATAGTTAGCATAATGGCCTATATGCCCACATGAGTAGTAAAAATATGGAATTCTCTCTCATATTTGAAGTCTAACCACCATTTTTTGTCTCCCATGTTGATAATTGTGCCAGTTTTCTGTGCGTTTGTCAAACTTAAACATACTTTCGCCTTTTTAGCTTTACATGAGTTGTTTTTTGCTTCAAGTTTTACTTCTTCTAACTTGCCTAATTTTTCTGCTATTTGCTGCACAGAGGCTTCATTAATACAAGCTTGAGGGAGCCCCATAATTTGTACCCAAAAAGCGTGATGCATGGATTCATAACAATGTTCTGAAATATCTAGGTCTCCTTCCTACAGAACAAGAAGATTGCTGGCAAATGACCTAGGTCCCATCTTCAATACTCTTCTTTTATCCTCAACAAAATTGAAAATGAAAGAGAAAATCCCAAGCTCTATTTGCTCACATTTTACTGAATCTAGTTTCCATGTTTTCCTCATCATAATCAGAAATGCTTGAAAATTGATATTGGGTTTATAATAAAGTTTTCCATAGAGGATCAATTCACTTTCCTGTTTCTCTTCTTCAGGGATTTTTGTTGCTAGCTTTTTGATATCCTCTTCAAACCACAGATTGCTCATTTTCCTGCACAAATTCGCCAGCCTTAGATGGTTCTCAGAAGCCCCTACCATTTGTAGCCTACGGTGATCTAGTTGCTTGAAGGGGTAGATGTGAGGAAGAAGAGCTAGAAGCTTCCAAGTTATGGAGTGAAGGGAGCTCTTAACAAAGTTCACTGCAGTTGGGGTTTTTGGTTTAGATGGTTTTTGGGGATGGTTGTGTAAAGGTGTGCTTGTATGGGTTTCTAGGTTCAAGTATGAGTGGAAGGGTGGTTTCCAGTATTCCTATTTTTGATTTTTCTTGAGGGGAGAGGGAATAGAGATGATGGATTCAACGCTAAGGAGGGCATTACCGATTGATTCCAACTGGAGAAAGCTTGGTGGAAGTCAACCAAATCCCCAATTTGAGAAGGTGAGATTAGTGCTACCATGGGAGGGGAAATCCAGTTTTGGGCTTCTAGGGTTTGAAAGAGGAGAACTATCGCCTGGGGAATTGAGAGAAACTAACACTAGGTGAGAGGAAATCCTCCTCTTGTAGTACTTTGGTTGCAAGCTTAATGTGGAAAAAAAAAAGGAGCACATCTTTCATACAAAATTACAGCTGGCCTTCACTTGGAAAGGTCTCGTATAAAGCCGCTTATTAATTTGGATTAGAAAATATGATTTTTAACTATATTAACCACACTCGTCAATGCAACTCGATCTTCCGAAATAAAATAAAATGAATTACTTCATGATAGCAATTCATCAACCCTAAATGATTAATTAATCTTTAATTTATTATTAATCCTTGCTTGCCAATTAATCCATGACTAAGGATGAATGAGTTTTAGCCAACAAAACAAAAAAAAAAAAAAGAACGATACAATTTCAATATTAGCAAAAAATTAGGGACTTTTACACAATCAAATTCAAAATTGTGATGAAGCCATTCGAACCACCAATTCAAAATTTTTCCTCCTCAAATCACTCACGTGAATTAGGAGCTCTTCAAATAGATTCATTATTCATTGCGATTTGAATGATTTTACCATAATTTATTGAGGTTTCCATCGTGTTCTCATGGATAATTGCATTTTAGGGGGCTGTATTGAAATACTTGTGGAGGTTTGCATTTTCCATTCTAGAACATTATTATAATATTAGAGATTCTCTTATAAACACATCTAAGCGTGTCAATAAAGAAATGACTTCATCACATAGATAATGAACTCATAACTTTGTTTGGAAAACAATATTATGATAAAGGAAAATGCTTCTGGAAAATGATTAATTTTCTTTTATTTAGTAATATGTGACCGAAAATATTTTTCGGTTTGGATTTCATTTGGAAAATGATTTCAATTTTATGAATAACATTTCAATTGGCAATTTACCAAATTATATTTGTGTTTTTCTCTCAACTTTTTTTTTTTCAATTCTTAGGCCTTGTGTTTTTATTCTTTTTTTGTAGATTTCCTTTATTTATTTATTTATTATTTCGAAGCAAAGCAAAATTTCTAAATAAGGTTTTTAATTCTCAATTTATCTCTTCTTTTCGCCCCTCTCTCTGTCTGATCTCCCGCCCCTACGCTCGCGCCAGTCCTCCCTCTCTCTCTCTCGCGCAGCCTGCCAGCCATCGGCCAGCCGCCGTGGTCTCGCCGGCTGGCCGCCGTCCGCCGCCCAAGGTGCCGCGCTCGAGTCCCGTCTCTCTGGCTCTCTCTCTCTCTCTTTTAATTCGGTCGGTTACTCGCTTTTGCCTTTGCCTCTCTTTCTCGCGCAACCAACACCACGGTCTTGCATCTCGCCGTCCGGTCGCCGTCGGCAGTCCGCGGCCCCCAACGTCGCGCTCGAGGTACTGCTCCCGTTTTTCCACTGATGTCTGCGTACAGCTCCTCTTCTCGTTCTTGGGTCTCGTTTACAAAGACTGTTCGTTCTTGTTCTTTACGTCACTCATTTTTGGCGAAACAAAGTTTATAATTTTTTTATATTTTCGCGAGGACCCGATTGTAAGAGTCGAGAACAGTAGGAATCGAGTGGACCTTGAGAGCTTGCCCGTCTCCGTTCTTTTCTTCCTTCTCGTCTGAACAGTGACAAGCCAAAAGCCAAAAACCAAAAACCATCTACTCTCCTTTGCTTGAGCTCCGCCCAAGAACAAGAGTTCCGCGTTTGTGTTAAATCTCCTCATTCTAATTAAAAAAATTGGTGTGAATTACCTGTTAAATTCTTCACATTGGTCTGGCTTCATGAAGTTGGTAAGTCTCTCTTTAACTGGTATTGTAACACACTTTCTTTCGTCAGTTAACGCATCTGGCACTTGCATTCGGTTTAATTTGAATTCGACATATATGCTCTTATGCAGACATGCTTGAGCAGAGGTAAAGGGTTTTACTCTTCCCCATGTCACATGCTGAGGGTCTGTGGGTTTAGGATCTTATTGATTGTCCCCCAGACCTGTCTGCTCTCCCTGCTTTGCCCCTATACCTCCCGGATTTTCTGCTGTGCGAGATGAAGAAGATATGGAACATTCAGTTGATAAATCCGATGGCTGTGAATCTGGGAATGAAGAGCGGAAGAATGTTTAGAAACCCATCAATGCAAAGGCTTTCATTTGTTCCGAACCATGGAACAAAACCGTGGCAGACCTGCACTTGTGGAATCTCTCGTTCATTGATGCAGTGTTGATCTTGAGCCCCACCGGGATGCTTGGGTTGCCGTTTCTTATTTGAGCAAAGGGCTTCTCAGCGATGGTAATCTTCGTCTCATTGATTGAATTTGGAGTAATTTTTACATATATGGTTGAGTGCTAGTTTAATTATTGCTTGGTCTTGGGCTTGTGTGTTGAAAGATTGTGACGTGCTTAAAGATTCATGCTTTTACCTTAGGTGTTTGTGACCGAGGTGGCAGTGAAACTTGGGAAACTTATTATGGAGGACCTTGTTTCAATGCATGAGGAATTCGGGCGGTTTTATGGATCTGAAGAATCCAGTAGTCCTCACTGGATGAAGTGGGAGGAGCTGGCATCGTTTCCTTCTGCATTGAAGGAGATAGTATTGGGCACTGATGAGATTGAACTTGGTGGATGGATGCCATTGTATAGGTAAGGAACAACCTTCATGTAGTAGTTCTGTTCTGTAGCTAAATCGCATACAAGATGTGGCTTGATAGTTTATCATGGCTTAGATCCTCATTGTAACTATTTGCGAAACTCAGTATACTGGTTCTTCTACATAGCCCCTCCCGAAGTTGCGATGGAGCCCAAAATTTTTAACAGGCAGTTGGCTTGGTGTGGCTTTGTAAGATGCTATAATCTGCTGAGATGCGGATTATAGTTTGATGTTGGGAGTTTGTCCTGGAGCCAAGGCTTAAAATGCCTTTTTCTGGTTAGATGGCTTTCTTGATAGGTCATGCATCTCTAAATTAAATGGGGAAAGGCTCACATATTGTGGTCAGAAGCTTCAGTGTTGAAGATTATGAAGTAGTGGTATCCTTGCATCTTTCGGGTTATGATCACGCTCATTGCATTTTACATCTTACTTTTCTTCCTAGAAACTGCATTTTCGTTTGTTTGATAACCTTTTAAGAGACAGTGATGAAGAGTGCCTCTTAGTGCAGCTGACATAGAGGATTGTGTTAAGAAGGTTCAAAGACTCAAATATGCAGAAGTGGCATGCTACAATGGCACAATAAGTATCAAACTAATCAGGTCCAGGTTGGAAATAGGAACCTGTCATTGGACAATAAGATATCTGGATGGACTGGTAGGATTTGTCTTGAACTCTGAATTTGTTCTTGGTCATGCTTTGGAGTTTAATTATAACGCTCTTCGATCATGCGACATGCTAAAATATTCAAATTTTTCATCTCTTGAGTTCCTGGAAACTGCCAATAACGGTAGTAATTACACTGCTCCCGAGGATTCTTCAACTTCGAAATAACCTGTTTTATTGAGTATATTTCCTCTTGGGTTGTGAATACTCTGGCCAAATGCATGGTTATATAGTGTAGTGCCATTTGATTCTTCCAGCTCTTCATTTTTTCTAATATGGTAGATTTTGACACTTGGCATCTAAGAAATTAAGCTGTGAGTTTACTGTGATGAAACCAGTGATTTGGAGGAGCTCTTATTTCATGCTGATGAGAGCTCAGAGGAAATGGACAAATTGAACTTTATACGCTCCTGTGCAGTTGATGCTGTTAAAGCCAGTGGTTCAGTTCTCATTCCTATAGGACAACTTGGAATCATCCTACAACTCTTGGAGCAGATATCTATTTGCATGGAATCATCACATTGTAAGGTATTCCATTGGTTTGCATTTAGATTCATACTGTAACATCAGTCTTCTCTTACTAAAGTGGATATCAGATAAGCTGATGCTACAAGCATAGAGTCAAATTTCACTTGAAATGAACTTAATGATGGTGATCAAAAAGGTCGAACAATTTTGTGTTCCTGCACAAGAAAATCACCTAGACCTTTTTTTTTTTTTGGGGAGATGATGAAAATCACCTAGACCGAACTTTATGCTTACGTTGTTTCTTTTATTTGCACCTTCAAAAAGTTAGGTGATAAATTAGTGTGCTATGTTTAAACCCTCTGCTAAAACCCTGAACAAAATATAATCACTCAATATTTGGCACTTGCATTGGATGCCCCGAGCATGTCTTCATCTGGTTAGGATTTGATGGTGTATTAGTCAGTCCAATTGGCTGTCGCTGCATTTTTAGCTGTAAACCTATCTAATTCGACGAGAGTTGCTGATTCTGCAGATTGTGTATTCAGTTTACTCATCTTGCTTGGGTGATATGCTTTGCAATGTAAAGATGTGGGAACTCCTTTTGCACTTTCAAACAGCAGTTCGATATTCTGCTTCAGAACCACAGAGAGCAACAAACTTAATCCTCCTATTGTCTCGCTATAAAAACATGAGCTGTGGTCAACCTGACTGTTTTCCCCTAGGTGATCATGCAGTTTTAGTCTTGTAAACTAGAGTTCTGGTCACTCTTACTGCTGCAAGTGAAGTCTATGTCCAATGTACTTCTGAATGAGATATTCCAGAATGAAAAAGGCATCAATATTTTCCAAAAAGTGGTTCTTCAGAGTTCTTTGTCCTATAACTAAAATAAGTCCTTGTAATACCATTTGCTCTCTCCATAGGTTCCCATATTTGTTATCTCATCGGTAGCAGAAGAGTTATTGGCATATACTGACATAATACCTGAGTTGGTGTGCAAACAAAGGCAAGAAAAGGTATGCTTACAAGGGCATATGATTTATAAATTTAGGAAGTCTCCAACTGATCATTTGCATCCTTACTAAAAGCAGATTTTTTGTTGAGTTCATGTCCTTCACAGTTGTTCTCTGTGAGCCATTATTTGCCAATGTCGAGCTTTTGAATGGAGAAAGGCTGCAAGTGTATACTGCAATTTTACTCGCCTAAGCTATTGTACGGTAACCTTTTCTTTTGAGTGTGCAACTTGTCACCTAATCATATCCTCTGATAGCTGTTAGAATGGGTGCAGACTTCATTGGCAGGAGCTGTGCATTCATTTGCTCAGACGCTGGCATGGGGATGAAAAATCATTACTTATCTGGGAGGTGCTAATATATTATATCACTCATCCAACAACAAAAAGTGCTTCTCTCTTTCCTATTTTTCAGCAAATAGAACCATTCAACGAGCAGAACCTTTTTGTTCAATTTGCAGGAGGGCATGGATAGTGATATAGCTCTCTTGCCTTTTGATCTGAAGGAGATGAAGATGAACGTTCTTCGATGTTCATTTCTTTTGGGAATAGTGTAAGGACCATGCATCAGCTATATTGCCTTTTCTTCATGAGACTGAACAACTCCACCAGTCCAATTGCTTTGCATTCATGCATGTCCATTAACTGTGAAATTATAATGCTTGCACATATTATCTCATGGATTGGCCTCAGGTTGAAGAAGGTTCAACCTTTATTCAATGTATCACAACTGAAGTTTGTTGTGGTAATATCACCTAATCCTCCTTACATTCTCTTTCTGATGATGGTACTTCAGATCAATGAACTTTCTGTTCTTGCACTTTCTATTGAAGATAGTTACCTGAAGATTTTAGGCAGCTGATCATATCACCAGTCGCAGACTCGGACTCAGTCCTTCACTACTCTCTGAATGAGACATTGAAGCTGCCCACCCTGAAGGAAGATCCAGAACTAGAAATCACAGCAGACTTGATCTCTCAATTACAATGGAAAAACTTGAAGACCAAAATTCGAGCATCACAAGATTGAAAGAAAACCTCTTTATGAGTGATGCCAGAAGGTGGATTCTACCTAGTGATGAGCTATCCTGCTCAAAAAGTGAGCCCCCATGGCTTTGGGGGGCTCTAGACTTGCAAAGGCTCCTGGCTCGTTTATAAGAGATGGGTATTGGCGGATCTCTACAAGAAAACAATGTTACAGATGGATCGAGCAACATTGGTATTTTGCGCATTGACGCTCCTAGTGAAGCTACACTTGAAATTAGAAGCTCGGGCACTTTAATCATTGCCGGAATAAGGAGTCGGCTTTGCGCATCAGTGATGCTGTGGACAGCATCCTGGATGGTATCTCGTGTCTAATTTGTACTCTTGACTTAGAAATGAGCTTAACTAAAGAAGTTGCTTCTCGCCATAATGTTGTTGGGGGGTGACATTGTTGCTGGAATGATTTTGATTTAAGCTTGGTCAGCAAGAGATATGCAGAAAGCCAGAATGCACATATCTGTGAGTGGACCATAAGTCATGTTGAACCATAGAATGTTTTGCTAAAGACACAAATGGCAGACAGGTTGAAATATGAAAATCAAAGATCTGACCATTTGGTTTCTTTTGGGTCGTCCCATGGCTCGAACCGTGCCTGAATCCAAATAAAAGGGCCAGTCTCGCTGGAGTTTTAACTTAAACCCGAACCTTTTTGGTAATTTTCTAGCAATTCCATTTGACTGTTCTGATATCATTACTATATTGTTAGGACACCTCAAACGCGAGCCACCCTCATAAATCCTAGATCTATGGGCAAAGGTCCCCTTTCAGATGTCATGGTATCGTGCAGATTATTGGATGCATTGCAATACTAGCTCCAGTTTGACTTATGGACGAATATGCAGAGTGTATAGCGGTGAAAATAAGTTGAGACTAATCAAGTTCTCAATATCTCCAAATCTCATTTAAGTCTAAATGCGGGATCTAGATGGAATTTAGGGATATCAATAGGTCGAACATTTATTAAAACCCCAGTAATCACATTGGACAATTTAAAAGCTCGAAGATAAGATTGTCTATTGAACTAAAGTTTATGGATCAAATTCAACAAATTAAAAGTTCTAAGGTGACATTGCACATTGAGCAAAACTAAAAGTTCATTCATGTAACTATATCTCATGTTTAAACTCGAAGTTGGGTCGATTTATTGAGCTAGATCCACAACCCCAGTCATTCAGGTTTTTTAGTCGTCTCCAACAAACAAACGAATGAAGAATAGAAAACATCCTCAGCATATTTGATAGATTGATCATGTTGGGAATTACTGATTCCCTAAAACGAATTCGACACTAAATCGAACCCCTAAAACGAATGCGGAAGACGAGCCTAAGAACAAACATGTATCACCGATCAAAGACACACCACAGAATCGAACATACATTATTATTCACAAATTAAACACTAATGTTGAAGATCAAGGAAGAATCTGATCCCGGTCTACCAAGGAGCGTACTGTTGCTTCAAGGGGGAGAAAAACTTATGTTGGTTTTTGGGAGAGGGAGAAAAGAAAAGAAAACGTGCGTACTTTGAAGGGGTATGTTCCCTTTTCTTTTCTCTCTTATGTCTTCTCCAAAAGACGTACCTCTTCAACATAATACCTATTCCAAAAAACCCAACCCCTCGCATTGCAACCGTTCCTCCATGGGCCCTTATCTTGCGGGCTGGGCATTTAGGCCCAACATGGGCAGACGGGCCTACCTAGGCCCATCATCTCAATTAAATAACCTATCATCTCCCACTCGCATATGGTCGGCTGAACAGGATCCTCTTTACCTCTCTACAACATTCATACTAGTAAATGACCCGTGCGACCAGCATACTTTGAGAGCTCGTTGCTATACATTTATTAGGAATATATAGTGGCTCATAATGGACATCACACTTTACGTAGATTTATTATGTAGTACCCTAAATCGATCAATCACATTTATATCACTCTTGATCTCCTTTTAAATAATGATATATTGTATTCACAATTACGATTATTCCAAAGACAGTCATAATTTGTCGACCAGTAAATACACAACTTAGAATGCGATTCTCCATATTCGATCTTCCTCTTTCCTTCAAACTTTCAATTTCAGTTTAGCTTGTTTTTCTAGAAATGTCCCATTAGATCAAATCAATACACAATCATTGGCAACATCTTAAGATAACAAATACTGAATAGAAATTTTGAGAATAAGTAAGAGTCATGAGGGCACTAAATTGAGGAACTCTTTTCCTAAAGAGTCTTACACGGCATACAAGTTGTGATCAAACTTTTGTCACTCTTATTGGCCGTCTCATGCATACATAGTATGAAATACGTATTACGGTATTAAATCTTTTCCCATGGAGCGTATGTTTACACCATCAATACCGTACAGATGATAGTTCAGACATACCTAATATCTAGCTTGAGTTCACATATCTACTCATTCACAGAATTTATCAGAACTCACATCTGGTATCATAGACAAATAAAGTAAAATATGTGGATTATTTTACTTTCAGACATAATAAATATTATGTCATCATCTTAACACTTAGTTAAGGCGACATATATATATTTTAAGCTTGAGCTCTCGATTATTACATAAATAATAAGCTTTAAAAATTGTCTCATATCTATTTATCACACAGTAAATAGAGGCGATTACCCGTGTGAGTGGGCTAATCTTTTATCTGTCCGACATACTTTCTCAACTTAATATAATGCACTAAGCATTAATATGCATAAACGTTAAATAAAGATTCATAGGCATTAATGATGAAAAAACACAAATTCATTAAATATTAACACTACAGGGATTCTGGACTCCTATTCAAAGCACACACTTTATTTCAGGAGACTCTGCCCAACATATTACACCCTCCTCGCCTTTTATAGACAATAAGAGGCCACAAAGACACTCACAAGGACCTAGTTCATGGGTCCGAATACAAACAAAGGCACTAGAAACTTCCGGGAGAGAATTATTTGCACACTATGAATAGTGACCGTATTATAAACAGTACTTTCTCTAGCCTAATGCTACAGTAAAAGTGAACATTGATTTACTACAGTGAAATTGTACGGACTCAACAGTGTTGTCCGTCATGAGCATTGTAGTCATAGTCAGAGTCATCCGAACTATACACTGTTGCTAGACAATGTTCATCATACTTTTGCTCAAGTGCTTCAAGGTCTTCTGGTGATAGAATTTGGTTGAGCTATTGAGATGAGGATGCTTCTTCACGAGCCTAGTGAGATGCTTCTTCTTCAGCCCAGTTTGTGTTATCACTTATAGTGTTGGCAGGGATGCTTGGTTGAGGCCAATTGGATGGTTGTGCATAGAAAGATGTGTCCATACTCTGGGATAAGGATGAAGATCCTATATCATAGGGATATTGGGAAAGAGGACCTTCCCAACGTGCATAGGGGTCCTGAATAGATTGGAGAACATCATCTGCACTTGTCATTTCATGATCTTGGGATGATGCAACTTGTCTGTACTATCTGAGTGCTTCCTTAGCTTCTGGTGCTAGGTCATAATGATTTCACGTAGTGGGTACATTATTCCATACATCTTCGGGAATGGTTTTGTTCTCCTGGCACAAGATTCTCTAGAGTTCTTGGTATTGGTGTTCACAAGATCTAATAGATCCTGGATAAGATTTGTAAATCCGAGCTTCTCGATTGTCTAAGTGAGGTCCATAGGATGTGGTTCTTATATCTTGTGGAGTGTTAATGATGTTGCCATTGTTTCTGAAAAAATGCCATGGGCGTCAAAAAAATAAGATGGTATGGACTTCAAGATTTTGGGTCATGGTTTTCAGTTCTTTTTCCAAGAAATGTTTCCAATGAGTAGGATGATAGAACCAATTAAGAAAGTCTAAGAGATTCTTATCACTTTCTTTTTCAACATTTATTCCGAGTAAGAATATCCTAGTGAGATTGGCAATAAATTTTCTGATTGGAATTTTAATAGCTATTAAGTACTTATTGGTTAAGTATCATAATAACGTCTTGAGTTGATCCGGGAAATCATCTTCCTTCCAAATAAGGAGATGAATGAATGGATAATTCAAATTTAGCCCAAAAGGATAAAGAATCGAACCTCCATGGAATTTGAATAGATCTGTGTAGCATTGCCACATGAGGTTTTCCATGTTTTTAGTGAGGTTGTCATTCTGGATTTGTTCTACAATCTCCTGAGGATATTTCCAGCTTGGCAAATCTTTGATCTTTTCAATATTGTATTTTACTCCATGATTGAGAATGTGAAAAGCATGCCTCTTGATATACATGTTGATTTCAGTTGGTACTTTTGGTCTTGACAAGAAGTTGGCAAGCACATTCTTCTTCCCGGGAATATGTTTGGTTTCCAAAGAATATTTCGAAACCCATTCAGCCCATCTATGCAGTTAAGAATTTAGAATCTGCTTTTGTTTAAATTTGGTCATCTGAGGGAAAGATGCCATGTCTAATTCTATTAGAAAGTGATGGCCAATGAGATGGAATTCAAACTTTTTTATTCCATTTTTCACTGCTAGAATTTCTTTCAAAATGGAATGGTAATGCATTTCAACTTGGGAAAAATTTTCACTTTTGTGAGCACAAAGATGTCTCTTATCATCAATTTCTTCAAACAGGATGGCTGTCCAGTATTCATCACTAGCGTCAATTTGAAGGATTCTTTTTCCTGTTGATGGTATTTGCAATGATGAGAGATTTTGCATAATCTCCTTAAGCTCAGGGACTACTTTAGTCTGAGGTTTTCCCTAAGGTGGGGGATTCTTTTTCAACATGGATTGCAAAGGAATCGGGAGCTTTGCAATGTTTGGGATAAAATCCCTGAGATAATTGATTATCATAAGAAATTGTTGAACTTGTTTTGTCGTGAAGTTATCTTCAGGAAACTTCAATAATTCTTGAGTGATATGTGGTATTGGGTAGTATGTACCTTTGTTGATGTGCATACCAAAAAATTCAATTTTTGTCTGGGCAATATTCATTTTCCTTTGGGAAAGCATAATACCATGTTTCTTCATGATTTCTGCGAACTGCTCAAGAAGTTGGCAGTGTGACTGCTCATCAGGACTGTAGAGCAGAATGTCATCAATGTATACAGCTGCACTTGATAAGATTGGTTGGAAAACACGACACATGGCCTTTTGGAAAAGGGATGGTGCTACCTTTAAGCCAAAAAGAAGAACTTTTCACTGGAAGTGCTGGTTAGGGATACATAATCCTATTTTAAATCCGTCTTCATGATGGATGCCCAATTACCAAAATTCGACTTTGAGGTCGAATTTGGAATAAATGTGGGCCTTGGTTAGACTAGTAAAGAGGGAATCTCTTGAGGGTAAAGGGAATTTATCATCTTGGAGAAAATGTTAAGGGGTTGATAGTTGATCACTGGCCTCATTTTTCCCCTGTTTTGCTCGGCACGCTTATTGACATGGCTTCATTAGCCCATTCAGAATTAGAGGTTTCAATAAGGCCTTGCTGCAGTAATTCTGAGCATTCCCTTTGAACTAAAGCCAAATGCTCTAGCTTCATTCCCATATGACTCGCTTTTGTTGAATTGATGTCTTCATTCTTTTTGAATGGAAGGCGGACAAAAAATTCTGGATTTTCCCATAGAGGATGGGAACATTTCTAAGCGAATTCAGAATGGGATTATGAACAAGATTCCAGCAATTTTTATATAACCACAAAACACATATATATGTATTGGTTTTATCATAGGATCTGCTACCATTCTATGCGTAAACATGTACTGTAAGTTCATATATTTTTGTGCAACTATATCCTTGACAAAATTGTACTTGGTATCTATATGTTTGATCTTACCATAATATTTTGGATCTTTGGTATACGCTATAACTACTTGGCTATCACAGTTAATCAATAATTGATTTGCAGTATATCCAATAACACCTAAATGATCAAAAAATCTCTTAAGTTAAACACCTTCTTGTACTGCTGTTGATAATACCACGAACTCAGCTTCTATCGTGGACAAGGCTATACACGTTTACTTCTTACTGCTCCAAGATATGATGCCATTATTTAGTAAGAAAACAAAACTAAAGGTAGATTTCCTTTCATTTAAATCTCCTCCCCAATCAGCATCTGAATAGTTTTCAAGCCGCAGATCCTTTCCTTGGTAATTCAACTTATAATCGGCAATTCCCTTTAGATACCTCAGTATTCTTTTAACGGCCTTCCAATGTGCTTGACCTTGATTGGATTGGTATCTACTCACCATTCCAACTGCAAAACATATGTCAGGTCTTATACATATCATAGCGTACATTAAGCATCCCACAGCACTAGCATAATGAACATGTTTCATTTGTTCATTTTCTTGTGAAGTCATTGGACACAATCTATGGCTCAATCCTTCACCTTTTACAATAAGAGTATTTATGGGTTTACAATCTTGCATGCAAAATCGTTCAAGAACATTATTAATGTATGTTTTTTGCGAAAGAAATAATGACCTCTTTGAACAATCTCTTGAAATCTTAACTCTAAAAATGTATGCAGCATCACCCATATCTTTCATCTCAAAGTTGGAAGATAACCAACTTTTGATAGTATTAACAAACTTCATATTGTTTCCGGCAATTAGTATATCATAAACATATAATGATATGACCATAAATTGATCTTTAGATCTTTTAATATATACACAATAATCTTTATCAATCATTGTAAACTCATATGTCATTATAGCATTATGAAAATGTATATACCATTGTCTCGACGACTGCTTAAGGCCATATATCGATCTCAAAAGTCGACATACATTTCCTTCTTGGCCTTCCATAATGAAACTAGCAAGTTGTTCCATATATATTTCATCCTCTAATTCTCTATTGAGGAAATCAGTTTTTACATCTATTTGATGTAATTCAAGATCCGTACTTGCCACTATTGCTAAAATAATGCGAATTGAGGTAAATCTCATTACAGGAGAAAATGTTTCTTCATAATCAATTCATTCCTGTTGATTATACCCATTCGCCACAATGCGAGCTTTATACATTTCTATCGAGCCATCAGCTTTATGCTTTATTTTGAGAACCCATTTGTTCCCAATAGCTTTGCATCCTTTTGAACATGGTTTGACTTCATTGACTCAATTTCATCTTCCATTGCATGCATCCATTTTTCCTTACTATGACAATTTGGAGTCTCATTAATATTTCTTGGCTCATCCTTATTTTGCGGAGCAACCATAAAAGTTTTCCCTTTAATGTCAAAACATCGACGGGGAATACTTTTGCGACTTGTTCGCCGTATGAGAGATTGTACACGTTGCACATCATTTCCCATCATGCTCCCACTCAGATTAGATATGACGATATCATCTCATCATGTGGTTGTAATTGAGAGTGAGTTGAATTAAATTCATCACTTTTCATGTTACTCCCACTTGAATGAACTAGTTTATTATCTTGATCTAAGATTTCAAATAGGGAGTAATCCTCACCTATTTCGCCATAATTAGGAAATTCATTCTCTAAGAATGCGACATCTCGTGATTCGAATTCAGTTATACTTCCACTTTCATGCTCACCTATGAATACATACCATTTCGAGTGTTCAGAGTGTCTTATGAAAATACTCTTTTTTTCTTTCGGACCCAATTTCCCAAACTTGTGAAAGAGCTCATGAGTATAGGCCGCACAGCCCCATGGTTTAAGAAAACTTAAGTCCAGTTTTCTGTCTGTCCATAACTCATATGGAGTGAAAGTAATTGATTTGGAAGGCACCCGGATAAATATATAGGCAACAGTTAATAACGCATCATTCCAAAAAATTATAGGTAAGTTAGCATGCGCCATCATGGACCTAACCATTTCCAATAGAGTTATGTTCCTTTTCTTCGCAACACCATTTTGTTGAGGAATATATAAAATAGACAACCGTCTTTCTATTCATTTTTCATCATATAACTTTCTAAACTCATCAGACAAATATTATCGACCTCAATCGGATCTCAATACTTTTATTTTATTGTCTAATTGAATTTCTACGAAGTTCATAAACCTTTTGAAACAACTCAATACTTCAGATTTATGATAAATCAAATAAACATATTCAAATCGAGTATAATCATCTATAAATGTGATGAAATAAACAGCCACATGCCTTCCTCTCACATTCATCGGACCACAGACATCAAAATGGATTAAATGCAAAGGAAATTCAGCTCTTTTACATTTTCAAAATGGTTTTATTGTCATTTTCCCTACTAGACAATACTTACACATGGACAAATTGACTTTTTTCAATGTTGCCCAACAAGCCCTCTTTGGCTAGTCTATTCATATGTTGTTAGCTAATATGACTAAGTCTAGTATACCACACATTCACATCATTATCATATAAATTAGGAGATGTGAAAAGGAAATAACAAATATTGGCATTACCATAGTCAATATTTAATACAATTAAACCATCTTGAAAATAACCACAATTATAGTAATTTGTATCCAAATACAAATCCACACCACTATTATGGAAGTTCATATTAAAACCAAGCTTAACAAACACTAAAACAAACACTAGACTCCAACGTATCTCCGAAGCATACAACACATCATGTAGGAATATAGTGCATCCACCACGTATGTTCAATTGACAGATGTCAATTCCTTTTACTTTGGCTTTAGAATTATTTCCTACATAAATTTACTTAGTTCTAGTTGGTACTCGTCGAAATTCCATGAATGATTCTCTATCCTTCGCTACATGGTCTATCGCTCTTGAATTTACAATCCACAAAAAATTAGACTTAATTAAGAATACAGCACTTGACACATAAGCAAATTTCTTAAAAGTACAAGGGGTGTATATCTTCTTTGACTCACAACAATCGTGAGCATAGTGACCCTTCTGGTCATAGTTATAACACTTTAGCCTTGAAATACTCTTCACTCGATAACGTTTTCTTCTCTTATGTTGGTTAGCTCTTGGTTTCTTGCAAGAATGACTAATCCATTGCATTTCCATATATTAAACGAATCAATGTGCTTGCACTTAGAACTCGAAGCTCATTCTAAGTTGAAAGCAATATAGCAAATATGCATTTCCTTCTCAAATGCCTTGAGGCAGTCCTTTGCTAGCTCAAAGTGGCGCATAACATCATCAAGTTCTTCCATAACATGGTCAAGAGTTTCTAGTGCTTCTTGCTTTTCAAACACATATTGAATTTTCATATTCAATATTTCACAATTCTCGCCGTTCATTTTGTCTTCTTTGTTCAAATTAACAATTATGTTCTTAGTTGCTGAAGCCATTAATCTGAACATATCAGACATATATGCATGAATTATTAATACCTATCATTTATGCATCCATTTTGTACAAAACCATTATATTAATGAATAATTTCAAGTAAGATTTCATAATCAAAAGGTCACTATGTTTTCAATCATCATCCAAAATCCTAACTTGGAGTTATTATTAATATAACATTCTATGCAAAATAAATTCTTTGAAATTACAAAATAAATTCTATGAACTACCCACAACAGTTAACAATAACAAAAAGCAAATAATATTTGATATCAAACAATAATATGATAATAATGCTTTCACATAATACAACCAACATATCAGTTACCACACCAACAACAACTACGTAGAAAATATTACATAATATGTCCTTAAAGCATACTAAATAAAGACCAATCAAAAACATTTAACACCAAGTCAATATATGAATTAGGAAATGTCTTTTTTTTGTTCAACTTCCTAATATTTTCTTTTGTAACAATCCAATAATATTAATCTATAAAAGCCATCACAAGACTCCTATATGAAGTAGCTCTGTTGACTTCTCATAAGTGATTCAACACTCCTTGCCATTCTGGTGAAATAGTGTTCATGAAAAATCGTATCATCTCACATTGTGACATGGGACGACTATTTCATATGACCTTTTGTATTTTCCCGTTGGCTTCAAGAACATGATCAATTAAGTCGTCATTTTTCCATCAATGATTAGTCAGCTTAGCTATCAACTTAGAAAGTCTTTCCTTTTGTTTATCGGTAAATGCACGAATAGGTATGTGCAACTTAAGGGTAGCCATTGTTCTTACAACAAATGCAAAACAAATAAGAGATTATATATAATCCACATAAACTTAATTGGAAAAAGAAACACATTCTTTTCTTTTTTTTGGTCAACGGTCAGTCGAGTCGGAGTCAACGGACGGTTGGGTTGGATCGGACGGGTCGGGTCGAATCAGTCGGACCAAACGAGCCGGGTCAGACTAGACGGGCCGGTTGGACAAACCGACTAGCACGTGCCACGCATGCACCGGCTGACATCATCGTGATGTCAGCCAAGCACGCGCGTGGCACGTGCCAGCACCCCACGCGTGCGTTGCACGCTCCTGGGGCCGAAACGGCGCTGCGACGCATGCGTCTATGGGGGATCGAATCGGCGCGTGCAACTGTTCATTCCGGCCGCGCATGGCAGCGCATTCGGCAGCCTCCAGCGGTGATCTGCCACTCGTTTTTCTTGTATCAACGAGAGCTTCAACCCTGCGCTATCAAAAACGAATTTCGACTTGCAGAAAATCACAAAATAAGGCAAACAATATGCGGTTGTCGGGTTTTTCCGTCCCCGATCGACCGACAGCGGCTTTTCTCGAATTTCGACCACAAAAAAATAATTCAATAACATAAAAAAGGGATCAGGAAACATGAACTACGGCTCTGATACCAATGTTGGGAATTATTGATTTCATAAAACGAATTCGATACTAAATCGAACCCCTAAAATGAATGCGGAAGACGAGCCCAAGAACAAACATGCATCACCGATCAAAGACACACTACGGAACCAAGCGTACTTTATTATCCATAGATTAAACGCCAATGTTGAAGATCGAGGAAGAATTTGATTCTGGTCTATCAAGGAGCGTACTGTATCTTCAAGGGGGAAAAAAACTTACGTTGGTTTTTGGGAGGGGGAGAAAAGAAAAGAAAATGTGCGTACTTTGAAAGGGTATGTTCCATTTTCTTTTCTCTCTTACGTCTTCTCCAAAAGACACAACGTCTCGTATCGCAACCATTCCTCCATGGGCCCTTATTTTGCAAGCCGGGCTTTTAGGCCCAACATGGGTGGACGGGCCTATCTAGGCCCATCATCTCAATTAAATAACCCATCAGATCAGACAGTTCCACTCCTCATCAAATCAAGCAAACGAAAAAGGTCCCTCTTCTGAATCGCAGGGATACAAAATCTCCATATCCCTAGGGTTCCCCGATCGGTAGCTTGATCGAAGTCGAAAGCCCTTCGCTCGTGATTTTCCTCTTGTACAGTCGACTCGCGGGAACAAACTTGTTTGTTTGTGAAGAAGCCCAAGGTCACCCACGTCGATGAGGCTATATTCTATCTCTCAAGCCGTCAACCAATTTCAACAATTTTGACTTCATCAATCAGTATTTCTTCCTTTTCGTTTTTTTTTTTTTTTTTAACTTTTTGATGTGTCCCGATTGATTGTCTCATTTCTTCCTTCTTTTTTTTTTTTTCCAATTTCATTTCTGATTGACTGTTAATAATGGTAGCGGTGCTTGGTAATTGTCGTTAATGATTGTAATTTCCAGTAAGCCCTTGTAGAGGACAAGTTAGTAATCACATGTCGCACGTAGTAATTAACCTTAAAGTCTTGTAAGGTTGAATATCTGAGCATTACTTTCCATGAAAAATCGTAATTAACCTGAATTTATTGTAGATCTTGTTATTTTTTTCTTAATAATTTAACTCTGCGATCGTAACATTCCTCAACTTTTCTTATGATTTATTGTCCTCATAGGTCGTAGTTTTCTTGAACCAATAGTAACATTAGCAATCTTATAGACAATAATTTTTCTTATTTGTTGGTCAGTTACATTTTTTCAAATCATTGGACGGTTGAAATTTTTTTCCTTCTAATATTGTAAATCGTTACCCGGGACCATAAAACATTCGACATAATAAAAGACAACGCGATATCGAAAAGAAAACGAAAGCCCTTGCCCAAAAGTACTTTTTACTGACCTCCCGTGAATTGCTGCGAAATTTCCCAAGATTTATTATAGTACTAGTGCTGGCACATGAAAATTCAAGCCTTAATACCGAAGGCTACTAATTAGACATGTCAAACTGTTCGTCGGGAAAATGTTTCCCTACAAATATATTTTATGAAGCGGCTAGTCTTTTGCTTTTTGTTATTGGGATAGGGTCCTGTGTAGTTTCAGAAAGGAAGTAAAAAGTTTTACCTTACTTGCAATAAACTAAAGGATAAACAAGAGATAAATGTGCAATAAACGAAAAAGATAGCCAAAAGACAATTATTCTTATGTTTGTGGATTTATCAAAAGGTCCTTACAACTCTATTCCTTTGGCTATTTAGAGGCTAATCTAAGAACAACCGCTCCTTAGTAGTTATTAGCTTTTCGAATTTAAAATTACTTCCACAAACTTGGGTACCACGTTGATCACTGCTTCACTCCATATTTATCGTTGGTACAAATCCTTGGAACTATCTTCATTCTTATCTTCTCACTCCCGAGCAGTTACTAATTCCAAAGCTATATCTAATAATTGGCAGCCCTATTTCATAATGGGCCTAATGAACTCCTTTTAGATCAAGGCCTAATAGATCAACTTTTGCCGTCAACACAAACGGATGGGTCGAGACGGGTTTGGATTGGGTCATAAATAGTTTGATTCAAATCGATCCACTTAACCCATTTATCCTAGTAAAGAATTCTTGAGCCATACCCAACCCTACCCACTTTCAATCCATATCCGATTCATTTAATTAAACCTAAGAAAACTTTTTTTGTTATGATTTTTTTTAAATGGTATTGCTAAAATACTTTCATGCAAATACAAATCTATTTGAAAATTTTTATAATTTTTTTTAAAATAAGCCTCCATTTTTTTTTTAGAAAATATTTTCCAAAATGTATTTTTTTTTTCAAAGAAAATTATAATAATTTTTGGTTTATGCCTAAAATTTGAAAATAAATTAGAAAATATTTTTCGTCATTTGGTATGAAAAATATGATTAAATTTTCCTTCATAACTATTTTTAATATTTTAATTTTATATTTTTAAAAATCGAATTTATAATTATTTTAAATATTTTTTTATTTTTAAATATATTTTTTAATTTTTTTTCTTGTTTTCTTTTTCTTATTCTTCGGCTGGTCAGCAGCCACAACAATGGCCGGCGACCAGCCATAGGCGAAGCTTGAGGCTCGCTCAACGTCAAAGAGCTTGAGTCTCGCCAAGTTGCCAAACGATAGTGAGCTTGAGCTCCCTCGATGCCGACGGGCTTGAGCATCACCTGGCCAATTGTCGACTGTTGCCGCGTTAGCCACCAGCTAAGGAATATAGAAGAAGAGAGGGAAAAAAAGAGGAAAGAATAAAGAAAAGAAAAAGGAAATATAAAAAATAATTATAATTTTGATTTTTAAAAAAAAAATATATATATATATATATATATATATATATATATATATTTCTATAAGGCAAAATAGGGAATGAGAAAGTTTGAGCATTCGATTGAAAATGGGTTCTAAGTCCAACTCATTTAAAACCCATTTATTTTAGGCTTTTAATTTTTAAACCCATTCAAGTACTCTTTTCAAAATATAAGTGACTCATATATGACCCATTTATAATTAAACGGGTAATTTATGAGTTTAAGACTCATTTTAATAGTTCTACTACTAATCAAACTAAACTAATCTACTTTACCATCTTCCGTTAATTTTAGTTAAATTTTATTATCGGATTGCGGAGTTGGATGACATGTAACAAATGTCGGGTGTACTGATTTAGGGTTTTATCCTCCATTTGTCACTGGTGTATCAGTTTTGGATTTTTGTATTAACTCAAAATTCAAACCTCAACGCTGCTATTATCTAAGCCTTTCGAGTGCACATAAATCACATATCACGTGGTGTTATAGTTCCGCATTATTAAAAAAATTAATAAAATTCAAGTCGTGGCTTTCATAGATAAAGAACCTGACCCAAAATCCTCCCAGAAGCATTTGAAAAACCATATTACAAAATACTTTATCTCAGTTTCGAGTAGTGAGCGAATTAATTAAAGTTCATTTCTTTCGATAGTGCTCGATCCATTAACTGGCCCAAAATGCGAGTACATCAATCGGTACCACAGTTTTGCAGCTAATGAAGGGAAGGGTAGTATTGCAAGTTGACCACGTGGGAGCATAAATGGCCCCGACACAAGTGCTGGGATCGGGATCATTCCAGTGCAAAGCAAAGCAGAGTTGATATTTGATATTGATTCCGCCTTGCCCGGATCGATCTTTATCGTCATGGACACCGAAGCTGCATCGTAACGAATCCTCCCTTCTCCTCCTCCCTTCTTCCTCAACTTTATGTTCTTCTTCTTTTATTTATTCATCTTTTCGTCTTGTTTCGCAAAGGCTCGAGACCAGCGAGATATTGGGGACTTTCCTGGCTTCGACGCCGCTGCCGAAGGAGGCGTGGAGGCTGTGCAGCACCGCGAACGCGATGGGGCGTGGTGCCTTCTTGGTGGAGCAAGTCGGGGGCGTGGGGTACATGGCATTCTCTGGTATCCAAGATCTGCCGGTGCTCGGTTGGGATCCGAACTGCAGCATGCTGGCGCCGCTAGATGCAGCAGGCCGCGGGCTGTTTGCGCTGTTGAAAAGCCATTGCGACGGCGAGGAGCCAGTCATAAACCACTCCGGAGTGCTTCACCTCTTCCTTCATTATCATCCGTGCTGATCTCCAGACTCAGGTTAGCGATTTTCGCCGTTCTTGAGATGTCCCCGCGCCAGTATGTCGAGATTCTGTACGCCTCTGGATCCGAAGTTCGAAATACTGTATGATTGTGATCACGGGCCACTCCATAGGAGGATCAGCCGCCGTCCTCACAGCTGTTTGGCTTCTCTCCTATCTCAAATCGATCTTCTCACCTATCTCGGTCCTATGCATCGGTTCCGGCTCTCCTTTCCCCGGCAACGAGTTGCTTTCCCGAGCCATCCCTTGCAAAAGTTGGGGTGGCAGCTTCCGCAACATTGCGTCTACACATGATATCATGCCGAGGTTATCTCTCAATTAATCACTTGTTCCGACTCTCCAATGGCAGGCCCTCATGAGATTCTGGTATTATCTCCTCAACCAATCACTTGTTTCGACTCCCCAGTGGCAGGCCCTCATGAGATTCTGGTATTATCTCCTTAACCAATCACTTGTTTCGACTCCCCAGTGGCAGGCCCTTATCAGATTCCTGATACACGTCTATGACGCACGATATCATACCGAGATTAACTCTGTAAATGCAATTTTCCAGATGTTGCGGAAACCATGGACACCGAAGCTTCATCGTAAGAGCCTACTCCCCTCTCCTGCTCACCTTGATTTCCGGCGTTTCCATGTTTCCAGCTACAACTACGTTTCTTCCTTCAACATTTTTGCTCTGTTTTTTTCGTTGTCTTGGAAAGGCTTGAGACGAGCGTCGCGTTCGAAGCGCTGCCGAAGGAGTCATGGAGGGTGTGCAGCACTGCGAACGCGATGGGGTGTGGTGCCTTCGTGGTGGAGCAAGGCGGGGGCGTGGGGGTATGCGGCATTCTCAGGCGTCCAAGAGCTGCCGGTGCTTGGTTGGGATCCGAACTGCGGCATGCTTGTGTCGCTGGAGGCGGCCGGCCACGGTTTGTTCGCGCCGTTGAAGTCAGGAAAGTCATCCGCGCATGCGAGGAGCCGGTCGTGGTCCACTCCGGATTGCTTCACCTCTTCCTTCATCGTCATTCGCGCAATGATTTTCAAGGCCAGGTTAGCAATTTCTATTGCCTATCATTTGCTTTATTGAATCTTCTCTAAAAGTCGTAAAAATAAAAAGACAGAAAAAAATTCATAAAAAAATTTTAAAATTTTAAAATTTGTCCGTGTCTTTATTAGTATGTCATGTAAGACGGCTGTGTCTATATCAACAATTTCTGGTTAAAATTGACCAAATAGATTATATTGACAAATTAGAATTTAATTGATACAATTTAAAAGTCTAAAACTGAATTAGCCCTAGTGCAAAAAAGTTTAGGACTTTTTTTTGGGTACTTAACCCTAAATTTCTTGGATTATCTAAAGTTCTCGTGAGGCTGGTAATACTTGTGGTTTATTTTTCTACTTTAAGGGTTGTAAACTTGCACAATCATGGCTTATTTGCACTTACAAATAATAATATATTTTATATAAAGTGATTAATCTAACATGAAAATACTGCACACTTAGGCTGCTTTTGGTTACTTGGACTTTTTTTTAAACAGAATTGAGGTCGGATCTGATAATGACGTGATTTTTAATATCTCATACAATATTTGATAAATATGCGAATATAACATGGATAACATAAATTCTTCAGTCTTCCCCTCCACCTTTGCACCATTGTCCTCAACACGACCTCACCGTTACCTTCCGCCGCCACCTGTCAAACTGCCACTGACATCGCCTCACCTTGCCGTGCTATCGCCAAACGTCGTTGCGTCCCCTGTTGTCACCCAATCACCGACCCATGACGCCCTGTCGGCGGCCATCTCTGTCCCTTTCAGATCCTTGACACTGCGATTCGCGCAGCGTCGTGATTGGCTCAAATGGTGTCGTCGGCCTTAGGCGACGCCAGTTGATCTCTGAACCTCTAGTTGCATTCAAGGATATCCGCTAGCATGTTCAGACATCACCGCGAGCCATCTTAGTTATTGATGAACATGACGAGGAAAAACCTGGAGTGGCGAATCGAATCAAGCAGCTTGGGCTAGATCTCGATCTCCACTTTGTCATTGTCCCCAGAATAGTAGATCCCCAGAGCGTGAAAAAGTGGGCTGCGAAGGTCTTCCTTGTTTTTTCCCGTCTGAAGCTCTCGAACACGTCATGCTTCCATTGATGAATTGAAGCAGAAGATGCTGTTTTCGTCTCTCGATTATTTTTATTCCCATGAGGATAATGCGCCATTCTTGGTAATCATCCTAGTTAAGAAAAATGCGGAAGAGAGGAATAGAGAATTTTATGTATATTTCCATATGTAGTAATGAGGAATACATGAACCTATTTATAGACTACATGATATGATATCTAAGGAAATATAATCAATCAAATGACATGATCTATCAAAAGAGATATATGCATATTCCTGAGAGATATGCGAAATTAATTTAACATAATATTACTAATATCCCCTCAAACACAAGATGATGAATTGAAACGAATCAACTTGATTAGATGATAATCCAAACGTCACAAAAATCTTCAATTAAAATAAGCTCAACGTATCTAAGATGAAATGGCGTGTGATGGCTCCAAACTTCCGTTGATGAGAAGATTTCAATATGTTGCTCGTCTAACAACTATGAGTTTGGTGATGGTGTTGGTTTCTCAAAACACGAAGTGAAAAGTAAAGAATCATAGGCATTTAAGCCAAACAACATGCTTCCTTTTGCAGTTGACTTTGCTGCTAAGATAGTACGTGGTTAATAAGGCTAGCGTAACTACACCAAGTGGGCACTACTGAGCACGGGTTATTGTGGGAAGATGTGTCTTCATAGCATCAAAAAATACCTTAGTGGAAAAGAAAAGCTCAATTTGGTGATGCGTCGCCAACGTTGTAACACGCCATGACAGTTGGTCAAACGCGAATGAGACATTTGGGTGAACACTATTAGGGTGGATTTGTTTTACTAGGTTTGCATCGATGCAAAGCTAAGAATGATAAAGTAGAAAGATGGGGGAAATTTATGGAGTGCATCTGATTTCAAGTTAAGAAAAATGTAAAAGAGATGAATAAAAAAATTTCTATAAATTTTAATATGTAGTAATGAGGAATACGTGAGCCTATATATACACTATATGAGATAATATCTAAGGTAATAAAATAATATAATATCAAATATAATTAATCAAGAATACGCTCTACCAAAGGAGAAATATGCGGAATCAATTAAATATTCTAATATTGCTAATAGTCCTCAATAATTGATTTCAAACTATATGTCCTTATAAATTATCCTCATGTATGGTAATTCTCCTTAACTTATAGGAACATGAACAATCTTATAATTTGTAATTATCCTTCATTGTTTGTACGTTACTGTCATTCTAGGAAGGCGATGCAATGCATCGTTTGAAAATGACTTAAAGTAGTCTACTTCCTCGCGACCTTCTCGAGGGCAGATCAATCCAGATACGTACTAATATAATGGCCAATAACAGACTGTTCCCTAGATGGCGAATCTTACTATTTTATACAGCGCTATCCCCAAGAATGATCATTTCTATGGCTTAGTGCTATTCATATTAATTTGCCGTCCACTGTGTAATAGAACAATTATTGCCTACTTATCTTCTTCCTTGAGTTAATAAATTACAAATGGAGTGGTCCCGGTTGCATATATTACTAGGTCCCCTGGTCTCAGCAAATCGTTTGTAATGGTACACTTGGCAATCACCTAATTTGCTTTTAAATATGTCTGAAGTTAGTCATTGACTTAGACTGAAGGAGAGACTTTCCTGGAAGGGGACTCGCAGACCGACTGCAATTAAATTATCGAATTATGCAGATTTCACGTGTAGTGCGAAAACTGCATAATTAAATGCTATAATTGATCCTGTCCTTGTGAACTTGGGTGGCGACAAGCTTTTTCTCCTGTAGACAACGATTGATTCAAAGGAGATTTCTAACGATTCGGGATTGCAACATTCCTATTATCATGTTAGTGGAGTTAATAAAGTGGGATTGTGATAGATTCCAGGCAGGAATGAGACTGAAGGGAAAGAACCCTTTCTTAATCTCCTTTTTGCACTCATCCACTCACCTTGTAGAACTTTAGACCATCAGTTGTGGACTCTGACTTTTAGTTGAGACACAGAGAGTCAAGACAGCAAATAAGGTTTCGGTTCAGGTTTATACCCGAGCTCTCTTTCTTTCTAAACGGGAAGTCTATTTTCAGGAATTATACTGTAAATACATCATCAGTTGTATGTCTATTTCCATGTAAATCATTTCAAATAATGCATTTTACCTTGTAATTTTCCCACAAATTAAAAATAGTTTTCTCGGTTAAACTCGAGGCCTCAAGTAATCGATTGAATGGACGAATTTTTCAATATCATAGATTGAATTTTGGCTTACTTGTAATGATGCCCTGCTTAACCTGTTTGAATGTTCGTGCCCCTAACCGCCTGCCAAAGGACTTTTATATTTTTGCTTGCAATTAACCTTAATGGTCCTCAACCCACCCCGCGGTGGACGAGATGGTTTGCACCTCGCCCCTCAACCGGTAGGGAAGAGGTTCGAAACTTCTCACCCCCATTGCGCGACTCACCTGTGGCCCGTGGGAGGTGAGTCCCTACGGGTCACCCAGGATTTACGTCGCCAGCTGTACGGCGGTTCCCGAATCACCAAAAAAAAAAAAAAAACCTTAATGGTCCTCACGTTTTATTGGCCTATTATGATTAGAACATGCAGCTTGCAATCTTACTCAAGATAGTCTCTTCCATTTTTCTCAGTCAATTAATAAAATCTACCAAACAGATCTGTCTAACATGATTAATGGAGGAGCGTATCACTAATATAGCAAAATTATAATTCGAACCGGTCAATTATTAAATAATATTAGAAGACACGTCATGCATGAGAAGTCTAAGAAGTGAAATTTTTAACTAGCACGTCGAGACTCATACAAGTAATCAATTTTTTTTAAACCATAATAAGAATATGTCATCCGAACTTAATTTGTAATGTCCACGTCAGCATACCATCTTTCTAAATTAATCGATCCTATTGATAAAATGTCTCCTTCCATGTGTAATAGTGGAACTTTTTATACAAAATCCTATTCCACGTTTGAAATAGGGGATAGAAATCAATCGACGTCATATAATTCACGAATATTCGTGCAATGGCTTCGATTGCTAGATTATATTGGAGGCACACAACATGTCAAATTGTTTTCATGATGATTCGGCCATCTTCTTGGGTCCATGAAACATAATTGGGCAACTTTACTTAATGGGTTCATTAGTGAAACCTTGACAGAGGGTAAAAAAATCAAGATTCCCCAGCTTATAAAACATCATTGTTTTGGCTAAAAAATCATTTAATGAAACATTAATAGATGGTAAATGTATTGCATCGATATAAGTTTGGGATTTATTATATTACAAGAAAAAGTTTAAAGTAAATTTATCTCAACGGACATAATTTGAAGTTTTTGGCGTCACAAAAAAAAAATTCAAGGTAAATATGTCATTATAGACATGATTTGAGATTTTTCTTATAGCTTCTTCCTTAAAAGAATGTGCATTATTTGATGTTCTAAATCATCTATGCCTCCATCTTATATTTTGGATAATGTTAAAAATAGGATTAATACTATAAAAAAAAAAAAACTCTGAATTATGTCCATTATGAAAAAATATTTAATATTCTTTTATATCACTAAAAACCCTAAATTTAGATATTATAATACAAATATCCAAAGCATCCTACAACTCATTCCATTTTTTGGTGTTAAAGCCGGAGGCTCAATACTCACTTCTAAAGGACGACTTGGAATCATCCTCAACTCTTGGAGCAGATATGTTTATGCCAGGTATCATCACATTGCGAGGTATTTTATTGGTTTGCAATTAAATTTCATATCATAACATTGGTCTTCACCAACTTCGCTTTATACCCAATAAAATGGGAGAATCACCAAAAAAGTCATAAACCTATTATAATTGTATCAATTCAATCCTAAACATTTTTTTTTTATTTTGTCAATGGTTAATACCCTGAAAAACTTCAAACTGGTAGACATGTGACAAATTTACCCCAAACCATTTTTTTCGCCATGAAAAACCCAAAACTAGTACACATGTGACAAATTTATCCCAACCGACTATATAAAACTCTAAAATAGTACATTTATAACAAATTTACCCAAACTAATTTATTTGACTGCAAAAAACCAAAAAGTGGTAAATTTATGACAAATATATACTCCACTAAATTGGATTAATACCACAAAAAATCACAAAAATTATAAACTATAACAAACGAAATGTAAAATTCAAAATTGGTATACCAGTTAATTATCACGTATTATTTAACTTATTAATTTGACAATAAAATTCAACGAAAACTAACAAAAGGTAAATTTGTCATAAGTGTATCAGTTTGAGGTAAATTTGTTAAATATATACCAGTTTGAGGTTTTTAGTTGTCAAAAAAATAGTTTGAGATAAATTTGTCACAGATATACCAGTTTTTGGTTTTTTTTTTATATCAACTATTTTGTCAATTCAATTTTAAACATTTTTACAATTGTATCAATTTAGTTCATCTAACCAATTTTGGTCGACTAGTGTTTATGTGGATGTCAACTTTTTAATACATACTAACATGAATAATTTTTTAATAATAATTTTTCGAATTTTATTAATTTTTCCTCTTCTTCCTCTTTTTTTTCTTTTTTGCCCTTGCCAGCCTCATCATGGCCTTCTTGACTGGAGGCTGAAAAGGAGCGTGATCCCAGCGAAGGAAGCACGGCGGAGGACTGGGAGGAATAGACGGCACCATCCCATCGAAATCTCCACCCCCTCCAATGTGGCTCGCGGTCGGCTACATCGTTGTTCATCCAGTGTGGAGACCTCCAAATCTGGCATCACCCATCCCAGTCAAGCAATCGGAGAAATCCGTCGTTGCTCATCCGAATGGGGCTGGTGTAGCCTAGCCGACCAGTCGTAGGAAGCCGTTGGTCCACGAATGGCAACAGACGCAAGCCCCTGATTTGGAGTTTTTTTTTCATTTTTTGGTCGAAGCCTGATTTGGAGTTCATGTGCAGAAAAACTGTAGCCTTTTTAATCGTAAAATTTTAAAAAAAAAAAAATGCTGTCCACTCCCCACTCCAACAAATCCCAATGCAAAAGCAACGTGACTTGGGTACGCTGTCTATATCTCACTTCTGTTTAATCAGCATGCGTTTGCCAGACTTCGGCTCTAATCAGTCGCTGGAGAAGGAAGAAGACAAAAAAGGATAAAAATGACTTGTTTTCGAAATTATTTCGAATATGACCTCATATGGCCATTTATCTACCTTTGAATTTATCTTTATTGTTTCGCAAAACATTACCTGAAACTTTTTCAAAATTAGCACGTAACATCATAGTCAAATTGATGGGAATTTAGCTTAGTGATTGTGAAAACGAAAATTTAATAGGGTCAAATTAGTCGATCAAAGATTAATTTACGTAATAATTAGGAAAAAAAAACATATTTAGTGAAGTCAATGAAGCCCAATCAAATATGCAAAGCATGGCCAATCTTGAACCCATGTAGCAAATAAACAAATCAAATTTAACACAATAATTTGTATGCCAATTGTGTAAAATCAATTCTACTATGACTAGCATTTCTCGTCAGAAAACTTAATTTTCTAAGATCCACGAACAAAAGAGTTGAGGGAGAGAGGGCGCTAGATAGAGTTGCAAGAGCAGCCAGAGAAGGGTACGAGCAAAAGCAACTCTCTTGAGCGTGGTGCTCCAAAAGAAAAGGAATATCTAAAACTGGAGTTGCAGAAATATAATTTGGCAACCATGTTAACTCGTCACCCGTTTCGAAATCGTCCCCCGACTCATGGTCAAATACATACCCACTTTTCTCTCTGGATAAATCTGTGTTCTTAATCATATAAAAATGAAAAATATTTGAGCAATGGTCTTTAATCTACCATAATTTGGACTACAAAAAATAAATAACAAAGAATTATAAATTATTATGGAGTTCACTCATTCAAAAATTTGTAAATCATATCGAGTTATTATTCACGCAGTAAATCAAAATGGACAGCGCGTGGAGAGGATGCATATGACATGAGGAAGGGCGCATCTTTGCTTGTGAATGAAGTCATCAAATCGCATGGTAGCACATAAAACACGTTGCCACCACTTATAGACCAGAGGAAAACAGGGGGTTAAGGCAAAAACGTAAGTGGGAAAAGGAACATGGGTAAAACGACACAAACACTTGCTAAATAATGTAAGGTAATTTATGTAACACGCGTCAAAGTGGTTCACAGGGAAACTTGTGAAGAGTTTCCATTAAACTTTCATGAGCTGCATTTTCCTTCTTCTTTTCATAGAGAAAGTTCCCGAACAAACAGCAAAATGACATACAAATGGCCCCCAGTGTCTCTGAGCTCCCGCTTCAACTCTCTCCATCGGCCTGCTTTGTTGGCCTACGAATCCGGGTGTTTTGTCCCTGTTTCAATTCCCCCGGATTTGACGTAACCCGAACAGCACCCATCCCATGAGGGTGGCTGCTTCTCATGTCACAAGAAGACAGTAAGGTGCAAAAGTGGATAGACATCTCAGTATTACACAAGTCCTCAATGTCTGAAACGTGTCATTTTGGGCCCACGTCAGAAACCTTGCATCCTCTCTCTTTTTGATTAATATTTTTACTTTTCTTTCGTCTTTCTTCTTTTTGCTCTTGCCTTCTTCTTCTTCTTCCTCCTTTCACCCTCTCTCCTCTCTCTTCTGCGTTTTCTGATACAAAGAACAGACCCACTCTTTTTTTTTTTTTTTCAAAATGCTCTCTCGCTTCCAAGACGCCGCCGCCTCCGCACGTTGCCTCCATCTCTGCCTCCATCTTCTCCCGCTTCTTCTCCAACCTCCGGTGCCGCCACCTCCCGTCCAACTCCTCTCACGCCCTCCGCGTCAGTGCCCGCGTTGGCCAGGAGCTCGAGGACCTCTGCCGCGTCGACGAACCACGCCACCGCCTTCGCCTCCACCTTCGCCTCGTCCACTGCCTACCCGACCCTGGTGGACCTCGAATCTGTTGTCGTCTCCAGCGGAGTGAAAGGAGGAAGTCTTCGGGAGGAAGTCTTCGGAAGAAGAAGAAAGGGAAAGAAAAAGAGGAAAGAAAAGTGCGCGGCGAGAAGTGAACAACGTTCAGACCGAAAAAGAAAAAAGAAATAAGTGACCAACGTAGGAAGTTGCGAGTTGACACTCAAATAAACAAATCAATTTAACACATCGATCCATTGCCAACTTTGTGAAATCAATTTCGCTATGGCTAGCATTATTCATTACAAAACTCATTTTCTATGATCTGCGTATAAACAGGAAGACGGAGAGACGGCGCTTTAAATAGAGTTACAAAAGCGGCCAGAGAAAGGTACAGGAAAAGGCATCTCTCGCGACCGTATAATGCTTCCAAAGAAAATGAGTGACAAAGCGGGACTTGCAGAAATGCACTTCGGCGACCATACCAGCTCGTCTCCCGAATCTCATAGCGGAATAGAGAACGTGATAAATATCTCATCGCGTTGGCTAAGGAAATTATAGTTATGCCCTCAGCTGCGGAAAGTTTTTACGAATAGTTGGATCTCCCTCTCAATGACATTCCTTATGTCGAGTTACCAAAATATTTTTCTCTTCCATAAATATTTATTTCTTCGCATTATGTATTCTGATTGATAATTTCACTTCGTTAGGTAATACCTCAAATATTTCGAAATTATGTGAGTCGAAAGTAAATTAATTATTACACATTTGACAAAAAAAAAAAAAAAAAAAAAAAAGTAGAGCACTCTTTAGTACTAAACCCATAAGAAAATATGGTGCGCAACTATTGTTTGTTAACCATATATCTATAAACCATGATGTTCCCATCCATTCCATACCATGGTCATCGAGTTATGACCTTAGATGGTTGAGAAAATAGAGATATAATTACGTGACAGTTTTTGATTTATTATGAAAATAACAATTATAACAGTCTATTATAGACCATAAAAAATCATATCATAAATGACCATATATATATTGTCGTGGGACTCACTTCTTCGAGAATTTGTGACTCACAATGTATTGTTATTCTTACATTATCCTAAGGACTGTTATACTAATAAAGCCTGAGAAAATATTGGATGCACTTGGACCACCAGGCTAGCTTGCCCTTCCTCTCCCTCCGCTTTTCTTAAGGGACTCATTCTCCTTCTCTCTACTGGACGACGACCTCCTTCGCG
Source organism: Eucalyptus sideroxylon x Eucalyptus melliodora (assembly GCA_016097485.1). NCBI lineage: Eukaryota > Viridiplantae > Streptophyta > Magnoliopsida > Myrtales > Myrtaceae > Eucalyptus > Eucalyptus sideroxylon x Eucalyptus melliodora. Next base: position 68,591,829 of record CM027831.1, on the reverse strand, counting down.
TTCTCCATTATTTCTCTCCCGTTTTTTGTCTGCGAGTTCCATTCCTTGTCTCTGGACATCGAAGTCCCATCTTCAGGAAGATCCGACTCGCAGGCCTGGCCAACAGTCCTGGCGGCTCACCGACTCAGCACCCCACTCCCACGACTTGATCCACTTAACAAGGCCGCCATCCTTCAGACGATACAAACCCAGGGTTAATATTCCATTTCACTTCCCACTCCACTGGCAAAAGAGGAAACCATGGACACCGAAGCTTCATCGTAACAGCCTACTCCCTTCTCCTGCTCACCTCGATTTCCGGAGTTTCCATGTTTCCAGCTGCTACTCCGTTTCTTCCTTTAACATTTTTGCTTCTTCTTCTTTTTTCCTTATTTTCTTTTCCTCTTTCTTCGTCGTCTTGGAAAGGTTTGAGACGAGCGAGATGTTGGGGACTTTCCTGGCTTCGACGCCGCTGCTGAAGGAGGCGTGGAGGCTGTGCACCACTGCGAACGCGATGGGGTGTGGTGCCTTTGTGGTGGAGCAAGTCGGGGGCGTGGGGTACGTGGCATTCTCAGGCGTCCAAGAGCTGCCGGTGCTCGGTTGGGATCCGAACTACGGCATGCTGGTGTCGCTGGATGCGGCCGGCCACGGGCTGTTCGCGCAGTTGAATTACCGTTTCGATCGCGAGGAGCCGGCCATGGTCCACTCCGGAGTGCTCCAACTCTTCCTTCGTCACAAGACTCCCTCTTTTCAAGACAAGGTTGGCAACTTCTATTGCCCATCTGCTCTATTGACTCCTCTATAAAGTTAAATTTTACATCGCTTACAGCTCTCATCATAAATTTATTGAATTATCTAAAGCTTTTGTAAGGTTCATTATACTTATGGTTAATCTTTCTTTTTGGTCGTTTTATGGATCTTATACTTGCATAGTTGTAACATATTCACAATTATCTCATAATTTACTCTTATATTGAGTGATTTATTTATAGAATTCTTAACGTGAAAACTTTAGTACTTTAACTTTATTCGTTTGGTGAAAAATATAGCATTTTCCTAAATTTGTTTTCAAGGAAATCATTTTTTGGGAAAACAACCATATTTTTCAATATTTGACTGAACTTTAAAAATGAATTAGAAAATATTTTCTGATGTTCGTTAAAGAAAATCTTTTCCTGCATGAACTCATTTTCAATATTTTTTTATTATTTTCAAATTGATTTTTCAATTTTTAATTTTTTTTCTTTCCTTTCTTTTTTCTTCTTCTTCCTTCGTTAGCCAGTCACCAGCTATGACAACGCTCGACCATTGGCAAGCTTCGGCCTCGCCCTAGGCCGACGAGGCTTTGCCTTGCCTAATTGAGCGACATTTGAGTCCTGCCCAACTCACCAAATCTGGCAAGATCCGAGCTCGCCAGCCTCAAGCGAGCTCGACTTTGCCAGATTAGGCAAGGTTGGAGCTCGCCAAAGGCCGGTTGTCAGCCGTTGCCATAGCCGACGCCAGCTAAGCCCAAGGAAGAAAAAGAAGAAAAGAAAGAAAAGAAAAAAATTAAAAATTCAATTTAAAAAAAAAAAAAGAAAACATAAAAAGAAAAAGAAAAATTGTTTGGTGAAAGAAAGTGAAGTGGAAAAAGTTATGGAAAATGTTTTTCACTTTTTGAAAAGTGAAAAACATTTTCTTCATTTGTGAAGGTGTTTTTTTTTTTTTTTTCTAATAGTACAAAACGTTTTCATTGACTAATTCATTTTCCGTTAAGCGAGTGCCAGAAAATCCAAAAAACGTTTTCTTTAAAATTATTACCCGTCAAAAAAATGGAGCCTTAGTGATTAAAAAATAGCATAGTAGAATAACTCAAATTTGCTATGTAATTATTCTCGATCATTGTAATTTTCTTATAGGTATGTATAAATGTCAAGTTATTAATCGCCATTCTCATATAGTAATTTAACTTTAAAGTAGTAATATTGAATATTCGAATGACTATTTCAGGAAAAATCATGACCGATACCCTTAACTAATCAATAAAGTTCTCTAGGCTTTTTCATAGGCTCGAAGTTTTGTGCTCACCTAATGCTAGTTTAATCATCAATAAAAAGAAGATAAAATGTCTCAAATTATCCATGCACTTCGGTTCGATTTAAGCCACACGCCCGGATGTTCAAAGCCAGGCCAATTGCAACTTTTCCTTATTATATTCATGATAGCATCTTTGCTAAATTTAGAAAAGAAAAAAAGTACCCCACAACGATCAGACAGTCATTATTCTTACCTCTTACCAAAAAAAAAACGATCAGACAGTCAAGAAAAGATAAAGTTAGTCTGGGCTTAGCATGCCACCCTACGCCAACCCTTTCCCTTTTCATTTGTAAACTTTCTTTCTTTCCCACGATTAAAATATTTGATTTTATTAAGGCACGGGCTGTCCGAAGTGAGCTGGCCAAGCTTAGGCCCGCGATATTGTCCTTCGGGCCTGTCAATGTTGATCAACCTTGGGCAACGGGTCTCACGGCCCGTTTAGTCCATGATAACCTCTAGGACCAAATTTTGAATTATTGTGAATCCGATGATTTTGGTTTGGAGTAATGTCAAACCGAACCGTTCATGAGACAGATCTGCTGGTCATGAATGGTACTCTTCTCATAAAATTTATTCAAATACAAAAGCCATACATATAAATACATTCTATACACATGTTAAAACATATTTGCACACTTAACATATTTTGTTGAACGTGTTAGTGTTGTTCTAATAGCATAATAAACAGTTCCACAAGTTTAACAATTGCAGTATGACCAATGATTTTCTATCCGGTCTATTCCCATAACTCTTCTAGTCTAACATGATTTGGTCAAATTTAATTTTTCATTAAAGCTTTTGAAGCGTTGTAATTGAGATGTTTTCAGGAAGCATTTAACTAGATCTCAAGAAATCTTATATATGGATGCAGATTCATAACTTGCTGGTTGAAACCAAGTCAATAGTGATCACAGGCCATTCCATAGGAGGATCGGTCGCATTCCTCACAGCTCTTTGGCTACTCTCCCAGCTAAAATCCATCTTCCCACTCATGTCGGTCTTTTGCATTGGTTTCGGCTCTCCTTTCCTCGGCAATGAGTCATTTTCCCAAGCAATCATCCGCGAAAGATGGGGTGGCAGCTTCTGCAACATTGTGTTGACGCACGATATAATGCCGATGTTATCTCTCAACCAATCACTTGTTTTGACTCCCCAATGGCAAGCCCTCATAAGATTCTGGTACACGTCTATGATGTCACTGAATTCTATGAATTTCGCTAATCTCCAATTAATTGAAGAAGACAAAGCTTGGTTATTTTCCTTCACTATGGCCGGCATGGAGTGCCTGGCGAAGGTAGGGGAAGGCTTAGGAGGGAGGTTGTTTTGGCCCTTAGGGAATTACTTGTTTTGTTCAGACAATGGCACGATTTGTTTGGACAACGCTGTATCTATCAACAAGATGATGCATTTGATGCTAAGGACAAGCTCTCCAAGTTGTGTCATTGAGGAGCACCTTAAGTATGGGTGGTATGTTGAGAGACTTACTCGTCGGTCTTTAATCAAAAGCTTCATGGAAGGAGGTCTCTCTAAATCAAGCTATGAGGCAAGTCTTTCAATGACTTTGAACTCTTTGGGGACATCTCAACAGGTAGGGACACGGCACCTTAGATTATCAAGTCATCGTGATATGTAATTGTATCAATCTAGGCTTTTTATTCTTGGGTGCAATTCCATTGATTTTAAAAGTTGTTTGATACTCTACTTTGCAGGCATTCAGTGCACTGGCAAAAGATTGCTTGACAATGGCGAGGCAAATGGGACGCCACCCAAACCTAAACGCCGCCAATTTAGCTATTAAGCTATCCAAAATCACTTCTTATGGGACAGAGATGGAGTATTATAAAACTTATTGCGACAAGTTCGACAAGCAAAGAGGATACTATGATTCTTTCAAGCAGAGGGGGGCCTCAAAGAGAGAGTTCCACGTAAACATGAATCGGTTCAAGCTTGCGGCCTTTTGGGACGAGGTCATACGCATGTTGGACAAGAAAGAGCTCCCACACAATTTGCACAGAAGCTCAAAATGGGTAAACGCGTCGCAGTTCTATAAGCTTCTTGTGGAGCCATTGGATATCGCGGAGTATTATCGGTTGGGGATGCATCTTAGAAAAGGCCACTACATAAGTAATGGAAGAGAGAGGAGATACAAAATTTTCGATCAATGGTGGACCGAGAGAGTTGTTACCGAGAAACTGGGCAATGCGAGAACCAGGTATGCAAGCTTGACCCAAGACCCTTGCTTTTGGGCAAGGGTGGAGGAAGCAAAGGAGTGGCTGGACAAAATCAAGAGGGAGAGCGACCCAAACAACCTGGCTTTTTTTCGAGACAGACTAGATGAGTTTGAAAGATATGCAATGAAGCTAGTTGACAATAAAGAGGTGTCTGCTGATGTAGTGGCTAAGAATTCGAGCTTCAGTCTATGGTTAAAAGAATGGAAAGCGACAAAATCACAGATTTCTCCCTTTAATAGCATCAATTGACGTGGCATCGAGCTCCACCCTGGGTTGATAAGGGGCCATCCCCATCGGATCTAGAAGCTCAGCTTCTACAGCCGTGGAGAATTGGCTCCCATATATATTTCTTTGACATGGTACGCCACTCAACCGAGGATTAATTCGTTGTTCTAGTGTAATATTACAATAGAGCAAGATTTCCTATGGTGCCGCAGACTGAGGTAGGTTATAAGTATGTCGAGCCCTGGCAGACAATAATCTTTTATGTACGGATTAATATACTGATGATAAAACTTGATATGATGCACCAAGGATGATATTCCGCAGTTACATCAACTCTCAAACTTTCTCACCGATTGACTTAAGATGTATGATGGAATGCTGAGTGATGTGAAGATAGGAAATATAGTTCTACGCTATGAACAAATTCGAGCTTTCATGCTTTTTTGAAATTTTTTTGGTATGTTAACTTAGTGGTTATGTCTTGCACAAAGAAGGTATCAAGTACAAATGCTCATGACATATGCCTGAGGCAGAAACATGATAGAATTTTTTTCAATTTATTCTAGGGGCAACCATCGTGTAACATAGGATACAAGAGCATCGAATCATTAATTTCCGTTCTGTGCATCAATGTTCCTAACAGGTCCTGAAACCATCTTTAGGCATCAAACACCCACCAAAGCATTATCATACCTAAACCCGCACCTTAAGCAACCGGTGTATACTTGAATGTGTCCCAAGTAATGGGACACAGAGTCGGCTGAAGAAACACCGAGCAGGTATAACATATCCACAAAATTGCTATCAAACAGATAGTTCTACTTGCATTGCCCAAGTAAAATGGCTCGGGCTTGAAATTCTTCTCTTCCATGACCATCCTCACGAATATCGGGACTGCGTATCCTCCAACCCATCTTATCGTGAATATGGAAGTTATGGCAGTCAAGACTCCATTCACTTTTTTTTTTTTTTCTTGGTCGAAGACTCCATTCACTTTGAAACGTTGGAATTCCAAGTAGAACACAGATGGCTGCGCAGAGCCACACTGCATTAGATGGGACTTTGTGCTCTGGATGCACTTTTTGCCATATCAATGAGGTGGGATGCCCTTGTCTCTTGAACGCATATACCTGAAGAGAGCCCGAAACTTTTCAGATGGTGAAGCGTAACAAAGGAAAAGAGGAATAAACATTGACCATTCTTGCTGCACTGGTAGCGATGGAAAGCCTTTCAAAAAAGAATGCATCAGAGTATTTGAGCCAGAACAAACACACCCGCCATCTCATTGATTGGATCATATAGATAGTCAAAGTCCTGAAAGTATCAACATGCACAACATAGCATAATACAGCAAAAACAAATGGACCCCACGTGGGGCTGGTAAGATGCGCAGCCCAAAAATAAAGGGAACCAATCGTATGTTAAAAGTTCACTAAAATAAGATCATTGAAGATCTTGGAGGACTTTGTTCCCAACTTCCTTTAAATTCTGTCAGAAAACAGACCAGCAACTGAGTTTCAACAAAATGGTTTTACATGCACCACTTTCCCTTCTAAGTGTTCTTGTTAGTTTTTTAGGGTCAGTTCTACTATCGTCTCTTGAAACAGAAGAACAAAGAACCTGTTGGATTTTTGATGTATCAGTACTGCTGTTTTTAGACTTAAAGTTTCTCTGTTCTGTTTTTTTTTTATATACTGTTCTAGTTTATTTTCTGACTTAGTCAATTATGTTATGCAGTTGTTGTTGTGTTATTTAGGAAGTTAAGTACTTGTTCAGGTGCAGTTACAAGCTGAACGTGTGTGTGTGTGTGCAGTTATTTTTTTTTTGGTTTAAGTCGTGTTCTGTACTTGACTTTTTTTATCAGAACTGCAGAAGACAGTTTCCATGCTCTGTTCTCTCTGTTTCCTCTGTTTTTTCATCTTTCTTCCTCAATATCTATAGTTCTGGTTTTTTCTGCTTCTTTGCTGCTTTAATCAGAATCAACAGTGGTATCAGAGCATCGAATGATCTTGAGGGACGGTGAAGTGAAGCAAGTAGAATCTTCGTAAGGTTCAAATTTGCCAAACATTTCAGCTAAGGAAGAAGCTTTGCAGTTTGGAGTTACACCAGCATAACTCCCCGTATGACTCGAGGAGTCTATTTTAGACCCAAAATAGAAAAGATAAATCATGATGCTCAGATAAATAATCTTTTTTGTTAAGAATAATGACACCACCTGCATGACTTTCAAACAAGTTCGTAAGTGTCAAAAGGAACTAAATGCACAAACAAACCATCCTAAGTTATCACCGAACACTTAAAAGATAATACTAGATTGACAGACAAAGATAGCAAAAAATAAAAATGAGAACAACTGGAAAGGAACAAACTGCGAAAGAAAAGCAGATTTAAGCCATTGCGATCCTGCCAAACCAAGTGAAGAACGAAATTACAACCCATCCCCGAACCATGCTTGCAGGTCCTGCATACAAAAGGCTTGATCTATAGAGAGGAGTGACCCCAGAGAAGAGCGTCATCTGGCTGGGGCAGGCAAGGTGCGCAGCCCATAAATAAAGGGAACCAATCGTCTGTTAACAGTTCACAGAGATAAGATCAATAAATATCTTGGACAAGCATCAACTTCTTTCGAAAGAAACCCTCCAAATAGCATAAATAGAACTTATATCGAGGGAAATGAAGCATTTAGTAGTTTGGAGGACGTTCCTAACTTCCTATAAATTCTTTTGGAAAACAGAACAGCATCTAAGTTTCGAGAAAATGGTTTTACATGCAGCAATTTCCCCTCTCTAAAGTGTTGTTGTTAATCTTCTTCAGTCAGTTCTGCTAGCTTTTCTTGAAATAGAAGTGCAAAGAATCTCATTAAGGTTCAAATTTGGCAACATTTCAGCTATGAAAAGAGCTTTGCAGTTCGGAGTTTCCCCAGCATAACTTCCTGTATCCTTTCTGTTTGCTTTTCAAAATTGTTTTTCTTATAAGATGTTATGACTAAAGGAGTCTATTTCAGACCCAAAAAAGATTCCTCTTTTACGTTCATATGCTCTGATAAACAATCTTTTTTATGTTTAAGAGTAATGACACCACCTGCATATGTTTTGACCTTTCAAACGACTTTGGAAGCGTGAAAAGGTACTAAATGCGCAAAAGCAAACTTGGGAAGATGAATCCAACCAAAAAAAAAAACTTGGGAAGATGAAACTAATTGAGCATTGCCAGGCAAATAATTGAGAACGAGCATAGCGAAAGCGCCATACTAGTTGTGATAAAAAGCATTGCCTAATCAGTAACTACTAATCGTCGATAGGAGAACACCTCGACATGAGAAATTCTTGTAGGTAGGTAGAAACACAAGTGGAAATTGAGATAATATAAAGCCTCTTAGTCATCATCCATGTCGTGACCTAACCTTGGGTGCACTACCTATGGTTTGGCTAATTGATTACTAAGTTTAAACTTAGCTCGAACTTTCTCAAACCCATACTAATTCACGGCCTAGGTTCAAGTTCTTAACATGCAAATGATTTTTTAATTAAAAGTCGTCATTAATCTATTGTTGGTGGGTTGATTAGAAACCCAAGTAAAGTAATGGGAGATTTACTTTAGTGGGTTTGGAGATTTGATTACGCTAGATTTCTCTAACTCCCTTTCAGGATTTTTTCTCTTTTATTCCAAAAAAATATTTTGCAAGCAACTTGAATTAATTTTAATATACTTTTCTAACATGTGAGGTGACCATGCCGGTGTACAAATTACCAATTTAACACCCACCGAAGAAAGTAATAAATAAATTACAGGACTTACCATGTAGCAACGAAAACATTTGTAATGTTAAACTCAGAATTCACATTAACAGCCCTAGATATGATTCTAATTAACAGAAGTCACTCAATATTTTAGGATTTTCTCTTATTTAATGAAATCTAATATACGTGCAATGCGATTTAACCCAATGGCATAATTCTAATGACGGAAATTTTTTAATTAAACAGAGCTAGCAACAATCACTAAATGGCATGCATTTTATGAACCTAATTATATATGACATGCACATGATATTTTTTTTTTATCTTTTATTAAAGTTCATAATTAAAAGTTGCTAAAATTAAAAATCTACCTAAAGTGAGATATTATCTACTTTAAGTTAGGAAATAGACTAATTAAATCCTATCTTAACTTAGAAAGATATCTCAACATGCAATTTAATTCAAATATATTATCTAACCTAGATATCATCTAAATATGCATTCTAATATAATTATAAAGGTATCTAACTATTCTATCAATGCAATCTTTTTTGTATTTTTAGGATAAATAAAGCAATCAAAATATTTAAACCATTCAATCCATGAGGGTATATCTATTTAGTAGAATATGGTAGTTTCCTTTGAACATAGCTTTTATGTATGCGTAAATATATGGGTAAATAAATTATAGCAATTTTCAAATAGATCGGAATCAAGGTAGATGTAGGAAATGGAAAGTCAATGTATCTATATGTGGATATCTATAGGAGATCATATAAAAGGGATATTCTTATTTTAGACCTAACTAATTTGATCTAACCAATTAATGAATTACTATAGATCCAGTTGCATTTTATTGGAATTGAGAAAATAGTCCAAATGAATTTGATTTTCGTTTTTTTTTTTCCCGAAGTAACTCTCATCAACTAGTATCCAATCAATTCAAACATGGGAACAAAACCTAATCATTTGAAATTTCGTGAATAAAATCAATAAATTGATCTTAAGCCTTAAAGATCAAAATATCAATTTATAGATTCCTACGAAATCAATAAATTCCATTAAAGCCTTATCGATAGAATCAAAGATTATATGTGGTTGCGAATCAAGAGATAAATCCTAATTGGAGATAGACATATATTAGACAATAAAATATCCAAATTAAATTTAGATAAGATAATTACCTAATTTCGCAAGTAAAATTGCCAAATTTGAACTCAATGGAATCGGCTCGACGGATGACAACAAAATTTGATTCTTTTTACAAATTTGATATTGGAAATCCGCTAATCTAGAAATTTATTTCGGACAATTGAACCTTCTCAAACCGTTTCTTCTTAAAAAGCAAAAATATTTGTGCCAAAATAACATATGCCAAGAAGAACAATAGGCCTTGGACACATAATGAATCTTAAAGTACTATTTCCGCATCTCCTTGACCAAATCCACCCTCATTAGGATTACTTGTTAATGGCTAATCAAGTTTGATAGATTCACCTTCGGAAAAAGTTCTGGCCTGAGATCATAGCCAGCTCCACTGACGGTGAACGGTGGCAATGCTTGTGGACAGGTGAGATGCTGCGACTATGCTGCAGTTTAAAAATTAATTGCTCCAATTTGGTAAACCTGCAAACGGAAAGATAAGCGCGAGAGCGAGCGTTTCTCCAGTGTTATAAGAAGATCTCGAACGCAGGGGAAGAGCTGCAGGAAGCCACCAAGAACACTTTTATTTTGACCACGCCCCTACTGATTCCACGATCATCACTTGGAGTCTACTGGACGTTCTGAAAATCTTTCCACGATCAGATTCAGTTTCTTAATGATGCTCGACGTCGCACATGAGCCAGATGTCGATGGAAATCGTCGACGCCACGGATGTTGAAAAACTAGAGGAAAGAGTTGTTAATAGGCGACCTAAAGTGATCGTCGTTGAAAATTCGGCAACAGTGCAAGGAGGCAACAGCTCGTCATCGGGGCTCTGTTTTTCAAGCACGTCAGGGCATTGCGGCTCAAAGGGGCAACGAGCGTCAACGTCGCGGCAGGGCTTGGTGTCGGCTTGGCACGTCGGGAACAACAGGTTCGCCAAGGGGCTCGATGTCTTGATGGGCGGTTCAGGCGCTCGCTGGAGCACGTGGTCGCAGCTGACTTCGCCGGTGGCTTCGCCAAGGGACGTGTCTCTCTCTACTGGTGGTGTCCAAGTAGTGATGGTCAGATCATGGATAGTCCGCGCGACCATCCATAATCATGAGGAATTGTAAAAATAATATAGTGGAGTCTGTGATTTGCTCGAAGAAAAAGGGGGCAGAGGCGTGAATGTGGTGATGGAAGGAGAGAAATATTGTAAAAAAATCTGAGTTGGGGCAGTCGCTTCTCTGTCTCTGCCTCTCACGCTTTCCTCTCTTTTCTCGTGAATGAACGGGCTATCCCTCGGAATTGTGGCGCCCCTCTTTAGACAAAAGAAAGGACCGCCTTTTATACACCAAGCGACGCGACGCGGTGCCCTCCAAGGAAAGAAGCAAGATTTCTTTTCCTCTTTCCAAACCCGTATCCACGGCAAGAGATACAATTGCCTTCTTTTTTGCTATTTTTTCATTGACCGAATTCCTCCCACTATCCTCAGAATTGACCGTGTCCCGTCTCCCTCACATTCACTTCCTGAAATAACCATGAAAGTACATATTCTGCAAAGATTGTTGCCGACCTAAATTTTCCATGTCCGCACGCTTGTGTCTTTTTTATTTTCACTCTTACTTTCAATATTTCATCAGAAATCTTCCCTTCTGTTGCAAAATATATTCTTTAGTGTATATATTGCATAAATATATGCAATTTACTGAATATTGGAAGGATAATACGAATCTTTTTTGAAAATATCAAATCACCATTCATCATAAGTCAATTTTTGGTTATCAAGAACAACAGGCTCAGGCGAATTCCCTCTCTCTATGGCCTTAGTCCAACTCGTCAACTTAAAGCTCAAAACATCAATTCAAATCCATCCGTCACCGGTCCAATGCAATAATAAAAAGTAAATGCTCCTAAAATCATATGTTATGCAATTTAATTCTAATATTTTTGTCTAAGGGTTAAAAATTAATCCATAATTTTCTATGCAATAAATGAATGATTGGGTCGCCAGAATTTAAGTGTCAACAATCCACAAAGGCTATTACAAAAAGCAGCTTCCGTTTTACTTCGCTTGAGAACATAGAGAGTGATACCATTTGCTTCCTGAAACATGTCGCTAGAGTCATTTAAGAGGTGAGCTTTGCCACCAGAAACACAAGTTAACTAGTGAGATAAGACAAGATGCCAAAAAGGAATCTTGAAGTGCCCTCACTTGCCATCATCTCTACAGCTCAAAAATCTCTATCTCTCTCTCGCTCTCGCTCATTTATCATGTTGATCATCTCTTATGCATTGTATAGACTATTGAGTTCAAATTACTTACTCACAAATTTAGCTATGAACCTAATATTTCCAGTCTTTGTGAGTAAGAAATCCATACTGTCACCATGTATACAAAAAATATTCATTGAGGAAACTTAAAAAATTTACTGCAAAAAGATACTTCCCTTCTATGTTTCCTTTTAATGAGACAGCTTCAAGCATGATATCTACACAAATTTTCTCAGCAGTTTGACCAAAAACCAAATTATCATCATCATCATCATCACTTTCTAGAGGACAAAAATATAATCATCGCCATCCTTTGCTCTTATGACACTTCGGTTGGGAGTTTATCCAGAATGACAATTGGCCTTAATTTTAAAGATCTCATATAATATTGCGAATTAACTTGGGTTATAACAAGTTGTCAAAAAAAAAACTCCCCAGCCAATAGATCAAATCTTCTTTTCTCACTAGAAAGTACTAAAACAAAAAAATCTTCCTTGACGATACTATAGATTTCAAAGAATAATTTATTTGCTTATTATTAACCCCCTATCACCGCTAAAGCCAACAGCCAACGGCGAATGAGGGTACCGAAGTTCTTGTCCACGTTTGGATTTTCCATTTCTGAATACAATTTAAATAATAAATAAACAAAAATTCTCGTTGTGTTGTTGAGAGCTTCTCGGCCTTTGCTCTGTTTCCTTCTCCTTTGAGGAGTGAAAAACCCAAAACCCCTTCACTCTCCTTCGTTTCATCTCCGCCCGAGGACAAGAGCGCCGAGTGCGGGTGAAATCTCCTCGTTTTAATTGTCATTTTTTCTGTAATTTATCTCGTAAAAGTCTTCCCCTTGATTTGGCTTCATGAAGTTGGTAAGTCTCTCTTTAACAGGTGTTCTTAATGCACGTCCTTGTGTCAATTAACGTATCCGTTGCTCACATTCAGTTTAATTTGAATTTGGAACATACCCCATTATGCAGACATGCTTAAACAGCAGGAGGTAAAATCACTAGTGCTTCCAGATGATGGCGGCTTAAATGGCGCAGCATTCATTTTCCCCAATGTCACATGCTGAGTGCCTGTGGGTTTAGGATCTTGATTGATTGTCCCCCAGACCTCTCTGCTCTCCAAAAAAGCTGCTTTCGCCCCCCTCTTTTTTCATCACGCGACCACAAAACTTGAAGCGAATGGGAACCCAAATCGTACCTCCCGGATTTACCGCCATGTGCAAGAAGAAAATAGGCAATCGGGTAAAATTCATTAATTCCCTACATCGAAATTTTGGACCTTCAGCTGATGGATCCGATGGCTGTGAATCTGGGAATGAAGAAAGGGAGAGTACTGAGAAATCCATGAATGCAAACTGCGGAATCGGACACAATTCTTCTCAGCAATTCTACCAAGAACCAAATCATCTACCAAATAATCATTTGCCCCAAAATATAAGAGGCTTCAGACAACGTAGTATCAAGGCATTCCACATTCAGAACCAAGCAAGCAATTGAAGAAGCACCTACTTTGCGTTATTCGGCTTGTATGAGCTTATCCACAACAAACTGAGGACTCCCAAATTCCATTAGGCTCGCAAGACGAACTGGACTCATCACCATTCCCACATTGTTGCTCCCCTTGGCTGGCTCCTCAAACAGCACCGTCGCCCCTGCCTTGTTCACCTTCAATTCCCCTCAAAAAAAAAAATCAACCCCAATAGTACTCAAACAATACTTGGACTGTCACAGCATTCATGCACGTCTGGTATCCTTAGTACATAGTACATTGTTACATAAAAAGTGTACCTTCACCCAAGAAGACAGTTAGAGGAGGGTGAAGCCGTCCTCAGGGTTTGTGCTGTAAGAGTTTTCCTACATTAATTGATATTGTAATTTACCATTTTACGGTTATTGTAAAACGGGATTGGTCTAAAGTGAGATAGAAGGTTTCTTAATTAGTCTAATATATGGCTAGCTAGTGTGAGCCGAGTTGAGCCTAGCTTGTAATGAGGGGGCCTAGCTGAAAATTCTATAAGTAGTGCTCAAGTCTCTCATCTAACCATAATTCTCACATGTATTCTCACATAATGAGTGTTTACCTAACGCTAAAAGGTGATGGGGGCGTCTCATTGAGCCAGTGATACGGAGGGCAATAGAGGAGAAGGACTTACGTGTGGAACATCGATTTTCCGCTTCTGCTTCAATAACAATGGATCCCAAAATATGTGCGTTAATCTTTCAACTCAATAATGCATGTTCTTGTTCTAGTTATGGAAATCTTGGGATTGTGCAATTCGCATCCAACATGTGATATCAGAGCAACCATAACCCTAGAACTTGAACGTATAAAGTTTTGTCCATAATTTGTGATTTTCGTGATTTTTTGTTCAATAAAAATAAAACAGTGTAATTAGCATGATATGTGATTTTGATGATTTATTACTCATGTCACTAAAGTTAAAATCTCACACACACACACACACATATATATGGTATGCATAAGTAGTAAGGTTTATATCATTGGTATGAGAGAGTTTTAAGAATTCAATTGAGTAGTGAACTCCAAAGTGGCACGCTTGATTGGATTTGAGAAATTTCGATCTCGTATATTGATTGGGATGTCTCCTGATCTAATGCGTAATCATACTCCCAAAGAAGGTGATTGTGTATTAGTTCATGGAGGGATACATGATGGTATGGTGAATGAGTGACTGATCCCAGTGGTTCATATGCCCAAAGGTGATAAATTCATAAAGATTGGAATATATTTTCATAACCGCTATCATGTGGGTTGTGTACAATTGCATGTCATGTATTTTGCACAAAGGTAATTATATGATTTTGCATGTAACTCTCTGGATGTGTACTTGTACATCAAGTTACATAGTGCTCACATAATATTAATTACATACATTGCTTGTTATTTTAGTCACATTTTCTGTAATTAATAACTCAAATATTATTGAGGTTTTTACTAGTTTAAATTTTAAGTAGTCGACATATGATTTGCTGCTTGGGAAAAGAGTAATAGAATTTGCTTACCGTCTATGAAGCGTTCCATTCGGAATACTTGAAAAGTGGCTTGTCTACTGATTGCATTGCTAAAAGATGATGGAAGCCCTAGTGGCTTGCAATTATGCCTTGTCTAATACTAAAATTAGGCTACATCTGCAAGGACTTTTTATTATATATATCTCGTATACAGTTAAAAAGGTTGTTTTCAAAAGTTATCTTTTTAAAGAATAATCTCACACATGTTTAAAAAAAATAGTAGAATAAGTGATAGTGTTGATATTATATCTACTCTTAACAGTTATTTAAGGATTTCTATAGATTATTGTCGAAGTAAAATGACTGAGGTAAAAAATAAATCAGTTAGAATTAGTCTTAAAGGTTGTCAGGCTTAATAGTGGCCATGAGTATTTTGGCAAGCATGACAATGCGGAATAGCTTAAAGGATTATTTGTCAAATACTTGGTAAATTCTGGGGTGGTGACTTAATTTACTATGCCTGAAAATCCTGACAAAAAGATTTGGCCGAAATGCATAATTGCACCATAATTAACATGGTGATGAGTAAGACTAATTTATCCAATCTCCTATATTTTGAAAAAAACTCTTTTCACATACAAAAACGTGTTTCTTACTCGCCTCCACTGTGAGCGCGCTAGCTTGGGCCTTTCCCCCTCTAATTGTAGTAGGGGGAGGTTCGAATCCCGGTGTGCACATTGCGCGACTCACCTGTGGCTGGGTTAGGTGGGTGGGCTTGGTTCACTCTTGAGTTTACGCCGCCGGCTGCCGGCTATACGGCGGTTCCCGGGTCAAAAAAAAAAAACGTGTTTCTTACCAAAGTTGTTTCATAAACTTCTTTTGAGTTATGGACTGGACATAAATTACTTGAATCATATTAAATTTAAAGGTGTCATGTAGAAGTGAGGTTATCTAATCCAATATTAAGTGCGTTGGAATTTATATTATCTTACATACATTGTTCAAAGAGGTATTGATTTAATGACCCTAAAGAAGGTACAAGAATTATGGAATCACATATTGTAAAATTTCTACAATTTGACATAATTGTAGAGGATAGTTGCTCTCAAACTATTAAGGATAATAGTACGATGGAAGATCACTGTGTCTTTGTCTTTGCCCATATAAATAATTGTGGTACAGACAATTGTGGAATCTTCTAAACCATAGACTAAACTTGTTGAGGTTCAATGTACTATTTTTGATATAGTTTATGATGAAATTTCTCAAACCTTTCAAGTGCAGAATGAAGTGGTTGTAGCTTTATTCAGGAGATTTGTTAGAGAAAGACGATCAATTATATCATCAGACTTTATAGTCTATTTGTGAGAGCATGACTGCAATATCCACTACATGGTTGATTTAATGACTTATATAAATGTTGTTTCTTATTCTCAATCAAGTATGTGATTAGATCCCATAAAATGCGATATGCAATCTATGAAATATCATCATGTTTGGAAACTTACTGACTTACTTAAAGATAACAAGTTCATTAGTTGCAAATAAGTGTACAAAATTAAAAGGATTTCAAAGAAATGTTATAGAGCTTAAAGCTAAATTGGTAGGTAAAGTTTTTACTCTGAAAGAGGGGTGGATAGTTTTTTTTTTTTTTTGATACCTAGGGAACCCAGTACAACCAGCAGCCAGCGGGTAAACCCTGGGGCGACGCTAGCGGAGGACCCACCACCTCAACGTCGCGCTTAAGATCTCGTGCGTCCTGCGGATTTGAACCCCTCCGTCTTGGGTAGACTTCATGGGGGCTCTTATCCAACTAGATCACCACAGGCGGTGGTTATAATTCTAAAGAGGGGTGGATAATTAATAGTGAAAAAATAATTATTTCTTTCTAGCAGTTTTTAAAGATTCTTTCAAAGTGAACATGACATTAATAGCTCTTTTTGATATGAAGTTACGCCAAATTGACACAAAATTCATATAATGCAATCGGAAGATTTTGCAACACATGTTTTAAGTAAACTTGTGTGTAGACTGAAAAGTCTTATTCATGGTCTTAAGCAAGTTTCCAAATAATATTATTAAAGTTTCATAGTGTTGTCATTTTGGGAACAAAATAATTTAGTATATATACTGCAAGATCAGTGGGAGGAAATTTATTTTCCTCATACTCTCTGAACATGATATTTCGCATACAAGTAATGACTTTAAGGCATCTTTTGTCCTTAGCATTGAGGTTTGTAAGAATTGTTCTCGCCATATATATTGGATTTTATTAGGTTTATCTTAGAGGACATTTGCTGATCGTATTTAAAAATATTCAATATACATCATTGCAAGTCAGGAATTGCTCATGTCATTAAGGGTGATGGACCGAATCTATTAGATTGTCCTTATTTAGATATTGAGAAAATTCAGTTAAAGGGTGTACCTTGTGTCAGTGCATTTAAAAGTATAATGTATGCTCGAATTTGTACTAGACTAAATATCGTCTTTGTGATGGGATTTCTAGGTAGATATCAGTCAAATCTAGAATACAATCATTAGGTTGCTGCCAAGAAGGTTTTAAGGTACTTAAAGAGGACAAGAGATTATATGTTAATATACAGATATGTTCAATTCTTACAACTAGTAGAATATCTAGATGTAAACTTTGCTAGCTGTTAGGATGACATAATATCAATAACGGAATATATATATATATATATATATGTTAGCAGGAAGTGTAGTTGATAAAGTTCTATGTCATCTTCTACCATGGAAGCAGAGTTTGTAACATTCTTTTAGACTATTACTTGGGCTATTAGGCTCCGGAACCTCATTAAGGAGTTGACCGTTTTTAATTTTATGGATTGATCCATACGATTGTATTACGACAATAAATTTGTAGTATTAACAGCAGAGATCTCAATGGGTCTAAATATTTGACAGTCAAATTTTTTACCATAAAAAAACGGTACAGAAAGGTAACGTTATAATATAGCATATTTCCACAGATGATGTGGCTATAGATCCACTAACTAAAGGACTTCGCTCTTCTGTTCTTGAATGACATGTCATTAATATGAGCTTAATAGTATCATGAGATGCTGTTGTTTAGTGTGAGCTATTTTGACTTTACTTTAATAAAGTTCACATCTGTGTTCGTTACAATTAGTAACGGTTTGATATGTATCAACTTTTGCATTGAATAAAATATTTTTTGAATATGTTGTTATTATGTTGAATATATATTGATAAAGTCTCAAGATATTGTATAAACCTTGAGTGAAGGTTAGGGGCATCCGGTTATTAGCATTGTGCATATGCCTTGTTATACATAAAGAAAGGTTAACCGTAAAGACAAGGCATATGTGGGTTCATTGGAACCATAAAGACATTCTCTAGTGACACAAGTTTTTTGTGACGTTTAAGGTAAGAGAATAGTGACTGACAAATGGGATGTCTCTATGACAGATGTTATCAATTTGCACACTACCATATTGAATCCATATCAATAAAGTTGTAAACATTCGTGATCATGGAAAACTATGTGTGTATACATGCAGTTACCGCCATGATTTGGTGTTTAAGACTTTATGAGATATGATTGACTATTAAGAATTATCTCTAAACTAATGTGCGCACATATATTATAATTTCAATTAATATAGTCCAAGTGGGAGAATGTAAGAGTTTTCCTAATGTGGACTACATTAATTGATATTGTAATTTACTGTTTCACGATTATTGTAAAATGGGATTGGTCTAAAGTGAGATAAAATGTTTCTTAATTAGTCTAATATGGGACTGGCTAATGTGAGCTGAGTTGAGCCTAGCCCGTAATGAGGGGGTCTGGCTGGAAATTCTATAAATAGTGCTCAAGTCTCTCCCCTAACTCTAATTCTCACATGTATCCTCATATAAGGAGCGTTTACCTAACGCAACCTAACGCTAAAGGGTAAAGGAGCTGTCTTATTGAGCCAGTGATACGGAGAGCAATAAAGGAGGACTTACGTGTGGAACATCGGTTTTCCACTTCTGGTTCAAGAACGATGGATCCTAAAACAGGTGCATTAATCTTTCTACTCAATAATGCATGTTCTTGTTCTGGTTATGGAAATCTTGGCATTGCGCAATTTACATCCAACATGTGCACCTCTCCATCTCCACTTCTTGTTGCAATGTCGCCATTGACGGCTCAAGCCACACCCATTTAGTAGGACTGCGAAAATCGCCAGGCTCGCCTCCATCTTGCTCGGACGAACTACTGGCATCAAGAACCGGTTGCCCTCGTGGGGAAAGGCCGAAAGTCAGGTGCGAGGGCCACGACTCTGAGTCAGAACGCAAGGCGCGGTGATCGAGAATGAGGAATTGGACGTGAGAGGGAGGTGGTCGGAGAGGGCCAAGCAAGTTCGGAGAGCCATGGCCAGCGGAGCGGTGGAGAGATGGCGCAGACAATAACATCATCGCTGAATTAGTCGGGGGATGATGGAAGAGAAGCACGCATCCACTCGCGTGCTCTGTAAAGTGGATAATCTCTCACCGACTTTTTTTTTTTTTTTCTTTCACGAGTTTTCTGGCTATTTTTTTTTATATTTTAATTACTTTGTTTGCTTTCTTGAGACAAAAATTGAAATTAAAAGCATTCTTTTAGATTGATCTTAAGAATTCCAACTCTCCCATTCTTTATGGCGGGTTTTGCATAATGATATCCCCTTATGATGGAATTTTATCTGGATTATATCTTATTTATATTTGATTGTATCCTGTGTTGAGTACCACTAAACGCAAGATATGATAAATTTTATTCTCTTCTGAATTTTGTCATTACTGTTAAATGCAGCCTAAAAGGTGCAAAAATTCCCACTAAAAATATAAAGTACTCTCTAGATGAATATTAGGACATATGTCGTTAGTGAAAGAAAATTTTACACAAGTTCTTTCACCCACCCTCTATTTGAGAGATGGTCAAAAAGTGGATGATTATAATCTTCAAATCGAGGGTTAATAACACCTCTTATGTAATTGATTTTTTATACATTAGGATATACTAGAATTAACTCTTCTCCAAAGGGACCGAGGAATGAAAAAGAAACAGTTACATGAAAAAAAAAATTAAATCCGACATATTTAATTCACATGAAATCGTTATTTATTCATTATAATCTATATAAACAACTTGATGAGCTACTTTAGAGCACTCGGGATTTGTGGGGAGGGATTCAGTACAGCATTTTCTTGCCCTCATCCGATCGTGGGCACTTCAGCAGTATTGCCCTTGTCGTTGACCCAAATGAATACACGGTTACGGCAAATATCGAGAGAGTGAGAAGTTCCCTTCAATAGTATCACGCCGGTCACTTGCTGATTCTCATTCTCGATTGTTTCCTTCGCATTAGGCCCATTTACGCCCACCAACTCCGGCCAACTGGATTTATTTATCGTCTTTGAAAATCCCAAAAGCACAATAATGTCAATGTACACTATTGATGGGATGCCTCACCGTCGATGCTTGAATCCCAAACCATTTGAAATTTGCTCATATCATGAAGAAAGGGAACCGTAAAATTAAGTTAGGCTTACGTGCAACATAGCATGCTGGGTAGGTGCATCCGCCGTCGTCACATTGCAGGTAAGGCTCTTTCAACAAGCTTACAAAGTAGATGTAAGATATGTATGGTGGCCACCCCCTATATGTAATACCCATTCGGACGATGGTTAATAACTATGTTACCATCGTTGAGAAGTTTAGATGAAAATTCTCTCAATATCTAAATCAAGAAGAGAGTTTTAATGACTCCTTGCTATAGTCGAACTATTGTGATTCTAAAAAAAACAAAAATAGATTAGGGTAGAGATACTTCTATCTCATAGATGACTAAATCCACTTATTGCGTCGATGGTTTCCATAGTTGCACAGCTCCCTTTGACTTGGTTATTTTTCTTTTTATGGTTTCTAATGAAAATAAACTTTTTTTTTTTAAGAAAATAAACACTAGTATCTTCTTTATCATTGCTTTTATAGCAACTTATATATTTTTCGTCCCCCCTATTTTGAAGCTCACTTTCTCGGTATATATCTCATTTTTTTCATTTCATTAGTCTGAAAAGAAATACCCAATCTCTTTATCTATTATATCAAAGAACTTCTGTTGTTTTCTTTAGAATTGGAGAAACACTTTTTATGAAGGAGACGAGATGGAAGCACAAGGAAGAGGCCAATTCTACTGGCTAGCCAGCAACAGCATGAGTTCACTGGGCTTGGCATTACGCATGCATAAGCAGAGATGTATTCAAGACTAGGCCAATTCTACTCTACAGCAGATCCCCAGCCGCTAATACGAATTCGAATACAGGGCCACATTTGCTGTAAAGCCGTGATTTCCTCATGGTTCTACAAATGTTTCTTCCTTGCAACAAAGTTACCCATCTGCAGATATTTTGATAGTTTCTTTAGGGCATATAAAGAGTTTGATCGATTTTCTTTATCACAAATAAGTTTCTCCCATCTTAAGTTGGTAACTTTGTCGTGTCCTTAGTAACTTTTTGACGTCAATGTAATTTTGAAACTATTAGAAGTCAGTAATATTAGTTGTGGTTTAATTTTCATTTTAAAGAGAAACTTTCAATATATTGTAGGGATGTAACTTTTTTTTATTTGTGAGGCTTTTTTTTTTTAATTTAAAATATGTTATCTCCATCAGTGACTACTAATTTTATCAAGGATAATTGTTTAAAAAGTCCCAAGTCATCGTACAACAACAAATTTAGCCATAAACCTTTCAAAATGACCAAATAAATCTTAAATCTCTTGACATTTTACCAATCTAGTCTTCCAACTAATTTTGATTAGAAATTAATGGTGTGGACTTTGACTATCCTATATGGCACAAATGACATTGACCTGGACAATTTTTATAATTTTTAAAAACTTTTCTGAATTTTTAAATTTTTTCTTTTTATTTTTTTACCGTTCCTTCTTGATATGACCAATGGAAGTTGTAGGGCCATTGGTGATGCTCACCGGCCATACACAAGGGCCACAAAGCACTCTCCGTGACCCTCGTAAGCATTGGGCAAGGGTCACAATCCTCAATTAGTGGCCAAGGTGGGTCCCTAGGCCTCGACCAGTGATCAATGGCCTCATTGGCCATTAAAAATAAAAAGAAAATGAAAGATAAAAAGAAAATAATTTAAAAAAAAAAAAAATGGATCTTCAGCTTTAACCATGCTACATACAACAACTGGTGTCTATGTCAACATTATTAAACCAAAACTGGTCGAAATGATTATATTGGTAAATTATCAAAAATTTTAGGATTAAATATGCTCAATTGAATTGTTTTATAACTATATTGACCTCCAAACAATAGACTTAAGAAATTTTAGACAATCATCTCGCTTATAGAATATAAAACCAACAATGTTCAGCATAAAATGCTAAGGAAAAATCATGAATTTTGTGAAACATAATGGGACCACTGCTAACTATTTTAAGAATCTAAGTGGTTTAATATCAAAGTATTCTAATAGACTTAATTAATTGAAGCACAAATCGAGCGGGTTTTTTTTTTTTTTTTGGTCAAAAAAACTTTTTTTCATTCAAGCAACAAAGTTCATAGAACATACACTATAAGTCCCTAAACATATTCCAAAGGGGTTGTTGGGTAGGCATAGAAAGCCAACTAAGAGGAACGGTCCCTTTTCAATGGGCTTTCACAATCCAGTTTGCATCTTGGTTTATTTCTCATGGACAATGGATTACTATAGCTCCTTTCAGTTGGGTTAGCTAACTATTACACTCCTCGATGAGGTTTCAAATGGCCCATGCGCTTTGAGCTTTGCCTAATAAGCACTCCAAAACTGATATGTTACTTGAGATCACTTCCTCATCCCCTACTGGGGTATATAGTAGTCTTGTATTTAATAAGATAGATGGTAGTTGGGACAGTAGTAATTGCAATACTTCATGTATAGATAGGGGCATTCTCCCCTTATTTGTATTATCAAATATTTGAGCAATAGAAGTACATTCTCTCCCAAAACTTCTCTTTCTAAATACTTTCTCTCGCTATGATCTCGGGAAATGAGTGAGTGGTCAATCTTTGGGAATAAGGTTTTGCTTAGGTGACCCAACGAACCAGAGGAAGCCTATGTTGCCACATGGTCTCAATCTCAAGCGTCAGCCTGTGACAAGTCATATCAGATCACAAGTAGAAGAAAGCTTTTTCAAAGAGATCAAGGAGAATATCAAGTGATCAAGAGAATGTCAAACCAAGGGATTGTCATTGTTGCCGTTGTTGTAAAGCTTCCCCAGAGAAGATTGTTCAAGAGAAAGAGACTTGCGGTAGAGCCGAGAGGATGGCCTTCTCAACAAACGTCATGTCCGCTCTCAAGGAAAGGTTTGCTAGAATGAAGGTTGCCATGGTGAAGTTCATGGACGGACTCGATGAGGCAAAAGGGCAAATCAACAAGGTTGAAAAATGCTTCGCCCCAAATTCACAACTATCGTGGATCAATCCACGGCCCCCTTACATTTTAAAGACAAATCCCTTGAGCCACAATCCAGACTTTCAAGATGAAAGTCCTAGAGCTTAAAAATGACAACTCCCACAAAGCCAAAGTTGAAGCTTCGAAGTTTAAGGTCTTAAAGCTCAAGACTAAACTAGTGTTATGCAAGGCTAGTATAGCAAACGTTGCCATACCTATTCAAGTGGCACACAAGGTGGATATGTCGAAACTCAAGGAGTTTAAAGGCAACCAACCCACTAAAGAGGTGAACAGCTTCATTTGAAACATGGAACAATAGTTTGACACCGTTGGCATCCAAGATGAAATGGCCAAGGTAAAAAACGTCTCTATGTTCCTAACTGATGATGTCATGCTTTGATGGCAAAATAAATGATGATGAGACCAAGGGTAGTGCCAATCCCATTAGCACGTGGAATGATTTGTCGAAGAATTTTGAGATTGCTTCTTTCCTAAGTTTGCCTAACAAAGCTCCATAACAAACTTCATTGCCTTGAACAAAAAAGTATGGTTTGGGAAAACGTGAAGGAGTCCACTAAACTCAAGCTCCAAATTCCCAACTTAGGAGAGGACAGAGCTCTTGGAGCGTTCATTGATGGTTTGAAGCCTTGGGACCAACTCAATTTGAAACAATAAGATGTTCAATGTGTCACGCCCCGAACCTCGAGTGCGCGCACATCCCTCGGTAATCGATAAAATATACGACATCTCAGGACGCGTTGGCGACCCATTCGTTTTATTGCACATATGGAAGTGAATAAACAATCCCCAGACAACACTCAACATGGGATAGAAAAGCAGGACATCAAATAACTCAAACACACTTTTATAAACAAGCAAGTTTATACACAGGGGCCAACTCTAAGGTTTATGTACAGGGGTCTAGATCAAAGAGGGCTACGAAGCCACCTAAACCTTGGGCTCTCCAAACCCCGGCTCCAGGTCTTCCATGACACCATCCAGAGTGTCAATGTCCAAAGGGTGCCCTATCTCCCACTCCCTAGTCCTGACGAGAGGCCCGTCAAAACCACCTAAAGGACCCTCCCGTCTCCCATCGGGCTTGTGGAGGTACCACGCCTTGAAACGATGAGGTACCAAGTGAGGTAGGCTCTCAACGACCCAGACGGTGGACACAACAAGTACACGGGTCAGGCTGGTCCCAAAAATTGGGAAATAGGAGTGCTGGAAATCTACCTCCCTCGGAACCCCATAGCGCACATGATGTGCCTCCATCAAAGGACCTGAAAAAAGAGTAAGCCACAAAGGGGTGAGACAATGTCTCAGCGAATTTGCGCCCTAAACCCTAATTAGAAAGGAAATACGCCTAGAGGTAGTCTAATCACACATCATGCAAGACTCACCTCGCCTCAGTTCCTTCTTGCACGTCGGTTCAATTCATATCACATATAATTACAACAAATGCACTCATCAATTGGAACGTCTCAACTTATATCTCAAACAATAATAGGGGTCTTGATTATAAAGCTAAATCATTATGATACGTTCCATTCTATGCCACACAATTTTCTCCCATAATCAGGCGTGTTTATCTCAATCATCCACACATTCCAATTGATTACGGCCACACAGGCACGGCCTACTTGACGTTCGGCGGTCTTCTGGCATAGCCAGGCATCGTCTCGCCCCATCGAGCACAGCAATGTCTACCTCTAAACGGCATCCCACATAGGAGCATCGGTCTAGCCTCCACTGCGACCGGCATCCATTGTCAAAGGCATTCCACATAGGAGCATCATCCACCCCATGCACATCGGGTGACGTATTCTCACAACCATCACATGTACACCAATCCCAGCCAAGAATATTGTGCTTTGCACTCAAATGCCTCAATTAAGATAATGTACTTGACATATTTTCTTCGTATTGAAAATACTCTGTAAAATAATCGTGTGTGGGTACACGGTCAGATCGAACCATAAAAACTGGTATCCTTCCTTTTAAAATCACACTATTTGATATAGTACTTAAAAATGTTTTTGGTGTCAAAACCCGACAACTAGTATTTTCTAATTAAATACCAAAATTTCACAATTTTGAAATAATTAATCAAAAATCACAATCACCACTCAATTGCACAAATTATCATTCAATCGCACAAACTAATTGCACCTCGACAATCAGCATGAAATTCTGACGATCGACTATCCCAGTATAATTTGCGGAAATAAATAAATAAATAAATAAATTTGCATTTAATTAAATAAATTGCAAAATATTTAATTTAAAACACTCCATTAAATCAATCTAAGCCAACCGGGCTAAATTAATTGAACCAACTATTTAATCTAACCAACATAACTAATTTAATCTAATAAGCTAATTACATAAACTAATTAAACCAACTAAATTTCCTAACTACCCATTCTAACTAAATTAGCCTAGGAACTAATTATTCTAACCACCTAGTTACACTAACTAGCTAACTAGGCTAACTAGGGATCTCACTAATCCCTAATTAATTCAACTAATCCATCATAAGCATCATTAGCACCCTAGTGAGAGTTTAGGACATAAACTCACCGATTTAGCGCAAAAACCGGTTCACAGCAATGACAGCGTGACAACGGCCGAAACTGGGGCCTACGGCAGCGCCGAAGGAAGCTTGGATCAAGCTAAAAATGGTCCAACATGTCTCAACTAAAGCTGAGATTCCAACTTGCTTCTGTGAAAGGCCGTTGGTCGGCCCAAGCAGGCTGGCTTCTACTTGCTTTGAGGCTAAATTGCGGGCTGGAACGAAGGCGTGAAATGGAGACGAAGAAATTGGGAAGTGAGGCCACGAAGAGACAGTGGCATTGGGGTGCAGCAGGGGTGTGACTGCTGGCAGGGCAATTGGAGTTGATTCGGTGGAGTGATGTTGACGTGCGAGTCGAGTTGTGGACGTCGGTGGTACCGAGAGAAGATGGAGGGAAATGAAGTGGTTGGTTACAACAAAGACCGAGAGAGATGGCGATCGTGAGGGGGGAAATGGGCTGAGGTGGAGAACGCGGGGTGATGATGATGCGTGGAAGTGCGGTAAGTCAACGCTGGCAAGGAGTGAGGTGCACGAGTGAGATGGGCTGGCAGCGAAGGAAGAAATGAAGGGGCTTTGTTTATTGATGGGGTGAAGCATCGTGAAGGAAATGAAACAAAAACAGGAGCAGAAGGCTTCGGTGAGGTAGAAGACTAGCATGAAGGAGGAGGGAGAGTAGCTGGTTTGAGGCGTGCAAGAGAAGCTAGGGAGGAAGCCAATAGAAAATATCCATTTCCATCATTTCTTGGTCCCACAAGCCTTCATGCACATCCCTTGGTCTCCCAAATACTTTCTTGCATATAAATTCCCACAAATAACAAGTTTTGGACAGCAAAAATGGCCATTCTCTCTCCCATCTGAATTCTTTTCCTTTTTTCCGAAATGTCCGAAAAATCCCAGACTCGATGAAATTTCTCTGAAGGACGAGGTGACGTCTTATAAATGAATTGTGACACGATAGAATTTTCAATTCTTGAAACCGAGTTCAATTTCGTGGTTAATTTCAATCGAACGCGATTTTAACGTGACTTACCTACCTAGTAACTTTTAGGAATTTTTATCGCGTTTGACCTGTGGTAGATTATTTTTTATCCACATTGTGCATCTTCGACTCGTCGGCGACTCTCGGTTGTCGTGAAAATCTTGAGGTTTCAAATTGGGCACAGAGTACAGAAATGACAAAAAATTGGTTTAGTGCCATTTGAAATGAATTTTGCAATTAGGTGGAATCACCCACACTTTAATTACATGCCTCTATTAAATTGACCCATCTCCGGTCTCTAATCGATTTTGATGGTGTCATATTAACCCTTGCAGATTAGCACGGTCGAACAGTCGATTTCTAGTCGAATTTTCAAGTCTATCGCATTTAGATTCCTTAACAGCTTCACCTGATAGACTAGTTATCTAATGAGTGGCCAACTCAGAAAAAAAAATGCCATAGGCGCGTCAATGAAAAGCCCATTTCATTTCATTGAAAATAGGGTTGAAATTCAGGATGTCACACGATGTATCTCAAAAGCACTCATCTTAGCCAAGTCTCTTGCTAGATTCTAAAAACCCAAATCTTCCAAGTCTAATGGAAATGAGTGGAGAATGGATCACCACCATAATGAAGACAAGTAAGGCAAATTTACCCGTGGTCAAAAAGATCAATAGGAAAGATCGTGGGTAGAAGTTCCTTTCAAATGACCCACCAAAGATGGAACTGACCCAAAGGTGGCTCTCACAAAGAAAGGGAGAAGAAGCCACCACCATCGCCTTACTTCTTTTTCAATGGTCCCCATGGTTGCGAGATTGCCCAAAGAAGAACAAACTCACGACACTGCTCACTATAGAAGAGGAGAAACCAAAATAGGAGAAGAGAGAAGTGTGGTTTTGAACCATAGAGATTCTCAACTTCGTAAAGACTCAAGCTCCACCCAAGACCTCCAAGTACTAATTTGTCATTCGTAGATGTCAAGGTTAGGAACACAAAACTTTATGCCTTGGTTGAATGAGGGCGGTCTAACATGTTCTTGTTGAGCGAAGCTATGAAGAGTTTGGGATTTTAAGTGGAGCCAACTGGACATCGATTTAAAGAGGTCAACTTGGATGGTGTACCAGCTATTGGCATTGCTGTAAACATGGAACTACACATTGATGACTGGAAGGGAAAATTCAAAATTGAGGTAATCCCCTTGATGAATATGATCTTATCTTGGCTTGGAATTCTTTCATAGTGCGAATGCCATGATCGACATGAGAAACAAGTCAATCATTATCACTAACCCAAAATGGCTATCGGTGTTACCAATGATATTTGGGTTGACAAAGACCAAGAGCATCTCCAAAATACAGCTATGGATTGAGAAGCTCATACTTGAATCGAGAATGAAGCCACGACCTTTAGAGGAGCCGAAGGTCGATTTGGGGCAACCTACGCCAACTCCAACTCTATCCATCCTCAAGTAATTTACAAGTTGAGACGAGAAGATAGTTTAACTCATTTACACCCTTATTTCAAGCATAACAAAAAACAGGGATGCAATAATATTCCCTTAATATGCACAGAAATGCCCTAAGACGGAACCAGAGCACCGAAGCCCCAAAAGGAAAGAGACCTAAACACCCAATGTGAGAAGACCTACAAAATCTTACGCAACACTCTCAAACTATAATGCCCCTCGCTATGCAAAAAACCGATTAAATAACCGGCTTTTAGCTCGTCAGTTGCAACAATAGAGCGCAATGTCAGCAAGCAACGCAGCGTGGCTCACAGCAAACTTCCTCAATTGCACATCCAGCAGGCCAACGACTCTAAAGGATCAAAGACTTACAATATGAAACGCGAGCCACATTACCGCACATTTCGTCGTACTGCAGACACAAACAGTAACAGAACCATAGCGAAGAGTGAAGTAGAGTTCGCGAAGCTTACAGAGAAGCGCGACAGAGGGACCTGCGCCAGCAGAGATGAAACATGCGTGTAAGCGAGACATATACGCCAGCAGAGATCTGTGTCGTTTTTCTACATATTAGCTTAGTTGACATTTCTCTTTTTTTGTTCTTCTTCCTCCTTTTACCCCCACCATTGAGTGACACTGTTCATCGGCTTCTTTGCACGGACTCGCTGGGCCACAGTTCACCGGCGCTCATCCATGGCCACCGAGACCTCCTACACCACACCACGAGCTCTGTCAAACCCTCTGTGACTGTGGGCAGTCGTCGGAATCATTGCCGGCAGTCTTTGCCAAGACCCCCATTTCGAGTTCCAGTTTTTCAAGCTTCAAGACGGCACCTTCGTTGGCCATTACCTTTGTAGATCCATTTTGTGCCCGGGCGACGACAAAATGAGCCCAAGCTCTCTCTCTCTCCCCAATGGTCGACCTCCCACCCGCGATTGAGGCGCGCAATCTCACGTTTGAGGTAATATTTTCTCTTACCCTGGACCAAACAGAACCAAGATTCAGTTTCGCGCATGCTCTTTGGGCTCAAACTCACAAATTCACCATGAAAATCGAATCATTTTGGCTTCAAAACTCTTGATTCCGACCATTTTCAGTCCTTGAAACTCTCAGAACTTGAACTTCTTTCTGGTGAGTCTCACTAAAATAGTAGACGAGGAAATGCACCACAACCCATCATCACTATTTCAACCCAGGACGAGGTGTTGATTCCCAGAGCAAGAACAGCCAAAATGCCCTCTGTTGCCACCCAAAAGTACTCATGTTTTCACGTGCTGGCCACGAGAGGGAATAATAAGGGTGATACGCTATATTTTGTTTGTGAAAACATCTTTTTCCAGTGTTTGTGAAGGGTATTTTGAGCTAAGTATTGACAGGATTTTAGACATATATACCTGAGTCGACGGCAAGGGAATTAATTGCCAGGTGTTAGACTCTGGGAGTAATGCATCAGACTTGGAGTTTAAGTGGAATTAGCACTAAAGCCCTCGCAAGAATAGCTACCACGCGAAATGCTCATAAAAATAGGAAGCTGTTATTTATTTGATGGGCAAGTCATGCAAGTGTTGTCGACGAGTTAGGAAACCGTTACTTATGGATAAAGTTTCCAAGAAGAAAAGGAAAATGTGGGGAATGCTAAGAGTGGCGTCCAAGGAGAAGCAACCTATTGATGGCTACTAGTTCACCCTATAAATACCAAACCTATTCAACGAAGAGCCCCCGAACAACACAACTATCTTTATTTTATTGCATTTTAGATGTAATTGTTAAGATTCTTGTCGTTAATTAAATTTTGATGTGTCTTTATATGGTTCATCATTGTCAATTAAATTACAATATTGTTCCACAAGCTCAGTCCCATCGATTAAATTTCGGCGTTGTGTTTCCTATCCAAAGGTATTGCTATTTATTAAATTCCAGCTATATGCCTAAAACAAGCTGTGTCAAAAATTAAATTTCGGCATACTTTGAGCCCGAAGTGTAGGTTATCTAGTTACTTGTGTTCATGTTACATCGTTGATTAAATTTCAATGTAATTTGTACCTGGAGACTATTTGTCTTTAAGTCATTTGAGTATCAATTGTCAGGGTTGTCTATACAAGTTAAGAATAAAATTTATCCTTGCATTTGACATCCTCTTTTTTCAAATTCAATACAAAACCTGAGTCTCATATATAAAACCAAAACGCAACGTTTAGTGAAAGATTTTACGTGGGAAACAAAAACTATAAAACACCCTCATTGTGATCCCAGCAATATCAAGCTCTACTACTACAACAACTAGAGGCTCTCTTAGTTGCATCACTTTTGCAAGAGCTATCGTTGCTAAGAGGTTGCTGGTGGTGCCCTCTGCAACATACCCATCGAAGGCCACCAAATAGGGTTAAGTTAATCTCATGGCTAGGTTGATAGTAGGGGTGAATATGATCTAGGTTGGGCCAGTCAAGCATTTAACCTAGTGACCAATCTACATGGTCCTCAATTTTTGAGACTGCAGACCAACTTTGTTAAGCCTAGGGCCTAGGCTAGAACCAAAATGACCTTATGGGTCCAATCTAATTCCAAGTTCAATCCAAGACCAACCCATTATTTTCTTACTTCATTTTTTATATTCCTTGAAACGACAAATATACTTTTTCAAATTACATATCTATCAACAATGTGACATTAAGCAACCAAATTATGAACACCGGCTCATATCAAACATAAATCTAAGATAATATATATATAGAATCTTTTGTTGAGTTGTGTTTGAGAGACGGGTCAAGAGAGGTGAGCAATTTCATTAGCTGAGGTATGCTCGTGAGGCGAGGGAGGAGAGGCTAGGGTGAGCAATGAAGTGGTGAAGAGGGTTTCTAATTTTTTTTTTTTTTTGATTGAATCTGAGCTAGGTTCCTACTTTATAATTTACACAACACAATTGCATAAAAAAAAACATAGTAGAGGCACAATGATTTAAAGTAGACAAAAATATATAATATATTATATATGATGTGTAATATGATATATACATAATATATATTATATATGTAATACTTAATATATACAAGGTTAACCCTTAAGTTCAAGGATTGAGGACAAAGCTGCACAATGCGAGGTCCAAAGGTTCCTAGAACAAGGACCGGCCCAATCCACTTGAGAACCGAACTAGGACCGACTAATTGGACTAGTCCCAAGTTGACCCTGAATCAATGCTCACCCCTAATTGATGGTGGCATGTCATGGTGAAAGTGAAATGAGAAGAAGAAAGGGAAAAAAAAATGAAAATGTAATAATTGGAAGAACAAAACGATGTGCAATTATTCTATTAGAATTTAATGTGTCAATTCCCATGTATATTTATTCCACTGTAGGTGAGGCCTCACTAGCCCTCCCTCGGATTTGGGGCTAGGGTCATGCTCTCCCCCCGCTAGGGGTTGCCAAGCCCTCACTCGAGGCCAGCGAGGTCAATGGGCTTCAAGAAGGCCCAAGCAACCTCCGCTAGCCCTTCCTGACATTATGGCAGTGGTCACAACGGCCTAGCCAAGCCCCGGGTGAGTTTGTGCTTTTCTTTATTTTTTAAAAAAAAAAATATATATAGCTCTTTATTTTTTAATCTATTTTTTATAATAATTTTTTTTTTATGACATGTTGGTTGGTGGGCACTACATCATCGCCCCATGTCTTAAGAAAGTAATAAAATAAGACATGTTAATATTTTCCATTAGCTAAATTGGATGGAGTAAACAAAAGGACTCGATTGAACTAATTTAATAAGTTTTAAGATTTGAATACACTTTTTGCAAGTCTTAAAACTCAGTTACACTTCCATGATAAGTTTTAGAATTTTTAATGAACCTGGCCCAAATATATTTGTATAAACATGGAGTCAACTTGGTCAAGAAGCCACGGTGGCATTCAATCCACACGAGTGTAACTGTCCTTTTCCATCTTTCCTTGGCCAACTGTGATACCTCATAGGAGAAATTTTATTAACGAACTTCATCCTATAAAAAGTCCAAGTTTATCACGACCTACCCTCAGGGGGAGGGAATAGGTTTAGGGGTATTGCCTAAAGGACGGGCTTATGGCCCTTGATTAGGCGTGGGCTCTCCCAAGCCCATATCTCGCGTGACATTGGGGTATTCTAAAGAATTTTGCAAAACGAAGTCGTCACTAGCCTATTGGGGTCGGCTAGAAATCAAGTGAGGTATGGGAGTATACCTCACTTCCTATACAACCAGAGAATCTAGGATCGGGGACTTGATTACACTAATTAACCAATTAGTGTCCTTTCGGCACCTAATCTTGTTCATTTCAAAAGAAATGATTTTTGTCAAGCAGTTTGGATTGATTTTATATCTATCCACTAACATGTGAGGTGATCATGCAGGTGCGCAATCATTAAAGTAACAATCATAGCTACCAAAATTCTAATTGCAGTAAAATTAAACATATTACAAATTAAACATATAATATAATCAAAATATGAGCAAGTAAAGGCCTAATTACACTAAGAAGGCAAGATATGGTAATTCCTAACCAAACCCTACAACTTTTTTTTTTAATTTTCGAATTTTTTTAATTTTTTTAAAAATAAATATTTAATTTTTAAAAATATTATTTTAATATTATAATATTATAATATATTTAAAACGAACCAAGTTGGATCCCTGGGTTGGGTCCGACCCGGTTTGATGAAAAGGGCCTAGGATCGGGCCAGATGGCCCAAACCCAGACTAGGTTGGGCCGTGCAACCCAAGGCCAGCAGAAACCTAGCTGGGTTGGGCCTAATGTGCAGGCCCAGTCCCGTGTAATTTTTTTAAAAGAAAGAACCCCATAAGCCCATAAACCGATAAGCCCACAAGTCCAAAAGCCCACAAGCCCAAACCTGGCCTTGATTCGCCTAAAACCCTACCCGATTGGAGGCTTCGGTTCGACCTGGCCATGACCTGATTTTGTGCCCTCCTCTCCAGGGCTTCCACGGCGCTGAAGGAGGATGCTTGGGACACCGACGACTCAGTGATTATGGCGCGGTGGGCAGCGGACAACGGCAGCAACGGCAAGGACGGCGACGACATCGCGAGCAAAGGCATTGCAGGGGCTGCGTCGGGTCATGGCTGAGGAGCGGCGTCGAGCGAGCAGATCACGGGCAGAGCAAGGGTAGCAACAGCTTCGCTAGGATCTTGTGGGTTGCAAGTGAGGTGGAGCACGACGGTGGCTGGTGGAACGGTGACGCAGCGTCCGGCAACGGAGGAAGCAGAGTGTCGACAACAAAGGCAGCAGAGGCTAAAGCGGCTCAAGCAGCAAGGGCGTCACTGGTGACGGATGAGCGAGTAGGGGTGCGGCATTCGGAGATGGCAACGAAGTCGAGCCGCTGTAGCGGCGGCAACGACAAGTGGAAGTGCAGTGGCCTGTTCTTCCTCTTTTCCCTCTTTCCCTTTTTCTTTTTCTCTCCCTGCTCATGTGCTTTGCCCCCCTCTCTTTCTGCTTTTTTCTCTCTGGTTCCTCTTCTCCCTTTTTCTTTTTCCCTTGGGCTTCATGTTCCTCCTTTTTCTTTTTCTTTTTTCTCTCCCTCCTTTTGTTCCCCCTCACACGAAGATACGGAAGGAGGAGGAAGACCTAGTTGGCGCGGGTCGGGCCGAATAGAAAGAAGAGTGGGTCGACCCAACGAGGGGGAAAGAGAGGCACGTGGCGAGCCAAGCTAATGCCAGATCCAGCCCAACCCAATCCCTAAGTGTTTTTTCTTCTTCTTTTTTTCTTTTTCTTTTTTTTTTTTTTTTCTTTTTGTTTTGTTTTGTTGTTTTTTCTTTTTTTTTCTTTTTCTCCTTTTTTTTAGCGACTAATTCCTAACTTTTAATACTATTAAGTCCTAAGTAAAATGGTGAAATTTAGGTGTCAACAAAGTCAATAACATTTTTATTCTTGACCACATCTTCAACATATAAATAATTTATGTTATCTGTAAGATTTGTCTTTAACTTAGAATCGGGTCATTTAATGAGTTCAAATTTGAGACGTATCTTAATATTATATTGTCTTATCTTTAAGGATAACTATTTTTGCTTTGTGCTTTGTGCTTTTTATAATTCGGAAGCTTTGGATAGCTATTGCCTGTTATTTTCTTCCTCGGGTCCATAAATTGCTAGGTCCCCCTTGTCTCGGCCAGTCGTTCACAATTGGTACACTTGGCAATCACCTCACTTGTTTCCAAGGGATCCTTTGACTGACCCAAGGCAAGCCACGGTCATAAACCTCCATGGTGAACACCGGGGATTTTTTTTTTTTTTTTTTTTTTCAAAAGACGGGTTGTTAAGTCGTAGAAATTTCGTGGAATTTACATGTGTTAAGTGCATGAATTCCTTCAACCCAAGAAAAATCGTGTATCACTTCCTTCTCGAATCATAACTCTTTTAGATAACAATAATATCAAACATCACATCATGATTTATAGATATTGTTAATAAGCAATAATTGTATATCATATTCGCTTATGGGTTTGGTATTAAAGAGTGTTCTATTTTTTGTTGAATGTTTAATAAATAATTTACTTTCGACTCATATAATTTCGAAATATTTGAATTATTATATGAAATTATCAACAAGAATACATAATGAGAAGAAACTGTATAAATATTTATGGAAAAAGAAAAATATTTTCATACTTGGACATAACGCATGTCATAGAGAAGAAGATCCATGGATTCATAAAAATCTTCCTTATTTGTGAAAATTAGAGGGCTGAATTATAATTGTTG
This sequence comes from Eucalyptus sideroxylon x Eucalyptus melliodora, assembly GCA_016097485.1. Lineage (NCBI taxonomy): Eukaryota > Viridiplantae > Streptophyta > Magnoliopsida > Myrtales > Myrtaceae > Eucalyptus > Eucalyptus sideroxylon x Eucalyptus melliodora. The sequence goes on along the minus strand of CM027831.1, from coordinate 68,556,982 downwards.
TATAGTTAACACAACTAGCTATTTCACATTCTCTATCTTCCTTATCTCTGGAAATCAACGTCCAATTTTTAGGAAGATCCAAGTCTTGGCACGGCTCGAACTCACCAAGAGAAATCCAATTACAAGATTGGCTGGAAAAGGTACAAGCAAAAGCAACTCTCTTGAGCATAGTGTTTCAAAAGAAGGGTCTTCGGCCCTTCGGTGTTGAGAGAACGTCCCTCAGAAATTGCCAATGGAAATATCTAATTATAACTTGACTGCACTAATTATGGTAAAAAAAAAACTTGACTGCACTAATTAGAGTTACGTGATTGGCCAGAAAAAGGTACAGGCAAAAGCAACTCTCTTGAGCATATGGTGCTTCAAAAGGAGTGTTCTTGGCCTTTCGATTCTGAGGGGATGTCCCTCAAAAATTGCAAAAGCCGTTGAGTTTAAAAAAAAAAAAAATCGAAATACAAGTGGTGTTTAATCAAATGTATTTTGAAAACAAAACGAAAACTAACTTTTGACTTCGCTAGTAAAATTGGGGTTTTCGAGGAGGTTTCCTTAATTAAGAAAGTTGAGGGAGAAGACAAAAATTACAGTTGCATTCGGACAAGATACTTCCACACGGCAGATAAACGTCGATCCGTCCGAAGAGGACCCGCATTGCTGGCCCCCGCTCAGGAGTGAAGTCCCTCCTGTATAAGACCGCCACCTTTACTTGTATCCAAACCATAATTCCACCGTCTATACTCATTTCGGTGCCCATTCGACGAGCAAAAGAGGAAACCTTGGACGCCGAAGCTTCACCGTAACAGCCTCCTCCGTTCTCCTGCTCTATTTTCGCTTTGTTTTGTTCGTTTTTCTTTATGTGCTTCCTGTTGTTTTGGAAAGGTTTGAGACAAGCGAGATGTTGGGGACTTTCCTGGCGTCGACGCCACTGCCGAAGGAGGCGTGGAGGGTGTGCAGCACTGCGAACGCGACGAACGCGATGGAGTGTGGTGCCTTCGTGGTGGAGCAAGTCGGGGGCATGGGCTACGTGGCATTCTCTGGCATCCAACAGCTGCCAGTGCCCGATTGGGATCCGAACTGCAGCATGCTGGTGCCACTGCATGCAGCGAGCCACGGGCCGTTTGCGCTGCTGAAATGCCACTACGACGGCGAGGAGCCGGTAATGGTCCACGCTGGAGTGCTTCACCTCTTCATTATCACCCGCGCCCTGATCTTCAGAGCCAGGTTAGCGATTTTCGCCGTTCATGAGATGTCCCCGCTCCAGTAATTCGGGATTCTATAAACCTCTGCATCCGAATTTCGGAAGACTGTAAACCGATGCTTGTGGTTGGGAGTTAACAAGTGCTTTAGCTAATTTTAAGAAATCCTGAATATGTATGCAGATTCGTAGTCTGCTGGCTGAAACCAAGTCAATTGTGGTCACGGGCCACTCCATAGGAGGATCAGTCACCTTCCTCGCTGCTCTTTGGCTCCTCTCCTACCTCAAATCCATCTTCCCACCCATCTCAGTCTTATGCATTGGTTTCGGCTCTCCTTTCCTCGACAACGAATCACTTTCCCGAGCCATCCTCCGTGAAAATTGGAGTGGCAGCTTCTGCAACATCATGTCAATGCACGATATAATGCCAAGGTTATCTCTGGACCAATCACTCATTCCGACTCCCCAGTGGCAAGCCCTCATAAGATTTTGGTACATGTATATGATGTCACTGAACTCTACAAATTTCGCTAACCTCCAATTAACTGAAGAAGACAAAGCCTAGTTATTTTACTTGGCTGCGGCCGACATGGAGTGCCTGGCACATGCTGGGGAAGGCTCAAGAGGGAGGTCATTTTGGCCATTTGGGAATTACTTGTTTTGTTCAGATGAGGATGCGATTTGTTTGGACAACGTTGTATCAGTCAACAAGATGATGCATTTGATGCTAAGGATAGGCTCTCCAAATTGTATCATTGAAGAGCACCTTAAGTATGGGCGATATGTTGAAAGACTAACTCATCAGTCTTTGAAGAGAATCTTCATGGAAGGAGATCTCTTTGAATCAAGCTATAAAGCAAGTCTTTCGATGGCTTTGAACTCTATGGGGACATCTCAACAGGTTGGAACACGGCACCTTAGATCATCAAGTGATCGCGATCTGTAAATGTATTGATCTAGGCTTTTTATTCCTAGGTGCAATTCCCATGAGTTTAAAGATTCTTTGATCCCTATTTTGCAGTTCCTAAACGCTGCCAATTTAAGTATTAAGCTATCCAAAATTGCTCCTTACAAGTCGAAGATACAGTGGTATAAAGTTTGTTGCGATTCCAATGAGCAAAGAGGATATTATGATTTTTTCAAGCATGGGGGGGGGGGGGGCTCAAAGAGAGAGTTCAAGATAAACATGAATAGGATCATGCTTGAGGCCTTTTGGGATGGTGTCGTACGCATAATGGACAGGAACGAGCTCCCACATGATTTGCACAAAAGTTCAAAATGGGTAACCGCATCACCAGTCTACATGCTTCTTGTCGAGCCATTAGACATCGTAGAGTATTATTGATCGGGGATGCACCAAAAGAAAGGCCACTACATAAGCAATGGAAGAGCAAGGAGGTACGGAATTTTCTATCAGTACCCAACCGTGAGTAACTGTGTTGGTTGAGAGTCTCTCCTTCATCATCGAGGTCGAGAGTTCGAAACCCGCAGTTGTTAGCATTGTAAGTGGAGGGCCATGGTATTGGGGTCCTGTGCTAGTCTCCCCCAATGTATAGGGGCCCAGCCTTTCGGTACCATCTTGGCATGAGGGGCCTGTGGTGGAGTCCTCGGTCATCAAAAAAGAAAAAAATCGATTAGTTATGGACCAAGAGAGTCTATAGAAAGAAACGGGGCAATAGGAGACTAGGTATGTAGGCTTGACACAAGACCCTTGCTTCTGGGCAAGGGTGGAGGAAGCAAAGTAGTGGCTGGATAAAATCAAGAGGGAGAGTGAACTAGCAAATCAAGCTCCTCTTTGGGATAGACTCATTGAGTTCAAAACTTATGCAATGAAGAAGATTGAAGGATTAGAGGTGTCTGCTGAGGTTGTGGCTAAGAATTCAAGCTTTAGTCTGTGGTTAGAAGGTTGGAGAGCATCGAAATCACATATTTATCCCCTTAAGGAAATCAGTTGACGAGGCATTGAGCTCCTACCTTGGCCGAGAAGTGGCCATCCCCTTCTAATCTAAAAGCTTGGCTTCCATGGCCATTGAGGAGCTATTGCCTCGAGATCTAAAAGATCGACACCTCCATGGCCACGAGACTTGGCTCCTATATGTGTTTCTTTGACCTCGTACACCACTCGCCTAGGGATTAATTTGTTTTTTTAGTGTAATATTACAAGCATTTCAGCTAATATGTTTTTAATTACCTTCTTCATTTGAAAAGTTTCAAAAACGAAATATGAGAAGGACCTCTTTTCTCTAACAAATTAATGATGTTAACACAATAAAGAATCTGAGAAATCTCACATAACAAATTCTTGTAGGTATGTGGAAACGCAAGAATGATATAATGCCGCACAGAGGCTGTTTACAAAAATCACCTCACCTTTTACCTCGTCTAAGAATGTAAAGAATGATACCATTTGCTTTCTGGAACGCATCGCCAGAATCATCGAAGAGGTGAGCTTTGCCACCTGTAACACAAGTTTAACTTGTAAGATAAGGTGCTCAAAAGATATGTTGTTTACTCCTCTCCACAAGACAAAAATGCCCGAAAAAAAATTCTTGAAATGCCCTCACTAATGCATGAGATTTAAATGATGAAGTTTCACAGTCGAGTATGTCACGCCCCAATCCTCAAGCGCATGCCCATCCCTCGATGGTCGATAAAATTTGCGACTTCCTAGAACAAGTCGCCGACCCTTTCATTTTATTGCACATGCGGAAGCGAATAACAAATCCCCTAACAGTAACCATCTTGGGATAGAAAAGTAGGACAACACATATTCACAAACAAAACATGTTTTTTTATACACACTGAGTCATATACAAAATTCTATAACCAAAAGACTTCAAAAGACTAGTTCTCAAAAAGAGGTAGTCCTATCTGACCTACACCTCGGATCCTCTCAGCTCGGTTACAAATTCTCCATTCTACGGTCCTGAAAAGTTAAAGCCCATGACGGGGTAAGATATAAATCTCAGCGAGTTCACACTCTAAACCCCGGTTAGGAGGGTAATACGCCTAGAGGCGTCCTAACCACATAATCATACAACCACAGACACTTACCTTGTCTCAAATCCTCCCTACAAGTCAGCACAATTCATATCACAAACAGCTCAAAAGCATGAGCAACAGCCAAGCTCAATTAACTAGAACACCACACTCAAATTTCAAGCAAGCACAGCGGTCCTAATTATAAGGCCAAATCGTTATGACACATCCCATACCGTGCCACACGACTTTGTCCCATAATCCGATACATTTAACTCAATTAAACATGCGTTCCTAGTTTTAATCTCAGTTTATAGCATGGCTTACTCGCTATTTGGCGGTCTTCTAGCATAGTCAAGTGTTGTCTCACCCCATTGAGCACAGCAAAATCTCTACTAGACGGCTTTCACAAAGGAGCATAGGTCTAGAATCTACTACGACCGACATCCGTTGTCCAAGAGCATCCCATATAGGGGTAACGTCCAGCTTAACCGCCTGGGACGGGTTCTCTTAACCAACACACAACCATTCAATCTCGGCCTAGGACACCGTGCATTGCACTCAAATACCTCAATTAAAATAGTGAACTTGGCCTATTTTCTTCGTATTAAAACACTCGGTGAAAATAGTTATGTGTGGGTACACGGTCAACTTGACCCAGAAAAAGTGATATCTTCTAATTTAAAATCCCACTATTTTATATAGTATATAAAACCATTTTCGGTGTTAAAATTCGACACTCCGGGTTTTCTAAATAAATATCGAAATTCACAAATTTTGGAATAAATGACCAAAATTCCAATCAGCACTCAATTTGCACAAATTAATACTCAATTGCATAAATTAACTACACTATTGCAATCAGTACGAAATTCCGATCACCGGTTATCCCAGTCTAATTTATGGAAAATATTTAATAATTAAATAATTACCAAAATTAATTAAATATTTCAATTTAAATACCAAAAATGCTAACTTAGGCCGGAAATGCCTAATTAAATACTAAAACAGGCCTAGAAAAATTCCCAAATCAATTTAGATAAATAATACATCATGCATAATTAAATAATTAAATTGCTAATCTAATCTAACTAACCACCTAATCCCTAATTGACTTAAACTAAACACCAGTAAACGTTATTAACATCCTAAGTAGAGCTTAGTGTATAAACTCATCGGTTTAACACAAAAATCGGTTCACCGTGACAGCAGCTGAAACTCTGGCTTACGGTGGTGTCAATGAGGGCTCGAACCGAGCCAAAAAGGCCTTGCAATTCACGGCCAAAGCTGGCTGGAACTTGTGTGAGCTGATGACATGGTTTAATGGGCTAGGCTGAACTGTGAAATGGATGCTAGAGCTGACCGAATTCGCTGGTGGGTGGCGTCGCGCATGAAGGGAGAAGCAGCTAGATCCGCGTGGGGCTGCTTCGGTCAACGTCGGCTTTACTGGAGTAGGGAGTTTGACTCGGTGGAAGTTCTTCACGGACAGATGGCAACAAAGAAGCAGCTTCGTAGAGGTGGACGATGTGTGGAGGAGTCAACTGCAGGGACATTCGGTGGGAGCTAGGGTTGACTAGGGGGAGGATGTGCGGGTGCTGGATTGGTGGAGGTTGCTTTGATGGAGGGAGCTAGCGATGGTGGAGGACGTGTGCTCCTGTGGAGAAGTCAAGCTGCAGTCTTCGAATGAAGAAATCGAAAGAGAAGCAGAACCGAAGGGATCGGGGGAGAGAAATGCTCAACAAAAGAAGGAAAAAGGGAAGCGTGCGAGAGAAGATTGGGGGAAGGGGGCAAAAGTCAACAATAAATATCCAATTCAATTAAAGCTTGGTCCCCTAAAGTTTTCATGTCTATCCCTTGGTCCCCCAATTCTTTCTAGCACATAAAATCCCATAAATAACAAATTTTGATGCCAATGTTGCAGCCCCCATCCAAGGCTCTGAATTTCCTCACCTTAGACTTCAATTTCTTCACCAAATTCCCCAATTTGATGTCCAATTTTATTGAAGAAAAAGCCTACACAAATTCCACACTTTCCCTTTTACCAAATAGTTCACTTTGGAGGCCAAAAATCTTTTCGATTTGGCACATCCGAATTTACGTTCTTCTCTGAAACGTCCAAATTGATTTTCCATAAAAAAAAAAATCCCGAACTTGCCGAAAATTCTTTGAAGGATGAGTCGGCGTTCCTAAAATAAATCGTGACATGACATAATTTTCAATTTTTGAAATCGGGTTCAATTTCGCAGTTAATTTCAATCTAACGTGATTTTAGCGTGACCTAACATACTTGATAGTTTTTAGGAATTTGTTTAGTACAATTGACCCATGGTCGATTATTTTCGAGCCACATTGTGCATCTTCGACACATTGGCGACTCTCGGTTGTCATGAAAATATCGAGATTTCAAATACGAACACAAAGTATAGAAATGACAGAAAAATCAATCTAGTGATGTTCAACAAAAATTTTGCAATTAGGTAGAATCACCCACACACTAATCACATATCTCTATCGAATCAACATATCTCCAGTCTTTGATCAATTTTGACGGTGTCGTAATGACCCTTGCAGATTAGCACGGTTGAGCAATCGATTCCTAATCGAATTCTCTGGTCTATTGCATTTAGATTCCTTAACGGCTTCATCAAATAGACTAGTTATCCTGTGAGTGATCAGCTCATGGAAAAGAACTATAGGCGCGTCAATGAAAAGCCCAACTTATTCAATCGAAAACAGAACCTAAAATTCAGGATGTCACAGAGTAACATTTTAAGTTGCACAAAAAAGGTGCCAGACAATCATAGTAAGTACCGTATGTTGCCCGGCACATAGATGCACAAGGAATGACACAGAAGAATGTGATCATATGCATATTTTTAAGCTAACATATTCCAAATTCTGCAATAGTTTTTTGGATCAAAGAGGTCATAAGTTCAATCTCTCTACCACAGTCCAGGCACAAACCATGTTGAGTTTTCTCGTTCTGTTAGATCGACACCTATTCAACTAAATCAATTTAGTAGTGCATTACCTCAAGTATTAGTGATCGTATTCAGAGTGACATTGAGGAAATAGTCATGTCGTGATGGACACTAATGTTCATGTGTGCCTAGAACAGCATCGAAAGAATGGAGAGCTTCCTCAAACATCATCCTTATTTTGGGTGTCATGCGGGTTCTCTAGCTTGTCTGAGTGAGCAATGTTTGATAGATAGAGCTTCTTTGAGGTGACAAGGCAGCCAAACAATCATTTTCATCCCTCCCCTGGTTTTCTCCACTATGTACTCAAACTCATAAACTGGCAAGCCTCCATGGCCCAATCTTTCCGCCACTCCCATCACTTCAGCATCTTTCGTACTTTCCTGTTTGGAAAAAGAGGGTTTTGAGCAAATGGAAGCTCCGAGCCAAAGCCAAAACTATCAACCTATCACTTATAAGTTTACAGACAAAGAACCTAAAGACCTGAATCAAGCCAATTTTGACTTAATTAAATCATCATCGTAAAATATGGAGGAATGAAAGTCAAGTAAACACGGTTGAATGCATTTTACATATTCAATTATATGAACAAGCGATAACTATAACTACACCATCACGTCTGATCATAGAACATTGAATGCAACTAAACCAGAGTTTTGGTTTAGTTTTCCTCTTAAATTATTCGGGTTTTAGATCTGGTCAAATATTGAAATTAACGGAACATGGGCATGCGTACATCTCTCAACGGTCGATTAAATTGCGATGTTCCCAAGACGCATCGCCGACCCATTCGTTTTATGTACATACGGAAGCGAGTTAACAAACACCCCGACAACAACCAAACATGGGATAGTAAAAGCAAGACAGCATATTTTTCTCAAAAGATACTTTATAAACACACCAGGTCAACCCTACAAGTTTATATACAAAAGGTCCATCTCAAAAAGAGACTACTAAGCCACCTACTCTCCGAACCCTTCAGCCTCGGGCTCTGGGTTCTCTATACTAGGGACCTAAAAATATTTAAACTACGATGGGGTGAGAATAAATCTCAGCAAGTCAACACCCTAAACCTTGATTAGGACGAGAATTCACTCAGATGCAGCCTAAACAGGCGTCACGCACAAACTTATCTCTCCTCAGCACCTTCCTACACATTAGTGCATCACATATACATATGCACACAACAAACATATACCATAATTGGAACACATCCAATCATCTATCAAACAATTATAAAGGTCCTGATTATAAGGCCAAACCGTTATGACACGTCCCATTCTGTGCCAAATAATTTTATCCCATAATCAGGCGCGACTATCTCATATCAATGGTTCATTTCATGCTCAATATCTAAACTCAAGACCCTAGAGGTGGCTTCCACGAAGTTACGTCATCGTGTAACACTTAGCCCTTGACCACGAATAGCAATAGTACAAGGCTCTAGAGGTGGCTCCCACGAAATTACGTTATCGTATAGCACTTAGCCCTTGACCATGAATAACAATAGTACAAGGCTCTAGAGGTGGCTCCTACGAAGTTACGTTATCGTGTAGCACTTAGCCCTTGACTTCGCATGACAGTAGTGCAAAGCCCTAGAGGTTGCTCTCATGTGACTCAAGTCGCCATGTAACACTTAGCCCTTGACTACAAGGCCCTAGAGGTGACTCACACGAAATTTCGTTGTCGTGTAGCACTTAGTCGTGTAGCACTTAGTCATGTACCCGGTTCACAACACACTTGATTTTCTCAACACAAGCATAATCTCTACGCATGCCAAAAGTCAACCACATCACCAAATATGCATTGTCCAGCAAGCAAAATATCAAGAACAATCACAAAATCACTACCAGTCCTAACCAGCAGAAAATAGGCCACTCGCGAGTCTCCAAGTTTAATTCTATAAACCTAATCAAACGAGTTTGAAAAATTCTCAAATTTGAATATATTGTAAATGACACATAAAAGAACACTTTTTATGCAGATACCTTAGCCTAGATATTACTATATTAAGAGTAGTAAATCGTTCAATCTGTTACCAAAACTATGTCCGTTTCTAGAAATCACGTTTTCCAAAACCAGCTTGGTTTGAGATCCAAAACGTATCCATTTGATCTGAAATTTTACTATGTTAAACTAAAAGATGTGATAAAAAATTTTTGTGAATGAACCCTTTCAAAATTCGAACCCTAAGAGTTGATAAAAATTCATTGAACACCAAAAGGTCACAAATTCCAGCACAAACAAAGGTTCTGCTTTGTTTTTAATGAAGTTGCAACCTCATTCTTTTGAATCCCTAAAATATTGAGTAAAATATATGTCATAGCTAAAGATGTCTAAAACATTTTTCAAGAAAGAAGCAACCTCAAAATCGTAACACATTTTTTCCCACAAAAATGGCAAACAGTGAGGGTCCAGCAAACTAATCCGAGAGAAATCCACTAAACCAAGCTAAATCACCCTCGTTAGTACTAATCCAACCAATTAGATCAATATTAATCCATCTTAAGGATAATATAACCAAGTAAGATTAACATTAATCCATCTTAAGGCTAATCTCACTTAATACTAATTTAACTGAGCTAATTAACACCAATCTAACCCTCTAAGTGCAATTAACAACCTAATTAAATATTAGAAAGTTAACTCACCGGATTAGCAAGCAAATGGGTTCACAGCAACGACGGCGCGACGGGGGGCCAAAATGGGCTGAAAAAGCCTTGCAAGCTCACTGCTTATTGCTAGAACTTCGATTCTGCTTCTGTGGCTGCTGGTTGGGCTGGTTGTACATGGCGCAAGGACGATGGGGGCGAGCTGGTGACAGCAACAAGCGAACGTGAGGGGTTGGCGGTGCTGGCTTGGGCTAGTTTTCTAGTGGCTAGTTGCTGGTTTTGTTTTGTAACAAGAAAATAGAGATGAAAAAGATGAAGTAAAGAAGAAAAAGTTGATGCTGGTTTTGCTAGAAAAGGGGGGGACATGCGCACACCAAGGGGGAGGAGAGAGGGAATATAGAGGGGGACAAGGGCCATGAAAGTCTTCAAGCCAACCAATAGCCTTTCATGCACAAATATCATTCACTTGAGTACATCACCCCTAAAGTCTTCTACCCCCTTTGTCAAACCATGAACCAGTGGCTGATTTTTCCTCTTTTCTTCACCATTAACTTCATTTTGGTGGCCAAAAATGCCCAGCCATCTGCCCATTCGAATTTCCAACTATTTCTTCTCAATACTTCACCAAATCAAGTCATTTTGGCAGCCCAAAATCCCATGGCAGCAGGCCATACGAATTTCCCTTCCACTCTTCATAAATTAAGCCAATTTGGTGGTCAAAAATTTAATCAAAGGTGCCCCTCCGAATTTCCAAAAATCCTATTTGTCAAATTTGATTTTTCCACAAATTTCTAGGCTCGACGGAAATTCCTCAAAAGATGAGACGATGTTCTAAAAATAAATCATGACACGCTCGAACGTTCGATTTCCAAAACCGAGTTCAATTTCATGGTTAAAATCAATTGGACACAATTTTAGTACAATCTAACCCACCATGTAGCTTTTAGGGATTTTACCGTGATTATATCCCTTAACGGCTTCACCCAATAGGTTAGTTAACTTGTGAGTAATCAGCTCAGAGAAAAAGAACCATAGGCACGTTGATGAAAAGCCCATTTCATTTTATCAAGACAGAGTCAAAAATTCAAGATGTCATAGTGAGCAACCATGCTTCATAAGGCAGTCGATAGGAGCATGTATCATTTGCCATTATCTCTGCAGCCCAAAATTGTCTCTCTCGCTCATCATGTCGATCATCTCTTATGCACTGTGTAGACCACTAAATTCGAATTATTTACTCACAAAAGAGTTCATCTATCTAGATCTAGATATGAAGCTAATATTTCTAGCCTTCTAAGCAAGAAACTAATATTGTGACCATGCACACGACAAAATCATTATGTAGCAAACTTAAAAAATCTACTACAGAAAGATACTTCACTTTGATGTTTCCTCTTAATGAGACAGCTCCAAGCATAATATCTACAGCAATTCTACCAAAAACCAAGTTATCTACTATAACAGTCTATTACCCGAAAACATAAGAGGCTTCGGACACCATCCTTTAAGACATACCATGTTTAGAACAAAGCAAGTGATTAGACAAAAGCACCTACTTTGGGCTTTTCGGCTTGTACGAGCTTGTCCGCAACAAACTGAGGACCGCCAAATTCACCAAGACTTGCAAGACGAACTGATTTTCTTTCTCGCAAATTTTCTTCGATTTTCCATTTATCTATTTATTTTATTTATTTATTGACTTTCTAAAGGGTAGAAATATAAACATATTCATCTTTTCTCTCTTGTAGTACTTTTTTTTTTTTAAAAAGTCAGAAGATGGACTTTTAACGATTAGGTGGATAATATAAAAGTTTCAAGATCAAGACATAAGATTAAACATAGTGAAGAGAGGGGCTCCCTTTCCAATTCGATTGTAGAGAATCTATTTGGTGGGCATTTACAATCCAATCTACAGCTTGATTTGTAGTTCTTGGCTCACACTTTAAAGAAACCCCATGTAGTTGGCCCATTAATAATCTAAAGTCTTCAATTATGAACCGAGCAGCCCAAGGTATTTCCAGCCGACTCGACACGCATTCCACTACTTGAGAATTGTTGGAGATAACTTCCACATGTGGAGGTTGTTCATAGTTCAGTTCAACTCATGCGGATGTACTTTCCTTCTTGGACATCTATGGTTTTCGCAATCAACACTGAAGGAGCTCGGATCTACTTGGCAAATCCCTGTTCTCCAAGAGCTATCGGCATTCGGCTTGAGGGAGTTTGGCAACAGCAGACTCCATTGCGTCTATCCCGACATGGGTCTCGTTTCACCTTTTGTCCCCTTGGATTGCCATTTCACATAAAGATAATCCTAGGAGGTGGCTTCTTCAGTAATAGATCTTGGGTATGGTCTCCTTCTTCCAAAAATTAGAGTGTTCCGAGCCTTCCAAAGTTGCCATAGGACCCATGCAAACAGTGCTTTCGACTTTGGGTTCATGTTCAAGATGAGGAAATTACAAACCCATTTGTCGATTCTAGTTATTGTTGTAGGCAAGGCATTTACTTCCATTTTGGGGTCTAACCAAACTTCTTTTGTCTAGTTCCATTGTCTCTAGAGCTTGGCTGCATAGTGAGCAAGTTGGTTCAGGTATCATCTTCCTCCTATATAGATTTTCTCTTGTTGGGATTGCATTGTTGCAAATACTCCACAATAGAAATCAAACTTTGGGGAAGATATGTAGTTTCCGGATGTTAATCCATAGCATTTTAGGGGCTTGGTAGGATGTTGTTGGTTGTTTCTCTGTTTTGTTACTTTCCTGAGCATGTATAATATTGTAGCCACTCTTGACTAGATAGATCCCTACATTATTTGCTATCCCCACTAGTTTATAAAGTCCAAGGTTCAGATTTAGAGGGGTTGCTACAATTCCATTGACTATTCTTTCCTAAAAAAAAACGCTTAGTCTTTGGGTATTCCACTAACCTAAGTTTTTGTCAATTAAATCCTTGACCAAATGGGGGTCATTACAATTTGTTGGTTCTCCAATTTTTCCAGAGATCAGCCACTTGTCCTCCCTTACTCGGATTGTTCTTCCATCCCTAACTTCTTGCTGAATTTTTGATTCTATAACATCTCCTCCTACTAAAATACTTTGCCTCCCAAGAAGGTTGGGGGTCTTTTTGTGCATTCCATAAATCTCCTTTGGGAAAGTAAATGCCTTTGAAAATTTTGCTCCACAAAGCATCCAGTGTTCAGATTCGTTGCCAAGCTTGCTTTCCCAACATCGCTTTATTAAAATGTATCAAATCTCTAAAGCCTAGGCTCCCACAATCCTTCCTTTTTTTCAAGTTTTCCCATCTTTTCCAATGTATGCCATTCTTTGCTATGTTTTGTCTCCACCCGAATGAAGACACTCTCTTTTCAATTGCCCCACAAATGGATATAGGGATTTTGAAGATGGACATGGCATATTGTGGCATTGCTTGAATAACTATTTTGTTTAAAATTTCTTTGTTTGTCTTTGAAATCAGTTTCTGTTTCCATCCTTCTATTTTTCTATCAACTTTGGCAAGAACCTAGGCAAACATATTTTTTTTGGTCGGACCCAGTCTAAAGGTATTCCAAGATACTTCCCTATTTTTCTATAATTGAGACCCACAACTTATATGTTAAATTTGACTTGAGCCTCTAGGGACAATTTTTCCAAATATATATATATTTTGCCAGAGGCAAAACAATATTGGTTCATGATAGATGCTATAATATGGGCTTCTCTAGTTGTTCCATCTAGGAAGAAGATGTTTTCATTTGCAAATAGTAGGTGTGCTAGTGTTGGATAGCTGCCATTCAGTTTAATCCCTTAATAGTTCAATCTTCTACTGCTTTAGTCATAAGAGAGGATAGAACATTAGCCATTATAATAAACAACTAGGGGAATAGAGGTTCCCCTTGTCTAATTTCCCGAGTTGGCTAAAATAGTTCATAAAGTTCTCCATTCACATTGATTCTAAAGGAAACTGAGGATATACATTGTTTTGCTAGAAAGACCCATCTTCCATAGAAGCCCAATTTCAACATATAATTACATAAGGAGTCCCACTCAATCTTGTCGCAGGCTTTTTGCATGTCAAGTTTTAGGAATGCTTGAAATTTCCTCCTCCTTTTTCGCACCTTTAGCTTATGCAACACCTCCTATACAATGAACTTGTTGTCTTGAATTTAATGTCTGCAAATGCAAGCGCTTTGCTCTTGGGAGATAGATTAGGGAGCCAGAGTTACAATCCATTAGCCATTACCTTTGCAATGATTTTATAGTTGAAATTACAAAGACTAAGCCGCCTATATTAAATGATGTTTTATGGGTTATTTACTTTTGGAATTAGAACCATATAGGTCTCATTAATCTGAGGGTCAAAAATACCTTGTTTGAAGAATGTGTTAACCATCTTGAAAATGTCTTCCTAGAAAAAAAAAAAACATTGGCTTTAGTAGAATAATCCATTTAGCCCATCTAGCCCTAAGGCTTTCTAGCTTCCATTTTGAACACTGCTTTTTTAATTTCTTCTCTGGAAACTAGCTTGATCAAAGACTCATTCATATCGTCATTTACCACTTGTGTGCATTGGTCTAATATTGGCTGGTAGTCTCTATAACCCATCGAAGTAAATACTAAATATAGAAAGCTCTGATGTGTTGTTTGATGTTTGATAGGTTTCAACTCCAATGCTAGTCATCAAGTTGTAACATGGAGATCTTGTTTCATTGTCTTCTCTGTATTGTTGTGGTATGAAAAAATTTGTGTTTTGATCTCTCCATTTCATCCAATTTATTTTGCATCGCATGAACCAAAACATTTCTTTTTGCCATCATAAGTTTTCAATCTATTTTACAATTTTTTTGTATTCCTCACTATTTGGTCCATCTTCTACACAATTGAAAAGCTCAGTAAGTATATTGGATCTGCCTTGATGCATTCTGGAATTTGTCCTTACTCCATTTTCCCATTGCTACTACCACCTATTTTGTCTTGGCTTTAATATTCAAGTAATTGAAGCTCTCATTCTCCTAAGCTCTACGTATTACTTCTATACATTTTGTGTTTTCTAACCAGTAGCCCTCAAACTTGAAAATTTTCTTTCTTCTCACCCCATTAGAGTCTAAGGAAAGTAGGATTGGGCGATGATTTGACCCTATTACTGGTAATGCAAAAGCCTCTGCATTTGGGAAGAGAACTCTCCACTATATGTTACATATGGCCCTATCCAATCTCTTTTTCACTAACTCATCTCATTCCCTGTTGTTTGTCCATGTATAAGTGCATCCTTTACTCTCAATATCCATGTGTAAGCATGTATTTCAAAAGTTTCTGGGACGCCACAGTCCTATATTGGTTTGCTTCTCGCCTTCCAATCTTTTCCCATTGGTACAATACTTCATTGGAATCTCCTTTGCAAAGCCATGGGAGAGTATAGGACGAAATAATAGAGCAAATAGTCTGTCACAATTGTAATCTTTCCTAGTAGTTTGTAGGGGCATGAAGAAAAGATATCCTCATTAGGTATCTGCTATTAAGGTCCTTGCAGGTGACGTCTATTAACTCCCCAGAACTAGATTCCACTTCTACCTTCACCTCCTCATTCCACAAAAATGCTAGTCTCCTTGCAATTCCAATAGGATCAATGATAATTGAATATGTAAATTTCAATTACTGTTTTATGCGAGTCACCATGTTGATTTTATTCTTGATTTCCATAAGGAAAACTAAGTCGGGCCTATCTAGAGCCACTAAGGCTCAAAGATATTTGACTGTCAATGGTGTGCCCAACCCATGACAGTTCCAACTCAATAACTTCATGTATGCTTGGGTAGCTTATTAAGGCTAGTCACCAAAGCCCGTTCTCGTTCCCTTTCCCACACTTGGATTGGAGTATCTAGTAGATGCTCCTCATCAGGCAAGGTAACCAATGATTCCCTCTTCTCATAAGGTTGGATATACTTATGTTTTTTGGCTACTGGAATTTTGTGTCATGCTTTTTCCTTCTTTAGCAAGATCTGGATACTTCAATAGGCTTGTTGAGTTGAGTGGTAAAACTTGCATTTGTTGTGTTCTCTTTCCCCAGCTTGTGGACATGTTTGATGCCATATTATCCTCTTCCACGATGTCATTTTCTACATTGTGTGGGATAATTGCCATCTCACTCGACGCTACATTTTCCTTCCTTGTAGTGACATCAACATAAAGTGTTGGTGAGGTTGGCATTGTCTTCCCTTCTTCAAAACATGATTCTAATATCCATAAAAAAAAAAAACTTTCCAAAACAGGCTTGGTTCCCTCACTTCTGCCTTGAGCCACGAACCATATCTTGTAGGTTGATCTTGGGCTAGGCCAGTTTCTTTATAAGAAATCTCTGGATAATAGTTAGCATGCCCACATGAGTAGTAAAAATGTGGAATTCTCTCTCGTATTTGAAGTCTAACCACCATTTTTTTTATATCCCATGCTGATAATTGTGCTAGTTTTTAGTGGGTTTGTCAAATTTAAACGCACTTTCACCTTTTCAGCTTTACTCAAGTTGTTGTTTTTTGCTTCAAGTTTTACTTCTTCTAACTTGCCTAATTTTTCTGCTATTTGCCACATAGATGCTTCATTAATACGAGTTCAAGGAAGCCCAAGGATTTGTACCTAGAAAGTGTGATGCATGGATTTTTTATTTATTTATTTATTTTTTTATTTGGTGAAAGGTAAGAATTATATTGAGGAAAGGCCAAATGTACAGAAGATCACGGCTCCAAAACTTATACTAAAGATGAGAGAATCAAAGTGAGTGGAAAGATGCCGGGATGTAAAACAAACAAGAAGCGGCAAGGAAACATAAGGCTGCACAAACTACAAAAGACAAGCATGGCAAAGCAGCCACCGCGAAGGAGGAGAACCACGACTTTCATAGCAAGTAGCAACACCCCTCCAGCAAGGCAGGAAAGAACTGAAAGAACGGACTCCCTCCAGGGACAAGGTAGCGAACATAATTAGCAACCGACACTCAAACAGCCGGATGGAGGTCCCCAAAGAGAAAATAATGGGATTAAGATCCCAAGAGTGTTGTAGCCTTCTATTTCTAATGGAGTCCTCCACATTCTTGAAGGAGACAGCCTTGTCTTTCACAACTCTGAGAAGATGCTTCTTCATGGCTAGTACAGAAACCGGTTCCCCCTTGAAGAGAATGTTATTCTTGTTCTTCCAAATAATATGGCAAATTGCACTGAAGGAAAAACGGGCAATACATTTATAAAACCCCTTGCCCAAAAGCAAAGAAATGGCCCATCTTTGGATGTCCTCCCAAGACCCATTACGCCAAGGAAGATTACATCTAGTAGCCCAAAAGAAAGCAAGACTAGTAGTAATACGACAACTAAAAAAGAGATGATCAATAGAGTTAGGCATATCATTGCAAAAGAGGCAAAGAAGAAGCATCAATTCTACCATAAGATAACAGAAGAGATTGGGTAGGCAGCCTGCATTTGGTAATGAGCCAAAGGTTGAGTTGATACCAAGGTAGGATGGCATTGTTCCAGATGAAAGGGTGCCAATTGACTCGGCTCTTCTTACACCGTATGGCCTCCCAAGCCGAAAGTGACAGAGAACATGCCCGATGACTCCCTTCTCCAACAAAAACAATCTTGGGTCCGAGTCAAGGAGGGAAGAGGTGATCCCCAAGTCTCAATCACTGACCTGATTACCTGGCCATCATCAGAAAAAATGTCAGCTGCCGAAGCTTGCCTAGAGGGCCCGGAGCTATAGATGAGCGCATCTGAGAAAAATAAGTTCAAAGGCCCCCTAGGGTGCCAGTTGTCAAACCAAAGTGACATAGAAAGGCCATTCCCTATCCTCCATGAGTAGCTCAGCCATACTTCCGCCCTGAGTTGTAGAATCTTCTTCCAAGCCCAAGAGCAATAAGTTAGCTACTTCACAACTTAGAAGTTTCTTCTCTTTAAGAAAGTCGAGTGAATCCATTTGCACCACAATGACTCTTTATTTGAGAACAAGTTCCAGATGTGTTTGAGCATAGCTGCCTTATTACATTCACGGAGTCTCCGAATACCAAGTCCTCCCTTGGCTTTAGGGAGGCAAACCTCTTCCCAGGAGATCTTTGCTCCCCCTCTACCCAACTCAGGGCCTTTCCACAGGAACTGTCTGAGAATACACTCAATCTGGTCCAACACTGACACAGGAAGTATAAAGACACTCGCTCAATAAGCCTGAATGGCATGAAGAACTGACCTGATCAGTTGAAGGTGCCCAACAAAAGAAATGAACTAATGGGTCCAGGATTGCACCCTTGCTGTGATACGTCTAACAAGAGTAGCACAGTTCGACTTGCCTAGCCTTACCGTGATAATTGGTACACCCAGGTAGCGAACCGGCAAGTTTCCTTCAAGAAAACCAAGCTCCAACAGGATTCGATTCTTTAGGGAAGGTGACCCTCCAGAGAGGAATACCTCACTTTTCCTTGAGTTCGGTTGCAAGCCACTCCATGAAGAGAATGTTTCCTTCAAGAAAACCAAGCTCCAGCGTGATGCGTGGATTCATAACAATGTTATGAAATATTTGGGTTTCCTTCTACAGAACAAGAAGATTGATGGCAAATGACCAAGGTCCCGTCTCTAATACTCTTCTTTTATCCTCAACAAAACTGAAAATGAAAGAGAAAAACCCAAGCCCTATTTGCTCACATTTTACCGATTCTAGTTTCCATGCTTTCCTCATTGTAATTAGAAATGCTTGAAAATTGATAGTGGGTTTATAGCAGAGTTTTCCATAGAGTATCAGTTCATTTTCCTATTTCTCTTCTTCAAGGATTTTTGTTGCCACCTTTGTGATATCCTCTTCAAACCACAAATTGTTCATTTTCCTGCACAAAGTCGCCAATAGTTCTCGGAAGCCCTTGCCATTTATAGCCTACTGTGATCTAGTTGCTTGAGGGGGTAGATGTGAGGAAGAAGGGCCATAAGCTTCTAGGTTATGGAGTGAAGGGAGCTCTTAAGAAATTGTAGTTCATTGCAGTTGGGGTTTTTGGTTTTGGTTTTTTGATGGTTGTGTAAAGGTGTGCCTGTATGGGTTTCTAGGTTCAAGTTTGAGTGGAAGGGTGGTTTCTAATATTCCTATTTTTTTTTTTTCTTTAGGGGGGAGAGAATAGAGATGATGGATTCAACGCTAAGGAGGGCATTACCGATAGATTCCAACCGGAGAAAGCTAAATCCCCAATTGGAGAATGTGAGATTGGCGCTGCCATGGGAGGGGAAATCTAGTTTTAAGTTTCTAGGGTTTGAAAGAGGAGAATTATCGCCTCGAGGATTGAGAGAAACTAACACTAGGGGTGCCTTTGGTAACACTTTTGTTTCCAGAAACAATTTCTGATCAGAAATGATTATTTTTTATTTTATTCTCGGGAACAATTTCTAAGCAAAAGAACGTGCTTGGTAATTGGAAAAAATTTATGATTCTAGAATAGAATTGCATTTGATATCGTGCTCAAAATTTCTACTCCAAATTATTTTCTTTTAATTTTTAAATAATTTTATTTCTTTATTTCTTTTTTTCTTCTTTTCTTTTTTTCCTTTCTTTCCCTCCTTCTTCTTCTTCAAGTCGTCGGTCGCCGGCCTTGGGATGACCAGCAAACGGCCCAAACAAGGGCCGGAGATCTCACCGAAGCATTGTCGGCTCTCATCGGCTGAGCCTCGCCAAAGAATCGGGCGAGACTCGGCTCGACTTAGCCTCAACAAGGCTAGCCGAACCTCGCCGGTGGCCAGGCGAGCCTCGCCCAACCTCAATGAGGCCCGCCTGGCCACCGGCGAGGCTCGGCCTCGCTAGTGGCTGGGCTTGCTTCCAGCAAGCTCGCCGAACCGGTCACCGGCGATCGGCGGCAATGGGCAACGGCGACGAATGGCAGACGGCAACCGCGACGATAAATGAAGAAGAAAATGGAAGAAGAACAAGAAAAAAAAAAATATGGGCTTGATTCTAGAATTATTCCCGAGAATAAGAATCAAATTTCTTTTATTCTTGATTATGTTCCAAATCTATTTCTAGAAACAAAAAAATAGAAATTTGTTCTCGAGAACAAAAATTTTACCAAGCACGATTCTGTTCCAAAACTACTCCCATAAACAAAAGAATAGAAATTTTTACTATTTGGCCGGTTACCAAATAGGCCGTGGGTGAGAGGAAATCCTCCAATTGTGGTACTTTGGTTGCAAGCTTAATGTGGGAAAAAAAAAAAAAAGAGCATATCATTCATGCAAAATTACAACTGGCCTTCACTTTGGAAAGGTCTCGTATAAAGCTGCGTGTTAATTTGGATTAGAAAATATGATTTTTAACTATATTAACCACACTCGTCAATGCAACTCGATCTTCTGAAATAAAATAAAAGAGTGTCAAACACCTGGAGTGTCAAAACTTGGCACGAATGGACACTTAAATACCAAAAGTTAGGAAAGTGACACTTAAGTGTCAAAATCGGAGCAAAACGGATAATTTAAGTGCCAATTGGGCCAAAATCCGACCAAAATGCTAACGTGGCGATTTTCCAATGAAATAAGTGCAAAACAATGCCGTTTTGCACGCTAAATGGCTAGAAAATTCAAAAACGACATCATTTTAGTGCTGACGTGGTAAAAAATAATATAAAAATCAATTTAATTTAATTTAATTTTTTAATTTATTTAAAATATTTAAAATGAGTGGGGGAAGGGAGGCGGCTAAGAGTTGAGCCCTCGTTGCTGCCGCCATGAAGGCCGGCAATAGAGAGGGGAGGGTTGGCCGAGGTTGCTGGCCCCTGATCGATCGGCGACGAGGGCTCACGAGCCCTCGCCGAATCTGGGCGAGGGCTCACGGGCCCTAGCTGTCGCCGGGAAGGGCCGGCAACGATGGGGGCAGTGTTGACCAAGGTTGCCGGGCATTGGCTAAGGGCTAGCGACCGCGGCCGACTCTCCCCCCTCCGTCACCGGCCCTTCTTGGCAACGGCAGGGAGGTGGCGGCAGCAAGGGCTCAACCCTCAACCGTCTCCCTTCCCACCCTTTTTTTAAATATATTTTTTAAATGTTTTAAATAAATTTAGTTTTAAATTTAGTTTAATTAATTTTTTACTACGTCAACACTAAAACAATGTTATTTTTTAATTTTCTAGTCACGTCAGCATGCAAAATGACATCGTTTTGCACTTATTTCGTTGGAAAATCGTCACGTCAGCATTTTGGCCGAATTGACACTTAAATTATCTATTTTGTTCCAATTTTGGCACTTAAGTTTCCCTTGGTGCCAAATTTTGGCACTTGGGATATACTTCTTCCTAAAATAAAATGAATAACTTCATGATAGCAATTCCTCAACCTTTACTTTATTATTGATCCTCAATTGCCAACTAATCCATGACTAAGGGTGAATGAGTTATTAGCCAACAAAACGAAAAAGAAAAAAGAACGATACAATTTCAATATTGGCAAAAAAATGGTACACAATGAAATTCAAAATTGTGATGAAGTCATTCAAACCACCAATTCAAAAATTTTCCTCCTCAAATCACTCACATATTCATTACTCATTGCGATATGAATGATTTTACCATAATTTATTGAGGTTTCCATCGTGTTCCTATGGATAATCGCATTTTAGGGGGCTGTATTGAAATACTTGTGGAGGTTTGCATTTTCCATTCGAGAACATTATTATGATATTAGAGATTCTCTGATCAACACATCTAAGTGTGTCAATAAAGAAATGACTTCATCACATAGATAATGAACTCATAACTTTGTTTGGCAAAAAATATTAGGATAAAGGAAAATGCTTTTGGAAAATAATTAATTTTTTTATTAGTAATATGTGATTGAAAATATTTTTCGGTTTGGATCTCGTGATTTCAATTTCATGAATAACATTTCAACTGGCAATTACCAAATTATATTTGTGTTTTTTTCTCAACTTTTTTTTTTCAATTCTTAGGCCTTGTGTTTTTATTCTTTTTTTTTTTACGGCCCGGATTTCCATAAATAAGGTTTTTAATTCTCAATTTTTCTCTCGTTTTCGCCCCTACGCTCGCGCCAGTCCTCCCTCTCTCTCGCGCAGCCTGCCAGCCATCGGCCAGCCGCCGTGGTCTCGCCGGCTGGCCGCCGTCCGCCGCCCAAGGTGCCGCGGTCGAGTTCCGTCTATCTGGCTCTCTCTCTCTCGCAACCAACACCATGGTCTTGCATCTCGCCGTCCGGTCGCCGTCGGCCGTCCGCCGCCCCCAACTTCGCGCTCGACGTACTGCTCCCGTTTTTCCTCTGATGTCTGCGTACAGCTCCTCTTCTCGTTCTTAGGTCTCGTTTACAAAGAGTGTTCGTTCTTGTTTTTTACGTCACTCATTTTTGGCGAAACAAAGGTGATAATTTTTTTATTTTTTCGCGAGGACCCGATTGTAAGAGTCAAGAACAGTAGGAATCGAGTGGACGTTGAGAGCTTGCCGGTCTCCGTTCTTTTCTTCCTTCTCGTCTGAAGAGTGACAAGCCAAAAGCCAAAAACCATCTACTCTCCTTTGCTTGAGCTCCCCCAAGAACAAGAGTTCCGTGTTTGTGTTAAATCTCCTCATTCTAATTAAAAATTTTGGTGTGAATTACCTGTTAAATTCTTCACATTGGTCTGGCTTCGTGAAGTTGGTAAGTCTCTCTTTAACTGGTATTGTAACACACTTTCTTTCGTCAGTTGACGCATCTGGCACTCGCATTTGGTTTAATTTGAATTCGACATATATGCTCTTATGCAGACATGCTTGAGCAGAGGTAAAGGGTTTTACTCTCCCCCATGTCACATGCTGAGTGTCCGTGGGTTTAGGATCTTGATCGATTGTCCAATAGACCTGTCTGCTCTCACTGCTTTCGCCCCTATACCTCGCGGATTTTCTGCTGTGCGAGATGAAGAAGATATGGAACATTCGGTTGATGAATCCAATGGCTGTGAATCTGGGAATGAAGAGAGGAAGAATGTTGAGAAACCCATGACTGCAAAGGCTTTCATTCGTTCCAAACCGTGGTACAAAACTGTGGTGAACCTGCATATGTGGAATCTCTCGTTCATTGATGCAGTGTTGATCTCAAGCCCCACCGGGATGCTCGGGTTGCCGTTTCTTACTTGAGCGAAGGGCTTCTCAGCGAAGGTAATCTTCGTCTGGTTGATTGAATTTGGAGTAATTTTTACGTATATGGTTGAGTGCTAGTTTAATTGTCGCTTGGTCTTGGGCTTGTGCGTTGAAAGATTGTGACTTGCTTAAAGATTCATGCTTTTACCTTAGGTACATGTGACTGAGGTGGTAGCGAAAATTGGGAAACTTATGATGGAGGACCTTGTTTCAATGCATGAGGAATTCAGGCAGTTTTATGGGTCTGAAGAAGCCAGTAGTCCTCACTGGATGAAGTGGGAGGAGCTGGAATCACTTCCTTCCGCATTGAAGGAGATAGTGTTAGGCACTGATGGGATTGAACTTGGTGGATGGATGCCATTGTATAGGTAAGGAACAACCTTCATGTGTTAGCTCTGTTCTGTAGGTAAATCGCATACAAGATGTGGCTTGATAGTTTATCATGGCTTAGATCCTCATTGTAACTATTTGCGAAACTCAGGATACTGGTTCTTCTACATAGCCCCTCCCGTAGTTGGGATGGAGCCCAAAATTTTTAAAAGGCAATTGGCTTGGTGTGCCTTTGTAAGGTGCTATAATCTGCTGAGATGTGGATTATAGTTTGATGTTGGGAGTTTGTCCTGGAGCCAAGGCTTAAAATGCCTTTTTCTTGTTAGATGACTTTCTTGACAGGTCATGCATCTCTAAATTAAATGCGGAAAGGCTCACATATTGTGGTCAGAAGCTTCAGCCTTGAAGATTATGAAGTAGTGGTATCCTTGCATCTTTCGGGTTGTGATCATGCTCATTGCATATTACATCTTACTTTTCTTACTAGAAACTGCATTTTCGTTTGTCTGATAACCTTTTAAGAGATAGTGATGAAGAGTGCCTCTTAGTGCAGCTGACATAGAGGATTGTGTTAAGAAGGTTCAAAGACTCAAATATGCAGAAGTGGCATGCTACAATCGCACAATAAGTATCAAACCAATCAGCTCTGGGTTGGAAATAGGAGCCTGTAATTGGACAATAAGATATCTGGATGGACCGATAGGATTTGTCTCGAACTCTGAATTTGTTCTTGGTCATGCTTTGGCGTTTAATTATAACGCTCTTCGATCATGCAACATGCTAATATATTCAGATTTTTCATCTCTGGATTTCCTGGAAACTGCCAACATGGGTAGTAATTACACTGCCCCGAGGATTCTTCAACTTGAGGGTAACCTGTTTTATTGAGTATATATCCTCTTGGGTTGTGAATACTCCGGCCAAATGCATGGTTATATAGTGTAGTGCCATTTGATTCTTCCAGCTCTTCATTTTTTCTAATATGGTAAATTTTGACACTTGGCATCTAAGAAATTAAGCTGTGAGTTTACTGTGATGAAACCAGTGATTTGGAGGAGCTCTTACTTCATGCTGATGAGAGCTCAGAGGAAATGGACAAATTGAACTTTATATGCTCCTGTGCAGTTGATGCTGTTAAAGCCGGTGGTTCAGTTCTCATTCCTATAGGACGACTTGGAATCATCCTACAACTCTTGGAGCAGATATCTATTTGCATGGAATCATCACATTGTAAGGTATTCCATTGGTTTGCATTTAAAATTCATACTGTAACATCAGTCTTCTCTTACTTCAGTGGATATCAGATAAGCTGATGCTACAAGCATAGAGTTCAAATTTCACTTGAAATGAACTTAATGATGGTGATCAAAAAGCTCCAACCATTTGTGTTCCTGCACAAGAAAAAATCACCTAGACCGAACTTTATGCTTACGTTGTTTCTTTTTATTGGCACCTTCAAAAAGTTTAAACCCTCTGCTAAAACCCTGAACAAACTATAATCACTCAATATTTGGCACTTGCATTGGATGCCCCGAGCATGTCTTCATCTGGTTAGGATTTGATGGTGTATTAGTTAGTCCAATTGGCTGTCGCCGCATTTTAACTGTAAACCTATCTAATTCGACGAGAGTTGCTGATTCTGCAGATTGTGTATTCAGTTTGCTCGTCTTGCTTGTGTGATATGCTTTGCAATGTAAAGATGCGGGAACTCCTTTTGCACTTTCAAACAGCAATTCAATAATCTGCTTCAGAACCACAGAGAGCAACAAACTTAATCCTCCTATTGTCTTGCTATATAAAACATGAGCTGTGGTCAACCTGACAGTGTTATCTCCTAGGTGATCATGCAGTTTTAGTCTTGTAAACTAGAGTTCTGGTCACTCTTACTGCTGCAAGTGAAGTCTATGTCCAATGTACTTCTGAATGAGATATTCCAGAATGAAAAAGGCATCAATATTTTCCGAAAAGTGGTTCTTCAGAGTTCTTTGTCCTATAACTAAAATAAGTTCTTGTGATACCATTTGCTCTCTCCATAGGTTCCCATATTTGTTATCTCATCGGTAGCAGAAGAGTTATTGGCATCTACCAACATAATACCTGAGTTGGTGTGCAAACAAAGGCAAGAAAAGGTATGCTAACGAGGGCATATGATTTATAAATTTAGGAAGTCTCCAACTGATCATTTACATCCCTACTAAAAGCAGATTTTTTGTTGAGTTTATGTCCTTCACAGTTGTTATCTGGTGAGCCATTATTTGCACATGTCAAGCCTTTGAATGGAGAAAGGCTGCAAGTGTATCCTGCAATTTTACTCACCTAAGCTATTGTACGGTAACCTTTTCTTTTGACTGTGCAACTTGTCACCTAATTGTATCCTCTGATAGCTGTTAGAATGGGTGCAGACTTCATTGGCAGGAGCTGTTTATTGTATTTTGTCCTCACTGGAGTTTGTGACTTGGCCCAGCTGTTCATTTGCTCAGACGCTGGCATGGGGGTTAAAAATCATTGCTTATATGGGAGGTGCTAATATATTATATCACTCATCCAACAACGGAAAGTGCTTCTTTCTTTCCTATTTTTCAGCAAATAGAACCATTCAACGAGCAGAACCTTTTTGTTCAATTTGCAGGAGGGCATGGATAGTGATATAGCTCTCTTGCCTTTTGATCCGAAGGAGATGAAGATGAACGTCCTTCGATGTTCATTTCTTTCGGGAATAGTGTAAGGACCATGCATCAGCTATATTGCCTTTTCTTCATGAGACTGAACAACTCCACCGGTCCAATTGCTTTGCATTCATGCATGTCCATTAACTGTGAAATTATAATGCTTGCACATATTATCTCATGGATTGGCCTCACTTGTAGGTTGAAGAAGGTTCAACCTTTATTCAATGTATCGCAACCGAAGTTTGTTGTGGTAATATCACCTGATCCTCCATACATTCTCTTTCTGATGATGGTACTTCAGATCGATGACTTTTCTGTTCTTGCACTTTCTATTGAAGATAGTTACCTGAAGATTTTAGGCAGCTGATCATATCACCAGTCGCAGACTCGTACTCAGTCCTTCACTACTCTCTGAATGAGACATTGAAGCTGCCCACCCTGAAGGAAGATCCAGAACTAGAAATCACAGCAGACTTGATCTCTCAATTACAATGGAAAAACTTGAAGACCAAAATTTGAGCATCACAAGATTGAAAGGAAACCTCTTTATGAGTGATGCCAGAAGGTGGATTCTACCTATTGATGAGCTATCCTGCTCAAAAAATGAGCCCCCGTGGCTTTGGGGGGGCTCTAGACTTGCAAAGGCTCCTGGCTCGTTTATCAGAGATGGGTATTGGCGGATCTCTACAAGAAAACAATGTTACAGATGGATCGAGCAATGCTCGTATCTTGCACATCGACGCTCCTAGTGAAGCTACACTTGAAATTAGAAGCACGAGCACTTTAATCAGTGCCACGAATGAGGAGTTGGCTTTGCGCATCAGTGATGCTGTGGACAGCATCCTGGATGGTACTACTTGATCTCGTGTCTAATCTGTACTCTTGACTTAGAAATGAGCTAACTGAAGAAGTTGCTTCTCGCCATAATGTTGTTGGGGGGTGACATTGTTGCTGGAATGATTTTGATTTAAGCTTGGTCAGCAAGAGATATGCGGAAAGCCAGAATGCACATATCTGTGAGTGGACCATAAGTCATGTTGAACCATAGAATGTTTTGGGGTAAATGTGTCACTTTGGGCAAAGTTCAGGATTTTTCGTGGCAATTCCATTTGATTGTTCTGATATCATTACTAAATTGTTAGGACACCTCAAACACGAGCCACCCTCATAAATCCTGGATCTATGCGCAAAGGTCCCAGAACCTTTTGGATGGTAATTTTCTTTTTCCCTTTAACTTAAACCCCCATGGATTAATCTAGTCAAATAGCTATGCCGGACATCTATGTGTATAGCGGTATCCGAAAAAAAGAGATAAGTTATGAACCTTTTTTGGTAATTTTCTGGCAATTCCATTTGATTGTTCTGATATCATTACTATATTGTTAGGACACCTCAAACACGAGCCACCCTCATAAATCCTGGATCTATGCGCAAAGGTCCCCTTTCAGATGTCATGGTATCGTGCGGATTATTGGATGCATTGCAATACTAGCTCCAACTTGACCCATGGACGGCTATGCCGAGTGTATAGCGGTGAAAATAAGTTGAGACTAATCAAGCTCTCAATATCTCCGAATCTCATTTAAGTCTAAATGCGGGATCTAGATGGAATTCAGGGATATTAATAGGTTGAACATTTATTAAAACCTCAGTAATCACATTGGACAATTTATAAGCTCAAAGATAAGATTGTATATTGAACTAAAGTTTATGGATCAAATTCAACAAATTAAAAGTTCTAAGGTGACATTGCATATTGAGCAAAATTAAAAGTTCATTCATGTAACTATGATATAACTCGAGTTGGGTCGATTTATCGAGCTAGATCCACGACCCCGGTCATTCAGGTTTCTTAGTAGTCTCCAACGAACAAACGCATGAAGAACAGAAAACATCCTCAGCACATTTGATAGATCGATCAGACAGTTCCACTCCTCTTCTCATCAAATCAGGCAAACGAAAAAGGTCCCTCTTTTGAATAGCAGGGATGCAAAATCTCCATATCCCTGGGATTCCCCGATCGGTAGCTTGATCGAAGTCGAAAGCCCTTCGCTCGTGATTTTCCTCTTGTACAGTCGATTCGCGGGAACAAACTTGTTTGTTTGTGAAGAAGCCCAAGGTCACCCACGTCGATGAGGCGATATTCTATCTCTCAAGCCATCAACCAATTTTAACAATTTTGACTTCATCAATCAGTATTTCTTTCTTTTCGGTTTTTTTTTTTTTTACTTTTTGATGTGTCCCGATTGATTTTCCCATTTCTTCCAATTTTTCTTTCCAATTTCATTTCTGATTGACTGTTAATAATGGTAGTGGTGCTTGGCAATTGTCGTTAATGGTTGTAATTTCCTATAAGCCCTTGTAGAGGACAAGTTAGTAATCACATATCACACGTAGTAATTAACCTTAAAGTCTGAATATCTGAGCATTACTTTCCATGAAAATTTGTAATTAACCTGAATTTACTTTAGATCTTGTTATTCTTTTCTTAATAATTTAACTCTATGATCGTAACATTCCTCAACTGTTCGTATGATTTATAGTCCTCATATGTCGTAGTTTTCTTGAACCAATAGTAACATTGGCAATCTTATAGTCAATAATTTTTCCTAATTGTTGGTCAGTTACATTTTTTAAAATCATTAGACGGTTGAAATTTTTTTTCCTTCTAATCTTGTAAATCGTTACACGGGACCATATGACATTCAACATAATAAAAGACAACGCGCTATCGGAAAGAAAACGAAAGCCCTTGCCCTAAAGTACTTTTTACTGACCTCCCGTGAGTTGCTGTGAAATTTTTCCAAGATTTAATATAGTACTAGTGCTGGCACATGAAAATTCAAGGCTTAATACCGAAGGCTGCTAACTAGACATGTCAAACTGTTTGTCGGGAAAATGTTCCCTTACAAATATCTTTTACCGAAGCGGCTAGTCTTTTGCTTTTTGTTACTGGGATAGGGTCTTATGTAGTTTAGAAAGGAAGTGAAAAGTTTTACCCTACTTGCAATAAACTAAAGGATAAACAGGAGATAAACATGCAATAAAAGGTAAATGTGCAATAAATGAAAAAGATAGCCAAAATACAATTATTCTTATGTTTGTGGATTTATCAAAAGATCCTTACAACTCCATTCCTTCGGCTATTTAGAGGCTAATCTAAGAACAACCGCTCCTTGGTAGTTATTAGCTTTTCGAATTTAAAATTACTTCCACAAACTTTGGTACCCCGTCAATCATTGCTTCACTCCATATTTATCGTTGGTACAGGTCTTCGAAACTATCTCCATTCTTATCTTTTCACTCCTAAGCAGTTACTAATTCCAAAGCTTTAGTATATCTAATAATTGGCAGCCCTATTTCATAATGGGCCTAATGAACTCCTTTTAGATCTAGGCCTAATAGACCAACTTTTGGCATCAACACAAATGGATGGATCGAGGCAGGTTTGGATCAGCTCATAAATAGTTTGATCCAAACCAATCAACTTAACCATCTATGATCCATTTATCCTAGTGCAGAATTCTTGAGCCATACCCAACTCCACCCATTTCCAACTCCATATCCGATTTATTTAACTAAATCTAAGAAAACTTATTTTTTATAATTTTTTTAAATAGTTTGCTAAAACAATTTCATGCAAATACAAATCTATTTGAAAATTTTTATAATTCTTTTTAAAAATAAGCCTCCATTTTTTTTTAGAAAATATTTTCCAAAAGTATTTTTTCAATAAAATTATAATATTTTTTGTTTTTTTTGCCTAAAATCTAAAAATAAATTAGAAAATATTTTTCGTCATTTGGTATGAAAAATGATTAAATTTCCCTTCATAACTCCTTTTAATATTTTAATTTTAATTTTTTTAAAATCGAATTTATAATTATTTTAAATTTTAAAAAAATAAATTATTTTTATTTTTATTTTTTAAAATATAATTTTAAGTTTTTTCTTTTTTTTCTTTTTCTTGTTCTTCGGCTAGTCAGCAGCCACAACAATAATCGACGACTAGCCATAGGAGAGCTCGAGGCTCGCCCAACGCCGATGAGCTTGAGTCTCGCCAGGTTGCCAAACAATAGAGAGCTCGAGCTCGCCTGATGCCAACGAGCTTGAGCCTCACTTGGCCAATCGTCGGCCGTAGTTGCGCTAGCCACTAGCTAAGGAAGATAGAAGAAGAGAAGACAAAAAAGGGAAAGAAAAAAGAAAAGAAAAAGGAAATATAAAAAAATAATTATAATTTTGATTTTTATAATATATAATATATATATTATATATATTTCTATAAGGCTAAATAGGGAAAGAGAAAGTGTGAGCCTTCGATTGAAAATGGGTTATAAGTCCAACTCATTTAAAACCCATTTATTCTAGGCTTTTAATTTTTAAACCCATTCAAGTACTCTCTTCAAGATATAAGTGACCCATATATGACCCACTTATATTTCAAATGGATAATATATGATTTTAAGACTCATTTTAATAGGTCTACTACTAATCAAACTAAACTAATCTACTTTACCATCTTTTGTTAATTTTAGTTAAATTTTACTATCGGATTGTAGAGTTGGATGACACGTGACAGATGTCAGATGTACTAATTTAGGGTTTTATCCTCCGTTTGTCACCAGTGTATTAATTTTGGATTTTCGTAATATTAACTCAAACTTCAAACCTAGACGCTGCTATTATCTAAGCCTTTCAAGCGCACATAAAAAATCGCATATCACGTGGTGTTATAGTTCCGCATTATAAAAAATAATAATAAAAAATTCAAGTCGTGGCTTTCATAGATAAAGAACCCGACCCAAAATCCTCCCAGAAGCATTTGAAAAACCATATTACAAAATACTTTATCTCGGTTTCGAGTAGGGAGCAAATTAATTAAAGTTCATTCCTTTCGATAGTGCTCGATCCATTAACTGGCCCAAAACGCGAGTACATCAATCGGCACGACAGTTTTGCAGCTAATGAAGGGAAGGGTAGTATTGCAATTTGACCACATGGGAGCATAAATGCCGCCGACCCCATGTGCTAGGATCGGGATCATTCCAGTGCAAAGCAAAGCAGAGTTGATATTTGATATTGATTCCGCCTTGCCCGGATCGATCTTTATCGTCATGAACACCGAAGCTGCATCGTAACGAATCCTCCCTTCTCCTCCTCCCTTCTTCCTTAACTTTATCTTCTTCTTCTTGACGATATGAATAGTGATAATGAACAGTAATTTCCCTAACCTACTGCTACAGTCAGCAATCTCTTCCATCATGGGCATTGTAGTCATAATCTGAGTCATCAAAACTATGCATCTCTACCGGAAGATGTTATTCGTATTTTTGCTCAAGTCCTACAAGTAGATCTTCAAAGAGAGTTCGAGTATTCCACCTGTTTGCCTTGTTTGATGAAAATGCTTCTTCACAATTCCTAGAAGATTTTGTAGTAATGTCAGGCATGTTTGGCTGACGCCAATTAGATGGTTGAGCATAGTAAAATGTGTCCATTCCTAGAGATAAGGACAAGGGTTCTTGATCATAGGATTTTGAGAAAGAGGATCCCTCATTGTGTTAGGAGTCTTGAGATGATTGTGCAGGATTATCTGTATCTGTTAATTCTTGCTCATGTGATGATGAAGTTGTTCTTGTAGTATGTCTGAATTCTTCGAGTGTTTTTTTGGCTTTTGGTGTAAGGCTATAATGATCCCATGTAGTGGGTACATTATAATTCCATACATTTTCAAGAATAATTTTATTTTATTAGCACGAAACTCTTTGAAGTTCTCAATATTGGTGTTCACAACAACCAACTGGTCCTAGAAAAGATTTGTAAATCCGAGCTTCTTTAAGGTGCAGCTAAGGTTTATAGTTGTGGTTCCTATAATTTGTAGGGCATTAATGATGCTGCCATTATTTTTTACAAAAGCCCATGGTCGTCTGAAGAATAGAACAATGTGGATTTCTAGGTCTGGTCAGACAATTCTCGGTTTGTCTTGCTGTAGAAGATGCTTCCAGTGAGTGGAAGGATAAAACCAATTGAGGAAAGTTAAGATGTTTTTGTCACTTTCATTTTCAGTGTTTTGTTCAAGCGCAAATATTCTAGTGGGAATTTCAATACCTATTAAATACTTATTGGTTAAGTACCATAATAACCATTGGAGTTGATTAGGAAAGCCATCTTCCTTCCAGATTAGATGGTGTATGAACGGATAGTTGGAATTCAATACAAAAGTATAAAGAATAGAACCTCTATGATGGTGTAGTCAATCCAAAATGATAAAGAATAGAACCTCTATGAAGTCTAAATAGATCTGTGTGGCATTGTTATTAAGGTTTTCTAGATTTTCATTAAGGCTATCATTCTTGATTTGTTCAACAATTTCCTAGGGTATTGCTAGCTTGGTCAACCTCGTATTCTCTCAATCTTATACTTTTCATTGTGGTGAAAAGCATGGAAAGCATGCCTCATGGTATACATATTGATTTTTGCTAGTGCTTTTGATTTTAACAAAAAGTTAGTAAGTGCTTTTGATCTTAACAAAAAGTTAGTAAGTACGTTCTTTTTTCCAGCAATCTGAATGGTTTTCAAAAGGTCAGCTTGTCCTTCCTCTCCCCCCGCTTTTCTTACAGGACACATTCTCCTTCTGTCTCTACTGGACGACAACCTCCTTCGCGTTCTCCATTATCTCTCTCCCGTCTTTGGTCTGCGAGTTCCATTCCTTGTCTCTGGACATCGAAGTCCCATCTTCAGGAAGATCCGACTCGCAGGCCTGGCCAACAGTCCTGGCGGGTCTCCGACTCAGCACCCCACTCCCAGGACTTGACCCACTTAACAAGGCCGCCATCCTTCAGACGATAAAAACCCAAGGTTGATATTCCATTTCACTTCCTACTCCACCGGCAAAAGAGGAAACCATGGACACCGAAGCTTCATCGTAACAGCCTACTCCCTTCTCCTGCTCACCTCGATTTCGGGAGTTTCCATTTTCCAGCTGCTACTCCGTTTCTTCCTTTAACATTTTTGCATCTTTTTTTTTTTCCTTATTTTCTTTTCCTCTTTCTTCGTCGTCTTGGAAAGGTTTGAGACGAGCGAGATGTTGGGGAGTTTCCTGGCCACGACGCCGCTGCTGAAGGAGGCGTGGAGGCTGTGCAGCACTGCGAACGCGATGGGGTGTGGTGCCTTTGTGGTGGAGCAAGTCGGGGGCGTGGGGTACGTGGCATTCTCAGGCGTCCAAGAGCTGCCGGTGCTCGGTTGGGATCCGAACTACGGCATGCTGGTGTCGCTGGATGCGGCCGGCCACGGCCTGTTCGCGCAGTTGAAATACCGTTTGGATAGCGAGGAGCCGGTCATGGTCCACTCCGGAGTGCTCCGACTCTTCCTTCGTCACCAGACGCGCTCTTTTCAAGACGAGGTTGGCAACTTCTATTGCCCATCTGCTCTATTGACTCCTCTCTAAAGTTAAATTTTACATCGCTTACAGCTCTCATCATAAATTTATTGAATTATCTAAAGCTTTTGCAAGGTTCATTATACTTATGGTTAATCTTTCTTTTTGGTCGTTTTATGAATCTTATACTTGCACAGTTGTAACATATTCACAATTATCTCATAATTTACTCTTATATTGAGTGATTTATTTATAGAAATCTTAATGTGAAAATTTCAGTACTTTAACTTTATTTGTTTCGCGAAAAATATAGCATTTTCCTAAAATTGTTTTCAAGGAAATCATTTTTTGGGAAAATAACCATATTTTTCAATATTCAACTAAACTTTAAAAATGAATTAGAAAATATTTTCTGATGTTCGTTAAAGAAAATATTTTCTTGCATGAACTCATTTTCAATAATTTTTTATTATTTTCAAATTGATTTTTCAATTTTTAATTTTTTTCTTTTCTTTTTTTTTCCTTCTTCTTCCTTCGCCTTAGCCAGTCACCAGCTATGACAACGCCTGACCATTGGCAAGCTTCGGCCTCACCCTAGGCCGATGAGGCTTTGCCTTGCCTAATTGAGCGACATTTGAGTCCCGCCCAACTCACCAAATGCGCAAGATCCGAGCTCGCTAAAGGCTCGACTTTGTCGGCCGTTAGGCAAGGTTAGAGCTTGACGCCATAGCCGACGCCAGCTAGGCCCAAGGAAGAAAAATAAAAATAAAAAGGAAAAACTTAAAAATTCAATTTAAAAAAATAAAACATAAAACATAAAAATAAAAATAAAAATTGTTTGGTGAAAGAAAGTGAAGTGGAAAAAGTTATGGAAAATATTTTTCACTTTTTGAAAAGTGAAAAAATTTCTTCATTTTTGAAGGTGTTTTTTTTTTCTAATAGTACAAAACGTTTTCATTGACTAATTCATTTTCCGTTAAGCAAGTGCCAGAAAATCCAAAAAACGTTTTCTTTAAAATTATTACCCGTCAAAAAAATGGAGCCTTAGTGATTAAAAAATAGCATAGTAAAATAACTCAAATTTGCTATGTAATTATTCTCGATCATTGTAATTTTCTTATAGGTATGTATAAATGTCAAGTTACTAATCGCCATTCTCATATAGTAATTTAACTTTAAAGTAGTAAAATTGAATATTTGAATGACTATTTCAGGAAAAATCATGACCGATACCCTTAACTAATCAATAAAGTTCTCTAGGCTTTTTCATAGGCTCGAAGTTTTGTGCTCACCTAATGCTAGTTTAATCATCAATAAAAAGAAGATAAAATGACTCAAATTATCCATGCACTTCGGTTCGATTTACCAAGCCACACGCCCGGATGTTCAAAGCCAGGCCAATTGCAACTTTTCTTTATTATATTCATGATAGCATCTTTGCTAAATTTAGAAAATAAAAAAAGGTACCCCACAACGATCAGACAGTCAAGAAAAGATAAAGTTAGTCTGGGCTTAGCATGCCACCCTACGCCAACC
The DNA here is from genome assembly GCA_016097485.1 of Eucalyptus sideroxylon x Eucalyptus melliodora. Taxonomy (NCBI): domain Eukaryota; kingdom Viridiplantae; phylum Streptophyta; class Magnoliopsida; order Myrtales; family Myrtaceae; genus Eucalyptus; species Eucalyptus sideroxylon x Eucalyptus melliodora. The sequence continues at coordinate 68,522,195 of CM027831.1, read as the reverse complement.
CTTTCCCTTTTCATTTGTAAACTTTCTTTCTTTCCCACGATTAAAATATTTAATTTTATTAAGGCACGGGCTGTCCGAAGTGAGCTGGCCAAGCTTAGGCCCGCGATTTTGTCCTTCGGGCCTGTCAATGGTGATCAACCTTGGGCAACGGATCTCACGGCCCGTTTAGTCCATGATAACCTCTAGGACCAAATTTTGAATTATTGTGAATCCGATGATTTTGGTTTGGAGTAATGTCAAACCGAACCGTTCATGAGACAGATCTGCTGGTCATGAATGGTACTCTTCTCATAAGATTTATTCAAATACAAAAGCCATACATATAAATACATTCTATACACGTGTTAAAACATATTTGCACACTTAACATATTCTGTTGAACATGTTAGTGTTGTTCTAATAGCATAATAAACAGTTCCACAAGTTTAGCAATTGCGGTATGACCAATGATTTTCTATCCGGTCTATTCCCATAACTCTTCTAGTCTAACATGATCTGGTCAAATTTAATTTTTCATTAAAGCTTTTGAAGCATTGTAATTGATATTTTTTTCAAGAAGCATTTAACTAGATCTTAGGAAATCTTATATATGGATGCAGATTCATAACTTGCTGGCCGAAACCAAGTCAATAGTGATCACAGGCCATTCCATAGGAGGATCGGTCGCATTCCTTACAGCTCTTTGGCTACTCTCCCAGCTAAAATCCATCTTCCCACTCATGTCGGTCTTTTGCATTGGTTTCGGCTCTCCTTTCCTCGGCAATGAGTCACTTTCCCAAGCCATCATTCGCGAAAGATGGGGTGGCAGCTTCTGCAACATTGTGTTGACGCACGATATAATGCCGATGTTATCTCTCAACCAATCGCTTGTTTTGACTCCCCAGTGGCAAGCCCTCATAAGATTATGGTACACGTCTATGATGTCATTGAATTCTATGAATTTCGCTAATCTCCAATTAATTGAAGAAGACAAAGCTTGGTTATTTTCCTTCACTATGGCCAACATGGAGCGCTTGGCAAAGGTAGGGGAAGGCTTGGGAGGGAGGTTGTTTTGGCCCTTAGGGAATTACTTGTTTTGTTCAGACAATGGCACGATTTGTTTAGACAACGCTATATCTGTCAACAAGATGATGCATTTGATGCTAAGGACAAGCTCTCCAAGTTGTGTCATTGAGGAGCACCTTAAATATGGGTGGTCTATTGAGAGACTTACTCATCAGTCTTTAATCAAAAGCTTCATGGAAGGAGGTTTCTCTGAATCAAGCTATGAAGCAAGTCTTTCGATGACTTTGAACTCCTTGGGGACATCTCAACAGGTAGGGACACGGCACCTTAGATTATCAAGTGATCGTGATATGCAATTGTATCAATCTAGGCTTTTTATTCTCAGGTGCAATTCCATTGATTTTAAAAGTTGTTTGATCCTCTACTTTGCAGGCATTCAGTGCACTTGCAAAAGATTGCTTGACAATGGCAAGGCAAATGGGTCGCCACCCAAACCTAAACGCTGCCAATTTAGCCATTAGGCTATCCAAAATCACTCCTTATAGGGTGGAGATAGAGTGGTATAAAGCTTGTTGTGACAAGTCCAATGAGCAAAGAGGATACTATGATTCTTTCAAGCAAAGAGGGGCCTCAAAGAGAGAGTCCCATGTAAACATGAATCGGTTCAAGCTTGCAGCTTTTTGGGATGAGGTCATACACATGTTGGACAGGAAAGAGCTCCCACACGATTTGCACGAAAGGTCAGAATGGGTAAGTGCGTCGCAGTTATATAAGCTTCTTGTGGAGCCATTGGACATTGCGGAGTATTATCGGTCTGGGATGCACCTTAGAAAAGGCCACTACATAAGCAATGGAAGAGAGAGGAGATACAAAATTTTCGATCAGTGGTGGACTGAGAGAGTTGTTACCAAGAAACTGGGCAATAGGAGAATGAGGTTTGCAAGCTCGACCCAGGACACTTGCTTTTGGGCAAGGGTGGAAGAAGCAAAGGATTGGCTGGACAAAATTAGGAGGCAGAGCGACCCAAACAACCTGGCTTTCCTTCGAGACAGACTAGATGAGTTTGAAACATATGCAATGAAGCTGATTGACGATAAAGAGGTGTCCGCTGATGTCATGGCTAAGAATTCGAGCTTTAGTCTATGGTTAAAAGAATGGAGAGCAACGAAATCACATATTTCTCCCTTTAACAGCATCAATTGACGTGGCATCGAGCTCCTGCCCGGGCTGATAAGGGGCCGTCCCCTTCAGATCTAGAAGCTCGGCTTCTGCAGCCATGGAGAATTGGCTCCCGTATATGTTTCTTTATGGTACGCCACTCGACTGGGGATTAATTCGTCATTCTAGTGTAACATCGCAATAGAGCAAGATTTCCTATGGTGCCGGGGACTGAGGTAGGTTATAAGTATGTTAAGCCCTGGCAGACAACAATCTTTTTATGTACGGATTAATATGCTGATGATAAAACTTAATATGATGCACCAGGGATGATATTTTGCAGTTACATCAACTTTCAAAACTTTCTCACCGATTGACTTAAGATATGTGACGGACTATTGAGTGATGTGAAGACAGGAAATGCAATTCTGCGCTATGAACAAATTCGAGCTTTCATGCTCTTTTTGAATGTTAACTAAGTGGTTATGTTTTGCACTAAGAAGGTATAAAGTACAAATGCTCATGACATATGCCTAGGGCAGAACACAATAGAATTTTTTTCGAATTATTCTAGGGGCAACCATAGTGAAACATAGGATACAAGAGCATCGGATCATTAATTTCCGCTTTGTGCATCAATGTTCCTAATAGGTCCCTTAAACCATCTTTGGACATCAAACACCCATCAAAGCATTATCATACCTAAACCTGCACCTTAAGCAACCAATACATAGTTGAATGTGTCCCAAGTAATGGGACACAAAGTCAGCAGAAGAAACACTAAGTAGATATGACATATCCACATAAACGCTATCAACCAGATTGTTCTACTTGCATTGCCCAAGTAAAACGGCCGGGATTGAAATGCTTCTCTTCCATGACCATCCTCACAAATATCGGGACTGCGTGTCCTCCGACCCATCTTATCATGCATATGGAAGTTATGGCAGTCAAGGCTACGTTCACTTTCAATATTGGAATTCCAAGTAGAACGTAGATGGCTGAGCAGAGCCATACTACATTAGATGGGACTTTGTGCTTTGAATGCACTTTTCGCCATATCGATGAAGTGGGATGCCCTTGTCTCTTGAACGCATATACCTGAAGAGAGCCCGAAACTTTTCAGATGGTGAAGCGTAACAAAGGAAAAGAGGAATAGACATCGATCATTCTTGCTGCATTGGCAGTGATGGAAAGCCTGTCGAAAAACAATGCATCAGAGTATTTGAGCAGGAACAAACACATCCGCCATCTCATTGATCGGATCATATAGATAGTCGAAGTCCTGAAAGTATCAACATGCACAAAATAGCATAATACAGCAAAAACAAATGGACCCCACTTGGGGCAGGTAAGATGCGCAGCCCAAAAATAAAGGGAACCAATCGTACGTTAAAAGTTCACTAAGATAAGATCATTGAAGATCATGAAAAAGCATCAACTCCTTCTTCGAAAGAAACCCTCCGAATAGCATAAGTAAAGCTTATATCAAGGAAAATGAAGCATTTAGTACTTTGGAGGACTTTGTTCCCAACTTCCTTTAAATTCTGTCGGAAAACAGACCAGCAACTAAGTTTCAACAAAATGGTTTTACATGCACCACTTTCCCTTCTAAGTGTTCTTGTTAGTTTTTTAGGGTCAGTTCTACTATCGTCTCTTGAAACGGAAGAACAAAGAATCTCCGTAAGGTTCAAATTTGCCAAACATTTCAGCTAAGGAAGAAGCTTTGCAGTTTGGAGTTACACCAGCATAACTCCCTGTATCCTTTCTTGGTTCTTTTTTTTCAGTCAAAATTCATGTAAGATGGTATGACTAGAGGAGTCTATTTTAGACCCAAAATAGAAAAGATAAATCATGATGCTCAGATAAACAAACACCACCTGCATGACTTTCAAACAAGTTCTTAAGTGTCAAAAGGTACTAAATGCACAAACAAACTATCCTAAGTTATCACCGAACACTTCAAAGATAATACTAGATTGACAGACAAGATAGCAAAAAATAAAAAGGAGAACAACTGGCAAGGAACAAACTGCGAAAGAAAAGCAGATTTAGGCCATTGCGATCCTGCCAAACCAAGTGAAGAACGAAATTACAATCCATCCCCGAACCATGCTTGCAGGTCGTGCATACAAAAGGCTTGATCTATAGAGAGGAGTGACCCCAGAGAAGAGCGTCATCGTCGAAAATGATATTGCAAGAGTCTTGAATAAAGTCTGCCACCACAAAATATTTAAAAACAAATTATATATATTTTTTGAGAAACGACTTTTTATACAATTGAAGTGTGGAAAAAGAGTGGAAATATGCTAAAAATCGAAGTTACCATCTCTCTTCTGAGCTCTTGCTTGTAGCCCAGTTCATTAAACCGCTTCTCTCCAGTGACCTTTCTACGAATTGGTTCTTGCCCTCTGCTGCTTCATTGTTGACCCGATGTTGGATCAAAAGATTTGTAACCTTGTTCTTGTGTTCAAGATCATCTTCAAATTGTTATAAACCAAATTTGCACAGAGAGAGAGAAAGAGGAAAGGAAAAGGGAAAAGGGGGGAAGCAGTGACTCGTGCAGATTTTCCAGAATATATTGATATGGACCATAATGTTCTAGTGCTTTATTTACCGGCATGTACAATTCCATCAAGATCCATCCAATCACGCGAAATTCCTTGCTCAGTCGCGCCATGAACACCAGCACCGAAGAAACGCCAAAAGTAATCATGGAAATGCACAAAACCACCGTGGACTAAAGACGCCGCAGCCCTTAGTCGGGCTGCAATTCGCGCCATTCTATCGGTCGATTTCCGCAAGAACCCATAAAAATTACCGATCCACAATAACAACCCCACCCCGAAAGTTCCTCGACATGAACACGCTCGACCCCCCAGAGTACCAGAAACGTGCCGTTCCTAGCCCGGAGATTCGGCTCCGTGGTAGGGGCAGACGCTTCTTTTCACCTGTCGGAATGAAGCCCCGTCGGGCCGTCCTCTCTCTCTCTCTCTTCCCGGGAATTTACAATCTTGCCACGTTTCGGCGGTTTTCGGACATCATCATCACTCGGTAGAGGTGACAAAATTTTGCACCCATATTTTTCACAAATGAATCGAATGTGGGTTATGAAGTTGTAATGGGTCATAACCCACATTCAACCCATTTTAAGTTTAGTTTTATAAAGCCCTTTGACCTTCATCTTCGCTGCTCGCCGCCTCCGCCACTCACCGCCGCAACTCGCCTCCGCCGCCCACCTCTGAGGCTCACCTCCGCCACTCCCTCGAAGGTTGCCGATGACTGAGCCTCGCCAGATCTCTCAGCCTCGCCGACGATTGGCGAGGCTCAAGCTTGCTGCATCAAGCGAGGCCTCAACCTTGTCAGATCGGCGAGATCGAGCCTTGCTCGACGCCGGCGAGCTCGAGTCTTACCAGATTCGGCAAGGCTCGGCCTCGCCAACGACTGGCGAGGCTCGAGCTCGCCGGCATCGAGCGGGGCCTCGGCCTCGCCAAATCTGGCAAGATCGAGCCTCGCTCGACGCCGGCGAGCTCGAGTCTCGCCAATGACTGGTGAGGCTCAAGCTCGCCGGCGTCAAGCGAGGCCTCGCCAAATCGACGAGATCAAGCGTTGCCCGCCGCTAAGCTCGAGTCTCGCCTGATGCTGGCGAACTCAAGTCTCGCCAAATCCGGCGAGGATCGACCTCGCTGACCACTGGCGAGGCTCAAGACTCGCCGGATCTAGCGAGCCTTGAGCTCGCCGGCGTTGGGCAAGGGCTTAGCCTTGCTGGATCGGCGAGATCGAGCCTCGCCCAACACCGATGAGCTCGATCTTGCCTGTGGCCGATCGCAGCCGAAGATGAAGAAAAAAAAAAAAAAAGAGAGAAAAGAGAAAATAATTATTAAAATTGAAAATGATATTTTAAAAAATAAAAATTATAAAATTTATTTTTTAAAATAAAAATAATTTAAAATTAGATTTTAAAAAATAATTAAAAAATATATTGAAAAAATTAAAAATTCGATTTTTAAAAAATATTTTAAAAATAATTAGAAAAAATTTTCATTAAATTTGTATTGCATAAAAATTGTTCAAAAAATTTGTATTAAAAAAATATTTTAACAATAAGTAGGTTTTAGCAATACTGGTCGGGTCGGATATGGGTCACTTGATTTACACTACAAGAATATGAATCGAAACGGGTTAAATGGGTCAACCCATTTTTGACCAACCCACCCATTTGCCACCCCTATCACTTGGGGAGGTTTACATTATTATGATATTAAAGATTTTCATATGAACATAATTAATATGCTAATAAAAAAAATGATTTCATCACATAGATAATGAATTCAGGATATCTTTATTTGAAGAAAAATATTATGATAAAGAAAATGTTTTCAAAAAAAATTATTTTTTTAGAATAATGATTAATTTTCTCTTATTAAATAATATGTGATCAAAAATATTTTTTAGTATTTGGATCTCATTTTAAAAAAAATCAAATTCATGAATAACATTTGGATTAACAATTTACCAAATTGGATTTTTGTTTTTCTCTCAATTTTTTTTTAAAAAAAATTTGGCCTTTTGTTTTTAGTTTTTTTTTTTACGGCCCAGATTTCTTTTATATTTTTTTCGAAGCAAAGCAAAATTTCCAAATAAGGTTTTTAATTCTCGATCCTTGTCTCTTTTGTCGCCCCTCTCTCGATCTAATGTACCGCCCCCACGCTCCCGCTCTCAGTCCAGGTCCCCCCTCTGTCGCGCAGCCTGCCCGCCACCGGCCTGCCGCCGTGGTCTCGCCGGCTGGCTGCCGTCCACCGCTCAAGGTGCCGCGCTCGAGTTCCGTCTCTCCCTCTCTCTCTCTCTCGCAACCAACACCACGGTCTTGCGTCTCGCCGTCCGCCGTCCGCCGTCCGCCGTCCCAACTTCGCGCTCGAGGTACTGCTCTCGTTTTGGCTCGATTTTCTTTCGCGGGTCCGCCGCCTCTGATTTCGCCGTATAGCTCCTGTTCTCGTTCTCAGGTCTCGTTTACAAAGACTGTTCATTCTTGTTTTTTACATCGTTCCATTTTTCGCGAAACCAAGGTGATAATTTTTTTCTCGAGGACCCAATTGTACGAGTTCATAACAGTGGGAATCGAGTGGAGGTTGAGAGCTTGCCGATCTCCGTTCTTTTTCTTTTTTTCCCTTCTCGTCTGAAGAGTGGCAATCCAAAAGCCAAAAGCCATCCACTCTCCTTCGCTTGAGTTCCGCCCAGGACAAGAGCATCGAGTTTGTGTTAAATCTCCTCATTCCGATTAAAAATTTTGTGTGAATTACCTGTTAAATTCTACGCATTGGTCTGGCCTCATGAATTTGGTAAGTCTCTCTTTAATTGGTATTGTAACGCACTTTCTTTCGTCAGTCGACGCATCTGGCGCTCGCATCCGGTTTAATTTGAATTCGACATATACACTCTTATGCAGACATGCTTGAGCAGAGGTAAAGGGTTTTACTCTCCCCCATGTCACATGCTGAGTGTCCGTGGGTTTAGGATCTTGATCGATTGTCCACTAGACCTGTCTGCTCTCCCTGTTTTCGCCCCTATACCTCCTGGATTTTCTGCTGTGCAAGATGAGGAAGATTTGGGACATTCAGTTGATGAATCCGATGGCTGTGAATCTGGGAGTGAAGAGAGGGAGAATACTTAGAAACCCATGAAAGCAAAGGCTTTGATTCGTTTCAAACCGTGATACAAAACTGTGGCGAACCTGCACTTGTGGAATCTCTCGTTCATTGATGTAGTGTTGATCTCGAGCCCCACTGGGATGCTGGGGTTGTTGTTTCTTACTCGAGCGAAGGGCTTCTCAGTGAAGGTAATCTTCATCTTATTGATTGAATTTGAAGTAATTTTTACGTACATGGTTGAGTGCTAGTTTAATTATCACTTGGTCTTGGGCTTGTGTGTGGAAAGATTGTGACTTGCTTAAAGATCCGTGTTTTTACCTTAGGTATCTGTAACCGAGGCGGCAGCGAAACTTGGGAAACTTATGATGGATGAAGTGGGAGTACCTGGAATTTCATTGAAGGGGATGTATTGGGCACTGATGGAATTTTTGGATGGATGCATTGTTTATAGTCTGATCTCACTGGATGAAGTTTATCATGGGATCCTCATTGTAACATCTGCAAAGCACAAATGCCCTTAGTCCCTTAGTCAGGATAGAGCCCAAGCTTTTTAATGGGCATCAGATCCAGATTAAATTTTGATGTTGGGAGTTTGTCCTGCAACCAAGGCTGAAAATGCCTTTTCTTGTTAGATGACTTTCTGGATAGGTCATGCATCTCTAAATTATATGCGCAAAGCCTCACATATCGTGGTCAAAAGCTTTGGCCATTGAAGATTATGAAGTATTGGTATCCTTGCATTTTCCGAGTTGTGATCACACTTGTTTCATACTACATTTTACCTTTCTTCCTAGAAACTGCATTTTTGTTTGTTTGATAAACTTTTAAGCAATAGTGATGAAGAGTGCCTCTCGGTGCAGCTGATGTAGAGGATTGTGTTAAGAAGGTTCAAAGACTCAAATAAGCAGAAGTGGCATCCTACAATGGCAAGATAAGTGTCAAACCAATCAGCACCTGGTTGGAAATAGGAGCCTGTTATTGGACAATAAGATATCTAGATAGAATGATAAGATTTGTCTCAAACTCTGAATTTGTTCCTGGTCATACTTTGGAGTTTAATTATAGCACTCTTCAATCATGCGATGTACTAATTATATATTCAGATTTTTCGTCCCTGGATATCCTGGAAACAGTCAACAAGGGGAGTAATTACAGTGCTCCTGAGGATTCTTTAACTTTGAGGCAACCCGTTTTATTGAGTATATCTCCTCTTGGGTTGTGAATACTATGGCCAAATGCATGGTTGCATAGTGTAGTACCATTTGATAGTTCCAGCTCTTCGTTTTTTCTATTATGGTAGATTTTGACACTTGGCATCTATGAAATTAAGCTGTGAGTTTACTGTGAAGAAACCAATGATTTGGACACTTTACTTCATGCTGATGAGAGCTCAGAGGAAATGGACAAATTGAACTTTATATGCTCCTGTGCAGTTGATGCTGTTAAACCCGGTGGTTCAGTACTCATTCCTATAGGACGACTTGGAATAATCCTACGACATTTGGAGCAGATATCTATTTGCCTAGAAAATCACATTATAATGTATTTCATTGGTTTGCATTTAAAATTTATACTGTGACAATAGTCTTCTTTACTTCAGTGGATATCAGATAAAGCTAATGCTTCACGCATGAAGTCCGAATTTCACTTGAAATGAACTTAATGATGATGATAAGAAAAAAAAAACCGAACTAATTTGTGTTCCTACGCAAGAAAATCACCTAGACCAACTTTATTATTATTGTTTTTTTTTTTTTTTGGGATGATGAACATAACCTAGACTGAACTATATGCTTATGTTGTTTCCTATAGTTGCACCTTCAAAAAGGTCAAGTGAACAACTAGCATGCTATATTTAAACTATTTGCTAAAATCCTGAACGAGCTATAAGCACTCTATATTTGGCAATTTGTCCACATTGGATGCCCTGAACATGTCTTCATCTGGTTACAATTTGACAGTGTATTAGTTAGTTCGAATTCTTGTCTTCCTTTTGTGATGGATTTTACGATGTAAAGATCTCGGAACTCCTTTTGCACGTTCGAATGGCAATGCAATCTTGTGCTTCAAGACCACAATGAGCATCAAACATGATTGTCCTATGGTTTTTCTGGATAAAAATCATCGGCTGTGGTTAACCTAGTAGTGTTATATTCAATGTGATCTTATAGTTTTAGTCTCGGGATTTTATTTTTGTAGTTACTTTTGCAACTAGAGTTCTGGTCGCCTCCACTGATGCAAGTGAAGTCTATGTCCAACGTACTTCTAAAATGAGATGTTCCATAATGAAAAAGGCAATCGATATTTTTGGAAAAGTGGCTCTTCAGAGTTATTTGTCTCATAACCCAAAAAAGTCCTTGTAATACCATATGTTCTCTCAATAGGTTCCCATATTTCCTATCTCCTCGGTAGCAGAAGAGTTATTGGCATAGACCAACATAATACCCTGAGGGGGGGTGCAAACAAAGGCAAGAAAAGATATGTAATTGCACATGCCGAGCTTTTGAATGGAGAAGGGCTGCAAGTGGATCCCGCAACTTAATCTCATAAGCTATCGTGCGAAAACCTTGTCTTTTGATCGTGCAACTCGTCACCTGATCGTTTCCTCAGATAGCTGTTAGAATGTGTGCAGGCTTCTTTGGCAGGAGCCGTGCACTGTATTTTGTCCTTCTCACTGGAGTTCGCGACTTGGCCCACCTGTCCATTTGCTCAGACGTTGGCATGGGGATGAATAATCATTACTCATCTGGGAGGTGCTAATTTATTCTCTCACTCATTCCTATTTTTCAGCGAATAGAAGTATTCGACGAGACCTTTTTGCTCTATTTGCAGGAGGGCATGGATAGTGATATAGCTCTCTTGCCTTTTGATCATCCGACTGAGATTAAGATGAAGGTCCTTTGATGTTCATTTTTCTCGGGAATAGTGTAAGGACTAAGCATTAGCTATTTCACCTTTTCTTCATGAGAGTGGAGCTGTATTTCACTTTCAGGGATTTATGTTACTTACACGAGCAGTGTCCAATCAATTAACAATAAAGGTTTTGCCAATTGTGACATATTTATTCCGAACTTTTTTCGTAATACAAAAAATCCAAAACTTATATCAACATGACACATTTACCCTAAACTAACGCTTACCATAAACTATAGGGTATTTTCATTTGTTACTCTCTATTTTTTTTCTTTTCATTTTTTTTATTCTTTTTCTTTTCTTTTTTCTTCTTCTATCGTCCCTTTGCCATGGCCGATGGAGGGAAGTCGGACTCAAGCAAGGCTTGCCCTCATCAATATCGAGCTAGCATCTAGCAAGGGTCACCCTTGCCTGGGTGGGCGAGGGCAACCCTCGCTAGATCCGAGGAGGGCAACCCTCATTAGACGTAGGCAAGGGCGGCCCTCATCGGCATCAAGTGAGGGCTTTGCTTGCCAACCCAAGCGAGAGCTACCCTCGCTTGGGCCAACGGAGGGAAGAGAGAAAAAGGAAAAAAAAAAAAAAAAAAAAAAAGGAAAAACATAAAAAGGAAAGAAAAAGAAAAAAATTAAAGACGAAAATGCCCTTCGGCTATAGAGTTTGGGGCAAATGTGTCATAATTGATAAATTTTTTAGTTTTTTGTGTCATAAAAAAAATCGAGGCAAATTTGTTGCACTAGATAAAGTTTGAGATTTTTTTGTGACTTTTTCCTTACAAAAGTATAAATTGAAAAAACCGGGAAGAAGATAAAGGTGCCTGGAAATTGAGTGCCACCAACCTAAGGTGCCCAGAAATTGTTGTTTGTGCCTGCGGTCACGCATATTGAATCCATCCCAACCTCTTGATCCTATGATTTTTTATGAGGATTCCACAAACATCTCCATTGAAGAGAAAATCAATGGTTGTAATTGCACGTTCTCGAATCATGTAATATTCTTTCCCTATGATGTCACCAAAAAACCTCAAACCCTTATTAGTCCGTCTATTTTATATTTTGCAGAATTGACATGAATGATGTCTCGATTTTGGTTTATAACATTTATTTTTGAATTCTTAATTTGTTTAATGTGAATCATGAATTTTTATATATTTTTATTTATCTAAGGACTATATGAACAAATTAAATATTTAAAAATGATATTACATATTTAATCAAAATTCAAATATCACATTAAATAAATTAAAATTTTATAAATAATCATTTATGCTATTATCTCCATAGAAATGACCTCCCTTAGGACAGCAAATGAGGGTTGTTTTCAAAAGAAAAATCTAAAAAGGAGTAATAATTGTCTGAAAAAGAACATCCGTACGTGTTGGACTGTGACTTGGGGGACGTTTTCGAAATGGGAGACGACCTGGCATGGTTACCAAATTACATTTCTGCAACTCCAGTTTTAGAAAATCAATTTCTTTGGAACCACCGTATGGTCCTATGAGAGTTGCTTTTGCTTGTCCCTTTGGCCGCTCTGGCAACTCTCTCTTCCTCTTTAAAGAGGGACCACAGGAAAAAACGAAGTTTACAACAACCAATGTTAGTCGTAATAAAATTGATTCCGCAAATTAAAGTAGTAACCTATGTGTGAAAGGATTATTAGAATAAAAAATGACTCATTATATCTAAATGTCAACTTCCGATTTTTTACATGACTTAAGCACGAGACATATTGTCTAAAATTTCATGAAACTACTTCTCTTTGATCGATTCAATCATAAATATTTTGATAATTTGTCAATTCAATTCATCAAATCAATTTTAGATTGCATAGACACTGATTATCCTATGAGGCATCATCGGCACTGACATGGACAATTTTTCTATTGATCGGATGGACTAAATTGATAAATTGTCAAAATGTTTAGTACTCAATTGATAAAACAAAAAAGTTTAGAATTGAATTGATCAAAATATTATAAGTTTAGATTTTTCCGGACAATGTTCCCTTTAAGCATGCGGTTCTTCATATATCTTGTGGATATCAATCGACTTTGCTGAAATACATCCTTTCAATTATTACATAAATTTAATTTTCAATTGAAGTAACTTGGACCGTGTCAATAGGAAGCTCGTCGTTCCTGTCCAAAAAGATTAAAAGTTTTCAAATCTCATCGGCCGCATGCCACGCAAGTTGCAGGCAATTGATTGGGCCAAAAACAAAATTCCATGCGTGGGGCGGCCGGAGACCAGAAACTCGACCACCCCACAATACTGGTATTCTACGTAAGTTAACGACTAAGTCTATGAAGGGACTTCGTGAAACGCATGGGGTAATTTTCGTTGCTTTCGGATTGTCCTTGGATTCATGTGCATTCGAAGGGCTTCGATATGCTTAAGCCGTAAGATATGCAGCGCCCTAGGCTTGAATTCACATGCATTTCGGTGCCAATGTGAAAGCCCAGTCTATTCTATTTGAGATGCACCCCAGTCCTTATACAGCCTAAAAAGAGTTGAGGAATCCGCAGTACTAGTCTTCTACGTAATCCAACGCCCTAAGCTTGGAAAAACAACACAAACGTGCTCTAAACTTTAACTCAATATACAATGTGATATATAAACTTTTAATATATTCAGTATGATCCATGAACTATAGTCAAATGTGTAATGTGATCATTGAAATTTTAATTCGTTCAATGTTACCCGAACTTGAATTAATAGAAAGACAATATTAAACATTTCATACAATTCGGGGACTAAATTGAATATATAGTAAAAGTCAAGAAATCACATTGAATAAGTTAAAAATTCAAAAACCATATTACACATTGAGCTATAGTTTAGAGACTACATTAAACGAATTAAAAATTCAGTGACCATATTACATATCAGGCTAAAATTGTGTTGATATTCCGAATCAGTGATGGAAATACTTGTATTGGGCAAGTATTTTTATAGATTCGCTTTAGAGCTCCTTGAAGCCACGACAGCTCGTCGTCCTACAGATTAGAAAAATCAGATGCATGATGAATCGGATAAGTAAATCAGGTTCTTGAGAAGAGTAGACCAACACACTATCAATGATTAAAGTACCCATGTGGCTTATCCTTCTCATGGACTTTTTTGGGAGTTCGCGAGTACAGCTTGAAAATGGGATATTTGTAGGGGTGAGCATGGTCCGAGTGAAGCCGGTCCATCCCTTAACCCTAGAACCAACCTACACAGTACTGGTCCTCAATTTTTGGGACTGAGGATTGACCCTATTGAGCTTGGGACCAAGAACCAAACTAACCCAATGGGTCCAGTCTGGTTCCAGGGTCAACCAAGGACCAACCGATAATTTTTTATTTCATTTGTTGTACTCCTTAAAAAAATGATTGCGGACCGGATCGACCTAATGAGTTCAATCCAATTTCAATGTCAACTCAAGATCAACCAATAATTTTTTATTTCATTTGTTGTACTCCTTGAAATGGCAATAGGAGATTGTACCAACCCAATGAATTCGATGATGAGTAAAGTCAGTTAAGAAAGGCAAGCGGTAAGAGTCAAGTAGAGTGAGCGTCGAACGTAATGAACATCGAATGTTGAGCGGAAAACAACAAGCCAAGCGAGCATCGAGCACCCAAAGCAAGCGAGGCGAGTGTCGAGTGGCGAGCGGAGAAATTGTTTCTTTTGATTTTGGAAAATTAAAGACTAAGAGGACAAATAAGACATAAGAGAACGAATACTAGAGGAGGATGCCATAAGGTGCCTTTTTGGACGCCGTGAGGACTTCTCACAACAATATTTTCCTTCTTCGTAAATTATGACTATCGACGCCGTAAAAGATATTAAAAACTTAAGTTATTATATAACAATGTAAAATTACTTGAAATCCTCACTAAATAGCTGTTTAATGTTGTTAATGCCACTTATTTTAAGGTTTTCTCTATATAAAAATATTATATATATAATAAGAGTTGGTCCGGGTTGGACCAATCCAAAACTCTTGAGATCGAGGACTAACCCGCAGTCTTTGGTCCCGGAATTTCGGACCAAGGACCGACCCAATCTCATTGGGAATCGAGACCGACCGACAAGGTTAGGCCGGTCCAAAGTCGGTCCAGGGTTGACCCTATATCAATGCTCACCCCTAGCTATTTGTTTGATTCCTTTCTTTTGGACCTAAATGGCTTCTTAATGGATGGGCACGTCTTTTGTGGTTTTAACAATGGGTTGTATCACGTTGCAAAGATAACCTAGCGCATGATACTTTCGTCGTGGGTCATAAAGTGGCATTGTTTTCGGCTTGCGTATGAATGGTGTGACTTCCAATCCAACTTGAACCATCGTGCAATTATATATCTCAATCGCCCGCTGAAAAAAGTTCAAAGTTTAAGGGTCCGTTCATTTCGCGAAAAATATCATATTTTCGGAAAACATGTCAAAGTCATTTTCCTAAAAATGACTCTATTTTTCAGTGGTCGGTCAAAAATCTAAACTTTGATTGGAAAATATTTTTCACAATTCGTTAGCTAATTTAATTATTTGAGAAAATTTATCAAAAATTGAATTTTAATATTTTTATTTGACTAAAATATTAGTTTTATTTTTTATATAATTTTTTAAAAAATGAATTTTTATTTATTTGTATTTTTAAAAAATTGAAATTTTTATTATTTATTATTTTTTTTCCTTTTTCTTTTTCGTCCTCCTTCTTCCTCCTCCTTCCTCCACCGCTGCATGCTTGACGTTGCCCAACTGCCGACCAAGACTCGGTCGCCAAATCCAGCAAGCTCAAGGCTAGGCCGATCTCGCCCGAGCTCGCCAAAGTTTCGCCAGGCTCTGGTGAGCCGCGAGCTCCGCCCCAGGCTGGCGAGAGCTCCGGCTTGCCCGATCTAGTAAGGCCTAAGCTCAGCTTCGCTAGATCGGGCTAGGCAGAGCCTTGCCAGCCTAGGGTGAGGCTCGAGCTAGCTTGCGACCGGTCGTTGGATTGCCATGGCTAGTCACCGGTTGTCACCAAAGAAGAAGATGAAAAGGAAAGAAATAAAAGAAATGAAAGAAAAGAAAAAAATTAAAAATTTGATTTAAAAAAAAAAAGAAAAATAAAGCATAAAAATAAAACGAAAATGTATTGATAAAAGAAGCATGGAAGAAGAAGTGGAAAATATTTTCCATAACTTCTAAAGGTTTTTTTTTTATAATGATGGAAAATATTTTCCTTGACTAGTTCATTTTCCGTAAAACGAACGCTGGAAAATCTGAAAAATGTTTTTCTGAAAGTTGTTTTTCACGAAATGAATAAACCCTAAAAAAGGGGAAAAAAATGGATAAGCGCGAGCACCCATGGGCCCCACCCAAAATCTCAAAGGAAGTCGCCGCGAACAATAATGTGCTTCACGAGGCAGGTCGTACTTGGCGTTTTCAATCTTTGGTGTAAATCACCACCACGTGAACCCTAAAAGTGTTTCGACTTTTTAACTTTTTGCTTAATTCCCGCGTTCTAAATTTGAGAGCGTCGAAACTTTCACAGTCAATTATTCACGCGTGCATGCGTTCGCCGACAAAATTTGTCAAAAGTTCTAAAACGAATTGATCGTAATTTAATATTAAAGGAAATGGACAAAAAATGTAAACGAGGGATAAACAAACATTGCCCCCATGCATTGTCACGTTATTCTTTGTCGTGTCATTTCATTGTTGTCTTTGATCGCAGAAGTTAGCTGTCGGGCTTGCTTCTATTGGACCTGAAGTTGGTCAAGGTACTGCTGTAGGCCAAGCTGTAGAAGGTATTAGCTGTCGAGCTTGCTTTTATTGCTTAGTCTGGCTTTTATGGAAGCATGGAAAATTTATGGATTGGTTGTAGCCTCGGCACTTTTATTTGCAAATCCCTTTGTGTAATCCGATAAATATAAAAAATGCGTATTTTTTTTCTTATTTTTTTATGGCCAAGGCTTGCTCCTTGTTTTTTCGAATTATATCAATATTTCACTCCTACAATTACTTATTCATTGGGACACTAACCCCTAAGAAGGATGAATTTGAGGATGAAAGAGAAATTTCTTACCTTTTGGAACAAGCGATATCGATTCGATCCGTCCATCTTCTTTCTTTCCTAGCTCTCCTCCATCTCTTCAATCTTTGGAGCAAAGGAAACTTTTTTTTTTAATTGTAGAAAGTTTCGGCAGTGTGAGTTACAACAAACAAAGTGTTCTCCAATTGATAATCCTAAAAAATTTTAAACTAATATATGTGTGACAAATTTACCTCAAATTAAACCCCAAACTGATATGTCTTTGCCAAATTTATCCCAAATTGATACACTTGTAATAAATTTACCTTATGTTAGTTTCTATTATATTTTATTGTCAAATTATTAAGTTTGATAACACCTGACAGTTGACTAGTATATCGGTTTGAGATTTTGCTCTCGTCTGTCACAGTTATATAAGTTTTATGGTATTAATCTAATTTAACATAGGGTATACGACACCAGTTTGAGATTTTTGACGGTCAAACAAATTAATTTAATATAAATTTTTCATAAGTATACCAATTTGAGATTTTTTATGATTGATTTGGGAAAATTTGTTATGGATGTACCAGTTTATGATTTTTTTTTTGTCAAAAATTAGTTTTTATTTTTGTCAAAAATTTGGTTTTTGATAAATATAAATAAAATGGACCACCCATCGTGGTGGCGTGGATGGTTTATCCACCGCGGGGAATTTTTGGTGCCTTGCCGGGGTGCGTGGGTGGTGGTTTCTGCGTGCTCCCGGATATTAACCCTTCCCTGTAAATAAAATGGAGTATGTAAGGGCCACTGTAACGCTCAAATCCACTAACCCCTCTGCTTTAGTAAGTTATTGGAAACGCGTGGGAGTGGGAAAATCCTTTTAAGACCAGTCGTTTATGAAACCGTCTTTAGCGACCCAAAAAAATAAAAGGAGAAGAAGAAGAAGAACGTGATCCCTTTTTTGGGTCGTATCCCTTTTTTTGTTCTTTCCTTGTGGCTCCCACGTTCACTTTCCTTAATTTTCTTCCTTCTCCCTCCAAAGGGAGAGAAATGGAGAATCAAAAAGGAAATGTCCTTGCGTCACTTATACTAGTCAGGGCCACGTCAACCGGCCACTAGGACATAAACGAAGCCCTCCTCCTTGACCACCTCTGTCTCTGTGGCCATCTGTCCGACTCGGTCAACCTAGTATAATTCACGTTCTTTGCGAGGAAATTTAGCACACCGCCAATGAATTTTTCTTTAAAAAAATAGATGAAGAGAAAATGAGAAAATCGATACTCAAGAGGAAGGTGATGAAATGCCCAGAGGATTTGCTTGCGAGCAAAGTTGCTTTTGCGAATCTAATTGATTCCTCGTGTAGAAAAAGGGGTTTTTTATGAAGTGTTTCAGATTGCGAAGAGTATGCCTCAAGGCCGCCGCTCTCAGCCTCCCCATTACCCTCTACCTAGCTCCTCCTCATTGGCGCGAACTACTCCACTTCACAGGGCTCATCAATTCTATTGAAAATAAATTTATGTAATAATTGGAAGGATGTATTTGAGCGGAGTCGATTGATCTCCATGAAATATATGAAGCACCGCATGCTTAAAGGGAACATCGTCCAAACATATCTCAACCTATAATACTTTGGTCAACACAATTCTAGACCTTTTTGATTTTGTCAATTGAGTGCTAAATTTTTTAACAATTTGTCAATTCAGTCCATCCGATCAATATAAAAATCGTCAATGTTAGCGCTAGCGAAGTCGCGTAAGATAACTAGTGTCCACATTAGCCAAAATTTGTTAGATGGATTGAATTGGTAAATTGTCAAAAATGTTATGACTGACTTGATCAAAGTGCAATAGTTTGAAGATCTAAAGTGGATATTGTTTTAAATAAAGGCTAGAAGTGCCATTATTTTCTCAAATAAGAACTTGAAGAGGACCTTATTTCAAATAAAGACCTAAAGTGCTCATATCTATATCAAATAAAGGCTTGAACTCACGGGTTGTGAAGGGCAATTGTGTCTTTAAAAATTTTTATTTTTATTTTTATGTTTTTTTATTTTATAGAAAAACAAAAAAAAAATAAAAAAAGAGAGGAAAAAAAGTGGGAGGGGCATTGCTCCATTGCCGACGGGGGGACGATGAAAGTCGATGAGGTCGCCAACGCCTAGGCGAGGGTTGGCAAGTCTGAGGCACTGGGCAAGGACCATTAGGCTTGTATAGGGATCAGTGACCATTGCCCAAGTCGAGGCGAGGGCGAACAATCCTCACCCAAATCTAGGAAAGGGTTCCCTCCCCACTTCTAGCATAGGCCAACAGGCCCTTGCCCTAGCACTGGTGACTGTCGCCTAGGCCGGGGCGAGGGTGAGCAACCCTTGCCCAAATCTAAGAGAGGGCCATCGCCCTCTTCCGCTTTTGGCAGAGGCCAACAGGCCCTTGCCTTTGGTCAACGAAGGTTGCCAGCCTTTATCCAAGCACCGACAACCTCACCAGCCTTTGCCATCACCCCATTGGCGATGGAGAGATGGGGGAGGAGACCAATTGTTCATAAGCAACAAGCCAAAGCAATCAAATAAATGCAAAAAATAAATTGTGAAAATTATTAATTTAAGATAATAGAAAAAGGGGTTCAAAAGATGTGTCAATTTACAAACATGGTGGCACCATCTGGACTAGGATGTCTTTTGGACAAAAAAAATATTCAATTCTTGGCCATTTTCTAACAAATAAAATTCAAGCTCCATGTGCACATCCACGTCACCACATTATTTTCCTCGAAACTATACTAGTACAAGTCCATCATTATCCCTCATTTGAAACAAAATTGACCAATTAAAATCTTATTTGAAATTATATCTACTTCAAGTCCTCTTTTTTTTTAAATAGAAAAATGCCTTAATTCAAGTCTTTATTTGAAATTTTTCCTTGAAAAAATAAAGAAAATTTCATATAAGGACTCAAAATAAACTCATTTTCTCAAATAATGGCCTGAAATGAATCTTATTTCAAATAAATATTTGAAATGGCCATATCAATCTCAAAGAAAGACCTAAAGTGGTTATATTTGTTTAAATAAGGGTCTCGTCTCATCGGCTCACCAATTAGTAAAAAAATTTGGTCAACCAAAAGGTATTTTTGTTAAAACATAATTTTAATTTAAATTAAATTAGATTAAAAATTTAAAAACTTAAACTAAGAAAAAAAAAAGAGGTGAGAGAGAGCCCTTTCTCCCGTCTCTATTCTTTTTCTAGTTTGTTTTTATGAAAAAATAGAAAAAATAAAAAATAATTAAAAGATGAAATTGCCCCTATCAAATAGTGAGTTGAGGCTTTTTTTTTTTAAGACTGATATGACCACTTCAGGCCTTTATTTGAAACAAGATTTATTTAAGGTATTTATTTGAGAAAATGAGAGTATTTTATACTCTTATTTGAAATAATGTCTTTGCCATACCTTATTTGAGAAAATTATAACACTTCAAGTCCTTATTTGGAATTTTCTCAAATATTCATGAAAAAAGACAAATATTTCCATATTTGGACATAATGCGTGTCATAGAGAGGTCCACGGATTGCGAAAAAAATCTCCCTTACATGTGGAAATTAGAGGGCATAATTATGATTGTTGTGTCGTATCGGAGTGACACGCTCTAACATTTTTGACACGCTCCAACATGTGATCAATTCTCCCAACATGCTTCGACACTTGAGTCTAGAGTCCCAACATGCGCGGAATCGATTTTATAAATTTTTAATAGATAAGAGGTCAAAATATAAATATGTAAAAAATAAAAATAACAAAAATAATAAAGGGTGAAAGACTTCTTGTTATATTTGATGGTGAAATGTAAATTTTTTTTCGACTTATCGTTAAATATTTAATTTAATAGTGAAATGTGATTTTTGTTTTCTGTCATGTTTTATGGATTATTTGAATGGAATGTAATTGAATTTGTCAAATTGAAATAATGAATGATATTAACAAATAGTGAATTAATGTTCTTAGTCCCAACTCATTCTAGGCTCTTTTTTATTATTTATTTATTTGTAAATTTGAATCAAACTAATTTGATTGAAATAATAATAAAAATGATAATTTATCATGTATAAATAAAAATATACATTTAATATATAATGTGTCGGAATTTTCTATTTTTAAAAAAATAACGTGCCGGTGTGTCGTGTCATATCGTGTTAGTGTCAGCGCTACTTAGTTTATGCACTTTCTTCTGGTTTTGGTCGAAGGTTTATCTGGAAATCAAAGTCCAATCTCCAGAAAAGATTCGTGTATGCCAATGGAGAAAAAATCTAATTGTGACTGATGCGCTAAGTCAGGTTACAAAATTGGCCGAGAAAGGTAAAAGCAAAAGCCACCCTCCCGAGCACAGTGCTTCAAAAGAAGAAGTGTTTTTGGCCCTTCGACTTTTAGGGGATGTCATTGAGAAAATGCAAGCGTCATTGAGTAAAAGGGTTTTTCGAAAAATATTTGTCCCTGCCGCTCAACGATATCCACTTTGTGCGCACAAGTCTTATATGAGGAAGCACTTAATCGAGTCCACTCCATGGTGATCAAGCCTTTTATCACGGGATGGCTTTTCTTTCGATGCAAGTCATACAAACCACATTGCTTAGTAATTATTTCCCAAGCCAACCATATAAGCCGCTTGATGCTATAACGTTAGTCGTATAGGCCGCATCTCTCAGTTATTATTTCACAAGCCAGCTGCATTGGCCGCTTGTTGTTTCCCCTCCGATTCTCGATCTTTCGCGCGTTGTTTCAAAAAGTCAACATCATCACCAGACTCACCACCCTTAGACCAACTAGATCAAGAAGATTCGCCACGAATAGTCATCAAACGCCACCTCATCCGCTACATCTCAATTCTGGACACTATTTGATTTAATTGCAAACTCACAGCGACGAAATATATTGTAGATCTTTTTTATTTTTTTCTTGATAACTTAACTCTATGATATAACGTTTCTTCAATGTCTGTAAACTTAAAGGCTGTGTCGGTGATTTATGATCCTTGTATATTATAGTTTTCCTTAATCAATATTAACATCGGCAAATCTTTCAGTTAGTAACTTTACTTAATTGTTGGTTAGTGACAATCTTTTTAAATTATTCGACAATTGATTGTTTTTTCTTTTAATCATCCAGATTACATACAAGAGTCGTCTCGTATATTGTTAGACCAGACCATAGAATTTCCTCTAATTGCTCGGGCATACTTGTCTAGGCCTTTCTTTTTATTGATGACAAAACCTATATTAGGTGAATTTTAGAGTCTATTAAATATCCTAGTAACCTTATTGATTAGTTAAGACAAGAGTCATGAGATTAAGCGAAAAAGATTCTGTCAATCATTCGCCTTCGCCGTAATAAAAAGTAGGGATAATACCCTAAAAAACCCCAAACTGGTACATTTGTGACAAATTTACCCCAAACTATTTTTTTGATCACAAAAAACCCCAAACTAGTATATTTTTGACAAATTTATCCCAAACTGGTACACTTGTGATAAATTTATCCTATGTTAGTTTTCGTTAAATTTTATTCTCAAATTATTAAGTTAAATAACACATGACAGTTAACCAGTATACCAATTTAGGATTTTACGTTCCGTTTGTCATAGTTTACAATTTTTATGATTTTTTTGTGGTATTAATCCAATTTCACATAGGGTATATTTGTCACAAATTTACTAGTTTTGGGTTTTTTTGCAGTCGAATAAATTAGTTTTGGGTAAATTTGTCATAAATATATCAGTTTATGGTTTTTTATAATCAGTCGGGGTAAATTTGTCACAAGTTTACCAGTTTGGGGTTTTTCATGGTAAAAAAAATAGTTTGGGGTAAATTTGTCATAAGTGTACCGGTTTGGAGTTTTTTAAGGTATTAACCCTAAAAAGTACTCGTCCCGTAAAGTAATTTTATTATTGCCTCCGGTCAACTAAAGAGTTGATGCGAAATTTTTTAATATTAAAATATTATAGATAAAACATTCATGCTGGAACATTAAAATTCAAACCTAGACACGCTGCCAATATTGGGCCCACAAATCCAAGGAAAAAATGAAAGTTCCGTTACACTTCGTCGTCACCTTTGAGCGTTATAAAGCCCCCACGATTCGGTGCAAAGACATACGTTCCGCCTCGCAGCGCTACCCGACTCGATATTCATCATCATGGACACCGAAGCTTCAGCGTAACGACGTCCTCCTCCTCCTCCTCCTCCTCCTCCTTTGCCCTTCTTCCTTAACTATTGCTTCTTCTTCTTTTTTCCCCTTATTTTCTTCTCTTTCTTCATTGCTTTTTGGGAAAGGTTTGAGACGAGCGAGATGTTGGGGACTTTCCTGGCTTCGACGCCGCTGCTGAAGGAGGCATGGAGGCTGTGCGGCGCGGCAAACGCCATGGGGCTTGGTGCCTTCGTTGTGGAGCAAGTCGGGGGCGTGGGGTACGTCTCATTCTCTGGTGTCCAAGAGCTGCCGATGCTCGGTTGGGATCCGAACTACGGCATGCTGGTGTCGCTGGATGCGGCAGGCCAAGGGCTGTTCGCACCGTTGAAATGCCATTACGAAGGCGAGGAGCCGGTCATGGTCCACTCTGGAGTGCTTCACCTCTTCCTTCATCATCATTCGCGCCCTGATTTTCAAAGCCAGGTTTGCAATTTCTGTTCGCCTACTTCACTGTTTACTTAATGAGCTTTCTTTCCTTCTTCATATTCTACATGAACTGACCGAAGTGGCCAAGCTCAGGCGCGCGATTTTGTCCTTTGAGCCTATTCACGTTGATCAAGCATGGGCTGCGGGTCTATCCGACCGTTTGGTCCGTGATAACCTCTGGGTCCGAATTTCAAATTACTGTGGACAGATGATTCTGGTTTAGAGTTATATCAAACCGAACCGTTCTTGAGACAGATCTCCTGGTCATGAATTGTACTCTTCTAATAAGATTATCTAAATACAAGAGCCATACGTGTCAAAATATATTTCTATACATATCATTATCGGATGAACGTGTTAGTGTTGTTTTAACTTGCTTAATAAATACTTTCGTATGTTTAGCAATTGTAGTATAGCCGATGATTTCCTATCTGATCTATTCGTGTAACTCTTCTAATCTGACATGATCCAGTGAAAGTTGATTTTTCAGTGCATCTTTTGAAGTGTTGTAATCGAGATTTTTTCAGGAAGCATTAAACCATATTTTAGGAATTCTTTATTGTGTATGCAGATTGATAGCTTGTTGGATAAAACCAAGTCAATAGTGATCACGGGCCACTCAATAGGAGGATCAACTGCCTTCCTCTCAACTCTTTGGCTCCTCTCCAAGCTCAAAGCCAATTTCCCACCCGTCTCAGTCTTATGCATAGGTTTTGGCTCGCCTTTCCTTGGCAATGAGTCGCTTTCTCGAGCCATCCTCCGCAAAAGATGGGACGGAAGCTTCTGCAACGTCGTGTCAAGACACGATATAATGCCAAGGTTATCTCTTGACCAATCACTTGTTCCGACTCCTCAGTGGCGGGCCCTCATAAGATTCTGGTACACATCTATGATGTCACCAAACTCTATGAATGTTGCTAACCTCCAATTAATTGAAGAAGATAAGGCTCGGTTATTTTCCTTCGCTGTGGCCAACATGGAGGGCTTGGCGCAAGCAGGGGAAGGCTCGAGAGGGAAGTTTTTTTGGCCATTCGGGAATTACCTGTTTTGTTCAGACGAGGGCGCGATTTGTTTGGACAACGCCATATCAATCAACAAGATGATGCATTTAACGCTAAGGACAGGCTATCCAAATTGTATCATTGAGGAGCACCTTAAGTACGAGCAGTATGTTGAAAGACTGACTCGTCAGTCCTTAATCAGAAGCTTCGTAGAAGGAGATCTTTCTGAATCAAGCTATGAAGCAAGTCTTTCGATCGCTTTGAACTCCTTAGGGACTCATCGACAGGTAGGAACATGGCACCTTCAGTTGTTGAGTGATCAAGTTCTATAAATATATTGATCTAGGCTTTTATTCCCAAGTGCTATTCATCTGGTTTAAAAGTTCTATTATTCACTACTTTGCAGGTATATATTGTACCAATGGCAAAAGATTGCTTGACTATGGCGAGGCGAATAGGGCATGCGCCAAACATAAATGCCGCTAATTTAGCCATTAGGCTATCCAAAATCACTCCTTACAGGGCAGAGATAGAGTGGTATAAAGCTTGTTGCGATAAGTCAGACAAACAAAGAGGATACTACGATTCTTTCAAGCAAAGGGGGGCCTCAAAGAGAGAGTCCAAGATAAACATGCACCGGTTCAAGCTCGCAGCCTTTTGGGATGATGTCATACGCATGCTAGATGGGAAAGAGCTCCCACATGATTTGCACAGAGGGTCAAAATGGGTAAATGAGTCGCGCTCCTACATGCTTCTTGTGGAGCCATTGGACATTGCGGAGTATTATCAGTCGGGGATGCACCTTAAGAAAGGCCACTACACAAGCAATGGAAGAGCAAGGAGGTATGAAATTTTTGATGAGTGGTGGGCTCAAAGAGTTGTTAAAAAGAAACTGGACAACAAGAGGACCAGGTATGCAAGCTTGACCCAAGACACTTGCTTTTGGGCAAGGGTGGAGGAAGCAAAGGAGTGGCTGGACAAAATCAGGCAGGAGAGCAACCACAATAACCTGGCTTTTCTTCGAGATAGACTCAATGAGTTTGAAGCATACGCAATGAAGCTAGTTGACAATAAAGAGGTGTCTGCCGATGTAGAAGCTAAGAATTCGAGCTTTAGTTTGTGGTTAAAAGAATGGAAAGCAATGAAATCACAAATTGATGTGTCCCAATCGACGTCACTTGTTTAGGATGATGACGCGTGCCTCTGAACTTTTATTAATTTAAGATTTAATTGGTGGTGAGTCGAGTTCTAGGGCTCATGAGATTGGGACACATCAATAGGTATAGAGGGAGGGGTACAATTGACGTGGCATTGAGCTCCCTCTGGCCGATAAGGAGTCATCACCGTTGGATCTGGAAGCTCGGCCTCCATGGCCATGGAGGGTTCACCATCTCGAGATCTAGAGGATTGACACCTCCACGGCCAAAGAACTTGGTGGTGAGGCCATGATCTCGGTGGTCACGGAGGAGCCGTAGGAAATAGAATTTGCATATGAGATAGAGGATCGGCACCCTTAAAGTTACAGAGCCAGCAACAAACTTATCATTTATCTGTTTGTGTCAGAATTAGCTTCCTAGCATCTCATGTTTAACAAGGATTGAATTTGGCTCCCATATATGTTTCTTTGACATTGTACACCACTCAAGTGGGGATTAATTTGTCGTTCTAGTCTAATATTACAAAAGAGCAATATTTCCTATGGTGCCAAGGACTGAGGTGGGTTATAAGTATGTCAAGCCCTGGCAGCAACAATCTTTTATGTACAAATTAATATGTTGATGATAAAAACTTGATATGATGCACCTGGGAATATATTATGTAGTTACATCAACTCTTCAACTCTCAAACTTTCCACGATCAACCAAAGATACATGAGAGACTGTTGAGTGATGCCAAGATAGGAAGTCTAGTTCTACGCTTTGAACAAATTCAAGTTTTTATGCTTTTTTGGAATATTAAATAAGCAGTCATGTCTTGCGCTAAGAAGGTGTCAAGTTCGAATCCTCATGACATCTGCCTAAGGCAGAACACGATAGAATTTCTTTCAAATCATTCTAGGGGCAACCAATTAACTATAGCAAAAATTTACTTAATTGTTGGTTAGTTACAACCTTTTTAAATTATTCGACAGTTGAAATTTTTTTCCTTGACTTGTCTTGTAAATTGTTAGGCCGAACTATAAATTTCCTCTAATAGCATACTTGTCTAGGCATTTCTTTTTATTGACGACAAAACCTATATTAGGTGAATTTTAGAGTCTATTAAATATCCTAGTAATTTTATTGATTAGTTAAGACAAGAGTCATAAGATTAGGCGAAAAATATTCTGCTAATCATTCGCCTTCGCTGGAATAAAAAGTACTCGTCCCGCAAAGTAATTTTATTATTGTCTCTGGTCAATTAATAGTTGCTGCGAAATTTTTGAATATTCAATAATATAAATAAAACATTCATGCTGTTGTATTAAAATTCAAACCTAGACACGCTGCCAATATTGGGCACATAAATCCAAGGACAAGATGTAAGTTCCATTGCACGTCGCCGTCACCTTTTAAGGCTATAGTTTCTGCTGTCGTGGGGGAGAGTTCTCGTTATTATTGACCTCAGGCAAGTCATGAAATAAAAGCCCCCACGATTTGGATGCTGGCATCGGATCGGTGCAAAGACATACGTTCTGCCTCGCAGCGCTACCCGGCTCGATACTCATCATCATGGACACCGAAGCTTCAGCGTAACGACGTCCTCCCTCCTCCTCCTCCTCGTTCGCCCTTCTTCCTTAACTTTTGCCATTTCTTTTTTCCTTATTTTCTTCTCTATCTTCATTGCTTTTTGGGAAAGGTTTGAGACGAGCGAGATGTTGGGGACTTTCCTGGCTTCGACGCCGCTGCTGAAGGAGGCATGGAGGCTGTGCGGCGCGGCGAACGCCATGGGGCCTGGTGCCTTCGTGGCGGAGCAAGTTGGGGGCGTGGGGTACGTGGCATTCTCTGGTGTCGAGGAGCTGCCGATGCTCGGTTGGGATCCGAACTACTGCATGCGGTTGTCGCCGGATGCGGCAGGCCGCGGGCTGTTCGCCCCGTTGAAATGCCATTACGAAGGCGAGGAGCCGGTCATGGTCCACTCTGGAGTGCTTCACCTCTTCCTTCATCATCGTTCGCGCCCTGATTTTCAAAGCGAGGTTTGCAATTTCTGTTCGCCTACTTCACTGTTTACTTAATAAGCTTTCTTTCCTTCTTCATATTCTACATGAACTGGCCGAAGTGGGCAAGCTCAGGCCCGCGATTTTGTCCTTTGGGCCTATTCACGTTGATCAAGCATGGGCTGCGGGTCTATCTGCCCATTTGGTCCATGATAACCTCTGGGTCCAAATTTCGAATTACTGTAGACAGATGATTCTGGTTTAGAATTATTTCAAACTGAACCGTTCTTGAGACAGATCTCCTAGTCATGAATTGTACTCCTCTAATAAGATTATCTAAATACAAGAGCCATACGTGTCAAAATATATTTGTATACATATCATTATCGGCTGAACATGTTAGTGTTGTTTTAACTTGGTTAATAAATACTTTTGTATGTTTAGCAATTGTAGTATAGCCGATGATTTCTTATCCGATCTATTCGTGTAACTCTTCTAATCTGACATGATTCGGTGAAAGTTGATTTTTTAGTGTAGCTTTTGAAGCGTTGTAATCGAGATTTTTTCAGGAAGCATTAAACCATATTTTAGGAATTCTTTATTGTGTATGCAGATCGATAGCTTGTTGGATAAAACCAAGTCAATGGTGACTACGGGCCACTTGATAGGACGATCAACTACCTTCCTCACAGCTCTTTGGCTCCTCTCCAAGTTCAAAGCCAATTTCCCACCCGTCTGTCTTATGCATTGGTTTTGGCTAGCGTTTTTTTGGCAACGAGCCGCTTTCCCAAGCCACCCTCCACAAAGGATGGGACGGCAGCTTTTGCAACATTGTGTCGACGCAAGATATAATGCCAAGGTTATCTCTTGACCAATCACTTGTTCCAACTCCTTAGTGGTAGGCCCTCATAAGATTCCAGTACACGTCTATGATGTCACCAAACTCTATGAATCTTGCTAACCTCCAATTAATTGAAGAAGACAAGGCCAGATTATTTTCCTTCACTGTGGCTGACATGGAGCGCCTGGCACAAGAAGGGGAAGGCTTAGGAGGGAAGTTGTTTTGGCCATTTGGGAATTACTCGTTTTGTTCAAACAAGGGCATGATTTGTTTGGACAACAACGTATCGATCAACAAGATGATGCATTTAATGCTAAGGATAATCTCTCTAAATTGTATCATTGAGGAGCACCTTAAGTATGGGTGGTATGTTGAAAGACTAACTCGTCAGTCTTTAATCAAAAGCTTCGTCGATGGAGATCACTCTGAATCAAGCTATGAAGCAAGTCTTTCAATGGCTTTGAACTCCTTGGGGACTCATCGACAGGTAGGAACATGGCACCTTCGGTTGTTGAGTGATCGAGTTCTATAAATGTATCGATCTAGGCTTTTATTTTCAAGGGCTATTCCTCCAGTTTAAAAGTTCTATTATTCACTACTTTGCAGTTATATATTGTACCAATGGCAAAAGATTGCTTGACTATGGCGAGGCGAATAGGGCATGTGCCAAACCCAAATGCCGCTAATTTAGCCATCAATCAATTTTAACAATTTTGACTTCATCAATCAGTATTTCTTCCTTTTAGTTTTTTTTTAAAAATTTTTTTGATGTGTCCCGATTGATTTTCCCATTTCTTCCGTTTTTTTTTTCCGATTTCATTTCTGATTTACTGTTAATAATGGTAGTTGGTCTTGGTAATTGTCCTTAATGGTTGGAATTTCCTATAAGCCCTTGTACATGACAAGTTAGTAATCACATGTCACACGTAGTATGGACCTTAAAGTCTTGTAAGGTTGAATATCCAAGCATTTCTTTTCATGAAAAATTGTAATTGACCTGAATTTATTGTAGATCTCGTTATTCTTTTCTTGATAATTTAACTATATGATCGTAACATTCATTAGCTGTTCATATGATTTATTGTCCTCATATGTCATAGTTTTCTTGAATCAATAGTAACATCGGCAATCTTATAGTTAGTAATTTTCCTTAATTGTTAGTTAGTTACATTTTTTCAAATCATCCGACGGTATTTTTTTTCCTTTTAATCCTCTAGATTACGTACGGGATCGGTCTTGTAGATCGTTACACGGGACCATAAAACATTCAACATATTAAAAGACAAAACGCGAGATTGGAAAAAAAAAACGAAAGCCCTTGCCCTAAAGTACTTTTTACTGACCTTCGGTGAGTTGTTGCGAAATTTCCCAAGATTTAATGTAACTAGTGCTGGCGCATGAGAATTCAAGGCTCAATACCGAAGGCTCCCAACCAAATTGAACTTATCTAGTTTACTCTGCCCCGTTAATTTTCATATAAATTTTACTGTTGAATTACTAAGTCGAATGACATATGACAGTTGACGGATTTATGGATTTAGGATTTTACCATCCACATTTGTCACCAATATACCGGTGTGAGGTTTTTTGTAATATTAACTCAAAATCTAAACCTGAACATTGCTAGTATCTAAGCCTTTGGGGTGCGCATAAATTACATATTATGTGGTGTTATAGTTCAATATTATAAAGGAAAAAAAAAATCGAGTCGTGGCTTTCATAGATAAAGAATCTGACCCAAAATCCTCCCAAAAACATCTGAAAAACCGTACTACAAAATACTATATCTCGGCTTCGAGTAGGGAGCATATTAATTTGAAATTCCTTCCTTTCGATAGTGCTCGATCCATTTACTGGTGGCCCAAAGCGCGAGCCCATCAATCTGGTAAGACCGTTTTCCAGTTAATGAACGGGAGGGTAGAATCGTAATTTGACCACGTGGGGTTGGGGGTAGAGGTAGTATACAAGTCCCGGCTCTGCACAGTAAAGCAGCGCATGCATTTTCGCCTTTTGCCCGAGCCGATCTTCATCGTCATGGAGACCGAAGCTGCATCGTAACGAACCCTCCCTTCTTCCTTAACTTTGTCTTCTTCTTTTTTTCAATTTATTTATCTTTTTTCCTTTTCCTCTGTTGTTTCGGGAAGGTTCGAGACCAGCGAGATGGTGGGGTCTTTCCTGACTTCGACCCCGCTGCTGAAGGAGGCGTGGAGGGTGTGCGGGGACGCGAACGCGGTGGGGTACGGTGGCTTCGCGGCGGAGCAAGTCGGCGGCGTGGGGTATGTGGCATTCTCGGCCGTCCAAGAGCTGCCGGTGCTTGATTGGGATCCGAACTACGGCATGCTGGTGTCGCTGGAAGCGGCAGGCCACGGGCTGTTCGCGCCGTTGAAATGCCGTTACGATGGGGAGGAGCCGGTCATGGTCCACTCCGGAGTGCTTCGCCTCTTCCTTCATCATCATTCGCGCCCAGATTTTCAAAGCCAGGTTAGCGATTTTCGCCGTTCTCGAGATGTCCCAAGCTCCAGTATGTCGACATTCTGTAATCCTCTGCATCCGAATTTCGAAAGTCTGTGAACCGATGCTTTTTGTGGTTTGGAGTTGACGAGCGTTTAGCTAATTTTAAGAAATCCTGAATATGTATGCAGATTCGTAGTCTGCTGGCTGATACCAAGTCAATAGTGATCACGGGTCACTCCATAGGAGGATCAGTCGCCTTCCTCGCTGCTCTTTGGGTCCTCTCCTACCTCAAATCCATCTTCCCACCCCGCTCGATCCTCTGCATCGGTTTCGGCTCTCCTTTCCTTGGCAATGAGTCGCTCTCCCGAGCCATCCTCCGTGAAAGATTGGGTGGCAGCTTCTGCAACATCGTGTCGACGCACGATATCATGCCGATGTTATCTCTCTACAAATCACTCACTCTGACTCCCCCCCAGTGGCAGGACCTCATGCGATTCTGTTACATGTCATCGAATTTTATGAATTTCGCTAACTTCCAATTAACTGAAGAAGAAAAAGCCTGGTTATTTTCCTTTGATGCGGCCACTATGGAGCATCTGGTGCACGCAGGGGAAGGCTCGGGAGGGAGGTCGTTTTGCCCGTCTGGGAATTACTTGTTTTGTTCAGATGAGGGCGCGATTTGTTTGGACAACGCTGTATTGGTCAACAAGATGATGCATTTGATGCTAAGAACGGGCTCTCCAAATTCTATCGTTGAGGAGCACCTTAAGTATGGGTGGTATGTTGAAAGCCTGACTCGTCAATCTTTGAAGAGAAGCTTCGTGGAAGGAGATCTCTCTGAATCAAGCTATGAAGCAAGTCTTTCGATGGCTTTGAACTCCTTGGGGATATCTCAACAGGTAGGAGCACCGCACCTTAGATCATTGAGTGATTGCGATCTGTGAATGTAGCGATCTAGGCTTTTTATTCCCAAGGGCAATTTCCCTGAGTTTAAAAGTCCTTCGATCCCCTCCTTCGCAGGTGTCGATTGCACCAAGGGCAAGAGATTGCTTGAAGATTGCAAAGCAAATGGGAGGCACGCCGAACCTAAATGCTGCTAATTTAGCCATTGGGCTATCCAAAATTGTTCCTTACAGGGCGGAGATAGAGTGGTATAAAGTTTGTTGCGATGAGTCCGACGAGCAAAGAGGATACTATGATTCTTTCAAGCAGAGAGGGGCCTCACAGAGAGAGTCCAAGATAAACATGAACCGGTTCAAGCTCGCAGCCTTTTGGGATAAAGTCGTACACATGTTGGACAGGAACGAGCTCCCACTCAACTTTCATAGAAGTTTAGAAGGGGTAATCGAGGAGTCACTGCTCTATTTGCTTCTTGTAGAGCCGCTGGACATCGCGGAGTACTATCGGTCGGGGATGCACCTTGAGAAAGGCCACTACATAAGCAATGGAAGACCGAGAAGGTACGAAATTTTCGCTGAGTGGTGGGCTGAGAGAGTTGCTGGAGAGGAACTGGGCAATACGAGGACCAGGTATGCAGACTTGACCCAAGACACTTGCTTTTGGGCAAGAGTGGAGGAAGCAAAGGAGTGGCTGGATAAAATCAAGAATGAGAGCGACCCAACATACCTGGCGAGACTAAATGAGTTTGAAACTTATGCAATGAAGTTAGTTGTAGGAAAAAAGGTGTCTGCTGATGTAGTGGCTAAGAATTCAAGCTTTAGTCTGTGGTTAGAAGAATGGCGATCATTGAAACCACAGATCCCTTATGAGCATCAATTGTACATCAACAGGACAGAGGGGTATACGATTGACGCGGCATGGAGCTCCCCCCCAGGCCAAGAAGGGGCCGTCCCCTTCAGATTTGGAAGCTCTGCCTCCATGGCCATGGAGGAGCCACCTCCTCGAGATACAGAGGATTGACACCTCCATGGCCACAGGACTTGTTGGCGAGGCGGAGATCCCCGTGGTCATGGAGAAGCCGCTGAGAATGACAGCAACAGAGCACAAGGCAGAGAGAGAGAGAGCAGAGGGAGGCGTGACGGCAGACTGGCTCAGGAGAGGGAAAAAATAGAAGGGGTTGGGTTTTATTTTTCTTGGTGGGGACTTGGATTAGATATCCGAGAGGAAAATGCTTTCGGATAAATTATTTTTTAGAAAAATAGTTAATTTTCTGATAATATATGATTGAAATTTTTTTGATATTTTGATCTCATTTAAAAAATGATTTTAATTTGCTGAATAACATTTGAACTAACAATTTACCAAATTTGATTTGCTTTTTCTCACGACTTTTTTTTTTTTTTTCAATTTTTTGGAATTTTGTTTTTATTTTTTTACAGCTTAGATTTCTTTTTTTATTATTTACTATTTCGAAACAAAGCAAAATTTCTAAATAAGGTTTTTAATTCTCAATCCTTCCCTCTTTTTCGCCCCTCTCGACCCTCGTCTCCCGCCCTTGCGCTCGCGCTCGCGCTCTCAGTCCACTCCTCCCTCTATCTCTCTCGCGCAGTTGCCAGCCACCGGCCCGCCACCGGCCCAGGACAAGAGCACCGAGTTTATGTTGAATCTCCTCATTCTAATTGAAAATTTTGGGTGAATTGCCTGTTAAGCTCTTCCACATTGGCCTGGCTTCATGAAGTTGGTAAGTCTCTCTTTAGCTGGTCTTGTAACGCACTTTCTTTCGTCAGTTGACGCGTCTGGCGCTCGCATTCAGTTGAATTTGAATTCGACATATTCACTCTTATGCAGACATGCTTGAGCAGAGGTAAAGGGCTTTACTCTCCCCCTTGTCACATGCTGAGTGTCTGTGGGCTTAGGATCTTGATTGATTGTCCCCTAGACCTCTCAGCTCTCGCTGTGCAAGATGAAGAAGATAAGGACCGTACGGTTGATGAATCTGATGGCTGTGAATCTGGGAAGGTAATCTTGATCTCATTGATTGAATTTGGAGTAATTTTTACGTATACGGTTGAGTGGTAGTTTAATTATCGCTTGGTCTTGGGCTTGTGCATTAAAAGATTGTGACTTGCTTAGAGATTCGTGCTTTTACCTTAGGTATATGTAACCGAGGCGGCAGCGAAACGGAAACTTATGATGGAGGACCTTGTTTCAATGCATGAGGAATTCAGGAGTTTTATGGATATGAAAAATCCAGTAGTCCTCATTGAATGAAGTGGGAGGAGCTGGAAACACTTCCTTCTGCGTTGAAGGAGATAGTATGGGCACTGCTGGGATTGAGCTTGGTGGATGGATGCCATTGTATGGGTAAGGAACAGCCCTTCGTGTAGTAGCTCTGTTCTGTAGCTAATTCACATACAAGATGCGGCTTGATAGTTTATCATGGCTTAGATCCTTATAGTAACTATTTGCAAAGCTCAGGATACCGGTTCTTCTACTTAGCCCCACCCTTGATCAGGATGGAGCCCAAACTTTTTAACAGGCAATTGGCTTGGTGTGCCTTTGTAAGATGCTATAATCTCCTGAGATGTGGATTATATTTTGATGTTAGGAGTTTTGTCCGGCGGCCAAGGCTTAAAATGCCATTTTCTCGTTAGATGACTTTCTTGATAGGTCATGCATCTCTAAATTAAATGCGGAGAGCCTCACATCTTGTGGTCAGGAGCTTCAGCCTTGAAGATTAGGAAGTATTGGTATCCTTGCATCTTCCAAGTTGTGATCACGCTTTTTGCATATTACGTCCCACTTTTCTTCCTAGAAACTGCATTTTTGTTTGTTTGATAACCTTTTAAGAAATAGTGATGAAGAGTGCCTCTCAGTGCAGCTGACAGAGGATTGTGTTAAGAAGGTTCAAAGACTTAAATATGCAGAAGTGGCATGCTGCAAAGGCACAATAAGTATCAAATTTATCAGCCCCGGGTTGGAAATAGGAGCCTGTAATTGAACATTAAGATATCCAGACAGAATGATAGGATTTATCTCAAGCTCTGAATTTGTTTCTGATCATGCTTTGGCAATTATAATGCTCTTCGCTCATTCAGTATGCTAATATATTCAGATTTTTCATCTCTGGATATCCTGAAACTGCCAACATGGGGAGTAATTACACTGCTCCTGAGAATTCTTCAAGGTAATTTGTTTCATCAGTATATCTCCTCTTGTGTAGTGCCATTTGATTCTTCCAGCTCTTCGTTTTGTCTAATATGGTAGATTTTGACACTTGGCATCTACAAAATTAAGCTGTGAGTTTACTGTGATGAAACCAGTGATTTGGAGGAGCTCTTACTTCATTCTGATGAGAGCTCAGAGGAAATGGACAAATTGAACTTTATATGCTCCTGTGCAGTTGATGCTGTTAAAGCCGGTGGTTCAGCACTCATTCCTACAGGTCGACTCAGAATCATCCTACAACTCTTGGAGCAGATATCTATTTGCCTTCATCACATTATAAGGTAATCCATCAATTTGCATTTAAAATGTATACTGTGACATTGGTCTTCTCTTACTTCAGTGGATATCAGATAAAGCTGATGCTACAAGAATAAAGTACGAATTTCACTTGAAATGAACTTAATGATGGTGATAAAAAAGCCCGAACTATCTGTGTTTGGCAAGAAAATCACCTAGACCTTTTTTTTTTTTTTTGGATGATGGAAATCGCCTAAACCAAACTATATGCTTATGTTGTTTCCTTTAGTTGCACCTTCAAAAAAGTCAGGTGATCAATTAGTATGCTATGTTTATACTCTCTGCAAAAACCCTGAACAAGCTATAATTACTCTATATTTGGCACTTTGTCCGCATTGGATGCCCTGAGCATGTCTTCATCTGGTTAGGATTTGATGGTATATTAGTTAGTTCGGTCAGCTGTCACCACATTTTAACTGTAAACCAATCTAACTCGATGAGAGTCACTACTTCTGCAGATTGTATATTCAGTTTACTTGTATTGCTTCTGTGATGGATTTAAAAATGTAAAGATCTGGGAACTCCTTTTGCATGTTTGAACAGCAATCTGATCTTGTGCTTCAGAACCACAGAGAGCAACAAACATGATTCTCCTATTGTTTTGCTGGATAAAAATAATCAGCTGTGGTCAACCTGGTAGTGTTATCTTCTAGGTGATCATGCAGTTTTAGTCTCAGGATTTTATGTTTTGCAATTGCTTTTGCGAATTAGAGTTCCGGTTGCTCTCACTGCCGCAAGCGAAGCCTATGTCCAATGTACTTCCTGAATGAGGTGTTCCAGAATGAAAAAGGCAATCAATAATTCTAGAAAAGTGGCCCTTCAGAATTTCTCTGTCTTATAACTAAAAAAGTCCTTGTAATGCCATTTGTTCTCTCTGTAGGTTCCCAAAAATGTTATCTCATCGGTAGCAAAAGAGTTATTGGCATATACCAACATAATACCTGAGTGGGTGTGCAAACAAAGGCAAGAAAAGGTATGTGACTGAGGGCGTATGATTTGTATGTATAGGAAGTCTCCAACTGATCCTTTACATCCCTACTAAAAGCAGATTTTCTGTTGATTTTATGTCCTTTACAGTTGTTCTCTGGCAAGCCATTATTTGCACATGTCGAGCTTTTGAATGGAGAAAGACTGCAAGTGTATCCTACAAAGGCTGCAAGTGTATCCTGCAATCTACTCACCTAAGCTATTGTATGGTAACCTTTTCTCTTGACTGTGCAAGTGGTCACTTAACTGTATCCTCGGATAGCTGTTAGAATGTGTTCTAACTTCATTGGCAGGAGCCGTGCATTGTATTTTGTCCTCGCTGGAGTTTGCAACTTGGCCCAGCTGTTCATTTGCTCAGACACTGACATGGGGATGAAAAATCATTACTCATCTGGGAGGTGCTAATGTATTCTGTCATTCATCTAACAACAAGAAGTGCTTCTCCCTTTCCTATTTTTCAGCGAATAGAACACTTCAACAAGCAGAACCTCTTTGTTCAATTTTCAGGAGGGCATGGATATTGATATAGCTCTCTTGCCTTTTGATCTGAATAAGATGAAGATGAAGGTCCTTCGATGTTCATTTCTTTCGGGAATAGTGTAAGGACCATGCATTAGCTATTGCCTTTTCTTCATGAGACTGAACTACTCCACTGCTACAATTGCTTTGCATTCATGCATGTACATTAACTATCGAAATATTATGCTTGCACGATTTATCTCATGGATCGACCTCATTTGTAGGTTGAAGAAGTTTCAACCTTTAATTGATGTATTGCGACCGAAGTTTGTTGTGGTAATATCACCTAAAGCTTCATACATTCTCTCTCTGATGATGGTACTTCAAACTGATGACTTCTCTGTTCTTGCACTCTCTGTTGAAGATAGTTCCCTGAAGATTTTAGGCAACAGATCATATCACCAGTCGCAGACTCATACTTGGTCCTTCAATACTCTGTGAATGAGACATTAAAGCTGCCAACCCTGAAGGAAGATTCAGAACTAGAAATCACAGCAGACTTTATCTCTTGATCACAGTGGAAAAACTTGAAAGACCAAAATTTGAGCATCACGAGATTCAAAGGAAACCTCATTATGAGTGATGCCAGAAGGTGGATTCTACCTAGCGACAAACTATCCTGCTCAAAAAGTGAGCCCTTGTTGCTTGGGGTGGCTCTAGACTTGCAAAGGCTCCTGGCTCATTTATCAGAGATGGGTATTGGCGGATCTCTACAAGAAGATAATGTTACAGATGGATTGAGCGATGCCCGTATCTTGTGTATCAACGCTCCTGGTGAAGCTGTACTTGAAATTAGAAGCACAAGCACTTTAATCAGTGCTGTGAATGAGGAGTTGGCTTTCCGCATCAGGGATGCCGAGGACAGCATCCTGGATGGTACTTGATCTTGTGTCTTATCTGTAGTCTGACTCACAAATGAGCTAACCGAAGAAGTTGCTTCTCAACATGACGTTGTTGGGGGTTACATTGTTGCTGGAATGTTTTGATGTAAGCTTGGAGAGCAAGAGGTGTGCTGAAAGCCAGCGTGCATAGATCTGTAAGTGGACCATTAAGTCAATGTGGAATCATAAAATATTTTGCTTGACACACCATGGCATTGTAGACAGGTTGAAATATAATTATCAAAGATCCGACAATTTGGTTTCCTTCGGGTCATCTCATGGCTCAAACGTTGCCTCAATCCTTGGTCGAATTTTAACTTGAACTCGAACCTTTTCAGTAAGGTTCTGGCAACTCCATTTAATTGTTCTGATATCATTAATATTTTGTTTGGATACCTCGAACACCAGCCACCCTCATAAACCCCGGATCTATGCGCATAGGTACTCTTTCGGATGTTGCGGGTATCGTGTGGATTACTGAATGTATTGCAATACTAGCTCCAATTTGACCTGTGGACAAAGCGTTGGAAATGAGCTACGACTAATCAAGTTCTCAATCCCTTTGAACTCCATTAGGTTTAAATGCATAATCTAGATTGAACTCAAACATATAATAATTCAAGTAATAGATTGAACGTTTATAAAAAATTCAGTAACATACTAAATGAATTTATTTATTTTTTTATTGATTTTACTTTATTCCTATTCTAAGTCTCACTCTCAAACTTTTATCATATCTCCTTGCGAAGCATAAGAATCTAAACTCATTCCTGAAACTAAATCGTCATCATCCAAAACCTTCTGACAATGTGGAGATTCGAACTCTTTATCTCTTCTTTCATATTGAAAGGGTATTCACTAAGATAAACTTCAATGATTATATTGAATAAATTAAAAACTTAAGAATGATATTACATATTAAACTAAAATTTATAAACCAAATTAAATAGATTAAAAATTCAAAGACGACATTACGCATTTAGCAAAAATTTTCCAACCAACCATTTATGTAATTATCTCATATTTAAACTTGAAATATATATATCGAGTCGGTTTGATTAATCGGGCTAGACCCGACCCGCGGACACTGTCATTCGGATTCCTTAGTCGTCTCCGACGAACGAACAACAGAAAGACATCCTTAGCACGTTCGACAGATCAATCGGACAGTTCCGTTACTCATCTTGCCCAATCCGACAAACGATAAAAATCCCTCTTTTGAATCGCAGGGATGCCGAAATCTCCGTATCCCTAGGGTTCCTCGATCGGCATCTTGATCGAAATCGAAAGCCTCTCGCTCATCGTTTTCCTCTTGTACAGTCGATAAGCATTGATCGCGTGAGTTCGATTTGATGTTATGGGGAATCTGTTCGTGAAGAAGCCCAAGGTCACCGACGTCGATAAGGCCATCCTATCACTCAAGACCCAGAGGCGCAAGCTCGGTCTATATCAGCAACAGGTTCCCCTTCTCTTCTCCCTTTCTCGTTCTTGAGCTTTCTGGGGTGTTCCCCGATTGGTTTTGTCGTTGCTTTCTGGTCCGTGGTTTCCTGTTTCGCTGGTTCTTGCATTTGAATTTGCGATTCTGGTTCTTTTTGTTTCGCTTGGTTGACGAATTGGGCAACGGGTTTACGGCTCTGTAGTGTTTGGAATGAGGTGAATGGGATTGGTTGCGTTTCTCTTTGAGTTGCGGCTGATGCTTAGGTGATTTTATGATTTGGGTTTCGAGAATTAGTTCCAATGAGGGGTTGTGCATGCCGGTTTGAAGTTCTGTTTCCATCCTTTGTTCAATTCGGGCTGGACAGTTTTCTTTGTAATGCGCTTTGGACTCGGTTTGGACCGATTGAGCGGTAAAATAAATAATGTGGTCGAATTGCTTGATGGGTGCTTAGTAGTTAGTATCCATTTTTGGATAAGGATTAGAAAATTTGTGTTGCTTCCAGTATTGTGAAATTGGAATTATGGGTGTTGCAAAGTACATAAGTGAGATCATTCACCGTGGCAATGGTGACTTGTCAACTCCTTTTGCTGTCACGCTGTTTCCAGCTTGAGGCTGTTATTGAAGCTGAAAAGCAAGCTGCTCGGGATCTGATCAAAGAAAAGAGGAAAGACAGGGCATTGTTGGCTCTGAAGAAGAAAAAGGCACAGGAAGATTTATTGAAACAAGTGGATGCATGGGTTCTTAATGTTGAGCAACAGGTAAATCTCTACTTCCGTGTATCACTTCTTCAGCAAAAGGGTAGCTTCATTTTTTCTAATCTATCCAGTTTGTGGCCTCTGACATGCTGTCAACTTTGTAATGGTCATGATTCTTGCCATTTATAATGAGTTGCGTGTTCAGTTGGCAGATATCGAACTCGCAAGTAAGCAGAGGGCTGTTTTTGAGAGCTTAAGGTCAGGGACAGAAGCAATCAAGGCAATTCAAAGCGAAATCAACTTAGATGATGTGCAAAAGCTAATGGATGACACTGAAGAAGCAAAAGCTTATCAAGATGTGAGCCAATCTCAATTTTGTCTCTCTTTTTTGCTTTCCTATGGATGTCGATATAGTTCTCTTGAAAGCCGTACCGGAACCGTACGGTTAAAGAGACTTTCTCTGATAACATAGTCTCTCTTCGCATGTTTTCAATGCTTTCATTGTCGTGTCAGAAACCAAATAAGTTCAGTTGAGTCTGAAACAGAGCAGAGCAAGTTTTCCATCTTTTTTAATTGTCTCTGTCAGAGAATAGCCAAGTTCTAATTGCTTCCTTTGTATAGGAGGCTTATACGTGTTCACTTTAATGTGCATCAAGTTATATGAGATGGCATGAAAGAGTATTTAGAGGTAGTGTGAAGGGTGAAGTGCAATGGCTTATGTAGTGACTAGGTCTTTGGTGGTACATTGGCTTTCACAAGGGGCTAGGGCTGGTGGACCTTGTGATGAGCTTTAGAGATTGCTATTTGCTCCACCACTTGAGATGGTTAATTTGAAGAGTTGACTTTCCTTTGGTGTCCATAGGCATATGCTTCTTTTCTATGGGTAGATATTGGCTTTGCCATGCTTTGGTACCAGTCTTATATACTTTTATAGATTTGCTTGAGTTTGGCTATGTCTTGCAATCTGTTGCAGACATATCCGATAATTGCTGCATCGAACGAACCTCTTTTCATCAATGCATATATTTTCTGGTGCTTTTTTCTACATGAGACATCTTTTTGCCAAACAGAGAATGGAACTTGTGATGCATTACTAATAAGATTGTATCTTCTCTCCTTAACCTGTAGGAAATTAATGCAATATTGGGAGAGAAATTATCAGCAGAAGATGAAGAGGAGATTCTTGCAGAATTTGAGACTATGGAATCACAGGTATGTTTGGTTCCCACTAGAGGCATCTTTGATTTCCAAGTGATTCTGCTTCTAGTCTGACTATCCTACTTCAAGTAAGCATTTTAGTTTATCTGTCTCGTGAGGGAGAATGTGGTTTTTATTTTCTGATGACATTTTGATGACTACCTTAGAGAAATGCCACATTCAAAATATAATATCTGTTGCCTTTGCAGGTATTACTTAGAGCAAAATGTGAAGTACTCGAATAAGATATATGCATTTTCATTAGTTTTTGCCTGTTGTTATTTTGTGATGTATAAAATCCTAAGGAAAAGAGTATGATGCATGAAATTCTTTCTTCTCCTATTCTTTGACCAAATTGAAGTTTTATGAAATTGTGATATGTTGTGTTCTCCCATGTAGAATAACCTTTATCACTTCAGTTTAGATAAATCCAATGAAATAACTTACCATGCAAGACGTGCGTTTACTATGAAGACAGTTTTAGCTCTCTTTTTTTAATATTAGGATTGCTGTTTGGGTGAGAAATTTTTACCATTAATTTTTCAGTTGGATGATTTGATGGAAGACAGTTTTTATCATGCAAGATCCTTTAGGTCGCTTGGAATCACAAAACTCATTCTTTTAGTTGGTTATGTTATGAATTACTTCACTTTGCTATGTCTCCGTTCTGGATTTAGATCTGATTAGGCATTCAGAATATATGCAATGAACTATTGGATTTTTCATTTGACTATTACATTAGAAGAACATATGATTTGGCTGACGAAAGAGGAAACTTTTTTATTGTAGATTTCTATCCAAGATATGCCTAAAGTTCCTACTGTAGCTCCAACTCCTGAGGTAGTTGAAGAGACACTTGACCTTCCTGAGGTGCCAAAGAAGGCACCCGTGGCTGCCAATGCTGCTGTAGATGATGCCGAAATTGCCTCAAAAATAAAGGGTCTCTCTCTCTCTCTCTCTCTCTCAACGACGCGCGCGCGCACACACACACACACACAAAAACTATGAATGCTGACTTGCTTGATTTGTCTTTTTTCTCAGCGGTTATGGTGAGTATTGATGCACATCTTTTCTTTGAAACAGTTATGGAGGAACCGCTGCCTGCTTGAATTTGGCTTGAAACAACATTCCCATCTGGTGATTCCTGGAGTGCCTATGGACTCTTCCAGTCGCCTACTCTGCATAGTTTCTATGCTATCATGCAGCTATTTGATTGGATTTTCTGATTTATGTAAATCTCAGTTTGTATTATAATGGAAAATACGGAATTTTTTTGCCATGCAATTAGCATACATTCTTTCGACTCTTGGTACTGCTGGATTTCTCATGTTTTTTAGTTTTCTCCTCCGCCCCGGTTCGGTTTCCAAGAATTCTCAAATCAGAACTATAGTCATGATTCGATCGCCACGTCTAAGGAAACTAGTTACAGTGCAGATGTTTGTATTATGATTTTACTTTTCTCCGGAAGATGTTTACATGATGTAGGCCAACCGTATTGGTTATCATACTCATTATTTAATTTGACGAATGAGTGATTCTTTCTGCTGATGATTTTTGTCAATTCGGTGCGTAGTTTCCCTTTGCTTTGCCCATGACGTGTTATAGGGGCCTTTTGATGTAACGGAAATGTTGGCACGGTTGTTAATTGACAGAAAGCAAGGTAAAATAGTGTCTATGCTATTCTGGTCAATCGAATAATTCTTCTTTGCTGGCATATTCATGCCTGTTTTGAAGATGATCTTCCATCTGTAATCGAGTCATCATTCTTTAGATGCAGTTCAGATTTGTACAAACTCCATTGCATAGTTTGAAGTGAATCGAGGTAAACCTTTCAGCAACACAGAATTGTCTGGAGGCTGTAAACGTATGACAACTCGGAGATGAGTTTGTGAGGATTGTTCCCGCTTCATCATAGGTGAATTCGAAATGTAGTTGTCAACCAACGTGGCCAAAGATACATTGTTCTTGCTTAGCGAAACACAAAAAAAATGTTTGCTGTACTCTGGAAGAGTTGAATCTGAGCCTACATACCATGAGTCCATTTTTAGAGAAATAAATCCAGAGAAAATAAGAACCGAAGTTCGCTCATTTTCTTAAATAAAGGTTTAAAATGTATTTTATTTTAAGTAAAGGCTTGAAGTATTCCCGTTTTCTTAAATAAATTCTGAAGTGGAATTAGTTTGGCATGAGTGGCCATATAAGTATCAAAGAAGAGTCTAACCTTATTTGCTGAATGATGTGTTTTGCATTTTTTATTTTTTAAATTTTTTTTTTTTTTTTCCCTCCTCCCTCCGCCAACCATGGCAAAGGTCCCTGGACTTAGGCAAGGGCTGCCCTCACTGAATCTAGTAAGGAACGCCCTTGTCCTTGCCTGGGCTGTCTTGGCCCACCCAACCAAGGGTAACCTCGCCTCACGCCAACAAGGGCGGCCCTCACCCGAGGCTAGTGATGGCCATTGACAAGGCACAGCGATGGCAAAGGAGGGAAGGGGAAAAAGGAAAAAAAAAAAGAAAAAGGCATATAATTTTGTTAATGAAATATCCCTTCTCTAATGCTCAAGTTAAAAGTTCTTATTGGAGATGATTTGACTATTTTAAATTTTTATTTGAGATGATTTGATCACTTTAATTCTTCATTTTAAAAAATGACGGCACTTCAAATTTTAACTTGGAATTTTCTTATAAATCTTGATCCTAAAAGACGGCTTGACTTAAAAGTACTGCTTCTGGTCTTCTGGCCCAAAAAGCAGAATAAAGGTGGCGCGGTCCTAATCGCGCAGCCTTCGTTGAAATCCGAATTTGAAGGTCACGATTCTCAAGCAAAGGGGCACGTTTTCCCAGATGAAAATTCCCTCTTTTCTTACTTTAAGCTTGCTAT
Organism: Eucalyptus sideroxylon x Eucalyptus melliodora; assembly: GCA_016097485.1. NCBI lineage: Eukaryota > Viridiplantae > Streptophyta > Magnoliopsida > Myrtales > Myrtaceae > Eucalyptus > Eucalyptus sideroxylon x Eucalyptus melliodora. The sequence continues at coordinate 68,478,373 of CM027831.1, read as the reverse complement.
AACAATTAGCCATCCATTTGATTTAATCCGATGCTCATTTCTATCCCATTTTCTTAGCATCATCGATTATAGAAAAGAGGAATCTCAGACAAAATAAACAAACGAGAGAAAGACAGCAATTTTCGACTGTTGGATAATGTGAGATTCTCGATACAGATGCTTTGTGTTGGAACTCTTTGACTGTGGAAATTCGGAAAGATAATTCCCTCAAAATTCTTTCATTTTAGTATTTCGTGGTCTGTGTGATGGCTTGTGTGGAATGGTGCGCCAGTTGAGCTTTAGAATTAGCTCCGGTGGTCTTTATAAAATTGCACGATCTGAACCATTTGTGGGCTACTCTAAACATGAACCACACACTACAATTCAGCTTAATTCCTTTCCGAGTTTGAGCAACTGTGCTGTCCAAATCTTGTGTGGCTAGAGCTCAACATTCTCAGGCCTCATCCTCATCAACTAGTTGCATTTTTTGCATGGCAAAAAGAAATTAAACTTCCGGGTTCGCCACATCCGTATTTTTCTCATTGACATGCAACTGTGAAAATTTCTACAAATCGTCGTGTTTCAGTTGCTTCGGTCAACTTGATCATTTTCACCCAATAATCATGTGTTTCAGTTGGTTTTGTCATAACCCTAATCAAAGTAAACCGAAAGCACAGCAATATTTCTCAGGATGTCCCGAGAATGTATGAGAAATAGCTTTTGTGTGGTATCGGCTATAGAAGCTAGTCCATTTTGTCTTTATGATCTTTCAACCAGATTCCTGAGAAGCTTTATTTGTCGTCTGCAAATATGCTTTTGAACTTTTCCACAATGTAAACTGAAAACAGCTAGATGCTTGTGTTGATCTTTACAATATGTAGTAGTATCTATAATAACAGTGAAAGTGAAATACCCGACTCTTTCAAGGACCTAAACAAGAGGAGCCCACACCACTAAACCAGCACTGAAGAAGGCGCTAAATTGGCGATTGCAATGACAGAAGCTGTCATGCTTTTGATACAAAAAGAATCATCCCCATCGAAGGAGATCTAAAAATCACCTATCAATTCAAACTTGCATTGGCATGACAACCAGCTAAAACTTCCCTAATTTAATCCAAATGCGCATGAGTTTCCTAAGCCTGCCTTTGCCTGTCACACAGAAGAGTAAGCACATCTTAGTCGCCTATCCATCCAAAACCATAAATATCATCCATTCAATTTAATAAATAGCCATGCTTGTGAAAAACAGGGGATATGATTGTATAGACGATCTATTAAAAATATCCGATCATAGCCATGAGAGAATGAGCAAGATGTGCAGTGCATGATAAAGACGATGCTTAAATTTGCTTCATGTGAAGGAAGTTTCTTTATGAAAGAGTAGGGTAGTCAGAATCATATTATCAATATGGCTGAATCTCAAGTGATCAGAAGTGAGACAGGACAGCCCACACATCGATTCTCCAAGAACAATTCAAGGCAATCTCAGCGATAATTATAGTGGCAGTTGAACTTAAATTTAAAAGTAAAGGTCTACTAAAACCCAATAGGGAGCTCAAAACCCAAAATTAACCAGAGCAGGATTCCACCACAACATAGAAGCGATTCGTACCTTGGTGATGACAAGCAATTTGAAGTGTTTGAGAAGCCAGCAAACACATTTGAGTATGACTTGGTCAAATATGTGAAGTTGGTGATTGCAGCTAGCGCAGGCACGCGTTCACCTTTCTTTAAAAGGTCTGGTAAGTTAAGTCTCTGTAAGGTCAAGACGACATTTGACTCCTTCCAAATGAAGGCAATTAGACCATTATGCAATACATAAAGTGAACCCGGCTTTGCACCAGGATACCTAAAACCATAACCATTTGCAATGCCCTCCCCAACGAAAGCATGATCTGTAATCACAGGGAGGGAATTAGCATCACTACTCCAAGGAAATGGATCCGGTGATGGCTGATCTATATAGGCAATAAACATTGCCGAACCGTTTGGATGAAGAACATAGTGGGTGCCTTCTAATATTTTGGTTGCGATGAGTAAGGGCTGACCCTGGGACTCCTCGTAAGAGAGCATGAGAAGGAATAAAGCCTTCCCAGGTTTATCTTCTGTAGGCTTCCCAGGAGGCCACCCAAATGTCCCACCCCACAAACCAGCATATTCTTGGTCAGGTTTTGGTAGCCTCAGCGGTAATTTGTAAAGGGCAAAACGACTATCATGCATATTTGGCCATGCTCGATATGATGATAACTTGACAGTGGATGCATTCAGCGTTAATCCAATCATATCACCAGATTTCAGAAACTCATGAAGCTGCGCGTGCTTACTCTCACTACTTGAAGAACTATTTCTCAGAACCGCATGGCCACCATTAAACGAGATAGATTTCCCGAGGATCTGCTTTAAGCCAGACCTAAAATACCCAACGAGTGTTTTTTTTCTGGCGCATTGTCCAAGAGCATTATTGCTACTGAATGAATTGACAGCGCTGCTTGATCGGTCAAGATTCTTCCTGATTTCACTCAACCCACTCAACCCCAACTGAGTCAGATCAGAAGGTTTTTCTAGACACAAATCACCGTGCCCTCCGCCGAACGTACTAGATTGCATATGAATTATTAAGGATCTTCTCTCGTTCAGGAGCAGCATGTCTTTCCGAAAGTTCTCATCATCATCCCTCAGACGGGCAAAGAGAGGCCCACCGGCTGAGTCGGGCACCTCTTGACGCACCTGGTTGGTCACAACCTCGAGCAACTTTCTCCTGTCACAGAAGGCCAGCCTGCTGAAGGGCACCTTCGTCTCATTCTGTCCTAACGCCCTCTGTGACCTCGACAATCCACTGTCCGACCTGCAGATCTTGCTTGAATCCGAGTACCGAACAAAGCTCTTACTGTGCTCCAATTTACCCCCATTCTTTTGCAAACTCGGCTCCACCTCAAGCAGCAACACATTGCAATTCCTATCTATATGTTTGAGAGATCCGGGATAAACATAGTCAGTTCCCTTCTCCCTTCCGTGCAGGAAAAACAAAGCAGAACCATCAAAATCCCCGATGATTTCAAAAACCGGCGCCCACAATATAGGGCCATCTTCAATCCCCAACGGCCCCAACTCTTGCGGAATTATCCTGCACCCGACGACCGAAACAAACCCCGGCATGACATAAACCACATTACCAAGCTCGGGATTCTGGTGAACCCAAATCCCAATCAGCGGCTGGACGCCGAAGAGAAAGCGGCAGAGCGCCTTATACGACGACACCCCCTTCCTCCATTCGATCAAATCCCTGCGGGAGATGACCCCCAGCGCGTCGCACTGGGTGAGCCAGACCTTCTCGCACTGCACCAGAGCACTCAAGCTCCGGCAACATAGGCCGAGATTACACAAATCCCGCGGCGACAGCGACTGGGAGACGATGGCCAGGACATCATCAGGAAGAGCTTGGAACAAGCTCAGATCATAATCATCAGACACCATGACCAATCGAGGGCACCACCCCAAAAAACGAAAAGAAGTCACCAATTCAGCCACGAATCTATCACTCCACGCACGAACCGGACAAACCCATTCCGACCCACTTCCGAACTCTTGAGTCAATCGACAGAAACGATGCTAACAACAACCACACAGGCCAGGACAAACAGAGCTGAAGAAATGGGCAACTAGTCCTCGACGTCAGGACCCTTCATCCAAGCACGGAAACGTGGGGAACCCACATCAGTTTTTCAGCGCAGCTCGCCGAATCTGTCAGACCCACATCAGTTTTTCATCAGGCGAGATCTTGGAATGAGCAGTAGTGAGCAGCACACGAGCGCATGTGCGGCGAGATTGATTCGACGAAGACTACGGGGTCAAGTCATCGCCACAGCAGTCGCAGCCCCCGACTGAGACTCTCTCTCTCTCTCTCTCCCTCACGCTGTTCTTCTTTCTCCTCGATTAATGGTGGACGAAAACGGAGAAAGATGGAAGGAGTGTTTGAAAAGACTCCATTTTTAATTTTCTCCTTTGGACGGCTTTAGAGAAAGTACCGTTTCTTTTGCGTCGCGCCAGCAACTTACGGACAAGGAGAGACCGAGGGAGCTGGCAGCCAGGCCGGTGCGAAAATGTCCATTTTGTCCCCGGGCGGGAGCGGTCGTCGGTGGCCATTATGACACCGGCCACCAATTTAGAATTCCAGGATTCAATGTGAATTGACATAAATTAATTCAAAGAGAAGCAGATTGATATGTTACCGTCTATTACCATTATGAAAGAGAGGGTTATTTTCAATGTTTAATTTTCGTTAAATAATTTTCAATTAATATCATAAAAAATTTCAAATTAATATATTTATAATAAATTTACTCCAAAAATATACACATGACAAATCTATTATTCATTAGTTTATATTAAATTTTATTATCGAATTATTGAATTGAATAACACATCGCAATTGAAATGAGAGGTTTTATTATTTGCAATTGAAGTTTTTTGTAGTTAAAGAATTAATTTCAAATAAATTTATCATATGTATATTAATTTAAGATTTAATATGATTAAAAATTAATTATAGGTAATTTATTACGAATGTATTAATTTGATGTTTTTCGTGATATTAATAATTTATGATACGAGTGGTTAAGCGACAAAATTAGGAGAGAGGAGAATCTTGTCTGAAGGCGAGGGCAAAAGGGTCCGAGGGAAAAGGGACCCCGTCGATCTGTCAATCACATTAGTCTCGCTCGGCATCAAACGTCCAATGATTCAACGAGGTCAGTGGAATATTAGGGCCCTCCTGCAGTTGTGGGGGCCCATGGGGAGATTTTGTATTAATAAAGTAAGCTATTTTTCTATTGAATTATCATGCCACATCGTGATCTCATACAAGGGTTAATATAAAAAAAAAAACCCTATATATCTTTAATAAGTTTTCGCAAATTAATTTTTTAACTATAAAAAATATCAAATTTATCATCTATTGGTTTTCATCAAATTTTATTATAAAATTATCAAGTTGAATAATAAAAAATAATCGATAGATATATTAATTTATAGTTTTATCCTCCGTTTATCGTAAATATAAATATTAGTTTAATTTTATAGAAAGTAAAATTATTACAAATTTCATCAATTTGGGATTTTTTGAGATAAATTTTTCATAAACATATAAATTTAAAAAAATTTATGATATTAGATTATATTATATAATATGTGCATATGGATGGGAAAAGTGTCCGGAGGGCTTGAGAAAGAAACTTCGAATTTTCATCTCGCATTAGTAATAATTGAATAAATCAGATGCTTAATCTTTGAATTAGTGGGGAAGTGATTGATTGATGGATTGATGGATTGATGGGAAGAATCCAAGTTGATATTTATGTTTGCCGCCCTTTTCTGTTTGGCAGGAGATATTTTCCCTTGTTTTTTCTCGACACGTGCTTTGGGAACATAGGGAAGAAGATTGAGGGAAAGATTGTTCCGAGGATATTGATCTTTTTTTTATTGCAAAAATTGTTGATGAAAAAATTCTTTGTTTTTTTTTTTAAAAAAAAAACTGTTCTATAGAGGGTGGGTATTTAATTTTTGCTTCCTTTCCTCTTTACTTGGATATATTTTCCTATTTTTCCTTATGGGTGTTTTTTGGGGAAAGGAAAAAGAAAAAATAGTTAGGGGAGCAAACAATGAAAGGAATTCGATTTGAGATGAAGGTGACTTCATTGGCAAAAAAAAAAAAAAAAAAACACAGAGAGATGAAGTTGAATTTGGGTTCTATTATTTGCCCCAAAACAAATGGATTTTCTTTGATGAACATGCGGAAAAATAGCTCAAAATTACAAATTAAGTTTAACTAAATTCATGTGTGTCCAAGAAAAGAAATTGTAATCATCGCCGGATGGATCGGGACCACATTCGTACGCCAGCAAAGTTTATGGGTAAGTTGAACCATTGAAAGTAAATAGAACAGTAACATAAGCAGCGTTGAATAAAGTAACAAGCTAATCATCAAATTGACGCAAATAGGTGCAAATTTTGACTTCATTGCGGCCTAGAGGGTCCTAACAAAAATGTAACTTATAATAAGAAAAGCCTCCCCATTTCCTCCGCTTTATTTACTTTCAAAGATGTGATTTATACGAACTTTTGTTGGTTTGCGATTTGCCAAGTCCAAAGCACGTTTCGGCCGGCACAGAGCAAGGCCAATTCCTTGTTCGGCCACATTCCCTCCACTTTAGGCCAAAATTATTTTATGAAAAACAAAATATAAGTGTCTATATCATTGACACTCTGTACATGAAATTTTCAATTGGACACTGTGTTGGCTCGCCATCGATCAGGTCCAATCTGGTTTGCCTGTAGCTTGTTTGTTTCTTGAGTATTGTCCACGTGTTTCTTGTCATCAATTGCCTTATTAGGTATATGATTTTTCTGGCCACTCCCTATTAAAATAGTCGACAAATTGAACATAAAAGTGAACAAACTTTACATATCTTGTTAGGAAATTTAACGGGGTAAATATTTATTCAAGAAAAAATCAAGTTCTTGCACATGCCAAAGAATTAAAGAAAAAAAAAACCCTTTGCAAGATTTTTGGAAGTGAATTTTATAATTTTGAGAAGGGTCAATACCACAAAAACACTAAATAAGTATACTTATATTAAATTTATCCCAAATTAGTATACCAATGAAAAATTTACTCTTAATTAATTTTTGTTAAATTTTACTGTCAAATTATTGAATTAAATTGCACATTACTGTTAATGGATATACTAATTTGAAATTTTATCTTCAAACAGATATGCCAATTTGTAAAACTTTATGGTGTAATTTTAGTTTAGCAAAAATTAATGAATAGTAAATTTATACAAGCGTATCGGTTAGGAGCTTTTGATGGTATTTGTCATAGATGTATCGGATTGAGATTTCTCATGAAATTAACCATCCTAAGAATCATAGAAAACTTAAGAGATATTTAAAGTAAATTCGATGGTGTATACTAAACTTTAAAAAACAAAAAAATCCATTTTATATTTCAAAGAAGCCATCCTCCCTCCCTCCAAGAAAATCAGAAAGGCGGGAAAACCCTCCTCTCCTCGCAAAGCGCAAAACCCCTCTCACTCAATTCAACCGCCTCCGGTCGGCTCCGGCGACCGCCGCCACGACCGCCGATGTCCGGCGGCGGGCGGGCGATCAACGTCCTGAACGTGGCGGAGAAGCCGTCGGTGGCGAAGTCGGTGGCCACCCTGCTGTCGAGGGGCCAGGGGATGCGGGTCCGGGAGGGGCGGTCGCGGTACAACAAGATCTTCGAGTTCGACTACGGCATCCGGGGGCAGCGCTGCCGCATGCTGGTCACCTCCGTCACCGGCCACCTCATGGAGCTCGAGTTCGAGGAGCGCTTCCGCAAGTGGCACTCCTGCGACCCCGCCGACCTCTACGCCGCCCCCGTCCGCAAGTCCGTCCCTCAGGTAAGGAACCGCAACGACGACGGTGCCCTGCCCTTTTTCGTTCCACCGCGACACGAAAGACCGCCGAAAGGAACTGACTTTTTCGTATCGCAAAGATTTTTGATGGGGTTATGGCGTAATTCAGACCATAAGTTCGTTTAGTTTTCTGATTAGAGTTGGGGGAATAGCCTGTGGATTGTGTGTTTTCTGTTTACTTGTTATGGAAATTACAGGACAAGTTGGATATCAAGAGGACATTGGAAGAGGAAGCTAGAAGGTGCCAGTGGCTCGTTCTATGGCTTGATTGCGATAGGGAAGGTGAAAACATAGCATTCGAAGTTATCGACACATGCACCGCAGCTAACCGTAATCTGACCATAAAAAGGGCTCGGTTCTCTGCTTTGATTGAAAGGTCCGGTCGGATTATTATTATTTTTATATTTTGGGGTTATAGGTTCTCGGTTTTGACGTCCTATTTTGTGATGCTAGGGAAATACATGACTCTGTGCAGAATCTTGTCGAACCCAATCGATGGTTTGCAGATGCTGTGGACGCAAGGCAAGTGAGTGCCCTCCGATTTCTGCATTTCTGGTGAAGTTCTACTGTCATTAGTGCTGTGAAATGTGTTCGGCAAATGGCTGCATCCAAATACTTCTCAGAATATTTTTTGCTGCATGTGAAACTAGGTTGCGTCTTTGCATAAGGTGCTTCCTCTCTTCGATAGTTTGCTCATTGTGGGATAGGGAACTGATTGGAGCTTTGTGCAGGAAATAGACCTCAGGATAGGTGCATCTTTTACAAGGTTCCAGACTATGCTGCTAAGAGATGCATTCGTCATTGACTCTGCTGCAGATGACCGGAACCTAGTCCTAAGTTATGGTCCATGTCAAGTATGGTGACTTAAGAGCACATTCCTCATATTCTCAATTTATACACTGTCATATATATCCTATAGTTATTGTTCTTAATTATTGCAGTTCCCTACACTTGGCTTTGTGGTCGAACGATTTTGGGAGATACAATCTCATGAACCTGAGGAGTTCTGGATAATTAACTGTTCTCACAAATCTGAAGAGGGCATTGCCACGTTCAACTGGACGTAAGCTTTGACTGTCTTGATGCGTAATATTATTCTTTCACATGTTATTGGTTCTTATTGAAATGGGAGTCTTTCTTCATTTTTCAGGCGTGGACATCTCTTTGATTACACTTGTGCAGTTATAATTTATGAAATGTGTGTCGAGGAGCCATCTGCAACTGTATGTTATGCTGATTATCGTGGTTGGATCAACTACTGGTTTGATGGTAATACTCTAAATTACTACCTCGGTCATACAGGTTGCAGGAGTTAGGCAACAGGAGAAATACAAGTATCCTCCACATCCTTTGAGTACCATTGAGCTGGAAAAACGTGCTTCTAGATACTTCCGGATGAGCTCTGAGCATACCATGAAGGTGAGCAGTTGTAACCTGGAAACTATCTATCCATCTATAGGATCATATCTAGCTGTATGCTGATTAGGACTATGTTTTTCGGTAGATACTCTGCTTTTCAGTAGATGGTGAATTAGAATGGCTGCTATCAATGAATGTTTCCTTTCAGAAATGATCGTGGCAGTTTGCAAACTCCGATCAATGTATGGCCCAAATTATGCCAGTTGTTTCAAATTCATGTTGTCAATTTGGTTTTTTTAACTCTTTCAATTTTTTTTTAGTGAGAAGGCTTCTTTGCTCTTCCAATCTGAGCAACTGAGTTACTTTTCTTAACAATGTATACTCTTCTTAATTCCCTGAAGGATAGCTATTCTCTTCTGATAAACAGTATTTTCGCACTTTTCTATAATGTGAAGTTTTGGGTCCTCATACCTCATTGTGCGTTCTATTCCTCTTATCATTTTTTAGAGCAAGATTAGGAAGCTCACTTACATTTGTTTATAATTGTTTGGTTTTCATGACTAATTTATATCAAATCTAGTTCTGTTTACTTCTGTTGATGATACATAGTCCTTTTGATTTTATCTTCTTAAGATGCTGTGGTTAGCTATTAAAAAGTTTCGGATCCTTGCATATCGTTGTGCGTACTATTCTTTTACCATTCTTTATATGAAGAATAAGAAGCTCACTGAGCTTAGTTTGATAACCACTGATTTGTAATTGAGAAGTTAGTGGGGTACTTCACTTGCCAGGGTTTACCTAACCTTAAGCAAGCTTCTTCGTTATAGAAGGGGGAAAAATGATTTAAAAAATGTTCTGTTTTCCTGATCTCTTGCTTACTTTTGAGGTTTTACATTATGTTATAATATGGTTGCAAATTGAGAAATGCTAATCGTTTCCTGTCACTAGCTTGTGTCCAATGACTTCCTCCTTTCCTGCTGTTTTAGGTTGCGGAAGAGCTTTATCAAGCAGGATTTATAAGTTATCCTCGTACTGAAACTGACAACTTCTCTGCCAGGACTGATTTGCATGTGAGTATCTCTTAGATTATGAAGGTGGAATTGCAAATATTTCTTTTTGATTAAAATTTTGACTAAAATACAGATGATAGAAATGCTTCTGCAGTTCATGAATGGAATTATGAATGGAGAATGTTGGGGCAAAACCAAAATGGACAGAAATAATTTGTAACTGCATTTATCTTGGTATTGTGATGCATACACAGCATTAGGTCAGAAAGAACAAAAAAATAGTTTTCTGGAAATGAAAGCCCACAGACAACTTCTATTGTCTCATTAGCACATTGCCAATCAGATATACTGATTTCAAAGCTAACTAGAAATAAGTAGTGGCAGGTTTAAAGGTGGTAAGGGAATTCTTCTTTTTGGGTATTTTCATGATAGCAAAACTAAATAATCTGAATTGAGGTTGGTGCATCTTTTGCTGCTTTTTAATTGATTGTCTGCTGATGAGTAAGTTAGGAGTATGATTTTATAATAATATGGCTATCAAATCCTAAAGGAGATTTGGTGGTTAATTGCCATCTTTTCTTATGATTGGATAAGCAGAAGAATTTGACCTGCCGCTATGAATTGCTTATTTTGATATGTACATTAAAATGACATATTTTGCCACCTCGTTCATGTGAGTAAAGGGCTCCCTCCCATTTATGAAGAATAAGTTGAAAAATGGGTGTTTATCGCTATGCAGTGTTGAATGTGTGCAAGGGCTGGTAACTTGTTTGTCTGTTTTTATTAATTTTTTGGATGCTGCAATTGGAGTAATGGAATTGCTGCGGAATTTTGAAGTCTCTTGGTTTGGAAGATGTCCATGTTGATGATGTGGTGCTTGTGGAAAGAGATAACACAGATTTCTGGAGGCTGGATGGCGGTTCATAAATAAGTCACTTGGTGAGAACAGTATTTGAGTGGATGTCCTGCGTCAGTGAAGACATTACAGATTGGTCTTATTTCAGACATATAAGCTTCTTTCGAGCATATGATATGAGGTTTTGGGTTAGAATTAGGATCATGCCCAATGTCATATTTATATGTAAGATCGATATTCTAGGTAGTGTAGGTTCTTTTAAATTGAGCTCTCTAGTTATTAAGACCTTCCCCGTTTCCACTCTCATGTAAGTGATGAAGTCAGCAGGTTATGAGCTTTTTTAACTTGCCGAGCCTTGGTAGAAGGCCCCTACTTCAGGCTTTACTATTCAATAGCCGAGACTTTGGCTCTTGTTGCATGCATTTATGATATTTTCTTTTGCGTATTCTAATTGGTCATGCATTGTTTTTCCAGCTCCTTTTGGCTACTTTCCTCCCTTTGAATTCTGTTTATTGGTCTGAGTATTTGTTGACACATAGGCTATCGTGCAAGAGCAACAAGGGCATCCTGTATGGGGATCATATGCCCAGCGTTTATTGGACCCCAGTTCAGGACTCTGGAGAAACCCCAGCAATGGTGGCCATGATGATAAGGCCCATCCACCAATTCATCCAACAAAATTTTCTGGTGGGGAGAGAAATTGGAGTCAGGATCATCATGTAAGTGACTTCTTGTGATTTCTTAAAGGAATCTAAGGAATTTTTACTTGCTTTGGTGGTAGACTTTAATTTTGACATGGCCCCGCTCTCCTCTATCTCCCCCCCCCCCAAAAAAAAAAAAAAAAAAAAAAAAGGAGAAAATACAACAAACACCCATGCACACCGCACTTAATTCCTATATGTTTTGTTTTTTATTGCAGAGACTCTATGAATTGGTCGTTCGCCATTTCCTGGCATGTGTTTCGCAGCCAGCTGTGGGGGCAGAAACCACTGTTGAAATTGATATTGCTGGTGAGCAGTTTGCTGCATCAGGGCGCGTGATCATTGCTGTGAGTTCTGTTCTGACTTTTGAGCTTGCCATTTATTTTTTTGAGGAAGGAAATAACTTATGTTCTCGATAATTGGATTTTACATGATTCATCATTTTAAGAAAAAAATTGCTGATATAGAAGCAATCATTTCAATTTATTGTTTACTTGGTGACTGCCCCTTTTATGTTTCTTAACCCCACTCTGAAAGTCATGCTGGTCATTTCAGTTTTGAATTTTGATTATCTAGAGTTTGCTTTGCACAAGGATTTTGATGGAACCGGATAAAGCAGTGTAGGTTTATGAGGTATACTGGCTGCCTCTCTAGTTTTTAGTATCATAATGAAGGAGTTGCCACTTTAGTTGTCCCTTCTTTTCCCAATAATGTGAAGGTCTGCATAAATTATTCTGTTAGGTCAAAAATAAAAACCGATGTGGTGATGCCTTTTTTCACAGTATTGCTTCACTTTTCTGTGGGTGCTGGATTAATTCTTTCTTAAGCAAAATGGAAAAGTGAAATTAGTTGGAGATTCATTTGTACATAACCTTTTTGTATGTTCCCATGGCATTCCAATGAAGTCAGAACTATTGGATTAGCCTTTGTTAGATTGAATTCCTGTAATGACCAGTGACTGGGAGGCTGCTCATGCTAATTGAAATGAGTTTCTCAGCATGAGTTCGTTTTATAGACAGAAAGTTATCGCTTGTGGCCAAGAAGGTCATGGGGTTGAGTTGTGGAAACATTGTTGCAGTAATGCAAGGGTAAGGTTGCATATAATAGAACCGTCCCCTGACCCTTGCATAGGCAAAGTCTCATGCAGTGGGTCACCCTTGTTGAATGTGCTAGAGGTGAGGCATGTCAGTACTCTTGGAAATACCATGGCCTTGCATACCACCTCTAGAAAGAATGATTCCTTTTTGGGAATTGATCAATGTTTCTGTCAGTGTCTCTCAACAAACCATCGGGTTTTAACTCAATGAAATATTTCACCAGCATCTATTTGATTTAGCTATTTTTCAATGTCATGACCTGTCTGTCTTATCTGAGAATAAGACTGTTCTCTGCTTGGAGTAAAATAGTTATATCACATTAGTCCTAGTTCTTATTGAATTTCGCTGTTCTTGTGATATTGTGGTGAATCTAAATGGTCTTGTTGGCCAGAAAAATTACTTGGACGTCTACCGGTTTGAATCGTGGGGAGGTTCAGTGATCCCAACTTATGTGCCTGGACAGCAGGTTTGCCACTGAATATTGCATTTCTTCGAATTATATTCCTCCATTTACAATGATCCATCCTCATTATTCATCTGCCTCCCTTTGTTTTGTTTCTCCACTATAATAGAATGTCTAAAATAGCTCTCATCATGTCTTAGAATCAGTCTTTCATTGTTAGTGGATCATGCATTTATCAGATCTAGAATACTGTGGCCCTGGACCATTTGATATAGTTCACTTCCTGATTCTTTATCATCTTTCTGAGGGACAAGAAAAATAATTTTCAAGGAGATATGTACACACTACGAGTTTACACTATGGCAAAGTCTTGCTTTCATCTGGTATTGACAAGGAAAACTAACTTTGCTTCCCAAAATTAATTTGGTTCCTTGTCGCTCTGTAGGCAAGTGTAAGTCCCTTCAAATGAAAGGCTGCCATTTTGGAATTATTAGATTCTCTTTCAGTCCCACTGTTGAAAATAACATTGATTAGAGACACGATAGCGCATTATGCTATCGGGCTTAATCCACCTGTTGATCACGTGGGTGAGCCTGGTGCAAGAGGCTCATCTTGCTCGTCCAATGTGTACTACTTCATACTTCTGGTTTATTGGAAGTGTTATGAGAAGTCTTTTGTGTGCAAATTTTTGTGTATGGCTGGATTCCCCTATGAAGCCGTCTTGTACAGGGGCAGCACCCTTGCTACCCTATTAATGAAATTTTGTTTGTCATTCAAGACTTACCAACTCTGAGTAAGAGTTCTTACTCATGTGATCAACAGGTGAATCAAGCCTGATAAAATCCGAAGAGGATTGAACTCCTTGAAATGCCATCCTTTTTTCTCCTAATGAGCCAAAAAAAGTGAGGAATTATCGTAGTAGTTTTCTTCTTTACAACACAAGAACAATGGCCCCTCTCCAAGCCTAAAGTTTGTGTTGCACCTTGCCTGCAGTCACCCACTTTACACCTAAAACCATAATCCAAATTTGTCTGTTCTAGCTACAAGGTAACAGTAGGTGATACACACTCTCTGCTTCAAATGGATCTATTTACAAATGTTTTTTCGTTTCTTTTAAAGATTATGCAAAGTGAGAATAGGTCTTAGGCTGCTTGCTCCCCAAGAGAAAAAGATAGCCTTCGAGGAACCCTGTCTTTCAACTTTCAAATAAATTTTCATGGGAAGAGCATATTCTGTTGCATTTGCATTTGCATCTGAGTAGAGATGAGATTAGAATAGTAGGATTTGACCTAAAAAAAGAAGTTTTACTTCCAACAGTACCATAGTTGATTGATATTAAATACTAGGCTCAATCATTAGCTGTGGGGCCCGACCACCACACGAGATCCTTTTATTGGTTATCCTTGCCTACAGTATGCTCATTTATCAGGTTTCTTTCTATGTCTAAGAAAGTTGTGAACGTGTTGTATATTGATTGGGAGTTTTTTCCTCTTAACTTTTTACAAGAACTCATCCACTAGGTGGAATATTGGTTGCAATCAGTGGTTTTCTAATTCTCGACTACAGTTGCAGTTCTTATTCTCTTATTTGAATTGATTTAATGCACTAATTTTTCATCGAGATGTGAAATATGATGATTATTATCTATAAAAGTGAGGGGTGTGATTTTATCAGTTAATATGTAAGAACCAACATAAAGTGCCTGAACAAAGAAATGAACTTAACAAAAGCACATACCAATGGATGCAGAGAGCCATAGAGTCAGAAGTGAAACACAGATTTCTGTGGAATGTTTTGAGGAAATTTATTTTGAATAATATTTGTCAACATTTCAATTTTCCTATAATTTGCTTGTAAGTTCAAGACATAGATGTGTGCTCTTACTGTTGCCATCTATATCACAGTTCATCCCTACAACTTTAACACTGGATTCAGGAGTTACCAGGCCCCCGCCACTTCTAAGTGAAGCTGACTTACTGAACTGCATGGACAAGGTGAAAAAGATAATTACTATTTTTATTTTTCGGTCAAATTTCTGATATAAATGATCGTTGGTCATAGGTTTCTGCTGCAGTAGATGTATGTTGTAATAGCATGTCTTATAATTTGCTCATCCACTTTGTCTCTTCAGGCTGGCATTGGCACCGATGCCACGATGCATGATCACATAAAGAAGCTGCTTGATCGGTTCTATGCAACCAAAGACCAGAATATGCGCTTCTCACCAACTAACCTGGTAAACTTTTTGCATCTACCTCCTTACCTTTTAATTATCAGTTTATAGCAAGGTAGTATTTCCTTCTTTCTAGCACTGTTTCTCTGGATTTTGACTCTTGCTTTGGACAAGTTCAGAAACAACACTCGTTCCCATATTTAGTTGGCTTTGTAATCGTAAGAAACTTATTGCACTTGATTGGCGTGTGGCATATTGGGTAAATTTCTTGAGACTCAACATTCAAGCATATACAGACTCGCATATGGGATGTAGTCACACCATTCTTCCTTATTTGATTGTTTTCGGTCAATGAACATTATATTCTTGGAGCAACGTTAACTATCTTAGGTTTTATCTCCAAATGGCTCAAGTAATTGTATTATGGAGAGAACTCGCTTTGTTTGATTCAGATCAAGCAAGCACAAAGTAAGTCATCTTTCATGTTTTTATCTTTGCTAATTGGTGAATATATGAACAGGGTGAGGCTCTAGTCATGGGATACGATGACATGGGGTAAGTAATTTGCCTTCTTTTCAACTTGAATGAATAAAGTCTTCTAAATTTTTTGCTTGTCTATCCTTATATTCATTTTCTTTCTTAAGTTTACTTTATATATAGTTGAGTTTCTATTTTCTTTTTCCTTGTTGGCAACTTTTGACACCAGTCAAATTACATTTTTACACACTTTAACTTTCATCTGCTTTTGTTTTTGAAGACTTACCAAATGCTTCCTTGGAACTTTGTAGTTTCATGTAAGTAGAAGTAGCCTAGTTCACTCAAATACGTATAGGAGACAGCGTAAGTTGGATAAAAATATGAGTAACATGCCATCGCAACATCTTAGTTAGATTGTTCTTATAGCCCTATATGTTTAGCTGAGTAAGATGCACCATATTGTGTGAGCGCTATCATTTTTCGCTCAGGTACAAGCTATGGAAGCCTAACCTCAGGTCAATGATGGAATTTGACATGAGGGCAGTTAGTGAGGGTGCCAAGACGAAAGCTGAAGTTCTGGAAACATGCTTGCAGCAGATGAAAGCTTGCTTTCTAGATGTACGGTTGTTACTTCTTTCTGCTGCTTGTTGCAACAAATCTATGATCGACTTCAATACATGTTTATGATTACATAATGTGTGGAAGGGGGACTTTTGTTTAATGGATCCTCTTGTTAAACCAAAGTCAGAGAACAGTCTTATGTTCATTTGAAATCAATTGTTTAAGAAAGATTGTCTGACATATGGAAGCTGAGAACGGCAACTGACTAGTTCTGCTTCAAACTTTCCAACACTGGATGCATACTAAATTTCTAAAGAGTTGCAGAGATCTTGCAGAAATCTTTCTTAGATATTAACCAAATAAAGTGAGAAGACTTCCCAGAGGCACTCAAGACTAAATTTCTGAGTGTTGACGTACTTGGATATTCAAGTCTTTAATTGTCTTCAATGCTTGTAAGTCCCATGGTACTTGGTGGGTTTTGAATTTTCTTGTCTCTAGTAGAAGCAGAAAATGTAGAATGCATGACAACAAAGTCAGTCGATATATGAATATCCACTTAATGAAGCATGCTGAGGATGATTGCTATTTGTAGTAGCAAAGATTTTTGGGTTTCAAATGCATTTTCTAGGCAGAGTTGTTGATAATGATACGGGTGAAGAACAAGAAATGATGATATATAGGCTACGGTGTGAATTCTTGCAGGCCAGGTCAAATAAACAAAAACTGATGGAAGCCATGGCTGTGTTTTTTGAGAGGTAGATTCCCGACTTGCAGATTCCTGATGCATTTGTACTGCTGTTACTGTGCATCTATCATTGATGCTGCAGGGCCGCTCGAACAGCCAGAGATGAGCAGCATGTGGTGGGAGAATTTGTTCGGTTATGTGGACTCTGTCATCAATCAAATATGGTGCTCAAGCGTAATCGGGTAATGGATTATTTATCCTTTGAGAGCATAATTGTATTTTTCTCTTGTTCATTTGGTCGTGTCATTGGATTTCACAATCGCTTCTGTTTCCGCATTGCACCCAAATTATCTGCTGTTGCTTTGCTTAAATTACGTAGATACACTGAACCTTTCAAATTGTTGCAAGTATCCCTTCCCAGATATATTTTAATGGCTTCCCTCCACTTATCTTGAAAGGATGTAACTAGTTTTCAAATGTAGGAAGTGCCTTGTGGCTGCAGTTGAAGAGCAATTTGCCTTTTGGGCATGGATATCAGCATTATCTCCATTTTAAAATAAAAGTTGGACACTTTCTGATTCTAATGAACAAAATGCATCTTTCTTAAGTTTTTCACAAAGGATATTTTGATCAAAATTATTTTAGGGCTTTTCTGGAATGTGGAAGAAAAATCATAAAAGATTGGCTGTGTTTTTGAAAATATTTCAAACACTGGGTAGTCCTAATAGATCCAATAGTGTTGGGCGCTGTGCGGATCATGCTATTATCTTCAGTATTGAATTCTGTACTACTCACATTTGGTTTTTTTCTCAAAGACAATTTCAGCTAACTCCTTCACTTTGAACAGGATGGCAATTTTATGGTTGGCTGCCTCGGTTTTCCACAGGTTTTCGTTCTTCACCATACTTTTAATTTAAGTAATTAGTACACTGCTAATTTAGTTTCTGGGACATTTCTTGCACACTCTATTTACAGGGCTACAAAAGATATTAGGAAAATAGAGTTCATGATCATTTCATTGTAATACTACAAGGATTCCATCAATTCATTCTATCAAGACAATCTGTTGGGTTCATGTCTAACCATCTAAATCTAGTTAGATGGATGCAAACTATCTGCTTCATTAACATCTGTTTTTTTTTTTTTTTTTGGAGACTCCTCCCAGCAGTTGAAAATAGCAATGGAGTACCCTATTGTTTTACCAACTCAAGAATCCTTTAAATGATTTTAGAGGACCATATAACCTTTTAATGCCATTGTTAAGCTGGAAATGAAAAGAAAACAGGAGAATCATTGTATAAACAATTAGGATATTCCAATAATTAAGTTATGTAAAAATGATATTGAAACTAAGATTGTTACACTCTTTGTTCTGAGGTTACATTTGTATGGTCATATTGCTCTTGATCCAATTTTTGCTGTGCAAATTCAGTGTAGGAATGTTGTATGGCTTCCCGGGTCAGTATCAGAAGCAGTTGTGACAGCCAACATTTGCAATTCTTGCAGTCCAGGTTTTTGTCAATCTAATGCATTCAGCTTTAGGAGTCTAACTGGAAAATTGTTGTTTGAAATACCTCATGTCCAGTTTAAACTTGAGATTTTGGAGTAAGGGGATGTATCTGTGGTGTGGCCATCTTCCTGTAATCTGAGTGTTGTTTTCTCGTACAGCAGAAGAAACTGCCTAACCTGGTTGTCATGGAAAACTGGATGTTTCCATTTGCGTTGTCTTTACTATTTTGTTTACTATGTTGAACTCTAGCTGTGGCAAAAAGAAGAACAAACCTTGTGGACTCCTCTATTTGTATAGTACATTGAATGAAGAAACATCACTAGAACAGAGTTTTCCTTCTTTTGTGGTAGCAGCTGCTTTAGGTGCCCTAAAATTACTACTGAAATGGACCATTTTAATAAACTACTTATGTTTACTCCTGGATATTGTTACAAATGTTGAGGGAGGCCTGATATCTACATATATTAGAACTTTTATTATATCTTGGTTCTTCATTCTCCGTTGTTTGCATGAGAATCTTCTTCTTGGTTTTGGTGATTGCTTTGCAATTTCATCAGTAACATATCATTTCACATTTCCTTTTTACTAACTACAAATGTTATTTTTCATTTAAACAATTCTTTAGGTCCTATCTACATGATTCAGTTTAAGTTTCGGCGGCTGGAAATTCCTCCATACTTCAGTGTCGACCACCTAGGTATGTGCTTTTGTCCTGGAAAGTAAGTGAATGCTGTTACAAACTTTGAATTAACTTGTGGCTATGTTTAAAATATTACGCTTCTATTTTATTCTTCATCTTACTGGAAGCTCTCTTTTTTAAGTTTTTAAAGAGCTCTTGTTTTTGTAGAAAAATCTTTGCCACTAATAGTAAGGCCTGTGGCTGCAGTTGTTGGTCTTTTGAAGCCTGACCATTTCATTAGCCCATAGAATTGTTAAAAAGCTACCTTTCTTACATATGCAAATGCTTCTGTGAATTTCATTGATTGGCTCTCTTTCTGTTGCTATGCCGCTTGTTTATGTCCGCCATACATCTTCACAGGCCTTTCCCTTGTCAGATCATCCAGTTGTCTTTCTTTGGCTATAAGACTGCATCTATTAATGTTAAAACTGCTGATGCCATCCCTGAACCTTTTGTTCCCCATACTTGTTTCTGTAGCTGGATTACGTTCAAATGGAGTTGGTCAATTAGTTAACAGGAATATAATTGCATGCCATCTCCTTTTACATACTTGAGGATAATTCATTTTGAACTTTCTATTTGGCTCAATGGCAAATTAACTGCAAAATTCTATCAGGATGCATAGGTGGATGTGATGACACTCTTCAACAGTTGACAGAAATATGTGGAACGGGTTCTCGTATGTCAGGTTGGTAAATTTCTTTTGCAAAAGTTACACTTTGCTGAAATCGAAAAAAAGGATAAAGATGGTGCTTTGGAAAATATTCTTGCTGTGGCATGCCATGCCGCTCATGGGCTTGCATAATCATGGTGTGTTTGTGTGTTTGTATTGAAGTGGATGATTGATTTGAAAAATTCATAAACATTAGTTAAATTTTTTCTAATAACTTGAATTTACTTTTCAATATTTTGTTTATTAATTGTACTATGATCCTTTCATTTATGTTTTTTTGGCTTAGTTCTCTATGGCTTGCCTTTTTCCATTTTGTGTAGCATAATTTATATTCATCTGTCTTAACTGTACTTTTCATCTTTTAAATAAAAATTTTATTTCTTACGTGGCTTAACTTTTGTAAGAAATTTGCTTAAGTTTTGGTTAGTTCTTAGAAAACTATGTTTGGTTTTTTGTTCTAAGAGACACCTAGTACACTTACATTAACAGGAGTAGTAGAAAACATGTTCTATTATTTGTCTCTTCTGAATAGTGCATGCCCTTAAATTGTTTAACAGACTCTTCTGACTAATGCACTTCCTTAGAGAGGGTATTAATGAGGGTACAGAATTTATTATTATCCCCAGTATCTTTGTTTTGACTTCTTGGTTTTGATTTTAAATCATGGATCTCTTTGTTAACATCAATTAGAAATTTGTTAAAGATTCGTGTGCATGTGTATGTTCAAAATGGTAATTGTTAACTGAGTAAATGGTCTCTTTTTGAAGAAGCTGTTGATTGGTAAAGATAGTCGGTATCTCTCTCTACTCTGCTTCACTTGTAGGATGTAATTCTGATTCTGGTAATGTAAAAGTTTCTCAAGTAATTGGTGTAGTCATGGAATTTCGTACCTCAAGATTAGTTATTTCCTCATTTTTACAGTTTTCTGCTTTCATGAAAAGGAAGAATTAAGAATAACTGACATGGACATCATGATACTGTTATGGCATTAGTAAATTGCTAGCTTTAATGTTACACCTATGATGAACCCCTATCATGATCTTGGAATTTATATTTCACATGATATATCCAGCAGCAAGAGGAGGAGGGCCCACTCCTTTGTCCAGTTCTGCCCAAAGGAGTAACAGTAGACAGCAGGCTTGCAGCAACTGCCGGCAATTGGGGCATTCTTCCACCGATTGTCCCTCAGTCATCTCTGGCACTCGAAATTCTCGGTCTCGCAGAGCAGACCAACAAGATGGTATGCTAGTCAACTTAATTCTCTCTTTTATTCAAAGATTAGGAAGGTGCTGATTCAATTTTTTAAATATGTCTGCAACTTTTGTATACCCAGCAAGAGGATTGCAAATAATACGACAACAGGTCAAGAACATCCGATACTATTTATCTTTATCATGATGTAAGGACTTATAACTCCAAGTTAAAATAAAATTAAAAAAAGAAAAAGAAAAATGAAACAGCTAATGTTTCCTTGGGTCAAATGAAAATTTGTGGTTGGTTTGAAGGCAAGTTTCTTTGAACTTCATGAAGATGTACCTTTAGCAGTTAGACACACTGAAAAGATAACTCTTATCCCATTTTATTGTTGAATCATATAATCTCTTATTAAAGAAGTAGAAACATAATGTGTTAGCTATCATTGAGGATTAAAAAGGTGGCTAAATGCTTATTTTCCATTTCTTCCCAGCACACCGGATGTTGTAAGATGATAGGAAGAATTTTAAGGGCCATCAAGAGAAAGCATTGAGTACAATGATTTTGAGCAGTAATTGTTTTAACTTCCGACATATGGACTCTTCTTACACTATCTGTATCGAATTCCCAACCCAAGAGAAAGCAGAGAAAACCCTTCTCCCAACTCTCTCCTTGACCAGATGTAGTTGCCAGGTTGCAGTCACTTTCAATGCTGCTTTCATAGCAATATCCAGCACAATCTTGTTCACTCCATATTTTCTATTTTAGTATCCTTATTGGTCTCTACATCCTTCTGTTTACACTGGAAGTACTTGGTCCAGTTCTGATGCAGCCTACAGGCTTGCATCAAGTTCTGTCAAATATATCCTCTTGCTTCAGATCGATTCCATCCACAGTTATTTTGAAGATGCAAAATAACTGGATATGTAAATGCAAGTAGTCATTTGCAGTCCGGGACTGGAAATCCATGTCTTTGCAACTACAACTAGATGTTCCTCAACAAGAATAACTTAATGGTCCTCAAAGAAGCCATTGTGACAGGAGTTGCTGTGATATACTGATTGCTAATTGTGCATTTATGATGTGAATTCTTACATTGTGCCATCCAGTTAGAACTTCCGCCTAGTTGATAAATGCTAATTTGGTGCATCTGAATGCAGGAGGGTTGTCAGTTTCTTGTGATACTTGCGGAGCATCATGTCCTATGCGAACTGCTAACACCGCAAATAACAAAGGACGGAAATTTTACTCATGTCAGTCAGAAGGATGCAATTTCTTCGTGTATGAATCTACTTACTATCCGCACGATCCATCTTTCATCTTCAGTTCCAGTTGGACCACATTATATGATATTTTATCCCATCACTCTCCCTTACCTTGTTTTTGTTTACTAATTGTCATAGAATCCTCCCTTTGTCCATCAGTTTTTAAGTCTTGAGGACTTTTTCCTAATGTCTGATGTGTAGGTGGGAGGATAGCCTTCAAAATGGTGGAGGAAGACATGGTGCAAATGGAGGTGCCAGTAACTCAAGAGCTCGTTCCAATAGTTTGGGTGGCCGTGGAAGGGGTGGACGAGGTGGTAACAACGCCACCAATGGGACGTTCGTTTCTGCGACTGGTGACCCCGTTACCGGAAGATGTTATGTTTGTGGAGATCCTTCACATTTTGCAAATGCCTGTCCAAATCGATTTACTTAATGCCTTCCCCTACATGAAACTCTAGCTGCCTAGTCTTTTTTCAATGTTTAAAATCCAAGCGAAGGCAAGAAGTTTAAGATTGTGGTTTGGAAGGTTAATATATTTATCTCTGTACGTGGGTTTAGATCTAGGTAAGTCTTTGTTTCTAACAAGAATTTTTCTCGATCTGAGATGTAAATAGGATTTATGGACAAAGCATCTCCGAGGAACAGATGGAGAATGTCTAGCTGCTGGTTAGGTGAGTTCTTGTTAGGAGGAGCTTGTCTGTATCAGTGTTTTCTTGACGGAGTTCAACCACAATTGCATTTGTCTAGAAGTGATTTTTTTGTTATAAATAGCTTAGCCATGTTGGGAAGCTGCCCTAACCAGGACGAGATGATTAAATTTCCAAACAGCTAAGCATCTAATTGTAAGCCTTGAGCAAACATGCAGCAGACACAATCAATTCACATTACATGAACGGTCATCACTGTATATTACTGAGGATGATTTATGGAACTCTGACGAAACTTGATTTTTGTTTTCACACTTCATCATTATCATCGTGGTTGAGCTCAAGAGAAATTAGATTCTTCTAGTAGTGTTGTTGGCTTCAGCAAAATCACATCACAGCGCATTACAACATGAAGTGGAGTCTTCTGCTTTCTCGTGTGAAACTTTGATTAAACCTGGTTCTGCCACGTTAAAGGAGCGATCCAAAATAACGATAAAGGTTTATTTGTTATGCATTCTCTCTATTTTCAATTGTACAAGCCGACCATATGTAGGACATGCAATAGATGTCCCACCAAACCTAATAATGTGTTCTCCCACCACCTGATTTCATAATGCTATCTGCTCACATTTTACGTTAATTTCTTGTACAATAGCCAATATTAATGTCAACAACACATTTCTAGCCCAACAGATCAAAGAAAGTTTCCGATGCCTCTCGTTGGAGTATCCATCCGGCGTTAAGGCTTCTCGTGTCTGCTGAACAAAAGCACAGGAACAACTAGCAAATAAAGCTCGTCTATGTCTCTGTCAATCGTAGCTGCTCAAACATTCTTTATAATGATTTGACCGCTTAGAAAAGTTGTTTGGTGTTAAAGTTTCATGAAATTGGAAACAGTCGAAGCTGTGCTTTTATAGTGGGAAATTATTGGTGAGTTTGGTTTAGTTCATGGCCTTTTGACATGTTACAAAGTAAACAATCATCTCTAAGGCGAATTCAGGCTACTGTGAAATTTCAAGTTCAAGGCTGACAATGAAAGGCTTCATTCGATTTTTCATGTTTAATTACTATCTACAAGATGTCATGAACGTGACCAATCCATACGTCATGTTATTTATGCGGTTTGATCGTACATCTTTTTAGAATCCATTCGGAACATAATTTGACACAAGAAAAGGAGAAAAAGCAAATATCTCCATAACTTATGTCGCAACTGATCATATAAATTGTAAAGTGAAAATTTTCACAAAAATGAGCCTTTGAGATAATACTTATTATCATCATACTAAGTATTATCTTTATGTTAGGATTTTATCAGGGATATACAACTTTAGCGCATTGTCAACATCATTCCTTCCCCTATTCTCCTTAAAGAAGCAATTATACGTTGCAGCACATGGACTCACTCCATTCCTCACCATCTCCTCGAGCAACTCCTCAGCATCCTTGATCCTCTCGCATGAACAGAGAAATTTTAAGACAGAAGTATATGCCGCAGGCTCAAGCTAATTCCCATCTCCTTCGTCATCTTCATCTTATCGAGCAACAGCTGCGGCTTATGTACCCTACCATACACGTGCGTAACAATGGAATGACTAGTCCTGTCAGGCTCGAAACCTCTGTCGCGCATTTCACAAATACCTTCTCGGCAGCTCTCAACATCCTCTCGACCCTCACATCCGGATGCAATCTCGCTCTCCTTCAAGTCCCATTCAACAAAACATCGTACGTCGCCAGATAAGGCTCGACCCCTCCCTCTCTATCATATCATTCCAGAAACTCTCCCGCATATGTCTATCCTGCCAATCTTGCACCACCTATAAATCAAGATTGTATACATTTTAGCATCTGGGTCAAAAGCTCCACAAGACTTCCTCTTGTGAACAATTTCCACAGCCACTTTCACGCACCCATACTTACAAAGCCTGTCAAGCAAGCAACAGTAATCATTATTACCTGCTCCAGGCTCAAGAAAGCTACCGATGTCGTCCACACACGTACGGCCTGATCACGTGAGCCTGGTAGCTATCAACCTTCGTATGAGAATAAAGAAAGTCGGGGTCACTTCATATTTTCTCTTTAACTATCCTCATTGTGAACTCCATATCCTTATGTTTATATCGAGAGCAACATGGTCCAATTTCCTGTGGTACTTGCCTTCACAAACTGCTGAAAATGGCGAATAACAAAGGACGGAAGTTTTACTCATGTCAGTCAGAAGGGTGGAATTTCTGTGTATGATTCTACTTCCTAGTCTGCTTGGTCCATCCTTCATTTTCAGCCCCTGTTGGACCACGTACTATAAGTCATTGATCCCGTTACTGTTTATGATCTGCATTAATTAGGCAAATTATATGCAAATAGTATTATATTGGGATGAATAGACTTTGCGTTGACAGGGATATGGTGAAGAAACAGATTGTACCTTTAGTTTTCCTTCTTTCATCTATCTACTCTTTCTTTGTTTTTATTTACTTCTTGTCATAGAATCCTCCTTTTATGTATCGCTTGTTGTAGCCCAAGAACTTGTTCCAATTCCAATGTGTAGGTGGGAGGATAGCTTCAAAATGGTGGAGAAAGACATGGTGCAAATGAAGTGTCAGAGCTCATTCCAATAGTGTGGGTGGCCGTGAACAGAAGTAGACGAGGTGGTAACAACGCCACCAATTTAGACTTTCGTCTCTGCGACTTGTGAGCCCGTTACTGGAAGATGTTATGTTTGTGGAGATAACTTCATATTTTGCAAATGTCTGCCTAAATCGATTTACCTAAGGCCTTCCCCTGTATGAAACTCTAGATAGCTGCCTAGTCTCCTTTTCCAGGTTTGATCCAAGCTAAGGCAGAAAGTTATAGATTGTGGTTTGGAAGATGTGTGTATTTATCTCCGTACTTGGGTTTAGATCTGAGTAAGCCTTTGTGTTTGTGACGAGAATTTTGTCGATCAGATTTCAAATAGGATGTACGGTCAAAGCATTTCCAGAGTCTGGCTG
Organism: Eucalyptus sideroxylon x Eucalyptus melliodora; assembly: GCA_016097485.1. Classification (NCBI taxonomy): domain Eukaryota; kingdom Viridiplantae; phylum Streptophyta; class Magnoliopsida; order Myrtales; family Myrtaceae; genus Eucalyptus; species Eucalyptus sideroxylon x Eucalyptus melliodora. Next base: position 68,452,658 of record CM027831.1, on the reverse strand, counting down.
CTGCTTAGTCGTGTTGAGAAAGCCGCCTTAACCATTAATGTCGTGATAAATTTCTGAACAGCTAAGCATTTATTTGTAAGCCTCGAGCAATCATGCAATAGATACATCAATTCTCATTACGTATAGTAATCACTGTATATTACTTAGGATAAATTACAGAATATTTCCATTGAAACCAGATATCTACTTTCACGCTTCATCATTATTATCACCGTTATCATTGAACTCCAGATTATAAATATTAGATTCTTCATCTAGTACTGTAGTGAACTTCAACAAAATCACATCACGGTGCATTACATCAAGTGGAGTCCTCTGCTTTTCTCTGCAAACCTTGATTACACAAGGTTCTGCCATGTTAAAGGAGCATTCCAAAATAACCTTGATGGTTAACTTATTGTGCATTCTCTCTATCTCAGAGTGAACAAGCGGACCATATCTAGGATATACAATAGATGACCCAGAGAACCCTGACCGAAAGGGTGCTTCCCCCACCTAATTACATATATTATCCATTCCCAGTATACATTGACTTCATATATAGTAGCCCATGTTAATGTCAACTAAACATCTCAATCTCAACCGGTAACAGAGTTTCCTATGCGTCTCTTTGGAGTATCTATGTAGTGGGGACGCTTCTTGTGTTGGCTGAACATATACACAGGAACCCAGCACCCTGCCACCACAAGTATATAACCCAGGAACATAAAGAAGAGATTAGCATCCCCATGATTTACTAATGGTAAATTACCAATGAGTCCAGTGTAGTAGTTCATCAGGAGAAAGGACATAGATAATCTAAGCATCAATGTGCAAGGAAGTCCAAGTGAAATGTCGAGAATTGTGCATGCAGAGGTCAGAAATGCTGCGGTATTATATCCCAAGAAGAGGTACAGACAGAGTCCGCTCATGATCATTTTTCCAGCAGAGTGCGGTTTTCCTTCTCTACCAGCAGTTGCAGTGGAGGTGGCTGTTGCAGTGGCCGTGGTGGTGTTTGGAGAGTAATTGTCTTGCCAATATCCTCCCGGAGGACTAAGAACAGCTTGGTACGTGGCAGCTGCAACCAGACCAGCCACCACGAGGATCATGTCACGAGGTGATTTAGTGTTGCTGCCGTTTCCAAGGACATTTAAGAATCTGTCCTGCAGTTCGGAGAAGGTAAGTTGCCGACTCAAGTGATCTGAAAGCCCTTTGACGCCAGAGAGGCTTGAAGCTCGTTTTGCGTTGGCATTGCGCAGGATTTTTCCCACTTCTTCCTTGTTATGATGCTGAGATCGCTCATAAAGGTCTAGAGCAGTGAATTTATCAAAATTCTTTGCGTTCACATTCAGACGCCCAATCAGCAATTTGATGACCTTCCCATGAACAAAGCACACAGCCGCTTGTTAACAAAAGATCATTTTTTTCGTGATCATGGTGTCCCAAACAAGAATATAAAGTAATCGTGATAAATATTAATAAAAGACTAGTACCTACACCAAAAGGAGAAACCAATAACAGTAATAGCGATTATCACAGGGATGTACCTCAGGCTGATTCGTGAGGGTAGCAATATGCAAGACGGTATTGCCATTCTCGTCATTCCAATTCAGTATCTCTTCCATCTTGACTCGCATCAGCCATCCAACCAATACCTTGACCGAACTAAGGTTGCCATTCTTCACGGCAACATGAACCGCTGTCTCGCACCTGCTCGTCAAGTCCTCGATGGACGATGGGCAGGCGGAGAGGAACTCAGCCAAGAGCTCGTCCGCCTCAATCTCAGCCGCGTAATGCAACGGAGTAACCCTCCCTCTCCCTTTGACCCTGATCAAGTCCACGTCGACGGTCATCAATGCTCTCACCGTCTGAACCTGACCGTTTTGCAAGGCCAAGTGCATCGGGCTCAGCCCGAGATGGTTGAGTTTATGAGCGAGCGATGGCCTCAGAGTGGCAATTTCCATGGCGAATAGCGTTTCACCTGCACATGCAGACATATGCAAAGGGGTGTTAGCGTACGGCGTGTCGTCTATTCGCTGGAGAATGTGCGGATTACTGGCTAGGCGCGCATAGAGCTGGTCGATGTCCCCATCTTCGGCCGCTCGCTGCAGCTGCTCGTCCATGCTTTATAATGATTCGAGGACTGAGAAAAAACTTGTTTGGTGTTAAGTTTCTGGAAACTGGAAGCAGTAAGTAGTTGCCCTTTTATAATGGAAAAATCAGAAATCTTATTTGTGACTTGGTTTTAGTTCGGCTGGGCACATATAATAATATCTTTTGATATCTGGGTATTTTTTTAAGGGAAAATTCCAAAATGGGACCCGAAGTCTCTTTTTTCAAATAAGGTCTGAAGTGAACATTGTTTCAAATAGGGACCAAATGCCATTACTTTCTCAAATAAGGACCTGGAGTGGATGTTGTTTTAAATGAGGATCTAAAGTGGTTATGTTTGTTTCAATAAGGACTGCGACTTTCTACCATCAAGGGTATTTTTGTCTTTTATGATTTTTCACCTTTTTTCTTTCCTCTTTATTTTTTATTTTTGGGAAAATTTCAAAAAATGACCCAAAGTGCCCTTATTTTCTTAAATAAGAGCCCGAAGTGGACTTTGTTTCAAATAATAATCTAAAGTGGCTTTGGTTGTTTCAAAATATGGACCTCACCTCGCCGGTTGCCGACTAGCTAATTTTTCAACCGGTCAATGGTATTTTCATCATTTGGCATTTTTCCCTTATTTTTTTTTTTCTGGTTCTTCTTCTTCATTGTCGATGGCTGCCAGCCATCGACGATGCCCACAAAGGGCTGGGTGAGGGTCGCCTTCACCAGTGAGGGCCATCCACGATAGCCACAAGTGAGGGATGGCGTCACTTGGGTGTGGCGACCCTCACCTAGGGGCCATCGACGAGGTTGGTCCTTGCTAACGCTAGTAAGGACCGGCGTGGGCGATCTCGCCTAGCCCTTTGTGGGTATCACCGGTGGTCAGCTAGCCACTAGCGAAGAGGAAGAAGAAGAACCAAAAAAAAAAAAAAAAAAAAGGAAAGAAAAAAAAAAGGCGGAAAATGGAAAGACAAAAATATCCTTGATCGCCGAAAAGTCAAGTCCTTATTTGAAACAAACATAACCACTTTAGGTCCTCATTTGAAATAACATCCACTTCGGTCCTTATTTGAAAAAGTGATGACACTTCTATCCCTATTTGAAACAATGTGCACTTCGGACCCTTATTTGAGAAAAAGATGGCACTTCGAGTCCTATTTTGGAATTTTCCCTTTTTTTAATGATGATTGGCCAATAGATGGCCATTTGGCACGCTACCATTCGAAAATCTTGTACAGGAGAATTGAGGGCTACTGCGGAAGCAAGAGGTTCAAGTCTGACAGAACGCTTCATTCGATTTCCATTTTAAATTTCTATCTATATGTCACAGTATGAACACCAGCTTGACCGTACATTCTTCAGAACTCTCTTTCAGCAGACAATTGAACCCCATAAAAGGATAAGAAGAAAATCTTTGGGAACGCACAAAATATCTTTAGAACTTGTGCTGCAGCTTATTATTAAGATTGTTACGTGAATTCTTTCACAAAAATGAGTCATTTGAGATTAGGAGTCAACAATTCTATGTTCCGTGTAATTCGTACCTAGAATCTAAAACATACTCATTTGAACATGTTTATTATTTTTTGGAATCTATAACCTACTTTGCATATCATTTACCTCTATAATTTACTGACCACAACTTATATTTAAACAAATAAAAAATGTGAATATTAATAAAATAAAAATTTTAATCATACAACGGAAGCTCAAACTAGTGTTTCCACATTATAAATTCATCATCGAACGCCATGGATATTACAGAATCGCGCAAAGACTTGAAACCTATTCATCGAAATAAGTTCTTCAATTTTTGAAACCTGTAACTACTGGTTCTTACTAGTCTAGTTCTCAAATTCCAGGTTTTATCCTAGAATCATGTTCACCCCTAATTGAGACTATAATTACTATCATTATACTACTACTAAGTAATATTTTATGATGGGATATTATTAGCAATATTAAGATCCACCGCTATTCAAAATCTTTGCTCTGAAATCGAGGACATACATCAAGTCTGGTTTGTCAAATAAGAGTTTGGATCAAGTAAGTACATTCTTGATCACTTTATTCATGGACTTGAAAATGTGTAAACCTTACTTCAAAAGGGACAAGGTCAAAAAAGAACGAATATAACTGCATGTATATAATTCTTTATTTTAACCATCTTGAGGAGCATGTGGATTCACATGAATGTGATGGTGAGCGGGAGGAAGTTTCTCCGGAGACCTCTGAAAAAAAGTTTCCACGCTAGGGAACATAATCGAACTGTCTTCACAAAACTACATCTTGTCTTAATCAAAGGACTGCAAGTTTCTCTGGAGACCTTTGAAAAAAAATTTCCACGCTAGGGAACATAATCGAACTGTCTTCACAAAACTACATCTTGTCTTAATCAAAGTATCGCAAGTTTCTCCGGAGACCTCTGAAAAAAATTTCCACGCTAGGGAACATAATTGAACCGTCTTCACAAAACTACATCTTGTCTTAATCAAAGGACCGCGTTTAGTCATTATCGAAGAACCATGTGTTTGAATATCCATGATAAGTGACATGTGAAGTTAATCTGATGTCAAAATTTCAAAGAACCGCGTGTTTGGATGTTCATGATAAATGACAGGTGAAATTAATCAGATGTCAAAATTTCAAAGAACCGCGTGTTTGGATGTTCATGATAAATGACAAGTGAAGTTAATCGGATATCAAAATTTCAAAGCATCGCGCATTTAAATGTGCATGATAATTGACAGGTGAGTTAATTAGGCATCAAAATTTCAAATATTCAATCTAAATGTGACTTCGCATATCAGCCAAAAAAAAAAAATTCCAAATTGCAATCCCCAAGTCCAAGAATTCAAGGTTCGCTTTTCCGCCATTACTGTAGTTTGTTCTTGTACGAGTTGCTGCGAAAACTCATCGTGGGACAAAGCTTCGGTGAGAGTCTGTATAGAAAAGAACCATTCAGGAGGAATACTTTCATTACCCAACTGGCATGTTTTCTTGCCCATATATAAATAATAAGGGAAGGTGCTAAAAATGTTTGACCATACATGGAAGGACTTATATCCTACAACTACACCAGCAGCAGACGATCTTCCAACTAGCAAGCACTCCATCGGAGTTAGGCATCGCATTCCGATTTCAATTCCTAGATTAAAAGATTTACTGTCCTCTTCGTCTTCCTTTACAAAGTGCTTTGATTCCAAAACAAGCTGGTGTGATGAAGTTGAGAAAGCATCTTCACGATTACAATGCAGTTCTCGATTCCTAGTCTTGGAATCTTTTGAACCGCAGGCAACGGGTGCAATCATGGTTCTCTTTCAAGCACGAAAACGTGGGAAACCCACATCAGTTTTTTGGCGCGGCTCGTCGAATCTGTCGAGCTCAAGCACGCCCGAGAAGGAGGATGAGGAGGAGGAGGAGGAGGACAAGAAGAGAATCATCCCCATCAGGTGAGACCTCCGAATGAGCAGCAGTAAGTAGTACACGAGCGCATTTTTAATGGTGGAGAACGATCGAAGGAGTGTTTGGAAAGACCCCATTTTTAACGTTTCCTCCGGACGGCTTCGGAGCGAGCACCGTCTCTTTTGTCTTGCGCGAGCAACTTACGGACAACGAAGACCGAGGAAGCTGGAAGCCAAGCTGGTGCGAAATGTCTATTTTGTCCCCCCGGGGGAACGGGGGGAAGCATTTGGCCATGGGGAAGGGTCGTCGGTAGCAATTATAACCCCCACCCACCAATTTAGAATTCGAGGATTCGACGGGATTTGACATAAATTAATTCGAATAGACGCAAATTGATATGTTACCGTCTGTTATCATTATGAAAGAAAGGGTTATATTCAATTTTTAATCTTTCTTAAATATTTTTAAGTTAATATCACAAAAAATCTAAACTCGTGTGTGTTTATATATATATGATAAATTTATTCCAAAAGCATAGACGTTAGTTTATATTAAATTTTATCGTCAAATTACTGAATTGGATAATACACGGTAATTAAAAAGTGTACTAGTTTAAGGTTTTACCTTCTACTTGTCACAGGTGTACAAATTTGTGATTTTTGTAGTATTAATTTAATTTAACGGAAATTAATATAGGGTATATTTGTGACAAATATAGCAATTTGGGATTTTTTTTTTTTGTAGTTAAAGAATTAATTTATGATAAATTTATCGCATAAATATCAATTTGATATTTTTTGTTATAAAAAATTAATTTTTGGTTATTTTTCATGGATATATCAATTTGAAATTTTTTGTAATATTTAATATTTTTTTATGATACAAGTGATTAAGTGAAACTAGTTGTACTGAGTAAATTTCTATTAGACATAACAACTAACTTACATTCAGAAGACTATGGCAAAGAAGAAGAATCAATACCAAATGCAACATTTGCAAACTATTGTTTTTGCCATGATCTCCCATGTAACTTGTAGCAAAATTTATGAAATGACCAGATTTGCTATAGTAATGACAAGTCCAAACAACCCCTGAACTATCAGTAGAAATGTGAGATTGTCCATAAAGTTGTTGTTGGCTTTGGCCTCTCTCTATTTTTGTGTCTCAGCCACCACCACGGCCATTATGTCCTCTACGGTTTCTTCCATCACTCTTACCACTACCACTAGTTCGAGATTGGGACAAGAGTTGAACTATTTACCACAAAGTAGTGTCTTGAGATGACTCGTGAGATACCCAAAAAAATCAAGTAAATATATTAGTGAGTGATGCAATAGTCCCTCATCCAAGAATTTGAGACCTCATAGAACGAGACCTCCTAGGAATTTCATTCCAGCTAATTGTTCTCTATGAAGTTCTGTTTGCTAGACATTCGCCGAAATAGGAAGAAGAGCATTCAACTCCTTATACATCTTCTTAAAATCTGCAAAATACTACGTGTTAAAACACCCCTTCCTCTCAGATTGATAATACTCCTGTGATAACTTATAAATCCATGAAAGGTTATTTTGGCCAGAATACAAGACATCAAAATATTCCCACGAGTCTTTGATTGTGTCAATATGAGTTACTAGATGAACTATATTACTCTCCATAGAGTTCAACATCTAATCAAGAATACGTGCATCAACAACATTCCAAGTTGCATCATCCCTATGTTTAGACCTAGTCAAGTATATATGTTGATTTCTGCCTATCAAAGTTAGGTTCACAATTTTCTACCATTATTGAAAGTTAGCACTACCCTCAAGTTTTTTATTGATAATTCGATTAAAAGAAGAGGAAATCACCTTAGTCATCATGGGATTGCTCTTATCAGGATCACCCATTCTCCAATAATAATATGAAAACTACCACAATATTTTCCTTTAGGCAACTCAACCTCAACTATTCAATAATCCAACAAAATTGAAAAATATTACATCAATAATCCACTTCATACTGATAGCCTAACAAAGTTATCACAATACTGGCTATGACCCCTACAATGTCAATCACGGCATGTGTTCTTTCCATTTATACTCATAATTATAAATAAACATGCGGAAGCACAATAAAATTATCCCAACATCCCTTACAAAAAAGTCGCATGAGTTTAGTAATATATACATCTTTAATTTCATACAAACACTAGTAGTTATTATCACAACAAAATACATAGTCCTAGGAAAGTTTAGGGTCATTTAACATCACTACTCCTATACTAACCAAACCATCATCAAACTAAAGGATTGATCATCTCATCTCCTCCATCACCATGTGTAGGGGAACCATCCTATAAATCTAAAAAATCAGGCATAAGCCGAAGCACAGTAAATCAAGTCTCTAAGACTAAAGTAGGAGATTGTCACACTACTTAACTTGGTACATGCAAATATCATGAGTTCAAGTTTTACAAAATAACCATATATGACAAATGCATAACAAATGCTCTACCTTTACCATCTCGATATGCTAATAGAAACCACTAACAACATTGCAAGCATTTACTCAAAAGCAAACGTATGGCATATTAATTCATAATGCCCCAATATCACCTAGTAGTTCATCACTGTACATAAAATTATTCATAGGCAAGTTTATATTTGTCATGAAGCTCACAAGCATACATGCGCGAGTCCATACTTATCAATAGCCAAGACCATCTCGATTCACAGGGCATCTTGATTAATGAGGCATCATCATCACCAATTCATGAAAGATGGAATCATACATACCATTTGCCACACTTTAGCTCATTTATCATGGGTGTTCTCTACACTAGCGAGGATAAGTACACCACAATACATCTGCATTATGATGGTCATTTCTTAACATTATACCATGGCTATGGAAACCATGTCGTACGATCATGACATGGCTTTCATAACATGGCTAATAGCCATGTCAAACATGGCTATGAAAGCCATGTCAAACCATTACTATAAAAGTCATGTCTTCATAAGATATCATATCATCCAAATCTTGTAGAAAATTGGCTCATAAGGTTGAACATTTGGCTAACTCTAGAGTTTCATCTACATGCTCATACAAGGGACTTTGCTTGATGGCGAATAAATTGTGGCAAAGGTCTTAATCACGTATCATCATAGACATACACATCATAACACAAAATTTTCCATGTGCATAATAATAATTTGTCCTTTCTAATGCAATTAATACTAAACAAATCATTACATGCACTTCAACAGATATACCTTCCTTCTCTTTTCATGCTAAGCCATCATCATTTAATTGGAAGCTATAGATAGGTAATAGATAACTTAAGACCCATACATCAGCAACCCAAATAATCGACAACATGAATATCACCATTTTATATAATTGACAACGTGAACATCGGCAACACTTAACCAATAAATCGGTAACTTATTTGGATTGCAAAAATATCACTTTCTAGTTTAATATCACAATTCCCACTTTTTATCGAACCGAAACTTATGAAAATCGATCAATTACAACCTCGTCATGTAGAGGCTCATCAATTCAAGCCAAATAAATACCACGATTTAACACTCAATCATTAAAATTTTCTCACCCTTAACATCAAAGTTCAAACTAAAATTAACAATTTTCAAACAATCAGGTCAAAAGTGTTAAGTAGATCAACCTAACTTAGCCCCTAGAGTTTCACTTATCTCAACTAAAGAGTTGTACAACTCAAAGCCTTAACCGTCAAAGCAAAACAAAGATTAACAACTTTCAATTTTTTGTTAAACGAGTTTAAGAAAAGAGAATAAAATCCACCAAATCACCTTGTAAACTCTTAAAATATTGAATTTTGAAGCTTTTAAAGTGTACGAAAAGAATCTTTCCTTTCACAAGAAAGATTGGAATGCGAAAATAAGAAAGGAAAGCGGCGGAAGATTTCCTTTTCTTTCTTAGCAGGAACAAGTTGGAATTCTTGTTTTAGAAACTTGAAGACATAAGAAGATTTACTTATAGGCTAAAGGGGAGTGCAAGATGTGTGTTCAAGTTGGAGAATCACAAGTGGCATGATTACACAACTCCATCCAATGATAAGGCTAGGGGGTATGAACCAAGTAATAATGATCTTGAGCACACATGGCCACATTTAGTTTGCTTGAACACATAAGTAATGTTAAAGATAATAAGGACTTTGGGTTAAAATGCTAGGTGTAAAGAGGAGAATGGTGCTTCAATATAAAGAATGCAAGTAGCCTAATAAGAGTAGCCAAATGAGAGAAATTTTGAGAGAAAGCTTAGAACATTAATGGGCTAAGGTTGAAATGGGTGATGTAATGCATGACATCATAGCCGGGCTCATTTAATGTCATCAAGAGTATGTGGGTAAAAATAATTGTTGGAATGAAGGGAGGCGGCACATATTAAAGAGTGATAAGTGGCTCAACTCTATGGTTTTCAATGTAGATATTTTGTTAATAACCAAAATATATATCAAATCGGTATGCAAATAAGGAAATTAGTGCTTATTCTAAACATCGATGAGTTAGAAAAATATTTCAAACTCACTAATTTTCAATGAAAAATATCAAACATTAAGAAAATCTTAACTCAGTAAATTTAAAACTCGAAAATAATCAATTACGAAATTTGGAGCATATCGATCCCATTCTACAACTAATATGGTGGTAATGGTCACGGAAAATAATCTCAAATGCTATTATCGAAAGTCAAATATTCCGAATGTCACACTAGTAACCAATCAAACCAACGGTCCAACCATAGAAATAGAGTATCAGACAACATCATTTGCTGTCCCAAAATTTTCCTAGAGAACCAAGGAGCTCAATTGGCATCAGATCTTGACTGATCAACATTGGACAACACCGGATTTGGGCTGGATGACACTCGCCGGCGGTGGGTGACTGTTCCAGTGACTACTCGACGGCAGCAAGTGACTGTTCCGACGACTATTCAATGGCGGCAAATGGCTACTCTAGCAATTAGGATTTTTTATTGGCTTTGATACCATGCAAAGGGAAAAATTGTATTGTATTATTCAATAATAGTTTATATATACATTAAGTAATCATCAATAAAATAAGCTCTAAAGACCACTTTACCCTTTTATACCTCTAACAATAAAAGCTAAGGAAAAAAGGTTCAAGATTGTCATTTGGAAGACGTGTATCTTTTATCTCCGTACTTGGGTTTAGATCTAGGTAAGCCTTAGTGTTTCTGACAAGAATTTTTTCGGTTTGATTTCAAATAGGATTTGTGGTCAAAGCATCTCCGAAGGCTAGCTGCTGGTTAGGTGAGATCCTATTCGGAGGAGGTTGTCTGGATCAGAGTTTTCTTGATTTAGTTCAACCACGATATCATTTGTCTAGAAGTGATTTTTTGGGTATAAATAGCTTAGTCGTGTTGAGAAATCGGTGTACATTACTGTATATTACTGAGGAAAAATTACAGAATATTTCCATCGCAACCTGATTTCTATTTTCACGGTTCATCATCATTATCATCATCATCGAGCTCCAGATTAAAAATATGATATTCTTCTTCTAGTAGTGTTGTGGACTTCAGCAAAATCACATCATGGTGCATTACAGCATCAAGTGGAGTCCTCTACTTTTCACTGCGAACCTTGATTAAACCAGGTCCTGCCATGTCAGAGGAGCAATCCAAAATAACCTTAATAATTAATTTATTGTGCAATTGTTCAGAGTGTACAAGCGGACCATATCTAGGATATACAATAGATGACCCACGAAGCCCTGACTGAACGTGTGCTCCCACCACCTAAATACATATATTATTCATTCACAATATACATTAATTTCTTACACGATAGCCAATGTTAATGTCAAATACACATCTCTAGCTCAACAGATCACAGAAAGTTTCCCCCGCCTCTCTTTGGAAAATCTATACGGCGTTTAAGCTTCTTGTATCGGCCGAACAACTGCACAGGAACGCAGTAAACTGCCACTACAAGTAAACATAACACGCAAACAACGTAGACTGAAGCATGCCTATAATTTGCTGATGGGAAATTACTACCGAGTGAATACTAGTAGTTCAGCAGGAGACAGCACATGGATATTCTAAGCATCGATGTGTAAGGAAGTCCTAGTAAAATGATAATAATTGTGCATGCCGAGGTCAGAAACGCTGCAGTATTCATTGTCAAGAAGCAGAAGAGAGAACTTCCGTGCATGATCATTTGTCCAGCAACGTGCAGTTCTTCTTTACCACCGGTAGTATTATTACCTGTTGACGTCAGATTGGAGGTGGTGGTTGCAGCCGTGGTGTTGGTGCTTGGAAAGTAATTTTCTTGCCAGTTTCCTCCCGGAGAACTGAGAACAGCTTTGTACGTGGCAGTCACGATCAGAACAGCTACCACGAGGATTGCGTTACGAGGTGATTTCGTGCGGCTGCTGCTTCCAGGTTCATTCAAGTATCTGTCCTGCGATTCAAAGATGGTAAGTTCCCGACTCAAGTAATCTGCAAGCCTTGTGACGCCCGAGAGGCTTGAAGCTCTTTTTCCTTTGGCACGGCGAAGGGTTTTCCCGACTTCTTCGTTGCTATTATGCTGAAATTGCTCTTGGAGATCATGAAAGATGTCCAGAGCAGTCAAACCTTCCAAATTCTTTGCGTTCATATGTAATAGTTTTTCTAATGTGGACTAAATTAATTGATATTGTAATTTACTGTTTTTACAGTTACCGTAAAACAGGGTTGATCTAAAGAGAGATAGAAGGTTTCTTAATTAGTCTAATATGGGCTGGCTAGTGTGGGCCGAGTTGAACCTGGCCCGTAATGAGGGGGACTGGCTGGAAACTCTATAAATAATGTTCAAGTCTCTCCTCTAACCCTAATTCTCACATGTATCATCACCTAAGGGGCGTTTACCTAACGCTAAACGTGAGGGGGGCCGCCTCATTGAGCCAATAATACGGAGGGCAATAGAGGAGAAGGACTTGATGTGTGAATCCCTTTGATATATGTGGGTAATCCTTTTTATGCTTCCGCTTTATGTTCGATGGATTCCAAAACAGGTGCGTTAATTTTTCTATTCAATTATGCATGTTCTTGTTCTGGTTATGGAGATCTTGGGGTTGCGCAATTTACGTCCAACATGTGGTATCAGAGCTTCCATAACCCTAGAACACAAACATAATTGATTTTGCCCTAATTTGTACGGATTAGTCCTAATTAGTATGGATTTTGCCATAATTTGTGATTTTCGAGACTTTTAGTTCAATAAAAATAAAATTAAATCACAAATTCGGATTGGGCTCGATGAGGCGAGCAAAACCGTGGGAGGTGCGTTGCCGGGGAAGGCCCCACGCACCCCCACGCGCGGCCACGCGCTGCCGGGCGTCGAAGACGCGCGCCCATGCGCGTCCACGCGCTCCCACGCGCGGGGCGCGGCTCGCACGTGCGGTGCATGCGGGAGCTGACGTCACGATGATGTCAACGACCCGGACTCGGATTCCGCACCCGCTGACGTCACGATGATGTCAGCGACCCGGATTCGGATTCGATCCGATTGGACCCGACCAACCCGCCCCGACCCGTTGACCTGACCTGACCCGGTTAGTCGTTGACCGAACCGGTCAACCGGTTGAACCGGGCGGCTGAACCGGATGGTCGGACCGCTTTTGACTGGCCTTTGACGCCCGTGCGTGGGCTCCACGCGCCGCGCACTCAGGCGGCGCGTGCGGGCGCGTGGAGGCTCCGATTTGCGCGTGGCCGTCGGCGATGGACTCGTATGATTATTTCCTACGTCATGATGTATTTATTTTATATCTTTGATGATTTTAAGGATGTGAAAATACATACAAAGCCCTAAATACGTGCTTTTTAGTGTATTTTTTGCGTATTTTTCTTGTATTTTTTTGTGATTTAGAAAATACAGGTGCCGGGATACAGGTATGTTATCACATAAACATTATAAAAGTGTGATTTATTAATAAAAATTAAACTTTATTGTATTTTATTAATGAATAAGGCAATGTAATTAGCATGACATGTGATTTGAGTGATATGATGCCCCTATCATTAAAGTTAAATCACATGTATATGATGTATGTGAGATGTAAAGATTATATCTCTGGGATGAGAGATTTTCAAGGATTCAATTGAGTTGTGATCGCCAAAGTGGCACACTTGGTTGAGTTTGAGAAATTTCGATCTCGTATATTGATTGGAATGTCTCCTAGTCTAATGCATAGTCATACTCCCAAATGAGGTGATTATGTATTAGTTCGTGGAGGGATACATGATAGTGTGGTGGAGGAGTGACTGATCCTAATGGTTCATATACCCAAAGGTGATGAATTCACGAATATTGGAATATATTGTCATAACCCTTATCATGTGGGGAGTGTACAATTGCTTGTTATATATTCTGCCCAAAAGTGATTATGTGATTTTGCATGTAACTCTCTGGATGTGTACTTGTGCGTCAAGTTACACAATGCTCACATGATGCTAATTATATATATTGCTTGTCTTTTAGTCACATTTTCTGTAAATTGTAACTCTGTCACCATTGAGGTTCTTGCTGGTTCGAATTTTAAGAGATGGAGAGAGGATTTTCTGTTTGCTATGGAAATGACAGATGTTCATATGACTCTTACTATCGATCGGCGGCGCTTTGACTGCCGAGAGTACAGAGGCTCAAAAAGCAAATTTTGCTGCATGGGAAAAGAGCAATAGAATTTACTTGCTATCAATGAAGCGTTCCATTCAGGAACACTTAAAAAGTGGTTTGCTTCCAGACCTGCAACTAGTAGGGTATTGATTTTATGACCCTAAAGAATGTACAAGAATTATGGAATCACATACTCTAAAGTTTCTAAATATTGACGCAATTGTAGATGATAGCTGCTCTCAGATTATTAAAGATAATAGTATGATGGAGGTTACTATGTTTTTGTCTTTACCTATATAGATAATTATGGAATCTCCTGTACCATAAACTAAACTTGTTGAGGTTCAAGGTACTATTCTTGATATAGTTTATAATGAAATTTCTTAAACCTCTCAAGTGCAGAATGAAGTGGTTGCAACTTTATTAAGGAGATTTATTAAGGAAAGACGATCAGTTATACCATCAAACTATATAGTCTATTTGTGAGTATTCCAGAAGATCCTTCTAGAAGAGAAACAGATTTGCGAAGTCATCTCAAAGCCTTGAAGAAGGAAAAGGGAAAAGAGAAGACACCACCTACAGAATCAAGCTCAATTGTTATAAGAGAAAGGCCAGACCAGATGATGTTATCAAACCCAATAGAATCCTTTCTGAAGAATCTAAGTAAGCAAGAAATTGACCCCATTACCCAACAGCCTGAGCCTGATCCTGTCAAGCAGATTCTGTTTTCTGAACAAACTCCTACCTCTTCATCAGATTCAGTATCTACTTATTCCTCTTCATCCTTTTCAGATCAACCAGTTGATTCTCCCCCTTCTGTTCCACCAAATTCACAAATATTCATGGCTGATACTTTTTCGGATTACGATATGCAATCAAACTATTCTGATCCAGAATTCGGGCAGACAAGTAATCCCACCAGAAACAATTCAACCAGACATGTATCTATGGCATCCAAACAATTCTTCTCCATTGATGACATTCCCTATTCAAAATGGCCACACAGACTTGAAGAATTTCATACTTGGTTGAGTACACAGTCCATCACCAACCATGATATGAATGATGTCCTTTACAATTTTGTTACAAGGTTCACGGGAGCCTTAAATTTTGGTGGCAATCACTCACGTAACAGACCAGCTTACGTTCTTGTTATCACCCGCTTTCTATCATGCCCTTAATTTTCTATACCATGTTTTTGTGGGAACACCCGGAGATCTCAAAGAACTCAAAAGGAGGGAATTCTTTGAAAGAAGATGCTGCTCCTTCGGAAAAAACATCTTGATAAGCATTACCGATTAATGCTTCAGCTCTTTTACCGCAGTTGGCGCAGATCCAAACCTAAAGCATGTCTTCCTTACTTCCATTCCAATAGAGCTCACCCAGATGGTGGAAAGATCTTTCTTTGGAAAGCAAAGAAGGATACAAGACGTTCCCTTGGGAGAAATCCAGCAAGAAATCCATCTATGCTTGGAAGAATTATGCTTAAAGCGCCGAATGGTCCGAACATACATCACAAATGACAAGCGTCTTGAATCAGCCTGTTCCCATCAGAAGTTAAAAATCAAATGTTCCAAACAGGATTGTGATGGTACTTGCGGCCATTATTCCCGGAAAAACAAGCACTACAAAAAGTACTCGATTAAAAAATCCAAGCATGGCTCCAAGCATTTCTGGAAAAAGAAGAAATGGCGATACCTACGCAAAAGAAAAGATCACACAGCCATAAGAAGTCAAGCCGTTGCTACATTTGTAACAAGAAAGGACACTTTGCCAAAAACTGTCCTCAGGCGAAAAAAGGCCAAAATCATCTGATCGAAAGTGAAACATGTATTTCTCTTGAAAATGATGATATTGAGTCCTTATTTTCTGCGATGAAGAGCCAACGAACAGACTCTTTGTGTTATTCCCTTCTACCGAGACTTCCGGTGAAAACGAGTCGATGAATCGAATCAAGATATTTTTCACATATCTCCCACATCCTCAGAACCAAATCCTGACATATTCTTAAGTCAAACTCACTGTCCCCATTTTCCTGTCAAAATCTTCACTTCAAAGTACGCCAAGCCTATCAATGTTATTGCTCTCATTGATACCGGAGCAAGTTCTTCCATTCCGGATACAAAAGTTCTGCCTGAAGAATATTGGACTCCTCACATCCGATACTTCAACTCCGCTTCTGGAGATACTTTCTCCACAAACGTCAGAACTACTTCAGTTACTGTCCAGTTTTTTCCCGAGTGCTCCATAAAGGCAAAAATCTTTGGATCAAACCTCCCCAATAAAGATTTGCTAATTGGGTGGGACATTATGACTCAAATCTCTCAACTCCGCATCATTCCTGGAAAGGGTCTTAAGTATAAGAATCATTTCTCTAAGTTTGTTGATATTCAGAGACTCTTTTCCATCCAGATGAGTCTGTTAGATTCAATCATGCAAAAACTGTTAGAATCATGCTCGAAATCCCACTCAGAATTTGCTAAAAAATGTTCTCATCCTTTATGGGAAAATCCAGAATTCTTTGTTCACCTCCCCTTCAAGAAAAATGAAGACATCAACCCAATAAAGGCAAGTCATGCGGGAATGAAGCCAGAACACTTGGCTTTAGCTCAAAGAGAATGCTCAGAGTTATTGCAACAAGGCCTTATTGAAGTTTCTGATTCTCAATGGGCTTGTGAAGCCTTTTATGTCAATAAACGCGCCGAGCAGAACAGAGGAAAAATGAGATTGGTAATCAACTATCAACCTCTTAATCTTTTCCTCCAAGATGATAAGTTCCCTCTACCATCTAGAGATTCTCTCTTTAGTGGTTTAACCAAAGCCCATATCTACTCCAAATTCGACCTCAAAGCCGGATTTTGGCAATTGGGCATCCATCCTGAAGACAGATCCAAAACAGGATTCTGTATCCCAAACCAGCATTTTCAGTGGAAAGTTCTTCCTTTTGGCTTAAAGGTTGCCCCATCCCTTTTCCAAAAGGCCATGTGTCGCATTTTCCAACCCATCTTGTCAACTGCAGCAGTGTATATTGACGACATTATGCTCTACAGCCCTGATGAACAAAGCCATTGCCAACTCCTTGAGAAATTTGCAGAAATCGTGAAAAGGCATGGCATTATGCTTTCTCAAAGGAAAATGAATATTGCCCAGACAGAAATTGAATTTCTTGGTATGCACCTCAACAAAGGTACATACTATCCAGGGCCACACATAGCACAAGAATGATTGAAGTTTCCGAAAAGGACTTCACGAAAAACAAGTTCAGTAATTTCTTGGGATAATCAATTATCTCAGAGTTTTTGTCCCAAACATTGCAAAGCTTCTGATTCCTTTGCAGTCCATGTTAAAAAAGAACTCCCCACCTTGGGGAAAGATCCAGACTGAAGCAGTTGCTGAGCTTAAGGAGATTATGCAGAATCTTCCACCACTGCAAATATCATCAACAGGCAAAAGAATTCTTCAGACTGACGCCAGTGATGAATACTGGGCAGCCGTCCTATTTGAAGAAATTGATGGTAAGAAACACCCTTGTGCTTACAAAAGTGGAAAGTTTTCTCAAGCTGAAATGCATTACCACTCCACTTTTAAAGAAATCCTGGCAGTTAAAAATGAAATCAAGAGGTTTGAATTTCATCTCATCGGCCACCACTTCCTAGTTGAACTAGACATGGCATCTTTCCCTCGAGATGACCAAGTTTAAACGACGATTCCAAACCCCCAATTGCTTCGATGGGCTGAATGGTTTTCAAAATACTCTTTTGAAACCAAACATATTCCTGGGAAAAAGAATGTCCTTGCTGATTTCTTGTCAAGACCCAAAGCACCAACTGAGATCAACATGTACATCAAGAGGCCTGCCTTTCATATGCTCCATTATGGTGTCAAATACAAAATCGAGAAAATTAAAGACTCGCCAAGCCAGGCATATCCCCAGGAGATTATTCAGCAAATCTAAAATGACAGTCTTACTGAGAACATGGAGAACCTCATGTGGCAATGCCACATAGACCTTTTCAGATTCAATGGAGGTTCGATTATTTATCCTTTCGGGTTAAATTCAAATTATCTTTTCATTCATCCCCTAATCTGGAAGGAAGATGATTTCCCTGACCAGCTCAAAACGCTGTTATGGTACTTAACCAATAAGTACTTGATAGCCATTGAAATCCCCACCAGAAGATTCATTGCCAATCTCACCAGGATATTCATGCTTGGGAGAAACATCGAAAAGGAATGTGATAGGAATCTTTTAGATTTTCTAAACTGGTTCTATCATCCCACCTGCTGGAAACAAGACTTGGAAAGAGAACTGAGAACCATGATACCAAATCCTGAAGTTCACACCATCCTGTTCTTTAAACGTCCATGGAATTTCTTTAGAAATAATGGCGGTATTCTCGATGCACCACTCGAAATAGGAACCACAGCCTATAAACCTCATTTGAACAACCGAGAAGCCCGGATTCACAAATCTTATCCAAGATCTGTCAGATTGTGTGAACATGAATATCGAGAACTTCTGAGAATCCTATGCCAGGAAAACAAGACCATTCCCGAAGATATCTGGAATAATGTACCCACTACATGGGATCATTATGATCTAGCACCAGGAGCTAAGGAAGCACTCAGACAGTACAGACAAGCTGCATCGTCTCAAGAGCATGAAATGACAAGTGAAGATGACATTGGTATCAGAGCCATGGTTTCGTTTTTGATATTATCCATTCCATGCGCTTGATAGGTGAATCCAGTGCTGAGAAGATCCTCACACACCATGACAGATCCAGAAATTCTTGAAGCACCTATTTCTCTTGCTCCTTCTTCTTCATCCTCAGCTATTTCAGAATTTCGTGTTTCCAATGCTTCTAAGATAGACTATCTCTATGAAGTCTCTCTTAGCGATGAAACCAAGATCTCAGAAACTCAGCTTCCTCTTATGAATCCCTATTCAGCCTTTGCTAAACCCACCTCATCATTCTCACCTATCCGCTCCATTCGTCAACTCATCCACCAGACCCCTAAGCAAGTAAAGGAGTACGTTCAGTCCTCCAAGTTCGACCAGCATCCCATTCCTGCTACTGAAAAGGAGTACTTTGTTACTCTCCAAATCCCTCCAGAATTTCCCAGACAATGGGTACATCAGGGATATTCTTATGTTCACTATGGAGCTGTCCGACTTGCTCTCACCTTCCATGGTCGTAAAGGTTTGCCAGTTGTGGCAAGAATCGCCTTGTTGGATACCAGGTTTTTACAATACCAGCATGCTTGCATTGGTACTGTTCAAACCACTCTGAATGCTGGAACAATCTTTGTGACACTATATCCAAACTTCAACATAGCTCTTTCAGACCTCCAACTTCTCTCTTTTCTGAAAGTTCAAATCCAGCTTACTGGAGCATTCCAAACTGCTGACTCTGTAGCTGCAACCCTACATTACCAGATGGTTTATCGAGTGCAGAACCATGCTCTCGACCTCAACTTCAACAATGGTAACGAAGACGCATTGTTCATCTCCATGCAGAATGATCAGGCATCCCGCATTCATGTCCCTGACAGATTCCAAAGGATACGTTGGCCAAGCTCCTTCCGAGACTTGGATTACCAACTATGAAAAGCTACACCAAAGATAACAAGCCGTTCCGGTCTACGGACTCGAGTTCGTAAGGAAAAAGATGGAACTGTTTCCATCAAATTTGGCAAAGAAAAGGAAGAAAGTCCGTCTATCTTCCAAACTCTCTTCATGATTGAACCTTGTGTTCCAGAATCCATTTCTGAACCAGACCCAAAAAAGCATGTCCGACACTTTGATGGTGATGGACATTCTGTTCATTACTATAAAGACAAGCATGGTCATTGTTTTTGGGACCCTTTTTGCCAATGTTCCTACTGTATAAATTCTCCTGACGAAGTAGACCCTCATGCAAGATCTCCACCTCGACGGAAGAAGCCCAAGGATAAGGTGTACCAAAGGTACTTAGACGGAGATACCTCCGTAGATACTCTTGGGGAGTGTGATAAATACCAGTTCATGGTATCTTATGCACCACCTCCACCACCAGAGTTTAGTACCACATCCCAAGTCTCACCAGATCTACCAAAATCACCTCCACCTTCTCCTCCCCAGAGAAGGCAAGCTCTCTCTCCATTCTATAAGCCAATCCTCAAATGGGCTAAGAAACACTCTTACCCCTCTAAGTCCCAAAGACGAAATACCACCTACTTCTTCCATTGCCATGTTCCAAGATACTGACTTTCCTCCTCTTGTCAAGGAAAGTTCTAAACTCTCGTTCCCTGCTGCAGAAGAGTTTATTGATCCACATGGCAGGTACCGCCATGTTCCCAAAATACCTACCCCCACCGATGTGGATGAACATGGAAGGCGAAGAAAACCCCTATTTCTTTGAAGCCGTTCTAAGGGCAATCAGAGACTTTGTTGGCACAAAACAATGCCTTTAAGGCTATTGATTCCAAGATCGGAAATGTGCAACAAGATCTCCGAAGATATGATGAAGGTACCAAGAAGATACTTTTTGAGTTCCAGAAAAGGCTTCAAGCCTTGGAATCAGGACAATAGCTTGGGTACCACTATCTTGAAAGTCCAAAACCAGAAATAGATAAACTCAAGAAGCAAATTCAACTTCTTGAGGAAGGAAGGTTTAGACCTTTCGATCCATTGGCACCTCCTGTTCAAACCGGGTATGTATCCCCAACACCTCAAGTGTCTGTTTTTGCCAATATTCCAGAAGATCCTTCTAGTTTTCGTCGGTAGTGTTGTCAGGAAAACTTGGCTGAGGCTAGTTTGAGGGCTGTGCATAGTAGGATTGGAAACTAACTTATTTGCCTAAAGATTACAAGTTCATTAGTTGCAAATTGGCGTACAAAATTAAAAGAATTTCAAAGAAAGATTGTGGAATTTAAAGTCAAATTGGTAACTAAAGTTTTCAGTATATCTTCCATCTTGACTCGCATAAGCCATCCAAATAAAACCTTGACCGACTTATGCCTACCATTCTTCACGGCAACATGCACAGCTGTCTCGCGCCGGCTTGTCAAGTCCTCGATCGATGACGGGCAGGTGAAGAGGAACTCAGCCAAGAGGTCATCCACCTCAATCTCAGCCGCGTAATGCAACGGAGTGACTCTCCCTCTCCCTTTGACCCTAATCAAGTCCGTGTCGATGGTTATCAACGCTTTCACAGTCTGAACCTGGCCATTTTGCAAGGCCAAGTGCATCGGGCTCAGCCCGAGATGGTTGAGTTTACAAGCGAGCGATGGCCTGAGAGTGGCAACTTCCATAGCAAATGGGGTTTTACCTGCACATGCAGACACATGCAAAGGAGTGTTAACGTAGGGTATGTTGTCTATACGCTCGAGAATGTGTGGATCACGAGCTAGACGCGCATAAAGCTCGTCTATATCTCCATGTTCGGCGGCTCGTTGCAGCTGCTCATCCATTTTTTATAATGAAATGAGGACTTCGAAATAAGTTTGGTGTAAGTTTCTTGAAGCTGGAGATAGTTGGAGTTGCGCTTTTATAGTGGAAAAATCAGGGGTAAGCTCAGCTAGGCTCATATAGACATTCTTTTTTATTTCTATATTTTTGGTTCTTTTTTTTAAGATGATAGGCACATAGATAGCCATTTGGCACTCTACAAAGCCAAAGGATCATATGCGAGGAGAATTGCCAGCTAATCCGAAAGTTCAAGTTCAAGGCTGACGAAAGGCTTCATTTATTTTTTTCATGTTTAATTACTATTTATAAGACATCATGAAGGCGACCGATCTATAGGTCATATTATGTATGTGGCATGATCCGGTATTTTTCAGAAGAGAACACAATCAACGCAAGAAACGGAGAAAAAGAAAATCTTTCGGGTTGGACAAAATGCCTTTTAGAACTTCCGCTGCAATTGATAATTTAAATTATTATGAGAAATTTTTCTCAAAAAAGAAGTCATTGAGACCATACTAATTATCATCGTACTAAGAATTATCTTTATGATGGGATTTTATCAAGGAAACGGTCCAATTTGTCAAATAAGAGTTTCGATCAAGGAGGTGCATTCTTCATTGGTTATTGAGGGAAATTGAAAGCGTGTAAACTTCAATTTAAAAGGTGGAATATCAAAATTATAACTGCATGGATATAATTAATTATTTTAACAATCTTGAAGAGCAAGCAAATTCACATGAATGGGATGGGGTGCGAGGAAGTTTCTCCAAACAATCCACCACCAATTGACTACTAATCTGCGGGCTACTAGGAAAATTTCCACGCTTGAAGAATATAATTGAACCGTTTTAACAAAATTAAATCCTGTCATTATCATGGCACCGCGTTTTTGAATGTTTGTGGTAAATGACCGGTGAAGTCTATTAGTCTAGACATTGATATCTTATATATGTTCGACCTTTGGAAGTTGTATCACACCCTGAATTCATTAAAAAAGGGAATGACTCGGTCGTCATTTCTCCTGAAAGACGCAACATCAAACGCAACCAACAACATCAGAGTTTTTATTATTCATCAAAAGATTATTCACACTACCAACTGAATTAAACCCAACAAATGTCATCTTAGAAATATATAAAATTTGTCTAAACCATACCCAAATTCTAACTCCCAAAAGTCTGTACTATCTTGGTCATTAGCTGAGGAACTTGAAAATATTGGGAAGGAAAATGGCGAGCAACCACAACTCAGTGAGTAATGCATATCTTTTCTAAACATATTAAGCACCTATCATGCATATTTGCAAAACCATATAGAAACTCATTTAAGCCAAACGCATAGTATATCGTAAGTACGAGATCGATAACAATTTTGATCTTATCAATAGAGTTTTATACAATCCAAAATACTCATTTCCTCAATTATATCAAAATAAAATATTAATAGTCCGGTCCAATTATCAATCTCAACAACTCACATATTAATAGTCTAATCAATTGATTAATCTTATCAAATTACGTGTCAATGGTCCATTTCATTAATTAAACCCGTGCTCAAATATTTAATCATGATCAGGCATAATGCCTTTTGATGAGGTAACTAAGATTCACTCTTAGTTAGGTCTCCACCTATATTGTTAGTGGCCGACCCCCAAGGATATCTTGACATTAATATGCATATCCACAAATCCCTCAATAGATTTACAAAGACATTGAATACCAAACCCACACCCTCTAATATTTGGAATCAAATACATAATTAATCTCATAAACTTAAATATATCTCACAAATCAAATACATAACCTTTCACAATTCAACTCATCTACAAAAATACTTTTCATAAAACATTTCTCAAATCATTTTAGAACTCACATGATAAATAGATTTCACAAACCGAACCAAATCACCTTTCACAACTTAATTTTTCAAATATAATGCATTTCATAACATACTTCACAAATCAATACATATATCCTTTCATAAACCATACTCAAAGTAGACTTCAAAACTATTTCTCAACTCCGTTCCTCAAACACAATATATATAATAAGACATTTCTCATTCCACTTTGAAACTCATTTCATAAACCAATAACTTTTCGAAACGCCTTACATAAAATGTTTCTTAAACCATTCACAAATAACCGAAAAGTAGTAAATACTCAATCTAACATTTTATGCAACAAACGTGCTCTTTTAGGTCTCATAGTGTATCAAATTTCTATCACTTTCAAGACATGTGTTTACAAATTTATAGAAGAGAATCAACGTCAAAATCAAGTAAAACACTACCACAACTATGAAACAACTAAGCTAAACTTAATCGCTAGCAAATAGTTCTCAAACGTCAAAAAATCGCTCACCCAAAGCAATTATATAAAGCCGTTCGTAACGTAAAACTTGATTGCGCTATAACTCTATTTACTGAACTCCATTTCAAGTGAACTTACATTAAGAATTAAAGCCCTTTGGAAGTTCTAGAAGAAGCACAGTTTGGCCGACTCAAATTCTAGCTGGCAACCTACGAAATTTGACTTGAAAGCTACTGGTCGTATATTATTCATTGCGCGCGTGAAACTTTGAAAAATTGTTTCAAACAAACCGCAAGCCGCTATAACTCTATTTACTGAACTCCATTTCAAGTGAACTTACGTTAAGAATTAAAGCCCTTTGGAAGTTCTAGAAGAAGCACAGTTTGACCGACTCAAATTCTAGCTGGCAACCTACGAAATTTGACTTGAAAGTTACTGGTCGTATATTATTCATTGCGCGCGTGAAACTTTGAAAAATTGTTTCAAACAAACCGCAAGCTCAATTGAGTTCCGTAAAATTCTACAGCTCCACGACACCCTAAAAACTATCAATCCCCCATAATCTCTTAGCTTGACAACCCCTAAATCGGATTTTGCAACTCAAATTTCACTTAATTCCGAGTTTGTGCCATAATTCTAAAAACTTGAAAGTTAATCAAAACACCTCACGTCACAAACTAGCGTTGAAGAAGAAAATGAGTGCGAGAGCAAGAGCAAGATAGGATTTTCTTGAACCAAATCAGATACCAAATGGGGCATTTTTTGTTTTTAAGAGCTCTATTTATACCTTGATTTCTTCTTTAACTGAAATACCCCTTCTTCGATGGCTGCAAACAGTCACATGCTTGCTGACTGGCAAAGATTTAGCTGGCCGGCGAGCTCAAACTCTCATTTGAGACAATTTGGCCGCCTCAGGACCTTGTCTGGGACAAAATCCACTCTAAACCATTTCTTGAGAAAAATGCCTCTACTTCAATCCCTAATTTGAAAATTTCACCTTTTCCGCCACTACTGTAGTTTGTTCTCTTACGAGCTGCTGTGACAACCAATTGTAGGACAAAAACTTCCATAACAGCTTGGATAAGTAGAAACATCAGTAATACTTCCATTAAAAAACCGGCATATTTCCTTGCCAATCTATACACAACTACAGAAGGTGATGAAAATGTTTCACCCTACATGGAAGGACTTATATTCTAAAATGCCACCTGCAGCTTCCAACTAGCAAGTACTTCCGTCGGAGTTAGGCATCGCATTGTGATTTCAACACCACGTTGAAAAGATGTGCTGTCTTCTTAGTCTTGCTTTACATGGTGCTTTGATTCCAAAACAAGCTAGAGCGATAAAGTTGCAGAAAGCCTCTTCACAGTTAACATGCAGTTCTCAATTTCTAGTCTTGAAAACATCAGGCAATGAGTGCAATCATAGTTCTCTTTTAACTCATCGCTTCAGATGTTCCTCCCTTATTAAATTATACACTGGAAAGCTGCAGCCAGCATGTAAGCAGAATTCTGAGCTCAAGGCATCTCCACCAAACCTTGTGGCACTGGCTGTACACATTTGTTTAGGCAGGATCTGAAATCTGATGCTCAAGGTACTGAGGCAGGACAAGAAAATGAGCCCTAAATTGTATCATTGGCTCACCACATTTAGGATCAGAAATCTAAAATACTAACTCGAAGAAAGCACCAACTTCAGAGAAAATAGACCAAGAAAAACTCAAAAACTGTACCTTTACAGAAAGCAGAATGACCTTCATCCTAAGCAGCACCACTGCTGTGACCTCTTTTAGAGTGGGAAGTGCTTTGCGGTCCCCTCGAGAGTTAACCACTGTACTGCGACTTGTTGGGACACATAATTATCTTGGGAATTATAAATGTAGTCAGTGTGGTTAACTATCAGCTTCACCCCCAAAATCAGTGTAAGAGACCACAATCTAGAAATTTCTATGCTCCATGTATGACTGAGCAAGAGTGAATGAAACCGATGGTTGATAAACCTGCTCAGAGATTAACACCCTTTTTTCAAAGACGTGTCTTATCTTCTATAGGGCTTGAGGTGATAATTTTGGAACTCGGTTCCAAATGTTATGGATTCCTCATCAAGCTTCTTCTTCAATCTTCTCCAGGTTCTCAACTTGTCAGATTGGATCAAGCCTCTGTAAAGTGTCTCAAAGGTAACCTTTTGAGGAAGAAGGCCATTCTCGATCATCTCCACAAAGAATGTACAAGCTTGCCTCCATTTCTGCTTCTCACACAAGTCATGGATCAATAAGGTATAAGAATCTAGATCTGGCCCCATACCATTTCTCTTCATATCCTCCCAAATTTCCCTCACGATCCCCATCTTATCTAACTTCACAAACATGGCTATGAGAATGTTGTAGGTATGCATGGTGGGCACACAGACATTATCCTCCTTCATCTTCCTATACAACTTTAGCGCATTGTCAACATCTTTCCTTCCCCTATACTCCTTAAAGAAGCAATTATACGTTGCAGCACAAGGACTCACCCCATTCCTCACCATCTCCTCAAGCAACTCCTCCGCATCGTTGATCTTCCCGCACGAACAGAGACATTTAACGACAGAAGTATATGTCGCCACGCTCAAGCTAATTCCCCTCTCCTTCATCATCTTCATCTTATCGAGCAATAACTGCGGCTTATGTGCCCTACTATACACATGCAACACAATGGAATAACTAGTCACGTCGGGCTCGATCCCTCTGTCACGCATTTCATCAAACACCTTATCGGCAGCCCTCAGCGTCCTCTCGAACCTCACATCCGGATGCAATCTCGCTCTCCTACAAATCCCATTCAACAACACATTGTACGTCACCAAGTGAGGCTCGACCCCACGCTCAATCATATCATTCAAGAACCTCTCCGCCATGTCTATCCTGCCAATCTTGCACCACCCATAAATCAAGATCGTATACATTTTGGCATCCGGGTCAAACTCCCCACAAGCCTTCCTCTTGTTAAAAATCTCCACAGCCACTTTCACGTACCCGTATTTACACAGCGTGTCGAGCAAGTAATAGTAATCCTTATTACCCGGTCCACGCTCAACGAAGCTACCAATGTCGTCGAACGCACGCACGGCCTGGCGCGTGAGCCCGGCCGCGACCAGCCTTCGTATGAGGATGAAGAAAGTGGTGGTCGTCGGGTGGATGCTGTTCTGGTCCATCTCGACGATGAGCTGCCAGACGGCGTCGAACTGCCGCACCTTGGAGAGGATGTCGATGAGGAGGTTGTAGGAGGCGGAGGTGAGAGGCGGGTCGGGGAGGGACTTGGCGTAGTTGAAGAGGGCGACGGCGATCTTGGAGCTGTGGTGGAGGCGGAGGAGGGTCTGGTGGAGGAGGGGAGCGGAGAGGGCCACGCCGTGGAGCTGGAGCGACGACTCCATGGCGTGGAAGGGGTTGTGGTGGTGGAGCAGGATTTGGGATATCGAGTCGGCGTCGCTCGAGGGCTCGAGGGTCGGGAGGGGATCGTCGGAGGCGGGGGCCGCGCCGTCGAGGACGGCGGCGCAGAGGCGGCGGAGAGGGAGCGTGACGGCGGGAGTGAGAGGGGTGACGGCGGGTCTCAGCTTGAACGCCGCCATGTTGCCGGCGAATGATGTTTTCTCTATCTCTTCATCTTGTGCATATCTATGGATGTATAAATCAGGGAAAATTGCATATTGGTCCAAATGTTTAGGCTATTTTCATAAAATATTTAAGATTTCGGCCCCTTATTTATATTTTTTTCTTTGTTGGTCCTTGGTCATACTTTTAAAGATGGTCTAGATAATGCGAGGGGTTAATTTGAAAAATTAGAAGCGAGGCAAAACGTCTTTGTGATAATTCCACTTTTTATAGTTATTTAGTGATATCATTGCGAGAAGAAAATGAGGATCATGTCTAAAAGCATGGGTTAAAAACTTGTTTATTGTCAAAGACAATGTCGACCCTTGTGAAAAGTGAGACAAAATGGTAATTATGCATTAAAGGGTGATTACTTGATTAAATGTGTAATTTTGGAAAGCAAAAGGTGAGACAAACTCCACTTTTGGATTAAAAATATAGACTAGTATTAAGACCCACGCTACTAGCATGCGTGATTGCCAATAGATAAATCAATTTTTTGGAAAAATTGAAGGGCTACTTAATTGAGTAGATAATTCATAAACATATATCAATTAGATGGTCGCTTGATGAAGAGAGAGTAGTGACTCGTCTTGATTTTCATACACTTTGATGCAAAGGTAATAATGGAAAATCCAAAAAGTAAGGCATTTAAGTTTTGACTTGTATACATAGATCAATCTAGGTGATAAATAGAGTTGGATCACTATATCAGTACATAAATTATTGACTTCACGATTTAAAAAATATCCTTTTCAACAAATGCTCCACGCAACACTCGTTAAATATATTTAATTTAAAAAAAAATCATCTCCAATGTACTAATTGCACATAACATAAAAGACATAAAAGACAATGCATCTAAAATCACAATCTTTCTTTCTTTCGTTGATTAAATTCCTGAACACTAGTCAATGAACAAAAGATCAATTTCGCCATTTTAGGTTCAATTACAAGATACACAAAGACATATTTAAACTTTGAGATATGATGACATTTATTTGGAGCAATGGAATTTCCTAGGACATTCAAAACAACTTCTAAGGACTGGCGAAGCTAAAGTTGCCTGGTAAAAGGCCACAGATGAAAATTCTGAAAATGCATAAATGGCTAATCATAATTAACAACTTGTACCTTCGATACATTGTCCATGTTTTTTTTTTTTTTTTTTTCGAAATACATTGTCCATTTGATTCTCTCTCTCTCTCTCTCTCTCTCTCTCTCTCTCTCTATAACTTCTTCGAATTTCTTTTTTAATTTTATGAACATGGCTAGGAGATCAATTTTCTTGTTAAAATGTTACCTCTTTAGTAATTTGATATAAGATCTCTGGTAACAATAACCAGTTCATACAAGACTAAGTTTCACAAAGAAGAATTATACACGTTGATCACACTTGCATGTCAAAATCACTCGTGTCTCATATCCAAAGCCAATATATAGAATAAGGCCACATGAAATGATTAATTGTATCAATTTATTATATCAAGTAGCTTCATGAGCTATTTTATTTGGAAATACATTTTTCCATTTCATCCAACCATAGGTATTTGGCAGACATTGCCCTTTTCATCAATCCAAACATAAACTCGGTTGCAGCAATAATCGGTAAAACCAGCTGCTTTTCCCTTCGGTATCAGCACGGCAGTCACGGTTGGATTGTCCTTTTCGATCACAGCTTTCGCTTTCTCTCCATTCTGGCCCACCAACTTAGGCCACATCATTCGATTCCCTACAGTCAGTCATTTTTCAACCTCGATCTCATATTATGACGTCACACTCGACTACATCGAATGCCTTGTCATCCATGCACACTACTAAATTTCATATGGCCAAAAATTCAAATGACTAATGGCTCATATTTGGGAAAGGGCTGATGTACATTAACAACACCGTAAGCTAGAAATAAATAAATAAAAAGGGACATGAACACGTACCCTTGGGATCATTGCACATTCCATCACCACAAGGTGGGTAAGGTTGTTTTGGGAAGTATGACATGCTTCTGATCTTCCTGTTAATAGAGAAAGAAGTAAATTGTATGGAATGTTGTCGTTGGCACCACCCTTTATATAACCATATTCGTTATGCTTGTTAGCTATTTTACCATTAATGAGAAATCCAAGGGGAAATCCCTCATTATCTAAATAAAGCAAGGAAAATCTCAGTTTTAATGACCCTCATAATTATGGGAGAATTATGATGATTCTCTGCTCAAAAAGAAAAATAAAGAATATATAGGTTATTATTGCTATTACTTTATTATGATATAATACGTTCTAGATTCATCAAGCTTTCGATTAATCTTTGGTATTCTTATGTCCCTCCAAATCGTTATATTTAGTGCGCACACCATATTAATTCAAATTGAGGTGATTCACTAGATTACAAATGGAGCACTGGATCAAGGGTACACGCATATGTCCCCTTTTTAGCTATAGCATTCGTTCACTCATGCTGTATTACCATAGCATAATTAAAGTTACCTCAAGAGCAAATTGTTGGTTCAGATATATTACTTTTTTAATTTTTGTACGACATGCAGTACGAAAATCTTTTATACCAGTCATTTTCTAGTCTCTTAAACTTTTACAGTTTTAGACCAAAAAAAAAACTTTTACAGTGAATGGTTGCGCACGCAAGTTCAACACGAGTTAGAAGTACATCAAAGGCTCACTCATTTACCTCAGTGGAGATCTAGATCCACACTGAGAAGCGTAGTAGCATATTCCTAAGTACGAATTTGGTATTCCTAAGTACGAATTTGGTATAAGAGCTGGAAACGTAATGAAGTCAAGATAATCGGATGACCCTATGCTGCTTATCATCATAAGTAACCCATTTTGAAATTATAAGAAGTACATTGATTTTCACCCAGTCAATATGGTCACGTTGTGACATGTTGCAAAAGCAACCATTGCTTGATCCCGAAGAATATACCATAGGATATGAAATTGACGGAGCTTACCATAAAATGCTAAGGTAAAATCATAGAGTTAGCTAATTTAAAAATCTGTCAAGTGAATTCTTGAATGGTGCCAGTGATCCCACCCAAGATTAAGAGCATTCTCTTAAATCGACTCAGTGAGGACAAAAAAAGAGAACTTTTTCTATTCAGCCCGATTCTCAAATATGAATAGAACATATCATATACATATGCGATGATCCTCTTAATTTGAGGGATAGTGAGAATGTAAATGGTCATTGTCTTCAAATTAAGGTTTAGTAACACTGCTATATAATTCATTTTTTATGCCATCAGTGTATACTAAAATTAACTCTTCGCTAAATTCACCAAGCAACGGAATAGAAAAAGCTCTTTTATTGATTTTTTTCTTTTATTTACATATGAGTACTAAGCAAAGAGAATATACGAAAAGAAAAGTTACTCGCGAGGGGATTATCACCATTGACAAATTTAGGCAACCTACCATTATTTCATCCACAGGGGAAGGATATATTATTCTCTCAACCATGGCGTATTAACGCCTCCTTTGTTTATTCCTCTTCTTTTTTTTTTTCCCTTGGCATGACACAGCACGAACGTCAACCTTGACACGAAGGATCTGGATGATTCCAACTCTCAGTCTTTGTTATTCAGACATGGCCCGTCCAGGTAGATATTCCATGGACAAGATACACAGAGACATATTTAAACTTTGAGATATGATGACATTTATTTGGAGCAATGGAATTTCCTGGGACATTCAAAACAACTTCTAAGGAAATTAACTATGTTCATTTGGAGCTTTTATTTGACAACTACTGTAACTTCAGCCATATAACATAATAAGGAAAAGAGAACTACACATATCAG
This sequence comes from Eucalyptus sideroxylon x Eucalyptus melliodora, assembly GCA_016097485.1. Classification (NCBI taxonomy): domain Eukaryota; kingdom Viridiplantae; phylum Streptophyta; class Magnoliopsida; order Myrtales; family Myrtaceae; genus Eucalyptus; species Eucalyptus sideroxylon x Eucalyptus melliodora. Next base: position 68,421,318 of record CM027831.1, on the reverse strand, counting down.
GACAGAGCAGGAGATACAAAAAATTGCAGATAGTCAATAATCACCAGATCTCCCGGCCCCAAAAAAATAAAAACGACAAAGAGCGATGAGATATCACAGAACTCTACAACCGCTTCCAATTGGACTATGACTAACCTAGAGCTGGATCGTCATGGACCGAGTCAATGCCGGCCTTTCATTTCATAGATTCACATGGATTTCACAAAAATCAATAATTGTGATTACACGTAATTTATCGACCATAAACCATGGAAAGTTCTAGTCCTTTCATTCGAATGAAGAAACCCTCACGCTTTGTAACGTGAACTCTGTTGTCCTCACTTTACAGTTCAACATCTGAGTTCATTTTCAAAGCTAGACGTTCAAAATTTTCTGAAAATCCCCACTTATATCATCTAAATCGATTACTTCCTTTTCAGTTCTTTCTGCCTTTCTGATCTTCTCAAGGTCCAGATTCAATTCTGGGAGTTGCCTCTCAATCCTCGTTCCCTTATCGGGTAATCTTGAGATCGTAACCTGCATTTGTTCAGAAGGTTGTCACAACATTTTGAACTATCGAGTTACAAATCTAAACTTCTGCTGTAAAGGCATGCTTATGCAAGGACTGTCATTAAGACCACCAGGAAAAAGGTATTACTCTCAATTCCTGTTCGTAATTTTTCTATGGAAAAGTATATGCCCAATAGTCTAAAACGGCGTTAAGGCTTCTCATGTCTGCTGAACAAAAGCACAGGAACAACTAGCAAATAAAGCTCATCTATATCTCTGTCAATCGTAGCTGCTCATACATTCTTTATAATGATTTGACCGCTTAGAAATAAGTTGTTTGGTGTTAAAGTTTCATGAAATTGGAAACAGTCGAAGCTGAGCTTTTATAGTGGGAAATTATTGGTGAGTTTGGTTTAGTTCATGGCCTTTTGGCATGTTACAAAGTCAACGATCATTTCTAAGGCGAATTCAGGCTACTGTAAAATTTCAAATGTAAGGCTGACAATGAAATGCTTCATTCGATTTTTCATGTCTAATTACTATCTACAAGATGTCATGAATATGACTGATCCATACGTCATGTTATTTATGCAGTTTGATCATACATCTTTTTAGAAACCATTCAGAACATAATTTGACACAAGAAAAGGAGAAAAAGCAAATGTTTCCATAACTTCTGCTGCAGCTGATCATACAAATTGTAAAGTGAAAATTTTCACAAAAACGAGCCATTGAGATAATACTTGTTATCATCATACTAAGTATTATCTTTATATTAGGATTTTATCAGGGATATACAACTTTAGCGCATTGTCAACATCATTCCTTCCCCTATTCTCCTTAAAGAAGCAATTATACGTTGCAGCACATGGACTCACCCCATTCCTCACCATCTCCTCAAGCAACTCCTCAGCATCCTTGATCCTCTCGCATGAACAGAGAAATTTTAAAACAGAAGTATATGCCACAGGCTCAAGATAATTCCCATCTCCTTCGTCATCTTCATCTTATCGAGCAACAACTGCGGCTTATGTACCCTACCATACACGTGCGTAACAATGGAATAACTAGTCCTGTCCGGCTCGATACCTCTGTTGTGCATTTCACAAACACCTTATCCGCAGCTCTCAATATCCTCTCGACCCTCACATCCGGATAAAATCTCGCTCTCCTACAAATCCCATTCAACAAAACATCGTACGTCGCCAGATAAGGCTCGACCCCTCCCTCTATCATATCGTTCCAGAAACTCTCCCGCATATGTCTATCCTGCCAATCTTGCACCACCTATAAATCAAGATTGTATATATTTTAGCATCTGGGTCAAAAGCTCCACAAGACTTCCTCTTGTGAACAATCTCCACAGCCACTTTCACGCACCCATACTTAACAAAGCGTGTCAAGCAAGTAACAGTAATCATCAGTACCTGCTCCAGGCTCAAGAAAGCTACCCATGTCGTCGACGCAAGTACGGCCTGATTGCGTGAACCTGGCAACGATCAACCTTCGTATGAGAATAAAGAAAGCGGTGGTCACTCCATATTTTCTCTTTAACTATCCTCATTTTGAACTCTATATCCTTATGTTTATATTGAGAGCAACATGGTCCAATTTCTTGTGGTACTTGTGGAGCAACATGTCCTTCACAAACTACTAAAACGGCGAATAACAAAGGATGGAAGTTTTACTCATGTCAATCAGAAGGGTGCAATTTGTTCGTGTATGAATTTACTTCCTAGACTGCTCCATCCATCCTTCATTTTCAGTTCCTGTTGGGCCACGTATTATTATTCGTTGATCCTGTTACTGTTTATGATCTGCATTAATTAGACAAATTATATGCGATCATATTGGGATGAATAGACTCTGCATTGACAGAAATATTGTTGACGCCTAAATTTTGATTAGGTTTCTTTTAAATTAGTACTTAGTCTCTTTTAATCTTAGTTTTTCCTTTTTTTTTCCGGATAATAAATAATAAATAATAAAAACAACAAAAAAACAAATAAAAACAAAAAGAAAACAGAAGCAGCAACCAAGGCCCAGCCCCCTTTTTTCCTTTCGCGCAGCCCCTAGGCCCATTCTCTTTGGGCGCGCATGGAATTATTTCTGTTCCTTTTTGTTCCCGAACGAAACAAAAAAAAGTGTTTCTGTTCCGGGAACAATTTTTGAATAAAAGAACGCGTTTGGTAACGTTTGGTCCGGGAATAAAAATGAACAGAAACACGTTTGGTAAATTTTATTCTTTTTTTGTTTCTTTTAATTTTTTAAACATTTTTATTTTATTTTTCATGCTTTCATTTCTTTTTTATTTTTTCGGCGGTCCCCGCCTCGGCGACGGCCGATGGGGCCCGCGCCTCGCCCGGCCACGGTGAGGCTCGCCGGCCCTCGGCGAGGCTCGGCCTCGCCGTGGCCGGCGAGCTCGGCCTCGCCTTGGTTGGGCGAGCTCGGCCTCGCCCGGATCCGGTGAGGCCGAGCCTCGCCGGATCGGCCAAGGCGAGGCTCGGCGTCGCCGGGGGCGACGCTCGGCCTCGCTGGATCCGGCGAGGCCGAGCCTCGACAGCCGGTCGCCGGCCATGGCCGAGGCCGGCGACCGGCGAAAGAAAAAAGAAGAAAAAAAAGAAGAAAAGAATAAGATAAGAAGATGAGAAATGTTTCTTCAAGAAATGTTTTTGGAGCAAGAAACAACAAATTGTTGTTTCTTTTTTTTGTTCTTATTTCGTTCTAGAAACAAAAAAAAAAAAAAGAACAAAACGCAACCAAACACGTTTATGTTCTTTTTTTGTTCCCGGGAACACTTTCCGTACGAAGTGTTCCGGAAACACTTTTTGGAGTGTTTCCATGCACACCCTTTCTTTTCCTTGGCCCGGTCCTCCTGCTTGTCTTCTTCCTCGGTAGTCTTCTTCCCCGATCGGATAAGCGCATGTGCCGGAGAAGAGGACGTGCGTGACGCCGGAATAGAGAGGGAGATGGTAGCGTACAAGGGAGTGGACGCGTTTTCAATGCAAGGTGGCCTAGCTAGAGCCACCTCGACGGATGAGACATCGGTCCGGCCGGCGGAAGCCATTCGATGCACAAAGACCGGCGGTCGAAGCTTTGTCGACCGGCCGCCCCCTCGCCTATAAATAGGAGGCCACAAACTCTATTGAAGGGCATGGCGAACTCGGAGACTTTCCTTTGAGACTCTTCAGGGGAAACTCAAAGAGCGAGCACGTGAGAGAAATCCGGTCGCGAACTCGAACGACCTCCCTTTGAGAGACTTTGGGGGAGGCTGACGACAAGCGAACCTGGAGAGAGAGTAACTGAAGCAGAGAGACAGATGGAGAGATCGAAAGCTTGCGAGCGCCGGAAGCTTCCCTTGAGAGACTTCAAGGGAGGTTCAAATGCCTGCAAGCCCAGATCTGTGAGTAGCTGAAGCCGAAGGAGAGGAGAGGGTTTTGGATCTGCGAAGAGGGGTTGAAGAGAAGAGGAGATCGGAGAAGGTTCTGTGCCCCGATGCCGTCGCGGTGCCAGATCTCGCCGTGCTGCCTCACTGTCGTCGCAACTAAGGCCAGGCCGACGCCGTCGCGGTGATAGGTAATGACGGGTCTCGCTCGCCTTGTCACCATCGTCGCACCCCCCTCTCTCGAACCCCATCCATCATCGAATCTCGATCTCAGCGAATCGAGGCCTTCATCACGTCTCCTACCGCCGCGCCATGAGCCTTGTTGTCGATCCAGTTGAGCGGCCGACTGCCGGCTGCGACGTCACCACCGTCGGACGCCGAGCTGCTATTCGTTTGACCCCCTCTATCCCTCATCAGCACTGTGAATCGCCAGATCTCGTGAACTCCAGAAAACCGGGTTGGCAAAGGGGAAGGCGGGTCGAAGTCGGGCTGATCCGGGTTGGCGTCTGGGCAGGGTTTCCCGGGTCAGAGAGCGGGTCGAGCGTGGGTTTGAACTGGGTAGGGTTTCCCCGGGTCGGGCCTGCACGCATGGGCTGAGTTGTGTTGGGCTAAAATTTTTGTGAAATGGGCCAAAAAAATAGGTTTGGGCTTTTACACTTAAAAAGAAAACAAATGAGTCAGGCCTGCAACGTAGGCCCGTCCGCGTTCTAGGCAAACGGCCCGGGTCAAACCCAACCCGGGGATCCAACCCGTTTTTTTTTTTAAATATTATTTTAATATAAAGTAATATTTTAAATAAAAATAAAAAATAATTTATTTTCCAGAAAATAAAAAAAAAAAAATATCCCATATTTTCCAAAAAAAAATCCAAAAATGTCAGAAAAAGCCTAAAAATGATTTATATTTTCAAAAAAAGACCAAAAAAATAAAAATAAAAAAGCTTTTTATTTCAAAAAAAAGAGAAAAAGACCCAAAAAATGTTTTTCCTCCAACATGGAAAATCCCTAAAAAATCCAAAAAGTCTTAGGGTTTAAACAAGATTAGGTACCGAAAGGGCCTTAGTGATTAACTAGTGTAATCAAGTCCCCGATCCTAATTTCTCTAGTTACGCAGGAGCGAGTATTCCTCCCAATATTTCGATTGGGTTTCTAATCGACCCACCCCATATTGATTAGTGGCGACTCTGTTTTAAAATTAATTTACAGGTTAAAAACTTGGACTATTAAGTTGTGAATTGGTGGACTTGGGAGAGTCCAGGCTAAAATAAATATAGTCGAACCATTAGCCTCCGCAAAACGCCTGATCCAATCGGGCGCCGAAAAAAAGAGGTCGTGGCAACTTGGCGACTCGGGGGGACATTTGAGGACTTAGGCTGTTTTATCTTGTTTAAGCACTTTACTAACTCGTTTTTGTCTTTTCTATGCAGGTTAGTTCCTTAAAGGTTTATTTTAATTTTGGATTGTTTTGTGATTATAAATTGCTATGCATGTTTTAAATGTTTAAGCACTACACATGACACACACAACCCACCGCCGGACCTAGGCCGCCATAGGATATTTAGTGTCAAGAAAGATACGGCTTCGAACGTGAGACTGCATTGTAGAGGTTGCCTTTCTTTTCCTCTAATTTCTCTAGCCGAGGTTAGGAGGGTATATCTGCTAACGCGAGACCGTGATGAGTGGATACCCTTCTAATTTCAACAAACCTTCTCGGTTAGAAATCGAGCCACACATCCCATGCGCATGTCCTTGTGTTTGCCATTTTCTTTAAAAGTTAAGAACTGAAGTTCATGTTATGAGACAAATTCTTGAAACCAACCATAATACCCGCTCACTATCATTTTTTATTGCTCATTTTGAAAATTAACCCATGACTCAAAAAAGTGAGATTTTCCTCCTGGCTTTTTTTCGGGTTCATCATTTTCCCCATCAAAGAGACGTCATAAGTCCCTCGATGGCATGGGTAGTTGATCAGATCTCAAGGAGGCAAAATTATGTCAACATAATTTTAGCCAAAACATTTCTATCCCTTAATCGTTTTAAAGAAAACATGAAAAAATCGCAAGCCTCCCTGGAAATTTTACAAGTCTAGTTCTTTTCTCACCTAAGCAAATTTCGATGCCTTATGCAATTGTTTGAAATAAATGATTTTGAAAATCCATTACAGAAATTTGTGGTCCTAGGACCATATATTCCCAACCCAAACCATTTTAATTGGATAAATTTCCTAAGAGACCCGGCTCCTAAGGCATTCCTATGGTGTGTTGGTTGGTTCCATGAAAAGAGAGCTCACTTTGCTTACAAACACTGCCATCCAATTCCATTGCTTGGCTCACCGGTGCCATTTCTATGTCCCATATAGGGTGGCACAATAGTATGGTGCCCTTCAAGAGATCCCACTGCCTTTCAAGAGGAAGGTCCCTCCACTCCTTTTCACCCATCAAACCCGTGACTATGCATTCGAGATTTCTATCCTTGAGGAAGCATGGAACAAGTGCCATCACAAAAGGATCGTGGTACCTAAAGGCCTTGAGGGATAGGAAAAGGCCCATCACGCCTCTGACTCCCACATCCACAACCATCGCATCCCAATGAAACTGAGGCCATCAATCCCTCTCCCAAGTAGTGAGATCAGCCAACACGAGCGAGCAGAGCATATGCAAAGGGATTTGGGAATAAGTTGGGTACATGTCTCGAGCTAGTCCAAGGAAGCAAACATTTTCACAAGAACAAGGCTCCCCATCGCATATAAAATAGTAGCCATGTGCCCCTAGTGTTAATATTGTAAAATTTTTATCTTGCTCCCATTGTTTAGGGACTTCTGTTTAATACTTAGTATTTCGTCCTGTCATTTCAACTTTAAGTGTCAGAAGTATGTTGTCTATAAAATCCTTTTTGATAAATAAAAACAACTAGACCGTTGCCATGGGTCAATCTTTGTTTACTTTTGTGCTCATTTATTGTTTTGCGCTATGGACAAGGGTGATTATGAATTGCCAACCACCAATTGCCCACTAATGGCCTCAAGCATTGGGGCTTGATCAGAATGATGTACAAAATCACCTCACTAAAATTAAAGATGGCGTAGGATAGATGTCCATTGTCCTTCGACAACTTTCAAGGCAAATGAAGTCTACTCTAGCCAAGTCCAACTCCATAACTGCTCTAAGCACACTCATGACACCTGCAAATTTGCCGGAGGATACCAACAAGATAGACAATTTGTAAAGATCATGAAAAAATTGAGTCAGTTGTAGGGGCAAGATCCCATGGACTTGTCTAATTACGCCAATGTTAAGATCCCTAAAGAGCTCAAAGTACCTGAATGTGAAAGGCATGCTGATACCTCTCGCCTAGAGACCTACTTGCAGGCCTACCTAGTCCGAAGTATGATTTAATCATATCAATCAAACTTGATTGGCCCTGCCTTGCGCTAGTACATTGTCGGGAGGATTAGTCTCCTTAAAACCTGGGGGAACTAACTCATGCTTTTTGCCAAAAATATAATGTTGACATCAACGCCGACATCGCCCTACCCTATGAAGAGCCGATAGTCGCAGAGTATGGAGAGCTGATGGTCGTAGAAACGAGGAGTAATGTGTTCTTAAGAACACATGCCGTGTTAGGAAGAAGCCTAACCGCCCAGTCTAACCTGCGGCCCACAAAAAAAGACATCAATGTAGCCTTGCATGATATATGGACGATCGGATAGTATCCTACTATTGAGAAGCTTCCCACTAGGAAAGGCAATGAGCCCGCATGCGAGCTCAATGCCATAAAACCTATCCAAGATCGGGACACGACAATGTAGCTTTCGAGGCTTACAACAAGAGCTAGGGTTCATAGAATGCCGACCCCCATCAACCTAGGGAACGACACTCCACCATCTCCCAGTCCCCTTAACAAAGTCTAGCTGGCAAAATGAAGGACTTAACTCAAAATGTCTGGATCAGTTGTCAAGGAAAGAAAGCCTAAACAATTCGAGTCAACGCCTACCCCTGAACATAGGCAAAACCTGACAACCAATGAGTTGCCACACCTAGATTTTGAGCATCCTCTAGGGTACAATCCTAAAGGCTACTAGTCCCTAGGGTATAATCTCAAGGGCTACCACTATTATACAGATGAAAACAATAATTCATCATATGATTGCCTCCCACCTATATACAAGATCCGAAGCCCATTAGAAGAGGGAACATTTATCTACGTCTGTCATGACTTGCCTCCTAATGAGCCGCTAGATGTTCACCCAACCATGGGGATGACGTAAACACCTCATCCTCAGTTGGAGATTTTGACCCAGAAAAAAGCAATGAGATGATCTCGGCAAAGTCCAGCTTTCCTGAAGCGACAGAATTCACCACTGCAATAAATATGCAATGGTAAAACCAGTGGCCTAACCAAGACACAGCAGACCCATCTTGCCCTCATATGATCATGACCCCTCAGAGAAATGTGGACACCTAATCTCTGCAAGTATAATGGCACAACTTGTCCTATGGCCCACTTGATATATTTCCACGCAGAAATGAGTTGGCACTATAGCTCAATGTCATTCATAACTCAGGCCTTCCAAGAAAGTCTTACAGGGTCTGTATTGTAATGGTTCATCACAACCAATATCTACCTCATGAGGGATTGTAATGAGCTGTCTTCCTCCTTCCTACATCAGTACCAAAGCCAAATTAGAACTTAACTGCCTTGCGAGAACTTGGTTCACTTCAAAAGAAGACTAATGGAGGATCTCCGAGCATATGTAGAAAGGTACAAGGCTTTTATGATGAAAACTTACCCTCAACTGGCCGAAGAATAAATGATAAAGCTATTCATAGGAGCTTTACCCCGCAAGCATCGCTATTGGTTGCATGAATTGCACTTTCGTAGCTTCAATGAAGAAGTCCTCTCATGCAAATACTTCAAGTCTACTGGAGGCGAAGAACTCAAAAGCACTTGATTTCAAGACCAACACTATCAAAGAACTCATTTTCATAGGAGTTTTCATGAGTTTTAATTGTTTTTATAATCTCATGTTTTCTATCATGTTTAGTGTGTTAATGTTGCATTTTCCATTCCAATAATATAATGTACAATTCTAATATTTTGTCCCGAGAGCATGAGGTGATATTCCAAACCGGCCCAGTTATGCTATCTAACCTTGAAAAGAAAATACCATCCAAAGAGAATACCGAGAGCTAGGCCTCCTCATGCTTTCTCCCTCCCAAAATATATACTTTTGAAAACAAAATATATATTTCATTACCAAAAGCTTTTTGTCAAAATAAGAGGTTTAATTTAACCCGATTTATTTTTCTAACTCATCCACTTTGTGTCTTAGAATATCATCCCCTTTGACTTATCGTGACAAGGGGCATTTGAAGTTGGCACATCATGTGAACACGCCGAATCCAAAGACACTCTTTCAAGAAAGCAACGCCAAACAGAAAAGTGCATTCGATTTCAAAAAGGGTAAGTCTTATTCTCTAAATGTAGTGTTGGAGATGACGTCATCTCTCTTATATTTATAGGAGATGAAAGATGGAACGTAATAGGTACAAGCATACGGTTGAACTCAAAACATGCATAACATGGTAACTAGGGGCAAAGTAACCTCCTCCATGTTGCTCTCAGCCTTCCCATTTGGTGAGCCATCCCTAGTAGATCTATGCACTCCACCTCGCTCCTGTCCAACTCTTTCTTAAGCCAGAGCAATGTCCTATTCGCACAAAAGCTCGAGCAGTGAGACACTGCGATTTCATTAATGGGATTTCTAGCTTCGACAAGCTAAGAAGCATAGGGAAGGAATTTCTTCTCTTCCTTTGAATTGACTACTATCAATAGGGAGAAAATCTAGATAGTTGAGGCAATCTTTGGCCCCCTATTCTAGATGATGACTTTAGGACTTGGAAACCTCATTTGTTGTTCCAAATGCATACCCTCCTAAACAATGATTGCCATTAGAAAACTGGAGATTTTAGTTGTCCATCTTGATTCCATGGAAGCTTGAGGTACATGACTTTACCCAATGCCGCTAATGTTCAAATGATCAAAGACAAAAGAAAAATCCCACAGAATGAAGGCATTGAAGATGAATCAATGACCATCAATCATGTATACATGGCCATGAATAAGGAGGGTCAATCAAAAGAGACATCGAACTGTGTTGAGATAAAGAGGCCGTCATCGACATGCAAATATCCCTAGGAGTCAGCAAATTCAAACTCTGGGGAAGAGTAATTTGGTATCATTTCCAATACTCCCTCTCTTTGAACTCGCTTTTGACATATTTTCTCTATTGACAGGAAGCATTGGGATTCGAAAACCAAACTCAATGGTTAATTTAGGCAAATCAATATTGGCCAGGCTAGTACATGGAAATGACTCGTATCGAATTCACCTAACTTGGCGTTGAAGGATGTGTCGTCAAGGAGTCAGTTCGGTTAAATGGAAAAGCAAGTGCTCCATGAACGCCACCAATGCCGTGGTTTGGTGGTATAGGGAATAAAAAGATCCAGAGATGTCCTGGGTTCAATCCTCGGAAGTGGCAATTAGTTGCCATGTGTAAAAACTAGTAAAAAATGCTTACTTCTCCTGCAATTGCAAAAACGAGAGAATAATTGACCTAACAAAACGAAAGATATAGGACTTCGTGTCATTCTCGTACTTCAGGTTTATTCAATTATCTACAAACCATTGAAGGGTAATTGTTGTATCGCTTCCAGTTGTTCGACTCCTAAAAGAATTCGTGATTGACATGATCCCTCTTATCTATTGTAGGATCACATAACCATAAAAAAATGCGAATAACAAATCAAGGAGAGACATGTCAAACTCTAATCCACTCTCCCAAGCAAAATGGCGACTCGAGTATCACCAAAGCGATTGATAAAAACTCTTCAGGCCTCAACTCACATTTGATTTTGGTCAGACTAATTGATCTACCTTTACATCTTCTCTCCTACAGGGGCAAAAGTAGAAGTGCCCATCAAATCAATGATCAGATTCCCAACCCCGGCTAGTCCTTCTTGTGTCATCTCCCTATTCAATAGGGACAACTCATCGACACCCATTTGTGGATAACTCTTCTAATGTTCAAAATTCAACATGTTTGTAAATATAATTTTGTTAAAAAATACTTGTAATGCTTTAGTAAAATTTTGAGTAAATTTGATTATTTATACAAAATATTTCATATTCAAAATGTTGCACACCTTTTTCAAATGAGTTTTGCATGATGATTTTGTTTGTCTAAATCACTGTTTCCACTAAGGATCATCAAAATAGACAGTTGAATGAAGAATATAAGATTGACTAAACATGCTGGATGAGGCGCATTAGGATGATGAAAGGCAAGCCATATCCTACATACAATCCCATATCTATACACTTGTGAGATGAGTAGAGAAAATTCCATGTCTGTAAGGTAAAGGATTCTCTTGCAAATGGTACGATAACTAGAATAGTGAGAGGCATTTCATTACCAAGTTATCCATTGCTCACCCCATTTGATCCCCATACACTTGTGAAGCCTCTTCCATACCCTTATCAAGAACCACCCCACATTGGGGCAGATCAGAGGCAAGGCGACATCACAAGGTAAGAAAAGGAATATAAATTTTCTTGTTCGCACTTGCATCAATCTTTGGGTGTCTTTATTGCATACAAAAACTCGCGATAATTTAAGTGCCCTAGAATGACGAAGAGCAATCCATTCTTTATGTACTTGTATTTATTGTACAGCTTAAGTAGGTTTGTAGTTTTACCCTCACACTGAGACAAAGCAAAAGTTACTGCCATTCAAGCAACATAACTCGAAGCGCCGACTAAAGATGAAGACTCAAGAGTTTAACGATAGTGTCTGCTTAAACTTGCCTAGTCTAGTTGCTCAGACAACAAAAATGAAAATTAGGGGGGCATGAAAAAATAATGTAACTGGTAAAAGCCAAGTCAATGTCCATAAATGAGAAAATGAAAACTAAGGGCATGAAAAAGCAGTGTGTCTAGTAAAAGCAAGGCCAATGCCCTCTCAACAAAAAAAATACAACCATTTGTATCCCCAAGAAAAGTTATTGTTATGGTTCGATTAATAGAACCTCCATCTAATAGTGAGAAGAAAGACTGGTGACAATGCCAAGGCAATCACCAACTCTCACCCTCTTACATGTGAGCCAAGTCTACGTTACATCTCCCTTGTAAAAGTCTCTTTGGACTAAGACACTTCAATTAACGTGAAATTTCATATGTTTATAAGCATCGCTCAAAGAAGTACGACCAAGATTATTCTATCTCATTTCGTAGGATTCTTGACTTACAAACCTGAAGATGATTGTGTGGCATCTCTTTCAGGAGCCTTGACCTTGATGGTTCCTTTTGATGAGTCATTGACCAAGCCTACATTACAATCTCGACGAAGACCTCTCATATTGGTAAAATCATACCGCTTGCAAGAATACTCAGACCTCTACTGACATGATGACAGCAAGATAATGTGGTTCTTATAAATCTTGCATCAATGGTCAGGATAAAACAACCTTTTCCATAAGAGTGAGCAAAAAGTCCTTTTAGACTGAAAGTTTCTCATCTGGTAGGTTCAAGACATTTACATTCTTAATGAAGGTTGTCTTTCAAAATTTTCCCCAATGGAACTCAAATGATGCAAAATTCACAAAATTATCATGCATGAATCCCATTTGAATTCATGAATTTACAGCACATACAATCATCGTGTACATATTGCAAGCTTTTCATAAACAGACATACTCTTAGAGATCAAGAGATATCACCAGGTAAGTATATCCCCATCCCTATTTTTAGAACTTCGTGTTTGAATTGTCTTTGAGTATCCACCACTGGCTAGATACTCCCTCTTATCGACACTCGACCTATTCGAGTTGTCCCCAGAGTATTGATACTTGCGATTGTCCAGATATCCCCCTGTCTACGAGTGTCCACCACTTAGGTGCTCCCTCATGTCAACACTCAACCTGTTCAAGTTGTCTTCTGAGTTTGGATACTTGTGACTCTCTAGGTATCCCCCTGTCTTTGAGTACCGGCCACCATTCGGATACTCCATTTTCTTGACACTCGACTTGTTTGAGTTGTCTTCATAGTAAGAATACTTGCGATTGTCCGAGTATCCCATTATCTTTAAGTACCTACCACTATCTAGCTACTCTCTTTTGACACTCGACTTGCTTGAGTTGTCTTTGGAATTTGGGTGCATGCAACTAACCAAGTATCCCACTACCTTTGGGTGCCTTCCACTATCTAGGCACCCTCTCTCTTATCGACACTTGAGCTGCTTGAGTTGTCCTCATAGTATACTGATCATTGATCAAGCATCCCATTTTCTTCGAGTACCCGACATTGTTGAGATACTTCCTTTCCATGACACTCGACCTGCCTGAGTTGTCCTTAAATTACATCATTGAATACTAGTAGTTGTTTAGGTATTCCACTGCGTTGTGCACCTGCGGTTGCCCAGGTATGCTCTCTTATCATCATGACACTTGGACCTGCCTAAGTGGTCCCATATCGTATTATTAAATACTTGTGTTCATCCAAGTATTATAGTACTTTGTACACCTATGGCTGCTCAAGTGTTCCAACCCTTTTGACTGCCTGTGGCCACCCAAGTAAGCCTCGTGCTACATTCAAAGTTATGTTACTAGGAGGTGGGAGACCTTCACAAATATGCAAGGCCCATTCTCGATATTCCACATACCAAGAGGTGAGAGACCTTCATGAATATCCCGAGTACGTCCTCGATATTCCCAATTACTAAGATGTGGGAGACCTTCACGAATATGTGAGGCTTGTCCTCAATATTTAGCGGTTAGGAGGTGGGAGACCTTCACAAATATCCCAAGTATGTCCTCGATATTCCATATATCAAGAGGTGAGAGACCTTCATGAATATTCTAAGTATATCCTCGATATTCCCAACTGCCAGGAAGTGGGAGACTTTCACGAATATCACAAGTATGTCCTCAATATTCCTAAATTACCTAGAGGTAGGAGACCTTCACGAATATTTGAGGCGCATCCTCGATATTCCAATTGCCAGGAGGTGGGAGACCTTCATGAATATGTGAGGCGCGTCCTTGATATTCCAACTGCTAGGAGGTGGGAGGCCTTCACGAATATGTGAGGTGCGTCCTCGATATTCCAACTGCTAGGAGGTGGGAGACCTTCATGAATATGTGAGGCACGTCCTTGATATTTCACATTCTCAGGAGATAGGAAACCTTCACAAATATGCGGGGTGCATCCTCGATATTCCACATACTAGGAGGTGGGAAAAATGACTTTCTCCGAATTTGGTACTTATGATTATCCAAGTCCCCTTGATATTCTATCTATCAGGTATCCTCCAAAAATTTGTACTTGTGATTATCCAAATTTTCGATCTTGTGATTTCCGTACCTTCAAGAGTTTGTGATCATCTAAGTACCCATTCAATACCTGCGAATGTCTAGGTATCCTCTAAGAGTTCGTACTTGTGATCATCCAAGTACCCCTTCGATGCTTGCGAATGTCCAGGCACCCTTTAAAGTTGGTACTTGTGATCATTCGAGTATTCTTTCGATGCCTGTAAGCAATTAGGTATTCTCCAACGTTTAGTACTTGTGATCATCCAGGTACTCCTTCGATACCTGCAAGTAATTAGGTATTTTCCAGCATCTAGTATTTGTAACCATACAAGTACCCCTTCGATACTTGTGAACATCCAGGTATCCTCCAATAGTTTGTATTTATGATCATCCAAGTACCCTTTCGACGCCTACAAAGGCCCAAATATCTTCCAGGTTAGTACTTGTGAATATCCAAGTACTCTTTCAAAATGCTTCCAAACAAATGTCCGAGAAAGGTTGGCACTCAACAAAGGTCGAGTAACCAACCGGTGCCCCGAGAAAGGTTGGCGCATCCCCCGAAAAAAGTTGGGAGCCATCTGGTGTTCTTAACGAAGATTATACACCAAAAAACAAGATGCCTTGAGAAAGGTCGGCTCCCGAGAAAGGTCGGGTATCAACCGGTGTCCTCGACTGAGGTCAGGCACCCCAACAATCGATGCCCTTAGAAAGGTCGGCATATCTCCTGAGAAAGGTCGGGTATCAACCGGTGTCCTCAATTGAGGTCAGGCACCCCAACAAATCGATGCCCTAAGAAAGGTCGGCGCATCTCTTGAGAAAGGTCGGGTATCAACCGGTGTCCTTGATTAAGGTCAGGCACCCCCAACAAATCGATGCCCTGAGAAAGGTTGGCGCATCTCCCGAGAATAGTCAGGTATCAATCGGTGTCCTTGATTGAAGTCAAGTACCCCCAACAAATCGATGCCCTGAGAAAGGTCGGCACATCTCCCGAGAAAGGTTGGGTATCAACCAGTGTCCTCGACTGAGGTCAGGCACCCCCAACAAATCGATGCCCTGAGAAAAGTGGGCGCATCTCCCAAAAAAGGTCGGGTACCAACCGGTGTCCTCGACAGAGGTCAAACACCTCAACAAATCAATGCCCTGAGAAAGGTTGGCACATCTCCCGAGAAAGGTCGGGTACCATCCGGTGTCCTTGATGATGATCAGACACCCCACAAACAGATGTCCTGAGAAAGGTCGGCACATCCCCCGAAAAAGGTCAAGAAAACAACTTGTTGCTCTAACAGGCGACCCAAGAATGGTTCGAGTCCTGCAAAAGCAATTTCCCATCAAGGCGATCGAAGAAAGGTTCGGGTCTTGGAGGAGCAACCTCCTCACGTCACTAGGTAAGATGATGCCTTGATACTTGCCAAACTCGAGATTTGCACCTTATCTCACTCATGCCCGGTAAGTAACTACAGGTATCTTCTTATCTGTCTTAATATGTGTAATATTATATTGCTCTTTTTCTACATAGGACAACATGTCCCAAATAAAATACAATCTGATGTACATGCATGGATAAAATTTAGGCATTAGTTTGTCTTTGAATGCAATCTCTGCAAGCTCACCTTAAAAGAGGGGCAGCTATTGACGCCTAAATTTTGATTAGGTTTTTTTAAATTAGTACTTAGTCTCTTTTAATCTTAGTTTTCCCTTTTTTTAGATAATAAATAATAAATAATAAAAACAACAAATAAAAAACAAATAAAAACAAAAAGAAAACAAAAGTAGCAACCAAGGCCTAGCCCCTTTTTTCCTTTCGTGCAGCCCCTAGGCCCATTCTCTTTCTTTTCCTTGGCCCGACCCTCCCTGCTTGTCTTCTTCCTTGGTTGTCTTCTTCCCCAATCAGATAAGCAGCACGCGCCGGAGATGAGGACACACGTGATGCTGGAATAGAGAGGAGATGGCAGCGTGCGAGGAGTAGACGCGTCTTTAATGCAAGGCGGCCTAGCTAAAGCCACCTTAACTGATGAGACAACGGTCTGGCCAGCGGAAGCCGTTCGGTGCACGAAGATCGGCGGTCGAAGCTTCGTCGACCGGCCGCCCCCTCACCTATAAATAGGAGGCCACAAGCTCCGTCGAAGGGCACGGCAAACTTGAAGACTTTCCCTTGAGAGACTTCAGGGGAGACTCAAAGAGAGAGTGCACAAGAGAAATCCGATCATGAACTCAAACGACCTCCCTCTGAGAGACTTTGGGGGAGGCCGACGACAAGTTAACCCCGAGAGAGAGGAACCGAAGCAGAGAGACAGACGGAGAGATTGAAAGCTTGCGAGCGCCAGAAGCTTCCCTCAAGAGACTTCGAGGGAGGTCCGAATGCCCGCAAGCCCAAATCTGTGAGCAGTTGAAGCCGAAGAGAGGGGAGGGTTCGGGATCCGCGAAGAGGGGGTGAAGAGGAGAGGAGATCGGAGGAGGTCCCATGCCTCGATGCCGCCGCAGATGCCGATCTCACCGTGCTGCCTCACTATCACGACCAAATTTTTTCGGGTGATCCACCTAGGGTTTGACTAATGGATTGTTAAGCCTGGACTTAACTCGGGCTCTCCCAAGCCCATACCAATTCGTGGCGTAGGTTCGAGTTCTTAACATGCAATTGATTTTCAATTAGGAGTTGCCATTAATCTATTTTTTGTGGGTCAATTAGAAACCCAAGTAAAGTAACAGGAGATTTACTTTACTTCTACGAACTAGAGATTTATGAGTTCAGGGACTTGGTTACGCTAGATTTTTCTAACACCCTTTCGGTACCTTTCTCTTTTATTTTTGAAAAATGTTTGGCAAGCAACTTGGATTGATTTTAATTCCCTAACATGTGAGGCGATCATGCGGGTGCGTAAACCACCAATTTAACACCCAAGTAAAGCAGTAAATAAATTGCAAGACTTACCTCATAGCAACGAAAGTATCTGTGTTGTTAGATCATAATTCACATCAACAATCCTAGATATGATTTCTAATTAACACACAATTTCTTTTTGTTTTTACTTAATTAATTAAAACCGTGCAATATGCAATGCATGCTACTAATCTAACATGAAATATTATGACATGACAATATAGCCTAAACTATATGAATGAGTAAAATATTTTTTGTGTTTTCTTAATGAACATGCAATAATTAAACATGCGATCTAAATTATCCAAAATGACATAATCCTAATGACGAGCAATTTCTAATTAAATGAACCTAGCAACAATCACTAAATGATGTGCATTTCATGAATCTAATTATATATGACGTGCACATGATTTTTTATTTTTTTAAATAAGAACATGCAATCTATCTAGGAGAAATTATTTAAACCTATAATTAATAAACATGCAATCCTAACATACAATGACGTGCAAATAATGCCCTAATTCTACATAACATATGCATGGTGATTTTTTGTTTTGTTTGTTTTTTTATAAAATTCGAAATTTAAAATTGCCGTATAATTAAACATGCAATTTAGATTTAAAGAAAAACTAACATCCTAAATGAATGCATTTTTTTCATTTAAGAAATTCGAAATAAATAAATTTCCTATTCTAAACATGCAAGATAACCCTAAAATGAGGAATATTCTAAAACGAACCTAATCTATCTCACATTTTTTGATGATTTTTTTATGAAAACAAAATTGATTCAAGCGACATGGCAGCAGATCAGAGCAAGATAAGATTGATATTTAAAAATTGACGAACCATATCTCGCGTATGAGATCGGGTTTGTCAATTTTAAATAAAACCGCGAATCGAATCTCGAGCATGAGATTGGATTGGCAATTTTTCTGTACGATTGCGAGTCGTATTTCGATCATGAAATTGGACTGTCAATCATATGCACATTGTGATGGCTATTCGAGATTATGATAACATCATTCGAGAGTTCAATCAAGAATGCAATAATTCGAGCAAGGCAACGGAATATATGAATCTTGACTAAGATAAAATTATTACCTTGTTCAAACACTTGCTTGTCAAAATTGGACAAACTCGACACGATGAAGAGGTGGTGTTGTCCCACGGATGCTCGGCGGGATGCTCACGGTGAAGGGCAAAGAGTTATCATGGTGAAAGCTCATGGACCATCAAGAATTATTGACGTGCAGTCATATTGATCAACACTCATATGCACTTAAACAGCAGAGAAAGTCAGGTCAACATGCTCTAATCACGAAAACACCGATTTGCACGATTCATATTGGATCCAAGATGAAACACCAACAGTTTGACTCGAAATTGACCCTCGTTATCCCAATCCTATCGACATGAACAAATTATGATATTACATTTCCCAAGCTCATAAGTCAAGTTCACGATTTTTTTTGACACCGATTGGACTCAGTAAATTAATGATGGTTAGATCATCTTCAATCTGTAAACAGGTCAAAACCAATCTCAAACTTACCAGTTGAAAGGAGCACACAATCTGATGGAGGTCAGCAATCGCTCATAGATAGCACGGATTCAGCGATGACTTAGATCAACCATGGGCTATCGCGGATGAGTTTCAGAACAGCGAGGTGGCAATTTGTGTGGATGCGAGCCTATGGATGACAAGCAAGAGAAGATCGCGTTGGGACTGTCTTGGCTTTCTTTTTGTGAGCCTTTTATTGCATGCTTTCTTTTCTTCCGTATCTCCTCCTGGATGCTTTACACTAGTGGAGATGTCCCTCCCTGTAACCTGCAGGAAAAGATAAAAACTTTTGGTCTCTCTTTCTATGCATATCGTGGCCGTCTCTCGATCAGGCGGTGCTCAGCGACAATTGGGGTAGCGGCAAGTAGCGGTCAATGATGGATCGGCAGCCGCGGGCGTCAAAGTTGTAGGTGCCGAACTTCACGCTTGAAGACCCCCACTGGAAGAAGACAACCCCACCTTTTTTTAGTTTTTCCTTCTTCACGTGCTCTTGGTGTGATGTTCCTTGGACAACTACTCAAGTCGCCCGCCGATAGGAGGAGGATGACAGAGCTTCGGGCAAGTTGTTGGAGAAATCTTTCCAGAATATTTTGAAGCTGACAAAACATTTCTATCAGTCTAGTCTGGATACCGACAGTTTAAAGTCTGAAGACTTTGTATTCACCAGACTCAAGACTCAAGACTCAAGACTCAAGTCTCAAGACTCAAGACTATTCTCACTAACAGTCTTTCTAATCCAGTGACGAAGGAAATCCAAAGCCGAAGTATATGGTTGAGGATTCGATCCTATCCTCTGGAAAAGATCCCTTGGTTGGATAAATATTTTGGATTCTTTTATTGTTATCTAGATCGATTGAAGATCCGATGGTCGACGAAATATTCTTGGAATGTTCTATTCTTGGAAACCAAGATCCTGATTGTATGGGCGAACATGATTGATGGGCTATCATCAGGTTCCTTAAATAGCTCGGATGATCTTCTTAATTGATTCCGTCCAACGGGTAGATTGGAGGAATTCCTTTGGTAAGTGCCAACGGCTATGATGGCATAAAGGAGTATAAAAGGAAGACGTTCTAGTTGTTTTTAAGAATGTGATCGATAGAAAAATTCCAGAGTCTGAAGAACCTTGATTGTTAGTCGATACAGTTCGAGCGAAATTGTATACACAGAGTGTTTATACTTGGTGACACCTTGAGCGAGTGTGGTAGATCATCTACACCTAGAAATCAAGGAAGATCAACACTGTAACATCTCTTTGTTCATAGTGGAATCTAGCCAATTGGCTGTCAGTGCAGAAGAGTGGACGTAGGCTTGAATCAAGCCGAACCACTATAAACCACGTGTTCAATTCTCTCTTTCCTTTACTCAGTCTTACGATTGATTTTTAATTATTGCAAATCCTTCAACTGTCTAAGTATTGTGCAATCTTCAAGAAAATTTTTATATACCTATTCACCCCCTCTAGGTACTCGTACTAGCTATATCAATTGGTATCAGAGCTCGTGTTCTTACTTTATTTGAAGTGTTTTACTTCAGAGTAAAAGATCCATGGCTAGTATGCTAGCACCAGGGCTGGTGGAAGGGCAAAGCAATACCAGACCACCCTACTTTGATGGAAAGGATTACAACATCTGGAAAACAAGATGAAAGCTTTTCTACGGTCAAAGGATCCTCTCGAATGGGACGTTGTGGAAAGAGGAATTACTCCTACCGCTGCATCGCATCCGAAAGAGGGAAAGAAACTGTTGATACCAAAGGGAATGTCTCAAGAAGAGATAAACAAGAGACAAGCACTCGATGCAAAAGCAATTTACTCTTTATATTGTGCTTTGTCACCAACTCGAATATAACAGAATATCTTCTTGTGTTACAAAGAAAAGAAGTCTGGGACAGATTACATCACTTATGAAGGGACAGACCGAGTGAAGGAGACCAGAATTAACATTCTCCTTGGTCAATATGAAGCCTTCAAAATGAAACTAGGAGAATCTATAACTGACATGTTTAGCCGTTTTACAGATATTGTCAATGGCCTTGAAAATCAAGGACAGAAAATTTCTGATCCTATGAAGGTGAACAAGCTACTGCGTGGACTCTCCAAGGATTGGAATCATATAAAGACTTCAATAAGAGAGACGCAAAGAATTATGCCATTATCTGTAGACGAGCTGATTGGAACTCTTCAGTCTTACGAAGTGGAACGAATTAATGAAGACGAAGATCCAAGAGGTAAGAAATCCATTGCATTAAAATCTAATGATGATTCTGATGATACAGACTCTGAAGAAGATCTGGACGATGAGGAGCTTGCTCTAATGATTAGAAGGTTCAGAAAGCTGAATAGAAAAGGAAGAAGGTTCAACTCAAGGAAACAAAGTCTTCAGAAACAGCAAACCAAGTTTGTTGATAATGAGGAACCAAACAAAGATGTAGTTTGCTTCGAATATAAGAAAAAGGGACACATCAGACCCAATTGTCCTCTCCTGAAGAAGAAGAGAGGAAAAGTTGAAAAGTCTCGAAAAGCTCTCAAAGTTGAAACCTGGAGCGATACAGAGTGTGAAGAAAGTGACGAGGAATATGCCAACCTGTGTCTGATGGCACAATCAGACTCAGACTCTGGATCAGACTTAGACAGTGAATTTGAGGTAAGTGATTATAAAATCCCTGTCAAAGTCTCTAAATACATTGATGAACTATGTTTTAATCTTAAGACTTCTCTCAAAAAGATTTCCGAACTTAAAAAGGAAAACTCAGTTTTAAAACAAAAGGAAAATATTTTAGAAGAAAAAGTGAAAAGTTTAGACTTGAATGTTTCTACTCTTAAAGAGAATGAAGATAAACTTTCAAAAGAAAATGCTTTCTTAAAAACTGACTTATCAAATATTTCAAAGAAATTTTCAATAGGGTCTGAAAAACTTGAAAAAGTTCTTTCAGTCCAAAGACCTTACTTCAATAAGTCTGGTCTAGGTATGACAGCAGAAACGATCCCCTTGATTGATTTTCCGAAAGTAAAAGAAAGAATTAAGAAAAGACCGTCGAGAGAGGCTTACAAAAATCATTTCAAGAAAGTTTTTATAAAGTCTGTAGGTCGAAATGCTCTAAGGTGTTCAAAGTGTAACAGTCAGGATCATTTTGAAAAAGAGTGTCCTATGATTTGGAAGACTGTTAAGAAAGTATGGCCTAATAATGCTCATTCTACTAACGCCAAAGGACCCAAGAAAATTTGGGTACCAAAGAAAGCTTGAGACTCTCTTTTGAATGCGAGTCTCTCTGTCAAAAAAGAAGGTAAAGTGGTATCTTGACAAATGGATGCTCAAGACATATGACAGAGACTCAAATTGCTTCATAAAGCTTATTCAAGTAAATGGTGGAAAAGTTTCATTTGGAGGAAACAAAGCAAAGGAAGCATTGTGGGATTTGGAACTGTGAAAATTGGAAATCTCACAATAAGCAATGTCTCTCTAGTGGAAGGACTCAACTACAATCTTCTCGATTAGCCAATTGTGTGATACTGGTTTTAAGATCTCTTTTCAAGAAGGCATATGTTCTGGAATTAGTAAAGACTCAACTCGCTCTTTCATGGGTCGAAGGCATGGAAATATCTACCTCCTTGATGTAAAACCAAATGAAGCACAATGCCTAATCTCAATTCAAGATGAAGCAGTCTTATGGCACAGAAAGCTTGGCCATGTCAACATGAAGCAATTAGCCAAAATCTCATCAAAGAAGCTTGTTCGAGGTCTACCTAAATTGCCATACCAAAAGTCTGATTCATGCACTCCATGCATTCTGGGAAAGCAGGTAAGAAATTCATTTAAGCCAATAAATCATGTCTCTACTAATCATGTACTACAGTTGCTTCATATGGATCTCTTCGGACCAAGAAGAACCCAGAGCATTGGAGGTAAGAAATATTGTCTAGTAATTGTGGACGATTACTCTCGCTTTACCTAGGTATATTTTCTTGCAAGTAAGTCAGAAACCTTTTCGTACTTTGAGAAGTTTGCTAAAAAGGTTCAAAATGAAAAAGGATGTGCAATCTCAAGTATAAGAACAGATCATGGAAGTGAATTTGAAAATCAAGATTTTATGAAATTTTGTGATAAATCTGGTTTTAATCATATGTTTTCCTCTCCATATACTCCGAGCAAAATGGAGTTGTGGAAAGAAAGAATAGATCTCTTCAAGAAATGGCTAGAACACTTTTAATTGAAAGTAAAATTTCTTCACGATTTTGGGCTAAAGCTGTTTCAACAGCATGCTATATTATAAATAGAGTCTTTCTAAGACCTATTTTAGAGAAAACCCCCTATGAATTGTTCAAAGGTAAGAAGCCTATTGTTTCATACTTTCATGTGTTTGGTTGCAAATGCTTTATTTTGAAAAATGCAAATGATTGAGTTGGTAAGTTTGAAAAAAGATCAGATGAAGGCATCTTCTTTGGATATTCTACATCAAGCAAAGCCTACAGAGTCTATAACAAGAAAAGCCAGTCGGTGGAGGAATCAATGAATGTCAAATTCCAAGACTCAACGCAAGTTGAATCCAATCAGACTCAATATGAGGAGTCTGAACCTGCTCCAGACCTTTCAACGTTTACAACTCAAGAAGCATCTCAGACTCTGGAAGTCCAACATCAAGATGCTCATGAAGATTCAAATAAAGAAAGAGATCATCAACCAGGCAAATCAACCAAGAATCGGAAGCATAAATCCAGTTATCCCAAAGATCTCATTATTGGCGAAATCAATGAAGGAATCCGCACCAGATCAAAAAGGCGTGAAGAATCTAGTGCTGTGGCTCTCATTTCTGAAATTGAACCAAAAAGCATAGGAGAAGCTTTATCGATGAAAGTTGGATCGAAGCTATGCAAGAAGAACTCGACAGTTCAACATCAATGATGTCTCGGGAATTGACATCTAAACCAAAAGGTAAAACTGTTATTGGAGCCAAATGGGTATTCGGAACAAGATGAATGAAGAAGGAAAAGTCGTACGAAACAAAGCAAGACTCGTGGCCAAAGGATATACGCAAGAAGAAGGAATAGACTATGATGAGACTTACGCACCAGTAGCAAGGTTAGAAGCTATTCGACTATTACTTGCGTTTGCTTGTTATAAAAATTTTAGGTTATTCCAAATGGACGTCAAAAGTGCATTCCTAAATGGATTTATCCATGAGGAAGTTTATGTGGAACAACCACCTGGGTTTGAAGACCCAAAGAAGCCGACTCGCCTTCGACCGAAAAATGCCTTGTATGGTTTAAAGCAAGCACCTCGAACTTGGTACGACGACTAAGTAAGTTTTTATTACGTAATGGTTTTGTCAAAGGTAAAGTAGATACTACTTTGTTTATCAAAAAGGAAAACAAGAGCTTTTTACTTGTTCAAATATATGTGGACGATATTATTTTTGGATCACCTAATGAAAGTCTATGCAAGAAATTTTCTAAGTCTATGCGGGATGAGTTTGAAATGAGTATGATGGGAGAGTTAACATTCTTTCTTGGACTCCAAGTGAAACAAATGAAGGAAGGAACTTTTATTCATCAAGAAAAATATGCAAATGATCTTGTCAAAAGGTTTGGATTGGAAACGTGCAAAAAGACCGACATACCAATGTTATGTTCTCAGAAGATAGACAAGGATGAAGAAGGGAAGAAAGTAGATCAAAAGCTGTACAGGAGCATGATCGGTTCACTTCTTTATCTTACCGCTTCTAGACCTGATATTTTGTTAAGTGTTTACATCAGATCCTAGAGAATCACACCTCAGTGCCGTGAAACGTATTATCAAATACATTGCCTCATCTTCAAGTATCGGTCTTTGGTATCCAAAGAGGGCAGACTTTAATCTTATAGGATACTCGAGATGCGTATCTGGCCGGTTGCGTAGTCGATAGAAAGAGCACTTCGGAACTTGTCAACGCTTGGAAATAGGACAGTGTCTTGGTTTTCGAGGAAGCAAAGCACCGTAGCTCTCTCAATGACGTAAGCGAGTATGTAGCTCTTGGAAGCTCGCTGTTCGCAAATTCTATGGATAAAACAACAACTACAAGACTTTGGGATTGAAGACTCATGCACGTAAATCGATGTGACAACACTAGTGCGATCAATCTCACCAAAAATCCAATCCTTCATTCAAGAGCAAAGCATATTGAGATTCGACATCACTTCATTAGAGATCATATTCAAAATGGAGAAATCTCGATTCAATTTGTTGATTCAAAGAGTCAACTAGCGGATATATTCACAAAGCCTTTGGAGAAAAATCAATTCGACTTTATCTGTTCAAGACTCAACATTTTGAAGCTTGAAGAAGTTAAAGTCTAGAGACTCACCAACTCTAAGACTCTAATCTCTCAGACTTTAAATCCTCAGACTCAGACATTTATGGCTATAGACTGTAAGTTGCTATTTTATCTAAAAGGTACGAATTTTCGTTTAGTTATTTTATCTAAACTCGAAAAGGTACGATCTTTCGTTCGGTTATTCTATAATCCGTGTGAAATTCGAAAATTTGTCTTTTTAAAAGGATTAATTTTGGCAGTTATTGATTTTGAAAAGAAGTGTTCGTACACTTTCCTTGTGCCGATTGAACTTCCCTTTTCAAAACTAAGTTATATATATACAGTTTTTCTTTGCCCAATCTTCAAAACCCTAAAAGGCACTCTCCTCCCAATCCTGTTTCTATTTCTTATTCATCTTCGAGAAAGTGGTCATCTTTTCTTGGGAAAGCAAGTGAAGGATCCTTCCAAACGACAAAGAAAGATGTCTTCTTCAAGGAAATCATCAAGAATCGCAAGCAGGGGACCACAAAGAATGGAGAAGGGACCGACTCACTTCGATCTCACTGAGGAAGAAGACTTATCAAGTCAGCGACAAAGTCCGATTCGCTCTCATCCACGTCATTCAACGCCTCCTGCCCCACAAGGTGCAAGTCAACATCCGGAAGAAGAGATAATCGAGGATGCCGACCCGAAGAGTCCAAAACCCTCCTTTATCTATAAGCTTTATCGTGCGTTGAAAAGCACCGGTACTCCATTGAAATATATAGATGACTTCCTTAAGGACAAAAATTATGGGAATGAGTATCTTTTTTTGCGGAAAATGGAGGAATTGGGAGTTGCTCCGAAAGGAAAAGCGAGGACGCACTTGCGAACATTCCAAGTGATCCTCGTATGCCAGACAAAATTTAATTGAAGGGAATCATGATGACAGAATGTTCCTTGAATTCCAACCGAGAATGGGAGTGGCAGCAAAGGTGAAAGGAAATCAGATGGATTTGTTCAAATCCAAGGATCAGGAAAATGTGTATTTCAGGCTGTTGAAAAGAGGGGTGATAAACCCTAGAAGTGTCGATTTTGACTTCGTGGACGCCATCAACATGAACTTAAGAGAGAAGTTGAATTTGCTTCAACTTGAGAATTTTTGCTCTGACTCTACGGACGGGTATGCTCAACTGACCGCTTATTTCTATTCAAATCTTAGCTTTTTGGATGCGAATAGAATTTCATTCAGTGTACGAGACCAAGTCTACGTGGTAGATGTGAATATGTTGGCGGACATAGTTGGAGTTGAACGAGGACGTTATCTACCAATCAAAGTCTCACCTGCTCGTACTACTCTGGAACTTGTCAAAGATAGGGACACAGAGAAGAAAATTACCTATTCCAGGATGAATGCCATCAACATTGTGCTTCATAAGATTGTGATCAACTGTCTCAGACCGAAGTCTACGTCAAAGACTTCCGTGTCTCTTTCTGAAGCAAAGTTGATGTACACAATCAACTCAGGACGGAAGTTCTCTCTACCGCACACTATTCTCTTCCATATGTACAGAGCAATGTCGAAAGACAAAGGACAATTGCCTTATCCTGGTTTGGTGACCAAGATCTTCAGACACATGAATATTGAACCGCCACAAACACTTTGTGTTCGACCGTGTGATAAGATGGTGGTAGGTTTAAAGATGTTAACGAAGATGCGTCTGCAAGAACTTTCCAAGGCAATGGAGAAATTCAGAGTGAAATCTCTAGTTCCGTCTGCTTCAAAGAGAAAAGGAAAGGAGGCCATTGGTGCCCCATCGAAAAAGAAGAAAAGAACTCTCATCCTGGAGGATGAAGATGAAGAGGATGAAGATCCTACTATCTGTGCTTTAACAAGAACTAGACGTTCTGTGCCTCAACCAACAGAACTTCAGAAGAAACAGAGAGAAGAAGAAGAGCAAACCAAGAGCATAGAAGAAGAAGAGCAGAGAGAGAATGAGAAAGAAGCTGAAGAAGAGATAGAAGGAGAGAAAGAAAAGTCTGCAGCTGAATCTGGAGAGAAGGGAAATCAAGAGCATGATCATCACTCTTCCCCTTTCGATGTCCTAGAGACAGGGGGAGTTGACGAGTAAGAAAGGTCCACACTTCATGCTGCCGATAGTGAAGGTCCAAGACAATCTCCAACAGATCTAGAAGAAGTTCAGGTGTCTCAATTGCCTGAAGAAGGTCATGATACGTCGACTCCAAATCTGCAGGATTATACAGAAGCTCCATCGTCTGCATTTACTCCATCTGAGAAAGCTCATGCCAGTACACAGACGGACAACTCAGCAGATTTTCGTCGTATTCTTGATATTCTTATGGAAATGCGAGGACAAATATATGCTATGGACTGTGAGGTTCAAACCATCAAGAATGCTGGACAAGCGTCTTCGGTTACCCTGGAGGACAAAATGAAAGACCTCACTCTGCAACTTCAAGCTAATGCCAAAGGAGATGAGGTAGCTCAACTAAGGGAAGACTTGAAAAGGCTAGAAGGCATAGTCCAGTCAATGGGAGATTTCCAGATCGTGCGCATTCCCAAGTAGACATGACTCTTTTCTCACCCTTTTTAATGATGACAAAAAGGGGGAGAACTATTTTGAACCAACAACTTTCAACATCTTTTAAAACTTTGACTTTTGTGGTTATATTTATTTTTGAGTATGACTTGAGAACTTGGGTGTGAATAATTTAAATTTGACTGATTTGGCTGTGGATTTTGATGCTTGACTGGTTGCATTTATATCAAGTGTGGTTATATGGTATTACTCATGAAAGACTAACCAATTTTCTGTGGATGCAGAGTCTGGTTGCTTTATTAATCTTTTTGAGTTAGTCATATTGCTTGAGAAATGTTTTTGCAGGTCAAAGTTGTTCAAATCTACAAGAAAGTTTTGTCACCATCAAAAAGGGGGAGATTGTTGGAGAAATTTTTCCAGAATATTTTGAAGCTGACAAAACATTTCTATCAGTCTAGTCTGGATACCGACAGTTTAAAGTCTCGAAGACTTTGTATTCACCGTGACTCAAAACTCAAGACTCAAGACTCAAGTCTCAAGACTCAAGACTATTCTCACCGACGCTCTTTCTAATCCAAAGACGAAGGAAATCCAAAGCCGAAGTATATGGTTGAGGATTCGATCCTATCCTCTCGGAAAAGATCCCTTGGTTGGATAAATATTTTGGATTCTTTTATTGTTATCTAGATCGATTGAAGATCTGATGGTCAACGAAATATTCTTTGAATGTTCTATTCTTGGAAACCAAGATCCTGATTGTATGGGCGAACATGATTGATGGGCTATCATTAGGTTCCTTAAATAGCTCGGATGATCTTCTTAATTGATTCCGTCCAACGGGTAGATTGGAGGAATTCCTTTGGTAAGTGCCAACGGCTATGATGGCATAAAGGAGTATAAAAGGAAGACGTTCTAGTTGTTTTTAAGAATGTGATCGATAGAAAAATTCCAGAGTCTGAAGAACCTTGATTGTTAGTCGATACAGTTCGAGCGAAATTGTATACACAGAGAGTGTTTATACTTGGTGACACCTTGAGCGAGTGTGGTAGATCATCTACACCTAGAAATCAAGGAAGATCAACACCGTAACATCTCTTTATTCATAGTGGAATCCAGCCAATTGGCTGTCGCGAGTAAGAGTGGACGTAGGCTTGAATTAAGCCGAACCACTATAAACCGCGTGTTCAATTCTCTCTTTCCTTTACTCGCCTTACGATTGATTTTTAATTATTGCAAATCCTTCAACCGTCTAAGTATTGTGCAATCTTCAAGAAAATTTTTATATACCTATTCACCCCCCTCTAGGTACTCGTACTAGCTATATCACAAGTGACGTTGAGGAATTGCGGCAACTCCTTGTCGTCAGGAACCGCGACACGGCACAATAAGAGAGGAGCGGACAGCGCACAATGTTGATCTTTGCGGGAACTCGTCGAAGCAACAGCGTCTCGGAAGAAGGCTGCAAGTCCAATGGACTGGGCTTCATCTCAAGGGACAACAAGCTTCATCGTCGGGCTTGGATCGATTGGACTTCGCCGAGGGGGCTCCAAGAGGAATGTCCCGCTTGTCTCGTTGTTCATGTCGTGGGAGCTCGTTGGAGGACCGGAAACCGGATGGGCGATAAGGGGCGTCGAGTGGCAATGTTCCACTACATGGGAAGAAACGACCTTGGAACAAACGTGCGGCAAAGAACACGGGCACATCGCCAATCGAGGAGCGAGATGGTGCAAGGGCCGGGGCAACCGTGGCCGAGCTCTCCAATCTCAAGCCTCCTCTCTCTCCGCTTTCGTGAATGAACGGGGCTCTCTCCGAATTTGTGGCCGTGTATTCAATATGTGTGGCCTCCTCTTTGAAACCCTACGCAAACAACTTATTTATAGGGCGAGGATTAGGGTTTTAATTTTTCCAAATTCATATCCACAAAGATTCTTTTTCAAAATGTAATATTTGCTTTTCACATCTGCCCTATCCAAAAAATTCATCATATCTTGGAAAAATTTCAAATTCCTATTTTTCACGAGATTTAAAAAAAAGAGCCTAGGCCAATTTGCTCACTTCGTGGGCTTAGTCCGACCTGTCAATTTAAAGCTCATAACTACTAATTAAAACCCATCTGCCACCGGTCCAACAAATGCAAAAAATGCAAATGCACCTAAATCTATATGCTATGCAATTAATTAATTAATTAACTAATATTTTTTTAGGGGTTAAAATTAATCCCTAATTTTTTAATGCGATAAATGAATAAACGGGTCGCCAAAATTTAGGTGTCAACACTCACTGTTGCTGCAACTGAGGCCAAGCCGATGCCGTCGCTGTGACAAGTAACGACGGGTCTCACTCGCCCTGTCACTATCGTCACACCCCCCTCTCTCGAACCCCATCAATCATCGAATCTCGACCTCAACAAATTGGGGCCTTCGTCGCGTCTCCTATCGCCGCGCCACGAGCCCCGTCGCCAATCTAGTTGAGCGGCCGACCGCGACCGTGACGTCGCCGCCGTCGGACACTAGGCCGCTGTTCGTTCGACCCCCTCTCGTCCCTCATCAACACCGCAAATCGCTAGATCTCGTGAACTCCGTAAAACCGGGTCGCAAAGGGGAAGGTGGGTCGAAGTCGGGTGGATCCGATTTGGCGTCCGGGTAGGGGGTGGGTTTGAACCGGGTAGGATTTCCTTGGGTCGGGCCCGCACGCGTGGGCCGAGTTGCGTTGGGCTAAAATTTTTGTGAAATGGGCCAAAAAAATAGGTTTGAGCTTTTACACTTAAAAAGAAAACAAATGAGTCAGGCCCGCAACGCAGCCCATCCGTGTTCTAGGCAAACGGCCCGGGTCAAACCCAACCCGGGATCCAACCCGGTTATTTTTTTAAAATATTATTTTAATATAAAATAATATTTTAAATAAAAATAAAAAATAATTTATTTTCCAAAAAATAAAAAATAAAAAAAATATCCCATATTTTCCAAAAAAAGCCAAAAATGTCAGAAAAAGCCAAAAATGATTTTTATTTTCAGAAAAAAGACCAAAAAATCAAAAAAATGCTTTTTATTTCTAAAAAAAGAGAAAAAGACCCAAAAAATGTTTTTCCTCTAGCATGGAAAATCCCTAAAAAATCCAAAAAGTCTTAGAGTTTAAACAATATTAGGTATCAAAAAGGCATTAGTGATTAACTAATGTAATCAAGTCCCCGATCCTAATTTCTCCGTTACACAAAGAGCGAGTATTTCTCTTGATATTTCGCTTGGATTTCTAATCGACCCACCCCAAACCGATTAGTGGTGACTCCGTTTTAAAATTAACTTACAGGTTAAAAACTTGGACCATTAAGTCGTGAATTGGTGGACTTGGGAGAGTCCAAGCTAAAATAAACATAGCCGAACCATTAGCCTTTGCAAGGCACCCGACCCGATCAAGCGCCGAAAAAAAGAGGTCGCGACAAATATGATGAAGAAATAGATTGTACCCTTAGTTTCCCTTCTTTCATCTATCTACTTTCTTTGTTTTTATTCACTTATTGTCATAGAATCCTCCTTTTGTCTATCACTTGTTGTTGTCCAAGAACTAGTTCCAATTCCAATGTGTAGGTGGGAGGATAGCTTCAAAATGGTGGAGGAAGACATGGTGCAAATGAAGTGTCAGAGCTCATTCCAATGGGTGGCCACGGAAGAGGCAGACGAAGTGGTAACAATGCCACCAATGGAGACTTTTGTCTCTGCGACTTGTGACCCCGTTTCCGGAAGATGTTATGTTTGTGGAGATGCTTCAAATTTTGCGAATGTCTGCCTAAATCAATTTACCTGAGGCCCTCCCCTGCATGAAACTCTAGCTGCCTAGTATCCTTTTCCAGGTTTGATCCAAGCTAAGGCAAAAAGTTAAAGATTGTGATTTGGAGGATGTGTATATTTTTCTCCGTACTTGGGTTTAGATCTAGGTAAGCCTTAGCGTTTGTGACAGAATTTTGTCGATCTGATTTCAAATAGGATGTACAGTCAAAGCATTTCCAAAGGCTAGCTGCTGCTTAGACGTGTTGAGAAAGCTGCCTTAACCATTAATGTCGTGATAAATTTCTGAACAGCTAAGCATTTATTTGTAAGCCTGGAGCAATCATGCAATAGATACACCAATTCTCATTACATATAGTAATCACTGTATATTACTTAAGTATAAATTACAGAATATTTCCATTGAAACCAGATTTCTACTTTCACGCTCATCATTATCATTATCATTGAACTCCAGATTAGAAATATTAGATTCTTCATCTAGTACTGTAGTGAA
Source organism: Eucalyptus sideroxylon x Eucalyptus melliodora (assembly GCA_016097485.1). Taxonomy (NCBI): domain Eukaryota; kingdom Viridiplantae; phylum Streptophyta; class Magnoliopsida; order Myrtales; family Myrtaceae; genus Eucalyptus; species Eucalyptus sideroxylon x Eucalyptus melliodora. The sequence continues at coordinate 68,389,525 of CM027831.1, read as the reverse complement.
CTTCAACAAAATCACATCACGGTGCATTACAACATCAAGTGGAGTCCTCTGCTTTTCTCTGCAAACCTTGATGACACAAGGTTCTGCCATGTTGAAGGTGAATCCCAAAATAACCTTGATGGTTAACTTATTGTACATTCTCTCTATCTCAGAGTGAGCGAGTGGACTATATCTAGGATATACAATAGATGACCCAGAGAACCCTGACCGAAAGGGTGCTTCCACCACCTAATTACATATATTATCCATTCCCAGTATACATTGACTTCATATATAGTAGCCAATGTTAATGTCAACTAAACATCTCAATCTCAACCGATAACAGAGTTTCCTAGGCGTCTCATTGGAGTATTTATAAGGTGGTGATGCTTCTCGCGTTGGCTGAACATATACTCAGGAACCCAGAACCCTGCCACCACAAGTATATACCCCAGGATCGCAACGAAGGGATAAGCATCCCTCAGAGTCACTGATGGGAAACTACTAATGAGTGAAGTGTAGTAGTTCATCAGGAGAAAGTACACAGATAATCTAAGCATCAATGTGGAAGGTAGTCCAAGTAAAATGACGAGAATTGTGCATGCAGAGGTCAGAAATGCCACAGTGTTATATCCCAAGAAGAGGTAGAGAGGGGTTCCGCTCATGATCATTTCTCCAGCAGAATGCGGTCCTCCTTCACTACCAGCAGTTGCAGTGCTAGTGTTGGTGCTTGGAAAGTAATTGTCTTGCCAATATCCTCCCGGAGGACTAAGAACAGCTTGGTACGTGGCAGCCACAACCAGACCGGCCACCACGAGGATCATGTCACGAGGTGATTTAGTGTTGCTGCCGTTTCCAAGGACATTTAAGAATCTGTCCAGCAGTTCGGAGAAGGCAGGTTCCTGACTCAAGTGATCTGCAAGGCTTGTGACCCCAGAGAGGCTTGAATTTTCTTTTGCGTTGGCATTGAGCAGGATTTTTTGCACTTCGTTGTTTTGATGAAGGTCTAGAGCAGTGGAGCTACGAAAATTCTTTGCGTTCACATTCAGACGCCCAATCAGCAATTTGATGACCTTCCCATGAACAAAGCACACAGCCGCTTGTTAACAAAAGATCATTTTTTTCGTGATCTTGGTGTCCCAAACAAGAATATTAAGTAATCGTGATAAATATTAATAAAAGACTAGTACCTACACCAAAAGGAGAAACCAATAACAGTAATAGCGATAATCACAGGGATATACCTCAAGCTGATTCTTGAGTAGCTCAGGCTGATTCTGGAGTAGCTCAGCGCGTAGCTCAGGCTGATTCCTGAAGAGCTCAGTCTGATTCCCGAGTAGCTCAGCGCGTAGCTCAGGCTGATTCTCGAGTAGCTCAGCGAGTAGCTCAGGCTGATTCCAGAGGGTAGCAATATGCAAGACGGTATTGCCATCCTCGTCATTCCAATTCAGTATCTCTTCCATCTTGACTCGCATCAGCCATCCAACCAATACCTTGACCGACTTAAGTTTGCCATTCTTCATGGCGACATGCACCGCTGTCTCGCACTTGCTCGTCAAGTCCTCGATGGACGATGGGCAGGCGGAGAGGAACTCAGCCAAGAGCTCGTCCGCCTCAATCTCAGCCGCGTAATGCAACGGAGTAACCCTCCCTCTCCCTTTGACCCTGATCAAGTCCACGTCGACGGCCATCAATGCTCTCACCGTCTGAACCTGACGGTTTTGCAAGGCCAAGTGCATCGGGCTCAGCCCGAGATGGTTGAGTTTACGAGCGAGCGGTGGCCTCAGAGTGGCAACTTCCATGGCGAATAGCGTTTTACCTGCACATGCAGATATATGCAAAGGGGTGTTAGCGTAATGTGCGGATCACGAGCTAGGCGCGCATAGAGCTTGTGTTATCCAGACGGTTTCGCAAGGCCAAGTCTTGACCGTTTTGCGGGTCCAATGTGTGACGCCTTTCCAAGGCCTAGTGCATCGGACTCAGCCCGGAAAGGTTGAGTTTACGAGCGAGCGATGGCCTCAGAGTGGCAATTTCCATGGCGAATAACGTTTTACCTGCACGTGCAGACACATGCAAAGGGGTGTTGGCGTACGGTAGTTCGTCTATTTGATGGAGAATGCCCGGCTCATTGGCTGGCGCACATAGAGGTAGTTGATGTCCCCACGTTCGGCCGCTTGCTGCAGCTGCTCGTCCATGCTTTATAATGATTCGAGGACTTAGAAAAAACTTGTTGGTGACTAGTAGTAAGGAGTTGCCTTTTTATAGCGGAAAAATCAGGGATCGTTCTCCGTTCTCGTCCACCATTAATTGAGAAGAAGGAGAAGGAGAGGAGAGAGGGAGAGAGAGAGAGGGGGGAGGGGGGTGCTGCGATGTCGGTGGCGATGACTTGACCCCAGTCCTCGTCTCGCAGTCTTCGTCGTATCTGTCAACCTCAAATATTAGATAAACCAATAAGTTTGTTACAATATTAGAAATTCTATAGTCCATTAAAAAGGATATGTACCGTCATAACTCAACCAACCCAACAAACTTACAACAACTATATAATCAACTTCTTAAGCCATACCCAAAAATAAATTCCCAAAAGTTTCTCAGTGCTCTCGTCCTACTTGTTGCTAACCCTAAAACCTGAAAACATGAAAAATGAATGGAATAAACAACTATAGCTCAGTGAGTAGTACATACCATAGAAGCATATCAAACTTCTACATTACACATTTAAAGCCCAACACGTGGCTTATTATTGCCAAATAAAAATATAATAACTTGCATGAACAAAATGTGTTATATGTTACTTCAACTTAGCTATATTAAATAACAAAATTTCTCATTCATCCATAATAACAAAATAGGCATCACCAATTTGGTTCAATAATCGGACTTATCCTATATCATATCGATAGTTCATTCCACTCTTAATATCTAAACTCAAGGCCCTAGAGATGGCTGCCATGAAATAAAGTTATCGTGTAGAACTTAGCCATCAACCATATATAGTAATAGTACAAGGCTCTAGAGGTTGCTCTCACAAAATTACGTTATCATGTAACACTTAGCCATTTACTAGCATGTCAGCAATGCAAGGTCCTAAAGGTGGCTCATATATGACTCAAGTCGCCATGTAACACTTAGCCCTTGACTACAAGGCCCTAGAGGTGACTCATATGAAGTTTCGTTGTCGTGTAGTACTTAGTCTTTTACTCATTCACGACACATTTGATTTCCTCAACACAACACATATCATCTTTCAATAGTCATCACATAATCATATAAATCAATTGTACTAAAACAGCATGCATAACCTTTCAAGAGAGGTTTGTCGAATCATCTCACAATTACTCAAAAGTATCGAGCATTATATCAATCTTTATATAACAAATGAGTTCTCACTTCCCTACACAAGTATATGTAGATTACTCTTATCATAATACATGAGTTTCACAAAACCAAAGAAGACATTAGTACTACTCACCTGGGGATATCCCAAAATCAAATAACACACATTATTTGATCATTCGATCTCATGTTCCTATCAAATAAGCCAGAAACAACATTAAATTTGGGTAACACACTATGTCAATCATGAAATGGCTATATTATGCCTAAACGTTAACAAAACGATTCATATGCACTAATAAATCGCATACTCAAAACAATTATTTAAGTTGTTTGTAACGCAGGACTTGAGCATAAAACTTAATTACGATATAACTTTCTTTATCGAACCCCGTTTCAAACATACTTATTATCAATAGAAAGCCCTTCTAACATACTATAATAATCCCAATTTGATCATCCCAAAATCAAATCGAAAAATGACAAAATAAGGGCCCGAAGTTGCTGGATGCGCACTATTCACCGTGCGTGGGAAGCTTCGAAATTTTGTTTCGAGTAAACCGTAAGTTCAAATCACGATTGTAAAATCCCACAACTCTAGAACGCCTTAAATTTTCATTTCTATAAAAATACATGGCTTAACAACTCAAAAATCGGACTTCGCTGCTCAATTTTCTCAAAATTTCGAATTTGAACCATAAACCAGTAAATTACTTCGATTGGATGAACGATGGGCTTAATCTCTTACTGCGTATTGTGTTATGGAGTTGAGTCATTAGTAAATGAGTTTCACAAAACCAAAGAAGATATTAGTACTACTCACCTGGGGATGTCCCAAAGTCAAATAACACACATTATTTGATCATTCGATCTCACGATCCTATCAAATAAGGTAGAAACAACATTAAATTTGGGTAACATGCTATGTCAGCCATGAAACGGTTATATTATGCCTAAACGTTAACAAAACGATTCCTATGCACTAATAAATCGCATACTCAAAACAATTATTCAAGTCGTTTGTAAAGCAGGACTTGAGCATAAAACTTAATTACGCTATAACTTTTTTTATCGAATCCCATTTCAAACATACTTATTATCAATAGAAAGCCCTTCTAACATATTGTAATAATCCTAATTTGATCATCCCAAAATCAAATCGAAAACTGACAGAATAAGGGCATGAAGTTGCTGGACGCGCATTGTTCACTATGCATGGGAAACTTCGAAATTTTGTTTTTGGTAAACCGTAAGTTCAAATCACGATCGTAAAATCCCACAACTCTAGAACACCTTAAAGTTTCATTTCTATAAAAATACATGGTTTAACAAATCAAAAATCGGACTTCATTGCTCAATTTTCTCAAAATTTTAATTTAAGCCCTAAACCCGTAAATTACTTCGATTGGATGAACGATGGGCTTAATCTCTTACTGGGTATTGCGTTATGGAGTTGAGTCAGCTTGGCGAGACATCCGCAATGTGCACACGCCAAAACCCATTTTCTTTTCTTCTTCTTCTTTCCTTTTTTTTCTTTTCTCCCTTTCTGCCGTAGTGGTTCGTGCTCTTAAAAGTGACCGACCACTGTTCACTCGTTGTCTCTTCTTTTTCTTTTTGACATTTCAAACTTTCTTTTGTTTCCTTTTTAAAAACAAAGTGGACCCACTACTAAGGAAAAAGACTCAAATTATTACGGTATCCATCTCCCCGCACATGCGCTCGTGTACTACTTACTGCTGCCCCTTCGGAGGTCTCACCTGAGGGGGATGATTCTCTTCTTGTCCGCCTCCTCCTCCTCATCCTCCTTCTTGAGCGTGCTTGAGCTTGACAGATCCGGCAAGCCGCGCCAAAAAACTGATGTCGGTTTCCCACATTTTCGTGCTTGAAAGAGAACCATGATTGCACTCATCGACCGCGGTTCAAAAGATTCCAAGACTAGCGATCGAGAACTGCATTTTAATTGCGAAGATGCTTTCTGAACTTCATCACACCAGCTTGTTTTGGAATCAAAGCACTATGTAAAGGAAGACTAAGAGGACACTAAATCTTTTAATCGAGGTATTGAAATCGGAATGCGATGCCTAACTCCGATGGAGTGCTCGCCAGTTGGAAGATCGTCTGCTGCTGGTGCAGTTGTAGGGTATAAGTCCTTTTTATGTATGGACAGGGAGGCCGAGGAAAGCTGGAAGCCAAGCTGGTGCGAACTGTCCATTTTGTTCCCCCGGGGAAATGGGGGAAGCATTTGGCCATGGGGAAGGGTCGTCGTAGCAATTATAACACCACCCACCAATTTAGAATTCGAGGATTCCATGTGAATTGACATAAATTCATTCGAATAGACGCAAATCGATATGTTACATTCTATTACCATTATGAAAGAAAGAGTTATATTCAATTTTTAATTTTTACTAAACATTTTTAGATTAATATCATTAAAAATCTTAAACTGATATATTTACGACAAATTTATTCAAAGAAAGTACACATGCGATAAATTTACGCTCCGTTAGTTTATATCATATTTTACAGTCAAATTACGAGTTAGATAACACGCGACAATTGAAAGGTGTATGAGTTTAGGGGTTTACCCTCCGCTTCTTATAGGTGTATAAATTTGTGATTTTTCGTAATCTTAGTCCAATTTAACAGAAATTAACAGAGAAGGAATTTGTCATAAATGTATTAATTTAAAGTTTTTGATAGTCATATACATATATATTTGAGATTTTTTGTAATTTAACATCTTTTTTTTTGGGTGATACGAGTGATTAAGGGAGAAAATAAGGAGAGGCATGACTCTTGTCTGAAGGCGAGGGCAAAAAGGTCCGAGGGAAAAGGGACCCTACCACTCGAGAAAATATTCAATGGCATATGCTGACGTGATGCGCATATTCCACTCAGATATTGACACGTGTCCTTCGGAGACCTGTTGGAAAATGAAAGGGCCGGTCCTCTCGGTGGGGTCGGCTCGGCTCATTGGCAAAAGAAAGGACAATGTCCTTTGTTTGTTCTCTTGCGAGGAGAGAGAAAACAAAACCCAGAAAATTCAATTGAAGAGTGAGAAATTTTTTGGGCAGGAGCGTTACACCTTTACTAACCCATTGTCCTTTCTTCTGCCAGAAAGCTGAGCCGACCCTGTCGAGATGGATCGTCCTTTGTTTGTTCTCTTGCAAGGAGAGAGAGAGAAAACAAAACCCAAAAAATTCAATTGAGGAGAGAGAAATTTTTTGGGCAAGAGCGTTACGCATTTTCTGACCCATTGTCCTTTCTTTTGCCAGCGAGCCGAGCCGACCCCGTCGAGAGGGACCCTCATTTGTTTGTTCTCTTGTGAGGAGAGAGAGAAAACAAAACCTAGAAATTTCAATTGAGGAGAGGGAAATTTTTTGGGCGAGCGCGTTACGCATTTACTAACCCACTGTCCTTTCTTCTACCAGCAAGCTGAGCCGAGAGGATCAGCCCTTCCATTTTCCAGCGAGTCCCCCAAGGACACATGTCGATACCTGAGTGAAATGTGCGCACCACGTCAATAGATAACGTGGCGTACACATACCGCCGAATATTTTCTCCTGCCATTCTTTGTCAATCACGTTATTCTCACTCAGCATCGAACGTCCAGTGATTCAGCGAGCTTGGTGGAGTATTAAGGCCCTCCTGCCGTTGTGGGGGCCCACGGGGAGATGTTGTAATAATATCGTAAGCTACTTTTATATTGAATTATCGTGCCACATCGTTATATTATATAAGGGTTAATATAAAAAAGGAAACCCTATATATCTATAATAAATTCATTGTAAATTGATTTTTTAATTACGAAAAATCACAAAATTTTTTAATTACGAAAAATCACAAATTAATATACTTATATTAAATTTACTATTAATTAGTTTCCGTTGAGTTTTACTATCAAATTATGGAGTTAGATAGTACGTAATAGTCGATGAATATATCAATTTAAAATTTTACCCTCCCTTTATTATAAGTATAGATATTAATATAATTTAACAAAAAGTAAAATTATCACTAATATATCAATATGAGATTTTTTTAAGGTAATTTTTTCATAAATATACAAATTTAAAATCTTTTGTGATATTAAATTATATAATAAGTACATATGGATGGGAAAAGTGTCTAGAGGGCTTGAGAAAGAAACATCGAATTTTCATCTTAGGGTCCGTTTGTTTCGCGGAAAATGACTTCCAGGAAAACATTTTCAGGATTTTTCGGCGTTTGTTTCATGGAAAATGAACTAGTCAAGAAAAATATTTTCCATCATTAGAAAAAACAACCTTTAAAAGTGAGGAAAACGTTTTCCACTTTTGAGAAGTGGAAAACGTTTTCCATAACTTCTTCCATCTTGCTTCTTTTTACCAATACATTTTCGTTTTATTTTTATGCTTTCTTTTTCTTTTTCTTTTTCTTTTTAAATCAGGCTTTTAATTTTTTTTAATTTTCTTTCTTTCCTTTTCATCTTCTTCTTTGGTGGTGGTCGGCGACCGCCATGGCGGTGTCCGGCGATCGGCCGCAAGCCGCTCGAGCCTCGCCCGGGCTAGCGAGGCTCGCTTAGCCCGATCTGGCGAGGCCAAGATCGAGCCTCGCCCGGATCGGGCGAGACGGAGCTCGCCGCCACGGGTGGAGCTCGCAGCTCACCGAGATCCAATGAGCTAGGCGGGGCTCGGGCCTCGCCCGAGCTCGCCCGAGGTTCGGCCGGCTCGGCAAGCCGCGAGCTCGGGTGGAAATCGGCCGAGCCTCAAGCTCGCCAAATCTGGCCATCGAGTCTTGGTCGGCCGCCGGCGGTGGCCATCATCGTGCAAGAAGGAGGTGGCGGCGGCGAAGGAGTAGGAAGGAGGGAGGAGGAAGGAAGAAGGAAAATAAAAAGAAAGAAAGAAATAATAAATAATAAAAATTTCAATTTTTTTAAAATACAAATAATTACAAATTCATTTTTTAAAAAATATAAAAATAAAACTAATTTTTTGGTCAATTAAAAATATTAAAATTTAATTTTTGATAAATTTTCCCAAATAATTAAATTAGCTAACAAACGGTGGAAAATATTTTTCACTCAAAGTTTAGGTTTTGGCCGAATACCGGAAAATAGAGTCATTTTCCTAGAAAATGACTTCTTTGAAAATGTTTTCCAGAATTATGATATTTTCCGCGAAATGAACAGACTCTTAATAATAATTGAACAAATCGAAATTTTTATTCAATAGCCGAGACTTTGGCTCTTGTTGCATGTATTTACGATATTTTCTTTTGCATTTTCTAATTGGTCATGCATTGTTTTTCCAGCTCCTGTTGGCTACTTTCCTCCCTTTGAATTCTGTTTATTGGTCTGTGTATTTGTTGACACATAGGCTATCGTGCAAGAGCAACAAGGGCATCCTGTATGGGGATCATACGCCCAGCGTTTATCAGACCCAAGTTCAGGACTCTGGAGAAACCCCAGCAATGGTGGCCATGATGATAAGGCCCATCCACCAATTCATCCAACAAAATTTTCCGGTGGGGAGACAAATTGGAGTCAGGATCATCATGTAAGTGACTTCTTGTGATTTCTTAAAGGAATCTAAGGAATCTTTCCTTGCTTTGGTGGTAGACTTTAATTTTGACATGGCCCCGCTCTCCTCTATCCCCCCCCCCCCCCAAAACAAAAAATAAGGGAGAATATACAACAAACACCCATGCACACCGCACTTAATTCCTATATGTTTTGCTTTTTTTATTGCAGAGACTCTATGAATTGGTCGTTCGCCATTTCCTGGCATGTGTTTCGCAGCCAGCCGTGGGGCGTAAACCACTTGTTGAAATTGATATTGCTTTGGTGAGCAGTTTGCTGAATCGGGCGCGTGATCATTGCTATGAGTTCTGTTCCGACTCTTGAGCTTGCCATTTATTTTTTTGAGGAAGGAAATAACTTATGTTCCTGATAATTGGATTTTACATGATTCATCTTTTTAAGAAAAAAATTGCTGATATAGAAGCAGTCATTTCAATTTATTGTTTACTTGGTGACTGCCCCTTTTCTGTTTCTTAGCAAAGTCATGCTGGTCATTTCAGTTTTGAATTTTGATTATCTAGAGTTTTCTTTGCACAAGGATTTTGATGGAACTAGATAAAGCAGTGTAGATTTATGAGGTATACTGGCTGCCTCTCTAGTTTTTAGTATCTGATGGTTTTAATTATTAATGTGATGGGCCTAAGTTGGCCCGTTCGCCCATGTTTGGCCTAAAAGCTCAGCCCACAATATCAGGGCCCATGGATAGAGAGATATGATGAAGGGACACGTTTCTTTTTGGAGGGGACGTATATAAGGGGGAAATAAAGAGGAAGGAACGTACCTTTTGGCAATACGTACGTTCCTCCTCCCTCTCTCCCTCCAAAAGAAAGAACAAAGACAAAAGAGACGATACTCTCTTCCCTTCAAGGCCAATTGACGTCATCGGATCGAATATGATCAGTTTCTTTTCTTCATATCGGCGTTGGTGTTTAATCTGTGGCTAACAAGGTACGTTCGATTTTGTGATGTGCCTTAGGATCGGTGATGCATGTGTTTTTCCGGGCTCGTCTTCCGCATTCGTTTTAGGGGTTCGATTTAGTGTCGAATCCGATTTTTGGGAATCCGATAATTCCCTTCATTGGTATCAGAGCCATAATTCTTGTTTCCCGATTCTTTTCCATGTTTTTCTCGACCCCTTTCATGTTTATGGATGATTTCTTATTAATTTTCGTGAAATTAATCGGCCGACACCGATCGGAGTGGAAAAATCCCGACACTCGAGCATTGTTCATCCATTTTTTCAAGTTTTTGTAAGTCGAAACCCATTTCTGATGGCGTTGGATGGAATGTCTCGACGAGACCAGCGCAACGAGTGGTGGAACACCGCCAAAGGCCATCGGACGCGCCCCACGCGCAGCCGAAAAACCGGCATCTTCGGCGCATGCGATTCGCAGGGGCAAGAGCGTGCGTTGCACTCGCGCACACAGCCGACACGCGCACATGCGACATCGTGACGTCAGCTGCACGCGTGCCGCACGTGCGGGGTTGGTCTATCCAACTTAGCCCGACCGATCCAACTAGTCTAACCGGCGGCCTAACCCGGCAACCTCGACCGTTGACCGTTGACCGTTGACTTTGACCGTTAACCAAAAAAAAGAGAAAAAGAATGTGTTTCTTTTTCCAATTAAGTCTATGTGGATTATATGTGATCCTTTATTTGTTCTGCATTTGTTGCAAGAATAATGCCTCCCCTTAGGTTGCGAACACTTGTTCGCACAATTACCGATGAACAAAAGGAAAGGCTTTCTAAGTTGATAGCCGAGCGATGGGAGAGTGGTGACTTAATTGATCACGTTCTTGAAGTCAACGGGAAAATTCAAAAGGTCATATGAAATGGTCGTCCTATGCCACAGTCTGAGATGGTGCAATTTTTCATGAACACTCTTTCACCAGAATGGCAAGGAATATTGAATCGCATATGGGATGTCAACAGAACTGCTTCATATAGGAAAATTGTGATGGATTTTATAGATGATTATTACTGGATTGTTACAAGGAAAAAGATCAAGAAATTGAACAAAAGAGGATCTTTCCCAGTTCGTGTACCGACTTGGTGTTAGAAGTATTGCCCGGTCTTTGTTTAGTGTGCTTTGTGGACATCTTTGTAATGTTTTTCTACCTAGTTATTGTTGGTGTCGCAACTGATATGTTAATTGTATTATGTGAAAGCATTAATATTCTATTGGATGTTAAATATTATTTGATTTCTGTTATTGTTGACTATTGTGGGTAGTTCATAGAAGTTTTTGTAGCTTCATAAAATTTATTTTGCTTAAGACAATTATATTAATGATAGTTTTAAGTTAGGATTTTTGGAGGATGATTGGAAATATAGTGACCTTTTGATTCTGAAACCTTACTTGAAATTGTTCATTAATATGATGGGTCTGTGCAAAATGGATGCATAAATGATAGGCATTAATAATCCATACATAAATGTCTGATGTGTTCAGATCAATGGCTTCAACCACAAAAAGCATAGTTGTTGAGTTGAATAAAGGTGAAAAGCTTAATGACGATAACTATGAAATATGGCACATGAAAATTCAATATGTGCTGGAAGAGTAAGAAGCACTAGAAGCTCTTAAAACACAATGGTTGAACCTAAAAAAGGAAATATTGCACAACACAAGAAAGATAAGGAAACATTTATTGCATGGAAATGAAAAAACTCTCTTGCTCGCATTACGTTGCTAAGTAGCATGGAAAATGACGTCATGCGAGAGTTCGGGCGTTTTGAGAATGCCAAGGAAATGTGGGAAGCATTGACAGCAAGATTCGGTCATACTTCGGTGACCAGACTAAGGCAGCTCACTATTAGGTTTGACTCTTATAAGAAGCCTCATGGTCGGACCATGAAACAACATCTTAAAAAGTTGTCAAACATGATTAATGAGCTGAAAGATGCTGGCCATGTCCCGACAAGAACAACAAGTACAAGCAATGATTCGCTCCTTGCCTCAGAGTTGGGAGCATATGAAGGTGCACCTAACCCATAATGAAAATATCAAAACCTTTGAGGATGCAGTGTGTCATCTTGAGCTGGAAGAGGACCACCTCTTGGCGGCTAAGCCGGAAGCTGAAATCTATCATGCTGGTTCTAGCTCACATGGAGCTTCAAGCTCCAAGCGCAAACGTCCTAATTGGTTTGATAAAGGGAAAAACAAGGAAGCAGGTCCTTCAGGGAAGAAACCTAAGCTTAACCAACATGAAAGATGAAAGCGTCCTCGAATGAAGAAGCTTACAAGGGTGAAGTGTTACAATTGTGACAAGAAGGGTCACTATGCTTGCAACTGTCGTGAGCCAAAGAAGGTATACACCCCTTGTACTTTTCATAACTTTGCTTATGTGTCGAGTTCTGTATTCTTAACTGAGTCTAATCCTTTGTGGACTGTGGATTCAGGAGCGACAGACCATGTAGCGAAGGATAGAGAATCCTTCGTGGAATTCCGACGAGTACCAACTGAAACTAAGTTGATATATGTAGGAAACAACTCCGAGCTGAAGTAAAAGGAATTGGCACCTGCCAACTGAACATGCGTGGTGGACGCACTTTGTTCCTATATGATGTATTGTATGCTCCGGAGATTCGTCGGAATTTAATGTCTATTTTAGTGTTGGTCAAGCTAGGTTTTAATATGAACTTCCATAATAGAGGTGTAGATTTGTTTTTGGATACAAATTTCTATGGTTGTAGTTATTTTCTAGATGGTTTCATTGTATTAGATATTGACTATGTTAATGCAAATATTTGTTATTCCCTTCTCACGTCTATTTTAGTGTTGGTCAAGCTAGGTTTTAATATGAACTTCCATAGAGATGTGTGGATTTGTTTTTGGATACAAATTTCTATGGTTGTGGTTATTTTCTGGATGGTTTCATTGTATTAGATATTGACTATATTAATGCAAATGTTGGTTATTCCCTTCTCACATCTCCTAATTTATATAATAATGATGTGAATGTGTGGCATGCTAGACTTGATCATATTGGCCAACAACGTATGAATAGACTAGCCAAAGAGGGCTTGTTTGGCAATATTGAAAAAGTCAATTTGTCCATATGTGAGCATTGCCTAGTAGAGAAAACGACAAGAAAACCATTTGAAAAAGGTAAAAAAGTTAAATTTCCTCTGCATTTAATCCATTCTGATGTTTGTGGTTCAATGAATGTGAGAGGAAGGCATGTGGTTGTTTATTTCATCACTTTTATAGATGATTATACTTGATTTCTCATAAATCTGAAGCATTAAATTGTTTCAAAAGGTTGATGAACTTAGTAGAAAATCAATTAAACGAGAAAATAAAAGTATTAAGATCTAATCGAGGTCGAGAATATTTATCTGATGAGTTCAGAAAATTATGTGATGAAAAAGGAATAGAAAGACAATTGTCTATTCCATATACTCCTCAACAAAATGGTGTTGCGGAGAGAAGAAACAGAACCCTACTAGAAATGGTTAGGTCCATGATGGCGCATGCTAACTTACCTATCACTTTTTGGAGTGATGCGTTGTTAACTGCTACCTATATACTTAACCGGGTGCCTTTCAAATCAATTACTTCCACTCCATATGAGTTATGGACAGGTAGAAAACCGGACTTAAGTTTTCTTAAGCCATGAGGTTGTGCTACCTATACTCATAAGCCCTCTCACAAGTTTGGGAAATTGGGTCCCAGAATAAAGAAGAGTATTTTCATAAGATACTCCGAACACTCGAAAAGGGTATGTGTTCATAGGTGAGCAGGAAAGTGGGAGTATAACTGAATTTGAATCACGGGATGTCACATTCTTAGAGAATGAATTTCCTAAAAAGGGCGAAATAGGTGAAGATTACTCCCTATTTGAAACATTGGATCAAGATAATGATATTAGTGGAGTTTGTCCAAGTGGGAGTAACATGAGAAGTGATGAATTTAATTCAACTCACTCTCAATTACAATCACATGATGAGATAATATCGTCATTATCTAATCCGAGTGAGAGCATGATAAGGAATGATGTGCAAAGTGTACAGTCTCCCATACGGCGAACAAGTCGCAAAAGTATTCACCGTCGACGTTTTGACATTGAAGGGGAAACTTTTATGATTGCTCCGCAAGATGAGGATGAACCAAGAAATATTAATGAGGCTCTAACTTGCCCTAGTAAGGAAAAATGGATTCATGCAATGGAAGAGGAGATTGAGTCAATTAAGTCAAACCAAGTTTGGGAACTAGTTGATCTTCCAAAAGGACGCAAAGCTATTGGGAACAAGTGGGTTCTCAAAATAAAGTGAAAATCTGATGGCTCGATAGAAAGGCATAAGGCTCGCATTGTAGCAAAGGGGTATAATCAACAAGAAGGAATTGATTATGAAAGAAACATTTTCTCCTATAATGAGATTTACCTCGATTCGCATTATTCTGGCAATAGTGGCTAGTATGGATCTTGAGTTACATCAAATGGATGTAAATACTGCTTTTCTCAATGGAGAATTAGAGGAAGAAATATATATGGAACAACCTGCTAGTTTCATAATGAAATGTCAAGAAGAAAATGTATGTTGACTTTTGATGTTGATATATGACCTTAAGTAGTCGTCAAGACAATGGTATATACGTTTTCAGAATGTCATAATGGCATATGATTTTACAATGATAAATGAGGATCATTGTGATAAATGAGGATCATTGTGTATGTATCCAAAGATCAATTTGTGATCATATTATTATATGTTAATGATATACTAATTGCTGGAAGTAATATAGAGTTTGTAAATACTGTGAAGAGTTAGTTATCTTCCAACTTTGAGATGAAAGATATGGGTGAGGCTGCATACATTCTTGGAGTTAAGATTTCAAGAGATCATTCGAAGATGTCGTTATCTTTCGTAAGAAACATATATAAATAAGGTTTTTGAACGATTTCGTATGCAAGACTCCTATTGCAAAAGGTGAAGGATTAAGCCATAGACTGTGTCCAAGGACTCCACAAGAGAAGGAACAAATGAAACATGTTCCTTATGCTAATGTTGTTGGGAGCTTGATGTACGCTATGATGTGTACAAGACCTGACATATGTTTTGCAGTTGGAATGGTGAGTAGATACCAATCCAACCCAGGTCAAGCGCATTGGAAGGCCATTAAGAGAATACTAAGGTATCTGAAAGGAACTGCTGATTACAAGTTGAATTATTAAGGAAAGGATTTGTGACTTGAAGGCTATTCAAATGCTGATTGAGGAGGAGATTTAAATGAAAGAAAATCTACCTCTGGATTTGCTTTCTTACTGAACAATGGCGCCATATCATGGAGCAATAAGAAGCAAACGTGTATAGCCTTGTCCACGATGGAAGCTGAGTTCGTGGCATTATCAGCAGTGGTACAAGAAGGAATTTGGCTTAAGAGATTTTTGGATCATTTAGGTGTTATTGAGAAAGCTGTAAATCCATTATTAGTTAACTGTGATAGCCAAGCAACTTTAGCGTACACCAAAGATCTAAAATATTATGGCAAGACCAAACATATAGATACCAAGTATAATTTTATCAAAGATATGGTTACACGAAAAGATGTGAACTTACAATACATATCTACGTATAGAATGGTAGCAGATCCTATGACAAAGCCAATACCTAGAGATGTGTTTTGTGGTCATGTAAAATCTCTAGGATTGCGTATAGTCTGATGTACTAGATTGTAATTTTCCTAAGTTGTTTACATTTATGAACTAGTGTTTTTTTCATTATTAATGCCTATGAATCTTTGTTTGATCTTTATGCATCTTAATGCTCAGTGTATTATATTAAGTTGAGAAAGTATGTCGGATAGATATAAGATTAGCCCACTCACACGGGTAATCGCCTCTATTTACTATGTGATAAGTAGAGATGAGACGGTTTTTAAGCTTATTATCTAGGTGATAATCGAGAGCTTAAGCTTAAAATATATATGTCGCCTTAACTAAGTGTTAAGATGAGGACATGATATGTACTATATCCGAAAGTAAAATACCCTACATATTTTACTTTATCTGTCTAAGATGCCAGATGTGAGTTCTGATGAATTATGTGAATGAGTAAATACATGAACCCAAGTTAGACATTGGGTATGTCTGAACTATCATCTGTACGGTATTGAAGGTGTAGACATACGCTCCGTGGGAAATGAGTTAATACCGTAATACGTATTTCATACTACGTATGCATGAGACGACCAATAAGAGTGACAAATGTTTGATCTCAACTTTTATGCCATGTGAGACTCTTGAGGAAAAGAGTTCTTCAATTTGAGTGCCCTTATGACTCTTACTTATTCTCAAGATTTTTATTTAGTGTTTGTTATCTTAGGATGTTGCCAATAGTCATGAGTTGATTCGATCTGATGGGGCATTTCTAGAAAAGCAAGCTGAACTGAAATTGAGAGTTTGAAAGAAAGAGGAAGATCGAATTTGAAGAATCACATTATAGTTTTTTGTATTCACTGATCGACCAATTATGACTGTCTTTGAGATAATCATAATTGTGAATACAATATATATATATATATATATATATATATATCATTGTTTAAAAGAGATTAAGAGAGATATAAATGTAATCGATCGATCTAAGGTACTGATACTAAATCTACTCGAAATGTGATGCCCATTATGAGCTGCTATATATTCCTAACAATTGCATGGCAATGAGCTCTCAAAGTATGTTGGTCGCACGGATTATTCATCGGTATGAATGTTGAAGAGAGGTAAAGAGGATCATGTTCGGCCCACCATGTGCGAGTGGGAAATTATGGTTTTAATTATTAATGTGATGGGCCTAAGTTGGCCCGTCCGCCCATGTTGGGCCTCAAAGCCCGGCCCACAATATTAGGGCCCATGGATAGAGGGATATGATGAAGGAACATGTTTCTTTTTGGAGTGAACGTATATAAGGGGGAAATAAAGAGGGAGGAATGTACCTTTTGGCAGTACGTACGTTCCTCCTCCCTCTCTCCCTCCAAAAGAAAGAATAAAGAAAAGAGACGATACTCTCTTCCCTTCAAGGCCAATTGACGTCATCAGATTGAACGAGATCAGTTTCTCTTCCTCATATTGACGTCAGTGTTTAATCTATGGCTAACAAGGTATATTCGATTCTGTGATGTGCCTTAGGATCGGTGATGTATGTGTTTGTCCCAGGCTCGTCTTCCACATTCGTTTAGGGATTCGATTTAGTTTCGAATCCGGTTTTTTGGGAATCCGATAATTCCCGTTAGTATCATAATGAAGGAGTTGCCACTTTAGTTGTCCCTTCTTTTCCCAATAATGTGAAGGTCTGCATAAATTATTCTGTTAGGTCAAAAATAAAAACCGATGTGGTGATGCTTTTTTTCACAAAAAGACGCTTCACTTTTCGTGGGTGTTGCATTAATTCTTTCTTAAGCAATATGGAAAAGTGAAATTAGTTGGAGATTCATTTGTACATAACCTTTTCGTACATTCCCAAGGCATTCCAATGAAGTCAGAATATTGGATTAGCCTTTGTTAAATTGAATTCCTGTAATGACCAGTGACTGGGAGGCTGCTCATGCTAATTGAAATGAGTTTCTCAGCATGAGTTCGTTTTATAGACGAAAAGGTTATCGCTTGTGGCCAACAAGGTCACGGGGTTGAGTCATGGAAACATTCTTGCAGTAATGCAAAGGAAAGGTTGCATATAATAGAACCATCCCTTGATCCTTGCATAGGCGGAGTTTCATGCAAGGGTCACCCTTGTTGAATGTGTTAGAGGTGATGCATGTCAAGATTTTGGAAATACCATGGCCTTGCATACCACCTCTAGAAAGAATGATTCCTTTTTGGGAATTGATCAATGTTGTTTCTGTCAGTGTCTCTCAACAAACCATCAGGTTTTAACTCAATAAATATTTCACCAGCATCTTCTTTTTTTCTTTTGGTAAAAGTAAGCAATATATTAATAGGGGTCAAACTGTACAAACAACACGGCTCAAAAAACTTACACTCAAAATAAACACGCTCCGTGGAAAAGCAACAAGACAACCAACAGAAAGCCAACGGCAAACCAGCCTGGCAAAAACACCCAAGCAACCATCGATAAGCCAATGTCAGATTACGATTAGAGGAAGCGAAGATACTGGGGTCGACATCCCACGAGTGTTGCATCCACCTATTCCTAGGAGAGTCCTCAACATTCTTAAAGGTAAGGGCCTTGTCATTAATGACCTTGAGGAGATGCTTCTTCATGGCCGAAATAGATAACGGCTCCCCCCTGAAAAGAATATTGTTCATGTTCCTCCAGATGATATGACACAGCGCCCCAAAGGAGAACCGGGCAACACACTTATAAAAATCCTTGCCGACAAGCAAGGTAATGGCCCAACCGAGAGTCTCCAGGGGAGATTGCATCTAGTAGCCAAGAAAAAGGCAATACTCGAGGTAATGCGACAACCAAAAAAGAGATGAATGATAGAATCAGGCACCTCGTTGCAAAAAGGGCAGGAATCAACATCAATCCTACCATAAGACATGAGAAGAGACTGTGTAGGCAACCTCCTCTTGGTGATGAGCCACAACTTCAGTTGGTATTGAGACAAGATGGCATTACTCCAAATGAAACAATGCCAATTGACTCTAGCCTTCTTCTGCCTTAAGGCCTCCCAAGCCGAGGCCACCGAGAACAAGCCCGTCGAGTCCTCCTTCCAACAAAATCGATATTGGCTTCTAGACAAGGAAGGAAACGGCAAACCCCAAGACTCAATCTCTGATTTGATAGCTCGTCCATCCTTAGAGAAGAGATCGGCAACCAAAGCCTGCCTAGAGAGACCGAAGCTATAGATGTGGGAATCCGTGAAATATAAATTCAAAGGACCCCTGGAATGCCAATTATTGAACCAGAGCAATGTTGATAAGCCATCGCTTAACCTCTAGTGGAAGCAAAGCCGGCAATCTATCCTGAGTTGTAGAATTTTTTTCCACGCCCAAGAGCAGTAGGTTGGCTTTTTAACTATCTAGAAGTTCTTGATTTTTAAGAAGGTCGAGTGGACCCACTTACACCATAACGACTCCTTATTTGAAAATAAATTCCAGATATGTTTGAGCATAGCCGTCTTATTGCACCACACAATCTCCGGATACCAAGACCTTACTCCACTTTAGGAAGGCAAACATCTTCCCAGGAGACTTTGGCACCCCCTGCCCAACTCAGGTCCCTTCCAAAAGAATTATTTGAGAATATGCTCTATCTGGTCTAGTACAGCTACAGGAAGAATAAAGACACTTGCCACAAAAGCCTGAATGGCATAGAGGACTAACCTGATTAGCTGAAGTCGGCCAGCAAAAGAAAAAAATCGATGAGTCCAAGAATGTACCCTGGAGGTGATATGCCTCACAAGCTCAACGCAACCTGCCTTCTGGAGCCTTGATGTGATGATTGGAACCCCAAGATACCGGACTGGAAGGTTACCCTCAACAAAGCCAAGCTCCAAGAGGATTTGATTTCTTAAGGGCGGCAGGCCTCCCGAGAGGAACACCTCACTTTTCCTTGGGTTTGGGAGAAGTCTGCTCCAAGAGGAAAACATATGGAGACCATCCCTGAGAAGCTTCACAGATGGTAGGTGGCCCTCGCAAAATAGGAAGACATCATCTAGGAAGAACATGTGCGAGAGGCAAGTAGACCTACATCTCTAGTAGAATCTGAAATCCGACTGTAGCAAGCACCTCCCAAGAATCCCAGAGAGCACCTCCATAACTAACGTGAATAAGTAGGGAGAGATGGGGTCTCCTTGACGTAAGCCACGCCCACTAGGGAAGAAATCATGTAGCTCCCCATTCAACACGATGAAAAACCAATGAGTCCTCACACAGGTCATGATGAGGTGAACCAATTGATCAGGAAATCTAAAAGCAAGTAGTACACTCTTGAGAAACCACCAGTCCACGGTATCATATGCCTTTCTGAAGTCGACTTTGATAGCACACTTGGGAGAATAGGGTTTGACATGGAACCCAAAGAAAAGTTCCCGCGCCAAGAGAATATTATCCCTGATTCGTCATCCTTTGACGAAGGCACTCTAAGGTGGATTGACAAGGTCTTTTAGCACGGTTGCAACCCTATTCGCCAACACTTTGGTAATAGTCTTGTAGACCGTGTTGCAACAAGCAATAGGCCTGTAGTTGTCAACAGTAGTCGCATTGGAAACCTTCAGAACCATGACCAAAATTGTGTTATTGATTTCCCTGAGAAGCGTCCCCGAGGTGAAAAAGTCCTTTACTGCTTTCGTGACTAGCTGACCCACCATATCCCAATTCTCCTTGAAGAACTCAACCGTGAAGCCATCCAAACCTGGTGCCTTACCCCTGGCAAAGGAAAAAAGAGTATCTCGAATCTCAAGATCAGCCACAGGGCGAGCAAGAAAGGTAATCTGGTCACCATTTAGCTGAGAGCGGATAACCTCCCGAATCTCTGATACCTGAGGGGTGTTTAGCTCCATCCTTGGCAAAAAGAGATCACGAAAATACTTCACAAAATGCTGTTGGACCAGTTGAGGCTCAGCAATTTGGTTACCTGAGGAGTCTACCACAAAGAGAACTACGTTTCTTAGTTGTCTCTTACTGACATACCGGTGAAAAAACTGTGTTCCGGTCACCTTCCTTGAGCCATCTTATACGAGCTTTCTACCTAAAGAACGACTCTTCCTAAGACCTAAGCTCCACTAAAGTACATTGTTGAACCTCTCCAGGTCTGCAAGGACCATGCTGGTGGGGTCATTGAGGAGGCCAACTTGAGTTTGCTTTAAGGCTTCCCTCGCTTCATAAGTCCTTTAAGAGATGTTGGCAAAGGAATATCTATTCAACTACTTGAGCCAACCCTTCAAGATCTTTAGTTTACGCACCAGCCTAAACATAGGCACTCCATAACCTGGATTCTCCCAAACTTGTTTCACAATTGAGTCGAAATCCGGGTGTTGCATCTAGAAGTCAAAGAACTTAAATGGTGTTTTTCGAAGGATTGGGTTCTCCACCTTAACCACCATAGGTGAGTGGTCAAAAATCCCAAGCGCAAGGAAGGACGCTTCTGAAAAGGAAAAAAACCTAACTCCAACAAAGGTTTACTAGGACTATCAATCTTCCTCGTCTTTCGAGAGGGCCCTAAAGAAGTCGACCAAGTGTATCGAAACCTCACATAACGAAGGTCTTCCAGCTCCGCTTGATTCAGACACTGTCGAAATTCATTGAAGCATAGCAACCAAAGGTCCGAGCCACCCAGTCTGTCTGAGGGATCTTTTATAGCATTAAAGTCTCCCAAAACAAGCCAAGGCACGTCCTACAAAGAATAACTTCTCGCCACCAAATCCTCCCAAAGAGGTTGACGAGTAGAAAAAGAATGCTTGGCATAAATAAAAGAGACATAGCAAGCCACTCAGGTCTCCAACTAGCAAAGCTTCCCAAGAATCATCTGATCCGAGACCGATAAAACTTCAAAGGAAACCATAGTAAGATCCCAACCAACCTAAATCCTACCCCGATTAGAGTACTCAGAATTAACCCGCTAGCACCAATTCGAAATCAAATTCCCAAAAATGGCATTGAAGAGGTTGTGAGGAATTTTAGTCTCAATTAACCCGATGAAAGCCAACCGGTTCGTCAAGACAAAGTTCCTCACTTCCACTTACTTAAGAGGGGCACCAAGCCCCCTAATGTTCCAGCAACCTATGTACATATATATACACTGGAAGAGGGCAAGAGCATTACCTCCTTTTAGAGGAGCTACGCCTAGTAGAAGACATGGTTGTTCAGACCATCGAAGGAGGAGGATCTAGGGCAAAAGCAAGCAGCTTGTCCTGTATAGTCCAAGGAGGAGGCTCCGGTGTCTCAGCAGGCCTCTTGTCCTCTACATATGCCTTCGATGAAGGGCAAGAGGAGAGGAGATCATCCTCCGAAAAAGAGATGTTTGAGCTCCCTACAACCTTTGGGTAGGGCACCGCAGTGTCTACCGGCACCGAAGTGGTGATAGCTTCAACTGAAGTAGTTGGAACAGTATCAACCTACTCCGAAATAATCAAAGGCCCCTAGGGGGCCTGCGTGAATATGTACCAAGCAACCTCTTCTCCATAGCCGCAATCTTGAGCTTCAAAGACCTCTCTCCTTCGCTTGAACTGATCGGACTGGGTGGAGTCCCTTCCAAAGGTTGGTGAGCCTTTTTCTTCTTGCTCTTCACCTGCTTCTAGCCCTGCTCCGGGGCTTCAGGAGTCGTGGAAAGCTGGTCAAGGGGGCGAACAGCGTCCAAAGGAGCAGGAAGAGGCCAAACAAAGGGAGGGGCAGCATCACATTTATGTCCAAAGACCCCACACTTGGAGCATTCAAGGAGCCTTCATTCATAATCCACAGCAATGGACTTAATGACCCCATCAACATTCGCTTCAACCGTCGAAACTCTCGATTGATTAACTTGGATCTCCACGAATACTCTGGCAAAGGAAATCATCCTCGTACCCTCGGTTCGTTGATCCACATGAAGGGGTTTGCCAACGAAGCTGGCTATAACACTAATCACTGGTGTGGACCATAAGTCGAGGGGAAGGTTCTTGAATCTTATCCACACCGAAACGGAGGTTTTGCTTAGCCTTCTTCAACTCCATAAGAGGTTTTCATTGTTTTAAAATAAGGAGAATCCAAGCAACAGTAGTCGGTCCCTCCTCTAGGATCTTCCTTCGGAACACCGGGTCTAGGATATGGAAATAATAGAACCTTTGGTCATCAGCCAGCATATCAACTAGCTTTGTCCCCCAAGTATTCTTCAAAGTCTATTCGGTCATCTAAAAAGGAAGCCTTCTCCCATCAAAACAACTTACCAAAAACTCCTTCCATTTGGGATTCGCAGCTTACAGCATTTCTCCCGTCAGATTTACAATCGCTTTCTCCCCCACAACAGCAGCAAGGAATATAGGATAGCTCATAGTCCTTTGCGGCCTACCACGCCACATTGGCCCACGACGGGGCTTGGGGGCCTTGAAGAGCTTGTTGGCTTGCTTAAGGCCCTCTTAGTAGGAGCCTGAACTCAACTTTGTCCTCGAGATCGGCCTTCCCGAAGAGGCCAAGAGATCGGTCCACTGCTCGAGCCATCCCCTGTCAAAGAAGACCCTACTAGGGGTCGGGTTGTTGGCCCGACTTGCTAGCTTGCTGATCCATAGACTTGTGAGAAGGGGAGCTCAGCCCCTTCCTCCGACCACCACCTATCTTAGGTTCCGCTAAAGAAGAGGCCATCGAGCCCCGTAGAATCACCAAGCAGTCAACAAAACTCTATATACTAGCCAATGTAAGGAGCTCCATACTAGGCCGAGCTACGAAGAGAAGGGACACTCTAGACCACCACAGCCACCTCAGACTAGAGTCGAGCAAGGCCCGAGCACGAGCAACTCCCATGAGTCTCGAACCAGAGTCGAGTGGGACTCCAGCAAGCGACGGCCGAACCAGAGCAAAGATGCTTAGGACCTCCACAGCCGTCTCGAGCCAAAGCCGAGTAGGGCCCGAGCGCGAGCAGCTCCCGCAGGTGACAGTCGAACCAGAGTTGAGGAGGAGCTCTAGCAAGTGACAATCAAATCAGAGCTGAGTAGGGTAGCGAAGATCTCGTCTTGGGGAAGAAAACGAGTGGATCCACTCAAAGGGAAGATGGAGGAAGGTGAGGGGAAGAAAACCCCCAAAAATTGGAGCAAGAGTAAGGGCAAATCGTCTAGGCCGAGCAAGGAACCAGTCAGTGTGAACAGTGCACGATCGCCTGCCTTGAGAGAGAAGATGAACAATGAAACGCAAGAAACAGATCACCCCCTTTTTTCACCGGCATCTATTTGACTTAGCTATTTTTCAATGTCATGACCTATTCGTCTTATCTAAGAATGATACTGCTCTCTGCTTGGAGTAAAATAGTTATATCACATTAGTCCTAGTTCTTATTGAATCTCGCTATTTATTATGATATTGTGGTGAATCTAAATGGTCTCTTTGGCCAAAAAAATTACTTAGACGCCTATCGGTTCGAATCGTGGGGAGGTTCAGCGATCCCAACTTATGTGCCTGGACACCAGGTTTGCCATTGAATATTGCATTTCATCGAATTATATTCCTCCATTTACAATGATCCGTCCTCATTATTCATCTGCCTCCCTTTGTTTTGTTTCCCCACTGTAATAGAACGTCTAAAATAGCTCTCATCATGTCTTAGAATCAGTCTTTCATTGTCAGTGGATCATACATTTATTAGATCTAGAATACCGTGGCCCTGGACCATTTGATATGGTTCACTTCCTGATTCTTTATCATCGTTCTGACGGACAAGAAAAATAATTTACAAGGAGATATGTACACACTATGAGTTTACACTATGGCAAAGTCATGCTTTCATCTGGTATTGACAAGGAAAACTAACTCTGCTTCATAAAATTAATTTGGTTCCTTGTCGCTCTGAAGGTAAGTGTAAGTCCCTTCAAATGAAAGGCTGCCATTTTGGAATTATTGGATTCTCTTTCAGTCCCACTGTTGAAAATAACATTGATTAGAGACACGATAGCGCATTATGCTATCGGGCTTGATCCACCTGTCGATCACGTGGGTGAGCTTGGTGCAAGAGGCTCATCTTGCTCGTCCAATGTGTACTACTTCATACTTCTGGTTCGTTGGAAGTGTTATGAGAAGTCTTTTGTGTGCAAAATTCTGTGTATGGCTGGATTCCCCTATGAAGTCGTCTTGTACAGGGGCAGCACCCTTGCTACCCTATTAATGAAATTTTGTTTGTCATTCAAGCGTTATAAAATCCAAAGAGGATTGAACTCCTTGAAATGCCGTCCTTTTTTCTCCTAATGAGCCAAAAAAAGTGAGGAATTATCGTAGTAGTTTTCTTCTTTACAACACAAGAACAATGACCCTCTCCAAGCCTAAAGTTTGTATTGCACCTTGCCTGCAGTCACCCACTTTACACCTAAAACCATAATCCAAATTTGTCTGGTCTAGTTACAAGGTAACAATAGGTGATACACACTCTCTACTTTAAAGGGATCTATTTACAAATGTCTTTCGTTTCTTTTAATGATTATGCAAAGTGAGAATAGGTTTTAGGCTGCTTGCTCCCCAAGAGAAAAAGATAGCCTTCGAGGAACCGTGTCTTTCAACTTTCAAATAAATTTTCATGGGAAGAACATATTCTGTTGCATTTGCATATGAGTAGAGATGAGATTAGAATAGTAGGATTTGACCTAAAAAAAAAGTTTTACTTCCAACGGTACCATAGTTGATTGATATTAAATACTAGGCTCAATCATTAGCTGTGGGGCCCGACCACCACACGAGATCCTTTTATTGGTTATCCTTGCCTACAGTATGCTCAATTATCAGGTTACTTTCTATGTCTAAGAAAGTTGTGAACATGTCGTATATTGATTGGGAGTTTTTTCCTCTTAACTTTTTACAAGAACTCCTCTACTAGGTGGAATATTGGTTGCAATCAGTGGTACTCTCGGTTTTCTAATTCTCGACTACAGTTGCAGTTCTTATTCTCTTATTTGAATTCATTTAATGCACTAATTTTTCATCGCGATGTGAAATATGATGATCATTATCTATAAAAGTGAGGGGTGTGATTTTATCAGTTAATATGTAAGAACCAACATATGTTGGAGAAATCTTATTGAAATATTTTGAAGCTGACAAAATGTTTCCATTAGTCTAGTTTGAAGGTTTGTAGACTCTGCTGTTTAAAGTCTGAAGACCTCCGGACAGCCAGACTCAAGATTCAAAGTCTATCCTCATTGACAGTTCTAATCCGTTGAAGAAAGGCTATCTAGAACTGATTGTTTTATTAAAGATATGACCTTATCAACTGGAGAAGATCTCTTGGCTGGATATGACATAACGGAATCATTTTTAATTGTTCGAGATTGATTCGAAGATTAAGGATCCGTTGATTGGCGAAATATTCGTGAAAGGTTCTACTTATTGAAACCGAGATCCCGATTGTATGGACGAACATGATTGATGGGCTATCGTCATGTTCCTTAAATAGCTCGAATGATCTTCCTAATTGATTCCGTCCAACGGGTAGATTAGAGGAATTCCTTTGGTAAGTGCCAACGGGTATGATGGCATAAATGAGTATATAAGGAAGATGTTCTAAGTTGTTCGAGTAGTGCGCGATAGAAGAATTCCAAAGTCTGAAACTCCTTGTTATTTAGTCAATTCATTTGAGCGAAAACTTGTAAGCAAAAGAGAGTTTATATTTGTGAGAAACCTTGAGGAAGTGTGGTAGAACATCTACACTGTGGAATCAAGGAAAAGCTGTGCTATAACATCTCTTTTGTTCATAGTGAAATCCAGCCGATAGGTCAAGTCGGTGAAGAGTGGACGTAGGCTTAGATAAGCCGAACCACTATAAACCTTGTGTTTAATCTTCTCTTCCCTACTCTTTACTTTACTTTGATCGTAATTCATTTTGGTTAAGCAAAAGAGTACTTCCCTTCTATCGGTTGCCTAGTATTGCTTCCGTATCTCGAGAAATTATTTTCACCTATTCACCCCCTCTAGGTATTTATACTAGCTACATCAATCGGTATCAGAGCTTGTGTACTCACTTTGTTTGAAGTGTTTTTACTTCAGAGTTAAAGATCCATGGCTAGTATGTTGGCTCCAAGGCTGGTAGAAGGGCAAAGCAATACCAGACCACCTTACTTTGATGGAAAGGATTACAACATATGGAAAAACAAGATGAAGGCGTTCCTAAGATCAAAGGATCCTCTGAAATGGGATGTTGTAGAAAAAGGAATCATTCCTAAAGCTGCTCCTGTCTCAGAAAGAGGAAAAATACTGTGAAGTCTAGTCAAATGACTCGGAAGAGATAATCAAGATATAAGCTCTTGATGCAAAAGAAATTTATTCTTTATATTGTGTTCTATCTCCTATTGAATATAACAGAATATCTTCTTGTGTTACAACTAAAGAAGTCTGGGATAGATTACATATTACCTATGAAGGAACCGATCGAGTGAAAGAGACCAGAATCAACATTCTCCTCGGTCAATACGAAGCCTTCGAAATGAAATTGGGAGAATCTATAACGACATGTTTAGTCGTTTTACGATATTGTGAATAGTCTTGAAAATCAAGGTCAACCAATTTCTGATCCCATGAAGGTAAACAAGCTACTGCGTGAACTCTCCAAGGATTGGAATCACATAAAGACCTCAATCAGAGAGACCTAAAGAATCATGCCACTATCTGTTGATGAGTTGGTTGGAACTCTTCAGTCTTATGAAGTGGAACGAATCAATGAAGACGAAGACCCTAAAGGTAAGAAATCCATTGCATTTAAATCCAATGATGATTCTGATGTTGCAGATTCTGAAGACGATATGGACGATGAGGAGCTTGCTCTCATGATAAGAAGATTCAGAAAGCTAAACAAAAAAGGAAGAAGATTCAATTCAAGGAAACAAAGTTTTCAAAAGCAACAGACTAAGTCTGTAGAAGATGATGAATCAAATAAAGATGTAGTCTGTTTGAATGTAAGAAAAAGGGACACATCAGACCCAACTGTCCTCTTCTGAGGAAGAAGAAAGGAAAAGCTAAAAAGTATCGAAATGCTCTTAAAGTAGAAAGCTGGAGTGATACAGAATGTGAAGAAAGTGATGATGATTATGCCAACATATGTCTGATGGCAAAATCAAATTCAGATTCAAACTCCGAGACAGACTTAGATTCAGACAGTGAATTTGAGGTGAGTAACTTCAAAATCCCTATTAAAGTTTCTAAATACATTGATGAGTTGTGTTTTAGCCTTAAGACTTCTCTTAAAAGGATTTCCGAACTCAAAAAGGAAAATTATGCCTTAAAACAACAAGAAAATGTTTTGAAAGAAAAGGTGAAATGTTTAGATATAAATGTTTCTTCTCTTAGAGAAAGTGAAGATAATCTTTCAAAAGAAAATGCATTCTTGAAAAATGATATCTCAAATATTTCCAAAAGATTTTCAATAGGATCTGAGAAACTAGAAAAAATACTTTTTGTTCAAAGACCTTATTTCAATAAATCTGGTTTGGGAATGACTCACGAAACCATTCCTTTAATTGATTTTCCTAAAGTGAAGGAAAGAATCAAACAAAGACCCTCAAGAGATGTTTACAAAAATCATTTTAAAAGGACCTTTGTAAAACCAGTAGGTCGCAATGCTCTCAGATGTTCAAAATACAATAGTGCAGATCATTTTGAAAAAGGATGTCCTATGGTTTGGAAACCTGTCAATAAAGTATGGGCAAAAACTGCATGTCATACTAACACGAATGGACCCAAGAAAATATGGGTACCAAAGAAAGTTTGAGTTTCTTTTTTAAATGCAGGTCACTATCAAAAGAAAGGTAAAATGGTATCTGGATAATGGATGCTCAAGACATATGACAGGAGATTCAAATTGCTTCATAAAACTTGTTCAAGTGAATGGTGGAAAAGTCTCATTTGGAGGAAACAGCAAAGGAAAAATTGTGGGATTTGGAACTGTGAAAATTGGAAACCTCACAATAAGCAATGTTTCTTTAGTTGAAGGACTCAACTACAATCTGCTCAGTGTCAGTCGGCTATGTGATACCGGTTTCAAAATCTACTTTCAAGAGGGTATATGTTCAGGAACCAGTAAAGACTCTACTTAGTCATTTATAGGACGAAGACATAGAAATATCTACCTCTTGGATGTGAAACCAGATGAATCGCAATGTTTAATTTCAATCCAAGACGAAGCAAGCTTATGGCACAGAAAGCTTGGGCACATCAATATGACGCAGATAGCCAAAATTTCAACAAAGAAGCTTGTTCATGGTCTACCCAATTTGTCATATCAAAAGTCTGACCTATGTACACCATGCATATTGGGAAAACAGGTAATAAATTCCTTTAAACCAATAAATCAAGTTTCCACTAACCGTGTACTACAGCTTCTGCATATGGATCTCTTTGGACCAACCAGAACACAGAGCATTGGAGGTAAGAAATATTGCCTAATAATCATGGATGACTACTCACGATTTACTTGGGTGTATGTCCTGACAAGTAAGTTTGAAACTTTCTCTTACTTTGAAAAATTTGTTAAAAATGTTCAAAAAGAAAAAGGATATGTTATTTCGAGTATAAGAACAGATCATGGAGGTGAATTTGAAAATCAAGATTTTACAAAGTTTTGTGATGAATTTGGTTTTCAGCATTTGTTCTCCTCTCCATATACTCCAGAAAAAAATAGAGTTGTGGAAATAAAGAATAGATCGCTTCAAGAAATGGCTAGAACTCTTCTAATTGAAAGCAACATCTCCTCACGTTTTTGGGCTGAAGCAGTTTTTACAGCATGTTATATTATCAATAGAGTTTTTCTAAGGCCTATTCTAGAAAAAAAAAAAAACCCTATGAATTATTCAAATAAAAGAAGCCTATTGTTTCATATTTTCATGTGTTTGGATGCAAATGTTTTATACTGAAAAATGCAAATGATCGAGTTGGTAAGTTTGAAGAAAAGTCAAATGAATGCATCTTCCTTGGATATTCAACCACAAGTAAAGCGTACAGAGTCTACAACAAAAAGACTCAAACTGTGGAAGAATCAATAAATGTCAAATTCCAGGATTCTATACAAAATGAATCTATTCGACTCATCTCGAAGAACCCGAACTCGCTCCGACTCTACAAAGTCTAAATCTCAAGAAGCAAATTTCGGACTTTGAAGGACCAAAGAAGAAGTGACTCGTTGAAGATTCAAGTGAAGAAAGTGATCATCATTCGACAAATTAACCAGCAACTAGAAGCATAAGTCCACTCATCCCAAAAATCTTATCATTGGCGACATTAATGAAGGAATTCGCACAAGATCCAAAAGGCGCGAAGAGTCTAGTGCTGTGGCTCTTATTTATGAAATAGAACTCAAAAGCATAGATGAAGCTTTATCTGATGAAAACTGGATTAAAGCCATGCAAGAAGAGCTTAAGCAATTCAGTATCAATGATGTCTAGGAATTGACTCCTAAACCGAAAGGTAAATCAGTCAATCGAACTAAATGGGTTTTCAGAAACAAGATGGACGAGAAAGGAAAGGTCATAAGAAACAAAGCAAGACTCGTGGCCAAGGGATACACGCAAGAAGAAGGGATAGACTATGACGAGACTTACGCACCAGTAGCAAGTCTATGTGGAACAACCACCTGGATTTGAAGACCCAAGGAAACCAGACTCAGTATTCAGACTCAAAAAGGCCTTATATGGCTTAAAACAAGCACCTCGAGCTTGGTACGACAAAGCTAAGTAAGTTTTTAATTCAAAACGGTATTGTGAAAGGTAAAGTAGACACTACTCTGTTTATCAAAAGAGAAAGCAAAAGTTTTGTGCTAAGTCAAATATATGTCGATGATATTATATTCGGATCTCCTAATGAAAGTCTGTGTAATAAATTCTCTAAGACCATGCAGGATGAATTTGAAATGAGCATGATGGGTGAGTTAACCTTCTTTCTCAGGCTTCAAGTGAAACAAATGAAGGAAGGAACTTTTGTTCATCAAGAAAAATATGCTAATGATCTCGTCAAAAAGTTTGGTCTCGAACAATTGCAAGAAGGCTGAAATACCAATGTCAAGTTCCTTGAAGATAGACAAAGATGAAGAAGGAAAGAAAGTCGACCAGAAGCTATACAAGAGTATCATTGGCTTACTTCTTTATCTTACTGCTTCTAGACCTGACATTTTGTTTAGTGTTTGCATTTGTGCCAGATTTCAAGCAGATCCTAAATAATCTCATTTAAATGCTGCAAAGCGTATTATTAAATACATTGCTTTAACTTCAAGCATCGGCCTATGGTATCCTAAAAGAGGAGACTTTACTCTTCTTGGATACTCAGACGCAGATCTAGCCGGTTGCAAGTTGATAGAAAGAGAACCTCGGGTACCTGTCAACTACTTGGAGGCAGGATAGTGTCTTGGTTTTCAAGGAAGCAGAGTACAGTAGCTCTCTCTACAGCAGAAGCAGAGTATGTAGCTCTCGGTAGTTGTTGTTCACAAATTTTGTGGATAAAACAACAACTAAGAGACTTTGGAATTGAAGATTCATGCATGAAGATTAACTGCGACAACACTAGTGCAATCAATCTTACCAAAAATCCAATTCTTCACTCAAGAGCAAAGCATATAGAGATTCGACATCACTTCATTAGAGATCATGTTCAAAATGGAGAAGTTTCAATTTAGTATGTTGATTCAAAGAACCAACTAGCGGATATATTCACAAAGCCTTTGGAGAAAAATCAATTTGAAATTATTCGCTCCGGACTTAACATTTTGAAGTATGAGGAAATCAAAGTCTAGAGACTCTCATACTCAGATAAACAAGACCTTGACTGTAATTTATTCTCTCTTTTGAATCTCATCTTGAAAAGGTACGATCGTCAACTGTGTTTGATTATTGCTATATTTAATTGACATGACTATTGCGACGTTTTGTTTTCAAAAGGGAAGTTATTTTTTGAAATGACTATTTTCGCGGAAAGGGCAGTTATTTTGAAAATGCATCTTTTTATTTTCCTTTGTGGCAGTCTATATGCCCCCCTTTTTAACCGATTATGCACTGTTGCTTCTTCTTCGCTTTACTCTCCAAAAACCCTAAAAAGAATCGATCTTCCATTCCTGTTTTCTTCTCTTGCCTAATCTTCGAAAAAGTTGTCATTTTTCTTGGGAAAGTCAAGCAAGGAATCTTTCAAAGAGTGAGAAAGATGTCGTCTTCAAGAAAGTCTTCGAGGATCGCAAGCAGGGGACCACGGCGAATGAGTGAGGGGCCTACTCACTTCGATCTCACCGAGGAAGAAGAGGCTCCAAATCAGCAGCAGAGCCCACAACATTCTCAGCAGCGTCATTCTCCACCATCTAGTCCTCAAAATGTTGGTCATCAACAAGAGGAAGAAATCATTGAAGACGCAGATCCTGTAAGAGTTCAAAGGCCCTCTTTTATTTATAAGCTTTATCGTGCTTTAAAAGGGACTCGTACTCCATCGAACTACGTCGTTGATTTTCTTAAAGGCAAAGGATATGGGAATGAATATATCTTTTTGCGAAAAATGGAAAGTTTGGGAATTGCTCGTAAAGGGGTGGCAAAAGAATCCCTTGCAAATATTCCGAGTGATCCTCGTGATTGGGGATTTAATCCGATAGATGGGAATGATGATGACAAATTGTACAGCCAATTTTAACCGAGGATGGGTATTGCGGCGGAAAATCGAGGAAAAAGGGGAGAGTTGTTTAGATCGAAGGAACATAATGATCTATACTCAAAATTGCTGAAGCGTGGGGTGATAAACCTTAGGAGTGTGGATTTTGATTTTTTGGATGCTGTAAATGTGAATTTGAGGGAAAAGTTTAGTTTTCTTCAACTTGAGCAGTTCTGTTTTGACACCACAGAAGCTTACGCTGAATTAACTGCTTATTTCTATTCAAATCTTAGTTTCCTGGATGCGAATAGATTCTCTTTCAGTGTCAAAGATCAAGACATTGTAGTGGATATGGATATGCTGGCAGATGTGTCAGGGGTTGAGAGAGGAAGATATCAACCGATCAAAGTTTCTATTGCTCGTGCTACATTGGAACTTGTTAAGGACAGGAGAACGGAGGAAAAGATTTCCTACCTAAGGATGAGTGCGTTCAACATTCTGCTTCACAAGATTGTGATCAATTACCTCAAACCAAAATCAACTTCCAAGACTAATGTTTCAAGTTCAGAGGCAAAGATGATGTATGCCATTCTCACTTTGGGAAAAGTTTTCTCTTCCTCACACGCTTATGTTCCACATGTATAGAGCAGTGGTGAAAGACAGAGGTCAACTTCCTTATCCAAGTCTTGTGACGAAGTTATTTAGATATCTGAACATTTAGCCTCCACAAATTCTTTGTGCTCGATCGTGTGATCATATAGTGGTAGGATTGAAAATGGTGACCAAGATGCGTCTAAAGGAGCTAAGCAAGGCGTTGGAGAAATTTAAAGAGAAGACTCCTGTAAAGTCTCATCAAATCTCTTCTGCATCAAAAGGAAAAGGAAATGAGCCCATGGTTGCTCCATCCAAGAAAAGGAGAGCTCTCATCGTTGAAGATGAAGATGATGAGGAAGACATCACCATCTCTGTAATGGCGTTGAAACATCTGAGCCGTTCTGCTCCAGTGAAAGACTCAGAATAGAGGACTCGAGAAAGAGAAGAGAAAGAAAGAGAGGAGTAAGAAGCAGATGAGAGAGAAGCAGAAGAAAAGGATGCTGAGGAGGCAAGGTATGAAAAAGAAGAAGAAGAAAGAGCACTTGGCGAAAAAGAAGCAGAAGAAGAAGAGAGAATGAATCAAAAGGAAAGAGAGCCGGAAAAACACTCTTCTCCACCTGAAGGCATAGAAACAGGGGGAGACAATGAGAAAAGAGGGATGTCACCGCTACCGGTGAAGAAGTCGGCCGCTCTCCAAATTCACCCGAAAGACATTCATGCCTCTCATTTTCTTGAAGAAGAACATGATGCTTCATCGCCAAATCTGCGTGATTATTCTGATATGCCATCATCTGCATATCGTGTTGAAGCCAGTACGCAGACCGACAGCTCAGCAGATTTTCGCAGAATTATGGATATTCTCTTGGAGATGCGCGGTCAAATTTATGCTCTGGGATGCGAGGTTCAAAGCTTGCAGATCAGATCCAAGCCCTCTCTGTTCAGATTCAAGCAAATGCTAAGGGTGAGGAGGTTGCAAACCGAAGGAAGACTTGAAAAGGCTGGAAGGGATTGTTCGATCTATAGGAGATTTCCAGCTTGTCCGCGTTCCCAAGCAATTTTGACTTTATTCCATTTTCTTCTCAACCTTTTTAATATTGACAAAAAGGGGGAAAAGATTTGAATCAAACTTTGAATTTTTAATCGTTTGGATTGTTTGATTTGGATTGATGTTTGACCTTAATTTTGTGTCTGGATGTGAATTTAGATTTGACTGCTATTGATTGTTATTGATATCTTATGGATGGCTTTATCATATTCAAGACTAACCTATTTTCTGTGGTTGTAGATTCTAGTGTTACTCATTTAGCCATTTATCTTTATAAGATATGTATATCCGTTTCAGAAATGTTTTGTAGGTCAAAGTTATCCAAATCTGCAGGAAAGTTTTGTCACCATAAAAAAGGGGGAGATTGTTGGAGAAATTTTCTTGAAATATTTTGAAGCTGACAAAACGTTTCCATCAGTCTAGTCTGAAGGTTTGTAGACTCTGCTGTTTAAAGTCTGAAGACCTTCGGACAACCAGACTCAAGATTCAAAGTCTATCCTCATTGACAGTTCTAATCTGTTGAAGAAAGGCTATCCAGAACTGATTGTTTTATTAAATATATGTCATTATCGACTGAGAAGATCTCTTGGCTGAATATGACATAACGGAATCATTTTTAATTGTTCGAGATTGATTCGAAGATTAAGGATCCGTTGATTAGCGAAATATTCGTGGAAGGTTCTACTTATGGAAACCGAGATCCTGATTGTATGGGCGAACAGGATTGATGGGCTATCATCATGTTCCTTAAATAGCTCGAATGATCTTCTTAATTGATTCCGTCCAACGGGTAGATTGGAGGAATTCATTTGGTAAGTGCCAACGGGTATGATGGCATAAAGGAGTATATAAGGAAGACGTTCTAAGTTGTTTGAGTAGTGCGCGATAGAAGAATTCCAAAGTCTGAAACTCCTTGTTATTTAGTCAATTCATTTGAGCGAAAACTTGTACGCAAAAGAGAGTTTATATTTGTGAGAAACCTTGAGGAAGTGTGGTAGAACATCTACACTGTGGAATCAAGGAAAAGCTGTGCTGTAACATCTCTTTTGTTCATAGTGAAATCCAGCCGATAGGCTGTCAGTGCGGAAGAGTGGACGTAGGCTTAGATAAGCCGAACCACTATAAACCTTGTGTTTAATCTTCTCTTCCCTACTCTTTACTTTACTTTAATCGTAATTCATTTTGGTTAAGCAAAAGAGTACTTCCTTTCTATCGGTTGCCTAGTATTGCTTCCGTATCTCGAGAAATTGTTTTTACACCTATTCACCCCCTCTAGGTGTTTATACTAGCTACATCAACATAAAGTGCCTGAACAAAGAGATGAACTTAACAAAGCACATACCAATGGATGCAGAGAACCATAGAATCAAAAGTGAAACACAGATTTCTGTGGAATGTTTTGAGGAAATTTATTTTGAATAATATTTGTCAACATTTCAATTTTCCTATAATTTGCTTGGAAGTTCAAGACATAGATGTGTGCTCTTACTGTTGCCATTTATATCACAGTTTATCCCAACAACTTTAACACTGGATTCAGGAGTTACCAGGCCCCCGCCACTTCTAATTGAAGCTGACTTACTTGAACCGCATGGACAAGGTGAAAAAGATTATTACTATTTTTCTTTTTTGGTCAAATTTCTGATAAAAATGATCATTGGTCATAGGTTTCTGCTGCAGTAGATGTATGTTGTAATAGCATGTCTTATAATTTGCTCATCCACTTTGTCTCTTCAGGCTGGCATTGGCACTGATGCCACGATGCATGATCACATAAAGAAGCTACTCAATCGGTTCTACGCAACCAAAGACCAGAATATGCGCTTGTCACCAACTAACCTGGTAAACTTTTTGCATCTACCTCATTACCTTTTAATTATCAGTTTATAGCAAGGCAGTATTTCCTTCTTTCTAGCACTGTTTCTCTGGATTTTGACTCTTGCTTTGGACAAGTTCAGAAACAACACTCGTTCCCATATTTAGTTGGCTTTGTAATCGTAAGAAACTTATTGCGCTTGATTGGCGTGTGGCATATTGGGTAAATTTCTCGAGACTCAGCATTCAAGCATATACAGACTCACATATGGGATGTAGTCACGGCATTCTTCCTTATTTGATTGTTTTAGGTCAATGAACATTATATTTGTAGTACTTTAGCTGTAGCTGGTACGTCCATGATGGGGTGCGAACGGAACGCACCGTTTCGTTTTGATGCGTTACGATGGGAAGTCACTAATGGAGGGGTATGAAGGGAGACGTATAAAAGGCTCCCCAACACAATTGTTGGTACGGTTGACAATTCATTCACACCAAATTTTCTCTCCATTTCCATCAAAGAAGATCAAGGTGTTCCATTTCACTTTTGCAAGAACGATTGGCATTTACGCTGTGGAAATCGGGTGTTTTCCTCGTGATTGCATTCAAACTAACGTGAGGAAGTGTTGTTCGTGATTCATCGGCAATTCAACGTTCGTTCTGGGGCCATTTGCTGTTTGTGCATCGGAATCAGGTAAGTCGTCTTCTGCCGACTCGAATTCCTACATTGGTATTAGAGCCCGGCCGTGTTTTTTGCCTTGTTTTTCATCGAGTTTTCTCATTTACCATTTGATATTGAGATCAAGAGATTGTATTCTACACTACTTGGATCTTTGATAATCGGAATTGCCATATGAAAAACTCGAAATTGAACCGGAGCGAAGAACGGGTTCGAGGTCGCGTGATTCGTGAGGTTTTGGCCGTTTTTCGAAATGATTTCTTTGGTCAAAATTAAGTTTTGAATATACAGGAAGAAAGAGCTCGTCGAGACGAGTCCGATGATGGGTTGAGCGCCGCCGGCGTCGTCGGACGCGCCCACACGCACGGCTAGAAGCCGCTGCGCATGGGCACCACACTCCTGAAGCGCGGGCAAAGCCAGCGCGTGCGCCGGCAAAGCCAGCGCGTGCGCCACACGCGTCGGTCGACGAACCGGCACGTGTGCGACGCGCACTAGCCGGCGAACCAGCGCGTGGTGATGTCACCGTGACGTCACCCAATGGTCAGTAATCACCTGGATGACGTCATTGATGACGTCAGCGCCGACAACAGTTGGCCGACCGGTCACCGACTGGCGACCCGACCCAGTTGACCCGACTCGACTTGACCGTTGATCGATCAACCAGTCCGGCAGTCAAACCAGTCAAACCGGTCAACCGATCCGGCGATCAAATCGGTCGGACCGGTCACCAGTCGGACCGGTGGGACCAGTCACCGGTCGGACCGACCAGGAGCCGTTTGGCTCTCTGGCGCATACGCCACACGCGCCGCACACTCAGGCGGCCCGTGGGGGCGCGTGTGGGCTTCGATTGGAGCGTGGTCGGTGGCGTTTGGTTCGTATAAGAGTCCTCTACACGGTGGTATAATTATTTTATACTTTTGAATTCTATAATTGTATGAAAATGCTTTGAAAACCCTATGTACGCGTAATTTTTTAGGGTTTAATGCAGCTTATTCATTTGTAGTTTGTATTTTCTTGTGATTTAGGAAATACAGTAGCTAGCTTGTGTGCAAATGATGTTATATATGTTATGTAGAGCTTGGTTCATTGATATGATGTATATATTTTAATATACTTGCAATTTTCTAGTTGCTAGAAAATTAGAACAATGGTAGGAAATCCATTACATGTTGAATTGCATAGTTGAAGCATGATTGTTGTTTATACATTGGTTATTATCATGCTATGTTTTTGTGTTAAGGAAAAATGTAGAAATTACGTAATGTCATGTAATTATTTTTTCTAGTGGGAGTTCGTAGGTTGGTAGAATTGAAAGGAAGTCTCACCTAGAACTTAAAATTTGAGCAAATTAAGCTAAGTAATGATAATATAACAATTGTACATATAAGTTGATTGTGAACATTGTGAACTTTTGCTTTTGTGTCTTTTGTTGAATTATCATTAATTTAGTTTGTATTTGCTGCAAATTAAATATGTGTGTTACTCTGAATAGTGTGCTAATATTGATTCTGCGTTTATTATGTCAATTTGTTATAGCTATTGATTATGGCTTCAGCATCCAAAACCATTGTGGTTGACCTCAATAAGGGTGATAAGCTGAACAGTGACAATTATAATATTTGGCACCGAAAAGTTCAGTACATCCTTGAGGAGCAAGAGGTTTTGGAAACCCTTAACCATACCATGGATGAACCTGAGCATGGAACTTCAGCTCAACACAGGAGAGATCTGGAAGCTTATCAAGCTTGGAAAAAAAAAATAGCATTGCTCGCATCACGTTGCTGAGTTGTATGCAAGATGATCTTATGTGTGAGTTTGAGAGTTATGACAAAGCTTAAGCTATGTGGGTTGCCTTGAAGGATAAGTTTGGGGGTACATCTGCCACTAAGCTAAGGAGACTCACCATCAAGTTTGACACATTCCGAAAGCGCCCAAATGTAACAATGAGGCAGCATCTTCGGGAGATGTCAAACATGATCCGTGAGCTGAAGTCAACAAGTCACTCCCTTACTAATAAACAGCAAGTTCAGGCTGTTATAAGGTCTTTTCCTGATAATTGGGAGTATATGAAGATCAATATGACGCATAATGAGAACATCGTCACTTTTGATGATATTGCGCGTCATTTGGAATTAGAAGATGAGCACCTAGAGGCTGCGAGATCCTCTACCCATGCTTATGTTGCTAAATCGAGTTCACGCAAAGCTTCGGGCTTCAAGCGCAAGAGGAATTTTCAGTTCAACAACAAAAGGAAGATGACTGATCAGGGACCCAAGAGGGCTAAGACCTTCCGACACAAGAAGCGTGGTGGGAAGAAGGACAAGGCCAAGATGGAGTGCCACAATTGTGGCAAGATGGGTCACTTTGCTCGTGAATGCACTGAGCCGAAAAAAGGTACCCTATTACTCCATTACTTTGAGTAATGCTTTTGTTTCTAGTACTGTAATGCTTACTGATTCTTATCCAATGTAGACTGTAGACTCAGGAGCAACAGACCATGTAGCTAGAGACCGAGAAGCATTTGTGGAGTATCGTCGGATACCAACTGAAAGAAGATGGATATATGTTGGGAATAACTCAAGAGTTGAAATGAAGGGTATCGGCACATGTAAATTAATCTTATGTGGTAGTCGAAACCTATTCCTGCATGATGTCCTTTATGCTCCAGATATTCGACGAAACTTGGTCTCTGTAGTTGTTCTTCTTAGCTTAGGTTATGTATTGAATTTCCATGGTGATTGTGTTGACATTTTGTATAGAACAATTTATTATGGCTCAAGTCATGTATCGGATCATTTTATGGTGTTAGACATTGACTATGATCAGTACAATATTAATATTGATTGTTGTTTTTCTTTAATTGCGTCTTCTAATAATGTTGAGATTGATGCAAGTACTTGGCATGCTAGATTAGGTCACATTGGATTGCAAAGAATGCAAAGATTAGCTAGAGAAGGCCTTTTAGGGTCACTCACTAATGTTAGTCTATCTGTATGTGAACATTGTCTGGCGAGAAAAATAACTAGAAAATCATCTGGTAAAGGGACTAGAGCTGAATTTCCATTGCATCTCATACATTCTGATATTTGTGGTCCTTTGAATGTGAGGGCAAGGCATGGAGCCTCATATTTTATCACTTTTATAGATGACTTTACACGTTTTGGTTATGTCTTTATGATCTCCCATAAGTCAGAAGCATTAGACTGCTTTAAACTATATATAGCGATGGTAGAGAATCAATTGAACAAAATAATAAAGGCATTGACAACTGATCGTGGACGTGAGTATCTAGCGAAGCAATTCAAGATTATTTGTGATGAAAAGGGAATTGTAAGACAATTGACTATTCTTGGTACTCCACAACAAAATGGGGTAGCTAAGAGAAAGAATAGAACCATATTGGAAATGGTTAGGTCTATGATGGTGCAAGCAAATTTATCTATCTCCTATTGAGGAGATGTGTTATTGACTGCTGTCTATATACTTAACCATGTACTCTCAAAATCGGTCACTTCCACCCCTTATGAATTATGGACTGGTAGGAAACCATACTTGAGTAGTCTACGTCCATGGGGATGTGCAACTTATGTTCATGATTCTTCCTATAAACATGGCAAATTAGGTCCTAGAGGGAAAAAAATGTATTTTTATAAGATATTCCGAACACTCCAAAGGGTACGTGTTCATAGGTGAACAAGCTGATGGAAGTGTGACCAAAATGGAGTCACAAGATGTCACGTTATTGGAGAACGATTTTCTTAATAGAGGTGAGATTGATAAGGACTTCCAATTATATGAAATGGAAGATCCTAATAACACATCCACTGATGTTGAGAGGGAAATGGAGATTTACCTCAACATACAAGACCTAGTGGGAGTGTTGCATCGCTTGATGAATTGAATTCAAGAGAAATTCAATTGCATAAAAGTAATCGTAAAAATTTTACCCGTCGTCATTTTGAGATTGAAGGAGAAGCATTTATGATTGCTCAAAAAGACGATGCCGAGCCTAAAACTGTTCAAGAGGCTCTCTCATCCTCTAACAAGGAAGAATGTAGAAAAGCTTTGGAAGATAAGATGGAGTCAATGAGAGCAAACCATGTATGGGACTTGGTTGATCTACCACCCAATCGTAAGGCCATTGGAAACAAATGGGTTTTCAAGATTAAGCGTAGGGCGGATGGATCCATTGAAAAGTATAAGACTCGCCTTGTGGCAAAATGTTATACTCAACAAGAGAGTATAGACTATGAGGAAACTTTTTCACCAGTTGTAAGGTTTGCCTCAATACGCCTTATTATAGCCATCGTTGCACATTTGGACATTGAATTACATCAAATGGATGTAAAGACGGCATTTCTCAATGGAGAATTAGATGAGAAAATCTATATGAAACAACCAATAGGTTTCATAGCTAAAGGTCAAGAGTATAAAGTTTGCAAGCTTCATCGCTCAATATATGGCCTTAAGCAATCATCTAGACAGTGGTATCTTCGTTTTCATCGAGCTATAATAACTTTTGGTTTTACGATGATCGAAGAAGATCAATGTGTATATGTCAAGCGGTCCAAAGATAAATTTGTAATTTTATCACTTTATGTGGACGATATTCTGTTGGCTGGAAATGACAAGGTTTTGGTTATCACCATAAAAGAATGGTTGTCCTCCAATTTTGAGATGAAGGACATGGAAGAAGCTGCTTATATATTAGGAGTTAAGATTGAAAGAGATTGATCGAGGAAACTCCTTACTTTATCACAAGAGTCTTATATTATGAAGATTCTTGAGCGTTTCAATATGCAGCATTGTAATCGCATTGATACCCATGTCATGCAAGGTGAAGGCCTAAGTACTGAGATGTGTCCTAAGATTCCAGAAGAAATCAAAGTGATGGAACTGTTCCTTACGCTAGTACAGTCAGAAGTTTGATGTATGCTATGATGTGTACTCGACCCGACGTATGCTATGCCGTGGGATTGGTGAGCCGATATCAATCAAATCCTGGTCAAGCACACTGGAAAGCAGTGAAGAGAATCCTGAAATACTTGAAGGGCACCATAGACTATCGACTTTGTTACCAAGAGAATGATTTACGCCTATTGGGTTATTCAAATACCGATTGGGGTGGAGATCTGGATGAGCGTAAATCGACTTCTGAATATGCGTTCTTGCTCAATGGAGGTGCGATTTCTTAAAATAGCAAGAAACAGACATGCACGGCCTTATCTACGATAGAGGCGGAATTTATTGCATGTTCTGCCGTAGTGCAAAAAGCAGTATGGCTAAAACATTTCTTGAAAAATTTAGCCACTGTCATTGAAGTTCCAAGACCGGTGACTGTTTATTGCGATAGTCAAGTAGCCATTGCCTATGTGAAAGATCTTAAGTATCATGGAAGGACAAAGCACATTGACATAAAGAATAATTTCATCATAGATATTATAGCGCAGAAAGAAGTGATCCTGCAATACATTTCAACCAATAGAATGGTTGCTGATCAATTTACAAAAGTTATTCCTAGAGACATATTCTTGATCCATAAGATGTCACTAGGATTGCGTAGAATGTGATATCTATTATTGTAGAGGATCATTGGTTTATGTATTTGTGGACAGATGTATTGTACTTGTTTATTAATTAGTGTTTTGATGTTTTATCAATAAGTACAAATCCACTATAAGTATGTCAGCAGGCAATGATTGGCTCACTCACACGAGCAATCACCTCAAGTGCTGTAGTTAGCATGTTGAGATGAGACGTTATGTACAAATAAATGCTGAAGAGCAAGTTTGATACATAAAATATGTCGCCTTGATTGGAGTCAAGATAAGGTCTGTGATTGGTTTATAACAAGACCAAACATGATAATCTCACAATCATGTATGCCTATAAGATGCCGGATGCGAGTACTTAATTGGGCGCTATAGAAAGCGAGCTGATATAGCACTCGGGCTAAACATGAGTACATGAGAAGTACGCGACTATGTTTAGGCTAAGATCTATATGGTGGATATATTTGATGATTGACATAGACTCTTATAGAAAGAGTAATCCACTATAGCATGTAATTCATACTACATGTGCATTCTACGACCAAAAATAGAAGATGAGTAAAATTATCCCTA
Source organism: Eucalyptus sideroxylon x Eucalyptus melliodora (assembly GCA_016097485.1). Classification (NCBI taxonomy): domain Eukaryota; kingdom Viridiplantae; phylum Streptophyta; class Magnoliopsida; order Myrtales; family Myrtaceae; genus Eucalyptus; species Eucalyptus sideroxylon x Eucalyptus melliodora. The sequence continues at coordinate 68,347,205 of CM027831.1, read as the reverse complement.
TTTACTCATCATGTGAGCCCTTGAGGTAATTTGTATTTTACCTCAATTTTGTGCCCTATGTTACTTCTGACTATATTCTCAAAGTAAAAGATCAATGTTGCTACTTTAGCATGTTACGGGCGGTCATGAATAGATATGGCCTATGAGACATGTCTAGGAAAGCAATTGTTCTGAAATTGAGAGAGACATGAGTCCGAAGGAAGACTATTGTTACCATGAATGGACCTAGACTTAGGACCAGGGAAGGAGAGTAAATTTCCTGCAAGTATGCATCCCACATTGGGCGAACAACTCCCGTTCAAGCCCTTCAGGGACATCTTTTTAGCAGAAAACCACTCAGCCCTTTAGTCCAGAGCCTAGAGTCCCCTGAAGTAAAGAGTATGCTTTGTGAAAAACCTCTCTATGGCTTTCTAAATCCCTCTTCTTCTCCAGCCTAGTAGGATCCTTCGAGAAATGCAGCTTGGGTAGATTAGAAAGGATTCTATCACATGTATTTACTGGTCAACCAATTATATCGCTCTATGTGGTTGCTGATATAATTGTAAATACATGGTGTTTTGAGAATAGTCAAGTATAGCCTTTAAGGGATATGTATACTTGGATTGATGTAACAAAATATTTCTGGGGCATTGTGAGATATCGATTGTTTATTTATTTTCAAGGTTGTAGCCATTATGTTATCCCTAATAGGTGCATAATTTGAGCTCCCAAGTGCAGGTGTACTCACTGGTCACACGACTTATTTGCTAGTATGAATTGTTTTGTAAAGTTGATGAATGTTGAATGCCTTATATTCTTGATAAAACGCTATCAAGTCCATCATGTCTGAGTGGGAGATGTAGTACTTTAGCTTTAGCCGGTACGTCCATGATGGGGGTGCGAACGGAACGCACCGTTTCATCTTGATGCGTTACAATGGAAAGTGTGGCATCCAGAAATTTCGACGACCCCCAAGTATGCAATGGCCGTGAGTAATTGACGGGAGTATTGTCAGTACCACATTTGGCCTAGTCTCATCGCCACTCAACGTACCTAAATATTTACTTCTGGAGGAAAAGATACTTGTCTTTGAATGGCCATATGGACAATCACATCAATGACCATGTTTTCTTTTACCTATTGGACTCGAGCCTTCTCGCCAATTAGCTAAGTTGAAGACCTCGATGTTATACGCGACGTCACCACCACCCTCCCCTTCAACGGCCACACGAATGGCCCATGCAATTCATATACATGTAGAAACTATGGTGAGCTTTTGGGAGAAGTTGGGCCACGCACGGAGGCCATGCGGCCACGAATTGTTGGCCCAAGCTTCCCGAGTTTCCCTTTCATTCGGTCGGCAAATGAGTCAACAAAAGGAAACTTCATTGACTCAGCAGCACATGAACTTACCGATTGGTGGACAACGCATGAGGAAGGATCGAGCAAGAGAGGACACATCACTTGCATGGATGTGTGAGGTGTCACCATTTCCTGCTACCACCGAATCTCATTTTTATTGACTCTCAAAGTCAACAAATGAAGAAACAAAATGCTCGTACAGGTGAGGAAGAGAGAGAAGGAACCGAAACCAGTGAGTGAGAGAGGGAGGTACCGAGCGAAACTTGAGAGAGAAAGAGAGAGTTTGAGCGAGAGAAATTGTGAGTGAACAGCAGAGGGGTGAACGGCGAGAGGAAGAAGAGACCGCCCTCTCGCCGTGCGTGTGAGCTGCCGCCGTTGACGCCGCTTGTCTTCACCGCCATCGGGCTGCATCGCCAAACCGAAAACCCCTAGCTGTTAAACCATAGAACTTGAGGCAAGTGAATGAAAGTCCATGAATCTATATAATGTGGTGTTGTTATTGTCTAGTATGGTGCAATACACTTGGAAACAATTGAGTTCTGAAATTAGAATGTTAAATTGTGAGTAATCAAAGTAAAGCGGGATCATGAGATTGAGGAATTACGTTGGTTTTGTGTATATCTCGATCTTGTTGATTTATTGATGAAAGACTGACTTTTAGTAGACTTGTGGAAGTAAGATAGTTACGGTAGAAATGGAAATTTATGGGATTCGCTTTATTTAGTGCAGTTTCATATATAATCCTGTAACTTTGTGAAATTTTCTGAAGAGTTCTAATATGAATTTGATCTCGATTTCTTCACGGAAGTTGTGAGGAATTGCGTGAACTAGAGTATATAATTTTATCAGAACTTCTCAAAATCAATACAATGGCTTAAATCTTTGTTAATATGCAGTGCTTGCTGTTGAATTTTATTTTGTGATAAAAGAATCCTGAACTGAATTGTGTGAACTACTACTCATTATACATAACGAATTTGGCTTAGTGTCCTTAACGAAATATTTTCGTCTAGCTCTCAATTATATCGTGTTAAAATTTCAGAATTTTTCATGGTCATTTGCTAGTTATTTCGAAATCTCTATTGAAGGCGTGCGTTCTGGCCTTTACATTATTTTACTATGAAACGGTTCATTTTGTTCTAAGAATCATTGTATCTTGAGTTGTTATTTGTTATTCACTTGATAGATGCATTGATATTCAGCATATCACATGACATTGGAAAATTTGATAAAGTCTTATAGATCCGTGGAATCCATGACGTCATTGCATCAAAATGTATTTTTGTAATGAGATGTATATTAAGATGTGAATGTTACCGTCGGAGGTGTGAGCCGACGATGCCCCGGGAGTGTCGGGATGCCCAAGGGTCGAGTGAGTCGACGTCGTTGGATGCCCGGAGGTTTGTGCCGGAGGGTCCTTAGGAGTTTCGGGATGCCCGGTTGTAGGGATTGTACGTAAATCCGGAGGGAAGGGGCAACCATTTTCATGGCGAGCCTTGGATATACCTCGTGATGCCAGGTGGGGTGCAAGATGCTCAGGGGTGTTACGGAACACACTCTGGATGCCCGGAGGTTTGTGCCGGAGGGTCTCGCGATGCCATGTTGGGTGCGAAAGCCCGGAGGGATGCAAACACTGGTCCCCGGGGAATGAAACTTTTCTTTGAATGTTAAAACCGGTGCATTAAAGGAGTGCATGTGTGTGCATGTGGCATGATATGAGAATTTGTTTATGAAATTGAGTGGTTTCACCCGGTACTGAAAATGCGTTTGTTATGGCATTGAATTGTTGTTATGAACGTGGTGCAAGTAAAATAGACCCTTAATGGCATGTATATACATATAAATGATAAGTGTGTTTTGCATGCATCTGGATGATTATAGTTTCTACATAATATAGTGTAATGGATCTTTTATTACTGAGTGTTTGTACTCACCCCTCTTGGGGACTAACATTTCAGACTAAACGAAAATGCCGCTGCTACCCGTGACTCCCGGCATGTTTTACGGACTCCTGATTGACTTACAATGGGAGCGGACCGAGCACCGTCATCCTAGGGTGTACGGGCTGGTATTTGAGCGCGTGAGGATCTTTCTGACTTTTGAGGTAGGCCTCTCTGCTGGGCTTATCCACCAGGAGTACACGTCAATCCTTGTCCGTATGGATGGCCGCCTTCCGAGGGTGCTACCATCACCGCCGGCCAACGGACTGACTGGATATGATCTCGGAGTCGAGGGTAGCGGGAGATGCATTTTTGGACGCCGACACATGGGTGATGGACGGATGTAGATGATATCCAAGGATAGAAGTTGGTTTTCTTTTGGGTAACCGCCGGCACAAAAAGACCTCGGCGTTTTGTTGTACCAACTATCATAGTCCATCCCTTATATAAATAAAAGTGTTCGGCTTAAATTATGAAAGTTTTAGTATGGTGTGCATCACTTTATATTTTATTGAAGGGTAGTTGAATTATGCTTCCGCTATATTATTTGCGCAGGGACTGGAAAAGGAAACAAATGAAAACCCCCAGATATTATAAGTTATGTAAAATTTTCTTTGGTCTCAGAATAGTATGCTACAAGAGAAAGTAACTGTGGCGACCCTAACGAATCGGGGGTCGTTTCGAGGGTGCCACAGAAAGTCACTAATAAAGGGGTATGAAGGGAGACGTATAAAAGGCTCCCCAACACAGTCATTGGTACGGTTGGCAATTCATTCACACCAAATTTTCTCTCCATTTCTATCAAAGAAGATCAAGGTGTTCCATTTCACTTTTGCAAGAACGATTGGCATTTATGCTGTGGAAATTAGGTGTTTTCCTCATGATTGCATTCAGAATAACGTGAGGAAGTGTTGTTCATGATTTGTCGGCAATTCAACGTTCGTTCTAGGGCCATTTGCTGTTTGTGCATCGGAATCTAGTAAGTCAGTCTTCTGCCGACTCGAATTCCTACAATATTCTTGGAGCAACGTTAACTATCTTAGGTTTTATCTCCAAATGGCTCAAGTAATTGTATTATGGAGAGAACTTGCTTTGTTTGATTCGGATCAAGCAAGCACAAAGTAAGTCGTCTTCCATGCTTTTATCTTTGCTAATTGGTGAATATATGAACAAGGTGAGGCTCCAGTCATGGGATACGATGACATGGGGTAAGTAATTTGCCTTCTTTTCAACTTGAATGAATAAAGTCTTCTAAATTTTTTGCTTGTCTATCCTTATATTCATTTTCTTTCTTAAGTTTACTTTATATATAGTTATTTTCTTTTTCCTTGTTGACAACTTTTGACACCGGTCAAATTACTTTTTACACACTTAAACTTTCATCTGCTTTTGTTTTTGAAGACTTGCCAAATGCTTCCTTGGAACTTTATAGTTTCATGTAAGTAGAAGTAGCTTAGTTCACTCAAATACGTATAGGAGAGAGCGTAAGTTGTATAAAAATATGAGTAACACGCCATCACGACATCTTAGTTAGATTGTTCTTATAGCCCTGTTAAAATATAAATATGCGCGGTAGCATGGTATAGTTTATATTTGATAGAGGATGGACAAGGGACAATGATAAGATATTTTGAGAAGGTTTATGGGACAAAGATAGTTTCACTAGTTTATGAAAATAATTTTACAATAGTTGAGGTGTTGGTGAGGGAGTATGATGTGTGGTTTTTATGGTTAGCTCCCCTTACCCAAAACATGGAGCACTTGCTCCTTTATATAGCTGCCAAAGTTGGTGGAGGAAGTCTCTAGACTTCTCTAACATAAGATGAAACTTCTAAACACATGAGCCTTCTAGACACATGAGCTTGTAGACAATTCTAGAGACTTCTCTTACATGTTAGACATTTTCCTCTTTCTTCTAGAAAATGTTTTCTTCTTTCTTCTAGAAAATTCATATAGGGAATTCTGAAGAATTCTAGAAGTTTACCAACTCTAGGAAATTCTAGAAAATGGATCACCATTTGCAACAAGCCTTATATGTTTAGCTGAGTAAGATGCACCATATTGTGAGAGCGCTATCATTTTTTGCTCAGGTACAAGCTATGGGAGCCTAACCTCAGGTCAATGATGGAATTTGACATGAGGGCAGTTAGAGAGGGTGCCAAGACGAAAGCTGAAGTTCTGGAAACATGCTTGCAGCAGATGAAAGCTTGCTTTCTAGATGTACGGTTGTTAATCCTTTCAGCTGCTTGTTGCAACAAATCTATGATCGACTTCAATACATGTTTATGATTACATAATGTGTGGAAGGGTAATTTTTGTTTAATGGATCCTCTCGTTAAACCAAAGTCAGAGAACAGTTTTATGTTCATTTGAAATCAATTGTTTAAGAAAGATTGTCTGACATATGGAAGCTGAGAACTGCAACTGACTAGTTCTGATTCAAACTTTCCAAACTGGATGCATACTAAATTTCAAAAGAGTTGCAGAAGTCTTGCAGAAATCTTTCTTAGATATTAACCAAATAAAGTGAGAAGACTTCCCAGAGACACTCAAGACTTTAAATGTCTGAGAGTTGACGTACTTGGATATTCAAGTCTTTAATTGTCTTCAATGCTTGTAAGTCCCATGGTACTTGGTGGGTTTTGAATTTTCTTGTCTCTAGTAGAAGCAGAAAATGTAGAATGCATGATGACAAAGTCAGTCGATATATGAATATCCACTTCCCTCAAATGAAGCATACTGAGGATGATTGCTATTTGCGGTAGCAAAGATTTTTGGGTTTCAAATGCATTTTCTAGGCAGAGTTGTTGTTAATGATACGGGTGAAGAACGAGAAATGATGATATATAGGCGACGGTGTGAATTCTTGCAGGCCAAGTCAAATAAACAAAAACTGATGGAAGCCATGGCTGTGATTTTTGAGAGGTAGATTCCCGACTTGCAGATTCCCAATGCATTTGTACTGCTGTTACTGTGCATTTATCATTGGTGCTGCAGGGCCGCCCGAACAGCCAGAGATGAGCCGCATGTGGTGGGAGAATTTGTTCGGTTATGTGGACTCTGTCATCAATCAAATATGGTGCTCAAGCGTAATCGGGTAATGGATTATTTATCCTTTGAGATCATAATTGTATTTTTCTCTTGTTCATTTGGTGGTGTCATTGGATTTCACAATCACTTCTGTTTCGGCATTGCACTCAAATTATGTTCCTGAAACATGCTTACTTTGTTTTCCATATCTGTATTTTTCTCTTGTTTTGTGGCATGGATTTCACAATCGCTTCTGTTTCCGCATTGCACCCAAATTATCTGATGTTGCTTTGCTTAAATTACGTAGATACACTGAACCTTTCAAATCGTTGCAAGTATCCCTTCCCAGATATATTTTAATGGCTTCCCTCCACTTATCTTGGAAGGATGTAACTAGTTTTCAAATGTAGGAAGTGCCTTGTGGCTTCAGTTGAAGAGCAATTTGCCTTTTGGGCATGGATATCAGCATTATCTCCATTTTAAAATAAAAGTTGGACACTTCGTGATTCTAATTAACAAAATGCATCTTTCTTAAGTTTTTCACAAAGGGTATTTTGATCAAAATTATTTTAGGGCTTTTCTGGAATGCAAATGGAAGAAAAATCATAAAAGATGAGGCCATATTTGCAATGATTTGAAACATTGGCTGTGTTTTTGAAAATATTTTAAACACTGGGTAATCCTAATAGATCCAATAGTGTTGGGCGCTATGCGGATCATGCTATTATTTTCGGTAATGAATTCTGTACTGCTCACATTTGGTTTTTTTCTCAGACAATTTCAGCTAATTCCTTCACTTTGAACAGGATGGCAATTTTATGGTTGGCTGCCTCGGTTTTCCACAGGTTTTCGTTCTTCACCGTACTTTTAATTTAAGTAATTAGTACACTGCTAATTTAGTTACTGGGACATTTCTCGCACACTCTGTTTACAGGGCTACAAAAGATATTAGGAAAATAGAATTCATGATCATTTCATTGTAATACTACAAGGATTCCATCAATTCATTCTATCAAGACAATCTGTTGGGTTCATGTCTAACCATCTAAATCTAGTTAGATGGATGCAAACTATCTGCTTCATTAACATCTGTGTTTTTTTTTTTTTTTTGGGAAACTCCTTCCAGCAGTTGAAAATAGCACTGGAGTACCCTATTGTTTTACCAACCCAAGAATCCTTTAAATGATTTTAGAGGACCATATAACCTTTTGATGCCATTGTTAAGCTGGAAATGAAAAGAAAACAGGAGAATCATTGTATAAACAATTAGGATATTCCAGTAATTAAGTTATGTGAAAATGATATTGAAACTAAGATTGTTACACTCTTTGTTCTGAGGTTATATTTGTATGGTCATATTGCTCTTGATCCAATTTTTGCTGTGCAAATTCAGTGTAGGAACGTTGTATGGCTTCCCGGGTCAGTATCAGAAGCAGCTGTGACAACCAACATTTGCAATTCTTGCAGTCCAGGTTTTTGTCAATCTAATGCATTCAGCTTTAGGAGTCTTAACTGGAAAGTTGTTGTTTGAAATACCTCATGTCCAGTTTAAACTTGAGATTTTTGGAGTAAGGGGATGTATCTGTGGTGTGCCCATCTTCCTGTAATCTGAGTGTTGTTTCCTTGTACAGCAGAATAAACTGTTGTCAAGGAAAACTGGATGTTTCCATCTTCATTCTCTGTTGTTTGCATGAGAATCTTCTTCTTGGTTTTGGTGATTGCTTTGCAATTTCATCAGTAACATATCATTTCACATTTCCTTTTTACTAACTACAAATGTTATTTTTAATTTAAAAAATTCTTTAGGTCCTATCTACATGATTCAGTTTAAGTTTCGGTGGCCGGAAATTCCTCCAAACTTCAGTGTCGACCACCTAGGTATGTGCTTTTGTCCTAGAAAGTAAGTGAATGCTGTTACAAACTTTGAACTAACTTGTGGCTATGTTTAAAATATTACAGCTTCTATTTTATTCTTCATCTTACTAGAAGCTCTTTTTTAAGTTTTTAAAGAGCTCTTGTTTTTGTAGAAAAATCTTTGCCACTAATAGTAAGGCCTGTGGCTGCAATTGTTGGTGTTGGAGAAATCGTTCCAGAATATTTTGAAGCTGACAAAACGTTTCCTTCAGTCTAGTCTGGGTATCTGCAGATCGTCTAGTTTAAAGTCTGAAGACTTTCTGACTACCAGACTCAAGATTCAAGACTCAAGATTTGAGACTTAAGACTCAAGACTCAAGACTATTCTCATTGATAGTCTTTCTGATCTAGTGACGAAGGAAATCCAGAGCCGAAGTATATGGTTGAGGATTTAATCCTATCGTCTGGAGAAGATCTTTTTGGTTGGATAAATATAACGGATTCTTTTGTTCGTAACTAGATCAATTGAAGATTCGATGGTCGACGAAGTATTCTTGGAATGTTCTACTCTTGGAAACCAAGATCCTGATTGTATGGGCGAACATGATTGATGGGCTATCGATAGGTTCCTTTTATAGCTCGAATGATCTTCTTGATTGATTCCGTCCAACGGGTAGATTGGAGGAATTCCTTTGGTAAGTGCCAACGGTATGATGGCATAAAGGAGTATAAAAAGGAAGACGTTCTAGTTGTTTGAGTACGTGATTGATAGAAAAATTCCAGTCGAAGCACCTTGATTATTAGTCGATACGGTCGAACGAAATTGTATACACAGAGAGTGTCTATACTTGGTGATACCTTGAGCGAGTGTGGTAGATCATCTACACCGAGAAATCAAGGAAGATCAACACTGTAACATCTCTTTGTTCATAGTGGAATCCAGCCAAATTGGTTGTTAGTGCAGAAGAGTGGACGTAGACTTGAATCAAGCCGAACCACTATAAACCGCATGTTTAATTCTCTCTTTCCTTACTTAGTCTTACGTTGATTATTACTCTTTGCAAATCCTTCAACTGTCTAAGTATTGCGCAAGTATACAGAAATTATCAAGAAAAATCTTTGTATACCTATTCACCCCCCTCTAGGTACTCGTACTAGCAATATCAATTGGTATAAGAGCCCGTGTTCTTACTCTATTTGAAGTGTTTTACTTCAGAGTAAAAGATCCATGGCTAGTATGCTAGCACCAGAGCTGATGGAAGGGCAAAGCAATACCAGACCACCCTACTTTGACAGAAAGGATTACAACATCTGGAAGAACAAGATGAAAGCTTTCCTATGATCCAAGGATCCTCTGGAATGGGACGTTGTAGAAAGAGAAATTACTCCTACTGCTGCATCAATCTCTGAAAGAGGAAAAGAAACAGTTGATGCCAGCGGAATGACTAAGGAAGAGATAAACAAGAGACAAGCACTCGATGCAAAAGCAATCTATTCTTTATATTGTGCCTTATCTCCAACTGAATATAACAGAATATCTTCTTGTGTTACAGCAAAAGAAGTATGGGATAGATTACACATCACCTATGAAGGAACAGATCGAGTGAAGGAGACCAGAATTAACATTCTCCTCGGTCAATATGAAGCCTTCAAAATGAAACCAGGAGAATCTATAACTGACATGTTTAGTCGTTTTACAGATATTGTCAATGGTTTTGAGAACTAAGGACAAAAAATTTCTGATCCCATGAAGGTGAACAAGCTACTGCGTGGACTCTCCAAGGAGTGGAATCATATAAAGACTTCAATAAGAGAAACGCAAAGAATTATACCTCTATCTGTCGACGAGCTGATTGGAACTCTTCAATCATATGAAGTGGAACGAATTAATGAAGACGAAGATCCAAGAGGTAAGAAATCTATTGCATTAAAATCAAATGATGACTCTGATGATGCATATTCTGAAGATGATATGGATGATGAGGAGCTCGCCCTCATGATAAGAAGATTCAGAAAACTGAATAGAAAAGGCAGAAGATTCAACTCAAAGAAACAAAGTTTCCAGAGATAGCAAACCAAGTCTCTGTTGATGATGAGGAACCAAACAAAGATATAGTCTCGCCGAATGTAAGAAGAAGGGACACATCGTACCTAACCGTCCTCTTCTCAAGAAGAAAAGAGGAAAAGCTGAGAAGTTTTGAAAAGCTCTCAAAGCCGAAACCTGGAGTGATACGTAATGTGAAAAAAGTGATAATGAATATGCCAACATATGTTTGATGGCACATTCAGACTCAGACTCAGATTCTGGATTAGACTCAGACAGTGAATTTGAGGTAAGTGATTTTAAAATTCCTGTCAAAGTCTCTAAATATATTGATGAACTGTGTTTCAGTCTTAAGACTTCTCTCAAAAGGATTTCCGAACTTAAAAAGGAAAACTCAGCTCTAAAACAAAAGGAAGTTATTTTAGAAGAAAGAGTTAAAAGTCTAGACCTAAATGTTTCTGCTCTTAAAAAAAAGAAGATGATCTTTTGAAAGAAAATGTTTTCTTAAAAACGGACTTATCAAATATTTCAAAGAAGTTTTCGATAGGATCCGAAAAGCTTGAAAAAGTTCTTTCAGTTCAAAGACCTTACTTCAATAAGTCTGGTCTAGGCATGACAGCGGAAACAATTCCCTTGATTGATTTTCCTAAAGTTAAAGAAAGAATAAAGAAAAGACCGTCGAGAGAGGCTTACAAAAATCATTTCAAGAAAGTTTTTGTAAAGTCTCGTTGGTCGAAATGCTCTAAGGTGTTCAAAGTATAACAAGAAGGATCACTTTGAAAAAGAGTGTCCTATGGTTTGGAAGCCTCGTTAAGAAAGTATGGCTTAATAATGTTTATCCTACTAACACCAAAGGACCCAAGAAAATTTGGGTACCAAAGAAAACTTGAGACTCTATTTTAAATGCAGGTCTCCGTCAAGAAAAAGATAAAATGGTATCTTGACAGCGGATGTTCAAGACACATGACAGGAGACTCAAAGTGCTTCGTAAAGCTTGTTCAAGTAAACGGTGGAAATGTTTCATTTGGAGGAAACGGCAAAGGAAGCATTGTGGGATTTGGAACTGTGAAAATTGGAAATCTCACAATAAGCAATATTTCTCTAGTGGAAGGACTCAACTATAACCTCCTCAGCATTAGCCAACTGTGTGATACTGGTTTCAAGATCTCCTTTCAAGAAGGAATTTGCTATGGAATTAGTAAAAGTCTTTCATGGGTCGAAGACATGGAAACATCTACCTCTTAGACATGAAATTGAATGAATCTCAATGCCTAATTTCAATCCAAGATTAAGCAAGCTTATGGCACAGAAAGCTTGGCCATGTCAATATGAAGCAATTAGCCAAAATCTCATCAAAGCAGCTCGTTCGAGGTCTACCCAAATTACCATATCAAAAGTCCGATCCATGCACACCTTGTATTCTGGGAAAACAAGTAAGAAACTCATTTATGCCAATAAATCATGTCTCTACTAATCATGTACTACAGTTGCTGCATATGGATCTCTTCGGTCCAACCGTAACCCGTAGTATTGGAGGTAAGAAATACTGCATAGTAATTGTGGATGATTACTCTCGCTTTACTTGGGTATATTTCCTTGCAAGTAAGTCGGAAACCTTTTCGTATTTTGAAAAATTTGCTAAAAAGGTTCAAAATAAAAGAGGATGTGTTATCTCAAGTATAAGAACAGATCATGGAGGAGAATTTGAAAATCAAGATTTCACAAAATTGTGCGACGAATCTGGATTTAAGCATGTGTTCTCCTCTCCATACACTCCTCAGCAAAATGGAGTTGTGGAAAGAAAGAATAGATCTCTTCAAGAAATGGCTAGAACTCTTTTAATTGAAAGTAAAATTTCTTCACGATTTTGGGCTGAAACTGTTTCAACAGCATACTATATCATCAATAGAGTCTTCCTAAGACCTATTCTTGAGAAAACCCCTTATGAATCATTCAAAGGTAAAAAGCCTATTGTTTCATACTTTCATGTGTTCGGTTGCAAATGCTTTATATTGAAAAATGCAAAAGATCGAGTTGGTAAGTTTGAAGAAAGATCATATGAAGGCATCTTCCTTGGATATTCTACATCAAGCAGACGGTGGAGGAGTCAATGAATGTCAAATTTCAAGACTCTACGCAAGATGAATCCAATCACTCAATATGAAGAGTCCGAACCTCCGCTCCGCACCTTCCTAAGCTTACAACTCAAAAAGTATCTCGACTGAAGACCAAAGATCAAGATGTTCATGAAGATTCAAATAAAGAAAGAGATCATCATCCGTGACAAATCAACCAAGAATCGGAAGCACAAGTCCAAATCATCCTAAAGATCTCATTATAGGCGAAATTAATGAAGGAATTCGCACCAGATCCAAAAGACGTGAAAAGTCTAGTGCTGTGGCTCTCATCTCTGAAATTGAACCAAAAAGCATAGAAGAAGCTTTATCTGATGAAAGCTGGATTGAAGCTATGCAAGAGGAGCTCAGACAGTTCAACATTAACGATGTCTGGGAATTGACATCTAAACCAAAAGGTAAAACTGTTATTGGAGCCAAATGGGTGTTCAGAAACAAGATGAATGAAAAAGGAAAAGTCGTACGAAATAAAGCAAGACTCGTAGCCAAAGGATACACGCAAGAAGAAGGAATAGACTATGATGAGACTTACGCTCCTGTAGCAAGGTTAGAAGCTATTCGTCTATTACTTGCGTTTGCTTGTTACAAAAATTTCAGGTTATTCCAAATGGACGTCAAAAGTGCTTTCCTAAATGGACTTATCCAAGAGGAAGTTTATGTGGAACAACCGCTTGGGTTTGAAGACCCAAAGAAGCCAGACTCAGTCTTCAGACTGAAAAAGGCCTTGTATGGTCTAAAGTAAGCACCTCGAGCTTGGTACGACAGACTAAGTAAGTTCTTATTACAGAATGGTTTTGTCAAAGGTAAAGTAGATACTACTTTATTTATCAAAAAGGAAAACAAAAGCTTTTTACTCGTTCAAATATATGTGGATGACATTATTTTTGGATCCTCTAATGAAAGTCTATGCAAGAAATTTTCTAAGTCTATGTAGGATGAGTTTGAAATGAGTATGATGGGAGAATTAACATTCTTTCTTGGCCTTCAAATAAAGCAATTGAAGGAAGGAACTTTCATTTACCAAGAAAAATATGCTAATGATCTTGTCAAAAGATTTGGATTGGAAAATTGCAAGAAGACTGATATACCAATGTCAAGTTCTTTGAAGATAGACAAAGATGAGGAAGGGAAGAAAGTTGATCAAAAGCTGTACAGGAGCATCATCGGTTCACTTCTTTATCTTACTGCTTCTAGACCTGACATTTTGTTGAGTGTTTGCATCTGTGCTAGGTTTCAATCAGATCCTAGAGAATCCCATCTCAGTGCTGCAAAACGTATTATTAAATACGTTGCTTCATCTTCAAGCATTGGTCTTTGGTATCCTAAGAAGGGAGACTTTAATCTTCTGGGATATTCATACGCAGATCTGGCCGGCTGCAGAGTCGATAGAAAGAGTACTTCAGAACTTGCCGCTTGCTTGGAAGCGGGATGTTGTCTTGGTTTTCAAGGAAACAAAACACTGTAGCTCTCTCAACAACGAAGCAGTATGTTGCCCTTGGAAGCTGCTGTTCACAAATTCTATGTGGCATCCCAAAATTCATAATGATCTCTAGTTACGTTAAAGTCTATGAATAGATGATGGAAGTACCATCAAGTTATTTTATGGCCATTTAATCCATAATTTGCAATAAGATTTATGGCCAAGCTTTTAATAGACAAGTATTTGATAGGAAAGAAAATCCTATCATTGGCCATGTGTTTTATAAATTGGGATTTATGGAATAATGATTTCAAGAGTTTGGCCATGTGGAATTTAGTAATTAAATTCTTAAAAGAAAGAATTAAAGATGAATAATTGAAAGGTGAAATTAGGATTTAAATTAGGAATGGGCCTTGGACCCATTTGGCCTAAGCTTGATGGGCCAAGCTAGTCGGCCCAAGGGGGGATTCGACCGGCCCATTAAGGCCCAAAGGAAGAGGTGGCTGGCCCATCTTGCATGAAGGAGGCCAAGTGTTTCCTCCGAGTTGCCAAGTGGCGTGGAGGCTGTGCAAGGTGTGGCTGCCCCCATTGGCCATCTTGGGCGGCCACATGCAATATAAAAGCCACTAAAAAGAAAGAGAGAGAGAAAGAGAGGGAGAGGGAGTGGCTGTCATCCAAGAGAGTTGCGAGAGAGAAGAGAGTGTGGCCGAGAGAGGAGAAGCCGAGAGGGAGAGGAAGGAATCGCCGTCCGTCCGCTCGTGCTGTTCGTGAGGTCAAAAGGCAAGTTGGGAATCCACTTTCTACTCTTGCGCCAATGTTTTCGCATGAACTGTTTGGAGTCAGAAACTTGTTTGAGCTTGCATGTGTGTTTAGAGTCCGATTTTGGTTACGATTTCTTCATGAAAGTTGTAGCTAACATCTTGTACTACAACATATTAAAATTTAGTGGAAAATGATGGAGATTTGGGGGGTCAAACTCTCATCCTACCGTGATGCTAGATCTGCAATATTTTCGTGTGAACTGTTGGAGTCAGAATGTTGTGAGAGCTTGCATGCATGTTTAGAGTTCGATTTTGGCTGTGATTTCTTCATAAAAGTTGAAGCTAACGTCTTGTACTATGACATACTAAAAATTCGTAGAAAACGATGGAGATTTGTGGGGTCAAAAGTTCTATTATACGGAGATTTAGATCTGCGAAATTCTCACTGACCTCTTGTTGATTTCTTGATTGCATGTTGATTTCTGTTGGAGATCTCACTTTGTTGTCTTCTTGAAAGTTGTAGGAAACACCTTAAACTCCAACATACTCAAATTTGAAGCAAAAAGAACAAGTGTAGCTTGGTGAATCGGCTAGATCTTGGAAATAATGGTTCTGGTGAAGTATCTCGAGACACCCGAGACTTCGTGGACTAAAATGGTGACCATAATCTGGTTATTTGGCCTAGATCTCTTCACGAAACTTGTAAAGGACACCTTTTTACATAACATACGCAAATTTCAGAAGAAACGAAAGAGAATTGATGGGTGAAAACTAAGAAATTCAGAGAAGTGTGTTCTGGACGTCGCGGTCGTGGTTCCATAAGCTTCGTAGGGTTGTAGAAATAAATCAAAAAATAATTTGGCTTAGAGTTCTAATGAAAAAGGTACGAAAATGTGTTGGCTATCACCTTGTAAAATTTCGTAATTTTTGAAGGCCATATGGGTCTTTTAATCAAATTTATTTGGAAACTGTGCAAGTCTGGCCATTATCCGAATATAGGGTGCTATTTTGTGAAAATAGTGAAATTATAAGAAATTCAATTTGGCCACAAATTTTGTATGAAATTGTGATTTTATTTGTTTGCTTAATGATTTTTTAGTATCATGATTTTGGGAAAAATCATAAATATTAAATTTAATATTTATTTATGGAAATAAATAAATATAATATAATAATAAAATAATAAAATAATAATAAAATAAATAAATAAAAATAGATTTTTATTTGGCCATGGATTCAACTTCATTTGTGTGGCACTTGTGTGATGAGGTCTTTGTACATGTATTAAGTTGAAATGCATATGTGATTAAGCTTTGGCATGTGTATGACATGTGAATTGAAATGCAAGTGTGATTTGTTTGATGCCATGCCAATTGCCATATTAAATCAAGATAAAAGGATAAATGTGGATGAGGAAGAGGTTTTGGTGGAGGATGATGTCTGGTGGCCGAGTGGCATAATTCCAGAGATTCCCCGGGAGTGTCAGGATGCCCGGTGGTATACGGTGCGTAATTCCAGGGGAGGCCTGGTGGTATGTCGGTACATAATTCCGGAAGCCTTGTCGGAGGTCTTTGCCCGAAAGGAATACCTCGCGATGCCAGGATTGAGGTGCGAGATGCCTGGCTAGAAGGGTAAAGGCCAGAAGCCCTGTCGGAGGTTTCTGCCCGAAGGGAATGCCTCGAGATGCTAGTTGGGATGCGAGATGCCCAGAATGTGGGGGGGCCGGAAGCCCGGTGGCCATGGGATGGCTGAGTTTGCCGGGAACCCTGTCGGAGGTTTCTGCCCGAAGGGTTGATGATGAGATTGATGATTTGAGAAATGGGTGATGTGGTGATCAAAATTGAAAGATAAAGATGATAATTAACTCATGACATGATGATGCATGATGATGATGGCATGTGATGCGATATGATGATCACCTATGATAATATATGCATGATGATGCATGATGATGATGTATGATATGCATGATGATATGCATGATGATGGTGATAATATGTGATGTGATATGATGATCACCCATGGTATGATATGCATGATGATATGCATGATGATATGCATGATGATGGTGATGATATGTGATGCGATATGATGATCACCCATGGTATGATATGCATGATGATGGAGATGATGATGTGATATGATATGATGATCACCCATGGTATGATATGCATGATGATGATGATGATATGTGATGTGACATGATGATCACCCATGGTATGTTATGCATGATGATATGCATGATGATGATGATAATATGTGATGTGATGATGTCATGATAAGGATGACATGTATGATATAATGATGCCATGATGATGATTATGATGATGACATATGATGATATGATATGCATGATGATAAGGCATGATGATGCATGATAGTATTATGCATGGCTGCAAGGTAAGTTACGCCTGCAATGCATGTATGATTTGTATGATGCATTGAGTGGTTATTGGATCATTTACCTGCTGAGTGGTTGTACTCACCCCTTTTGGGGACCAACATTTCAGATTAGTAGATGGTTTGAGCGGTTGGATATGACCACGGGGAGAAGGATAGCAAAGGAGGGAACCTTTGGACGCCGACACTGGTTGATGGACCTTAAGCATACGATTGTGGGAGGAGATGTCGGTTATCTTTTAAAGTATAGCCGAGTATAGAAACATTGGCATTTCGATGTACTGACTAAAGATGTCCATATGCTTTATGTAAATAAATGTGTCCGGCTTTAACTTATATAAGACGTTTAGTAGGTGTGCATCGATTTTTGAATGTAGGGAAGGGAATTGTTGGATATGCTTCCGTTATATAAATTGCGCAAGGGACCGTTAATAAAAGATGTAAACCCCCATGGTTGTATGGACCCGCTGCAACTAAAAATGGTATCAGAGTGACTTGTTATTTGGGAAAGAAAAAGGAAAAGCGAGCTGTGGTGACTCTAGTGGATCGGGGGCCGTCGAGGGGTGCCACATTCTATGGATAAAACAACAGCTACAAGACTTTGGGATTGAAGACTCATGCACAGAAATCAAATGTGACAACACCAGCGCAATCAATCTCACCAAAAATCCAATTCTTCATTCAAGAGCAAAGCATATAGAAATTCGACATCACTTCATTAGAGATCATATTCAAAATGGAGAAATCTCGATTCAATTTGTTGATTCAAAAAGTCAACTAGCGGATATATTCACAAAGCCTTTGGAGAAAAATCAATTTGATTTTATCCGCTCTAGACTCAACATTTTGAAGCTCGAAGAAGTTAAAGTCTAGAGACTCTCCAACCTTCAGACTCAGAAAGTTGATGACCGTCAGACTCAAATCTCTCAAACTCAAATCTCTCAGACTCAGACGTTGATGACTATAGACTGTAAGTTGTTACTTTATCTAAACTCGAAAAGGTATGATCTTTCGTTCAGTTATTTTGTAGTCTCCGTGAAAATCGAAAAACTTGTCTTTTCAAAAGGATTAATTTTGGCAGTTATTGATTTCGAAAAGAGGTATTCGTACACTTTCCTTGTACCGATTGAACTTCTCCTTTTCAAAACTGAGTTATATATATACAGTTTTCACTTTCAATCTTCAAAACCCTAAAAGCATTCTCCTCTCAATCTGGTTTCTACTTCGAGTTCATCCTCGAGAAAGTTGTCATCTTTTCTTGGGAAAGCAAGCAAAGGAATCTCTCAGCGACAAGAAGGATGTCTTCTTCGAGGAAGTCTTCAAGAATCGCGACAAGGGGACCACAGAGGATGAAGGAGGGACCTACCCATTTCGATCTCATAGAAGAGGAAGAACTATCGAGTCAGCATCAAAACCCGACTCATTCTCCACCACATCACTCAACGCCTTCTACCCCACAAGGTGTGGGTCAACATTCGGAGGAAGAGATAATCGAGGACGCAGACCCAAGCAATGTCGAAAGACAAGGGACAATTACCTTATCCAGGTCTGGTGACCAAGATCTTCAGACACATGAATATTGAACCTCCACACACTCTTTGTGTTCGACCGTGCGATAAGATGGTGGTAGGTTTAAAGATGTTGACAAAGATGCGTCGAAAAAACTTTCTAAGGCAATAGAGAAATTCGAGTGAAGACTCCGAGTTCCGTCTCGCTTCAAAAAGAAAGGGAAAGGAAGCCATTGGTGCCCCATCCAAAAAATGAGAACTCTCATCTTGGAGGATGAAGATGAGGAGGAAGATCTCACAATCACTGCCTTGATAAGGACAAGACGTTCGTTCCCCAATCAACAACATCGAAGAAACAGAGAGAAGAAGAAGAAAAAGACAAGAACAGAGAAGAAGAAGAGCGAGAGAGAAATGAGAAAGAAGCTGAAGAAGAAGGAGAAGAAGAGCAAGAAAAGTCTGCAGCTGAATTGGGAGAGAAGGATACGAAGAGCATGATCATCACTCTTCCCCTCTTGATGTCCTAGAGACAGGGGGAGTTGGCGAGCAAGAAAGGTCCTCACCTCATGCTACCAATAGTGAAGGTCTAAGACAATCTCCAGCAGCCCCAGAAGAATTTCAGGCTTCTCAATTGCCTGAAGAAGGTCACGATACGTCAGAACCAAATCTGCAAGACTATACAAAAGCGCCATCGTCTGCATTCACTCCATCTGAGAAAGCAAATGCTAGTACACAGACGGATAATTCTGCAGATTTTCGTCGTATTATGGATATTCTTCTGGAAATGCGTGGCCAAATCTATGCTCTCGGACTTGTGTGAAATTCAAGCCATGAAGAATGCTGGACAAGCATCTTCGCTACTCGAGGATAAAATGAAAGACCTCGCTCTACAACTTCAAGCCAATGCCAAAGGAGAGGAGGTAACACAACTAAGGGAGGACTTGAAGAGGCTAGAAGGAGTAGTTCAGTCCATGGAAGATTTCCAGATCGTGCGCATTCCCAAGTAGACATGACTCCTTTCTCACCTTTTTAATGATGACAAAAAGGGGGAGAATTAATTTGAACCAACCAACCAACCAACTTTCCAACTTTCTTTAACTTTAAATTTATTTGTGATTGAATATGTTTGTTTATGACTTGAGTAAACTTGGGTGTAAACTTGAACTTGACTGAATTGGCTGTGGATTTAGATGCTTAACTGTTTGCATTTATTTCAAGTATTGTTATATGGTATTACTCATGAAAGACTAACCAATTTTCTGTGGATGCAGAGTCTGGTTGTTTTGTTAAATTTTATGAGATAGCCATATTGCTTGAGAAATGTTTTTGCAGGTCAAAGTGGTTCAAATCTACAGGAAAGTTTTGTCACCATCAAAAAGGGGGAGATTGTTGGAGAAATCGTTCCAGAATATTTTGAAGCTGACAAAACGTTTCCTTCAGTCTAGTCTGGGTATCTGCAGATCGTCTAGTTTAAAGTCTGAAGACTTTCTGACTACCAGACTCAAGATTCAAGACTCAAGACTATTCTCATTGACAGTCTTTCTGATCCAGTGACGAAAGAAATCCAGAGCCGAAGTATATGGTTGAGGATTTAATCCTATCGTCTGGAGAAGATCTTTTTGGTTGGATAAATATAACGGATTCTTTTGTTCGTAACTAGATCAATTGAAGATCCGATGGTCGACGAAGTATTCTTGGAATGTTCTACTCTTGGAAACCAAGATCCTGATTGTATGGGTGAACAGGATTGATGGGCTATCGACAGGTTCCTTTTATAACTCGCATGATCTTCTTGATTGATTCCGTCCAACGGGTAGATTGGAGGAATTCCTTTGGTAAGTGCCAACGGTATGATGGCATAAAGGAGTATAAAAAGGAAGACGTTCTAGTTGTTTGAGTACGTGATTGATAGAAAAATTCCAGAGTCTGAAGCACATTGATTATTAGTCGATACAGTCTAAGCGAAATTGTATACACAGAGAGTGTTTATACTTGGTGATACCTTGAGCGAGTGTGGTAGATAATCTACACCGAGAAATCAAGGAAGATCAACACTGTAACATCTCTTTGTTCATAGTGGAATCCAGCCAAATTGGCTGTCAGTGCAGAAGAGTGAACGTAGGCTTGAATCAAGCCGAACCACTATAAACCGCATGTTTAATTCTCTTTTTCCTTACTTAGTCTTACGTTGATTATTACTTTTCGCAAATCCTTCAACTGTCTAAGTATTGCGCAAGTATACAGAAATTATCAAAAAAAATCTTTGTATACCTATTCACCCCCCTCTAGGTACTCGTACTAGCAATATCAGTTGGTCTTTTGAAGCCTGACCATTTCATTAGGCCCATAGAATTGTCAAAAAGCTACCTTTCTTACATATGCAAATGCTTCTATGAATTTCATTGATTGGCTCTCTTTCTGTTGCTACTCCGCTTGTTTATGTCCGCCATACATCTTCACAGGCCTTTCCCTTGTCATATCATCTAGTTGTCTTTCTTCAGCTATAAGACTGCATCTATTTATGTTATAACTGTCGATGCCATCCCTGAACCTTTTGTTCCCCATACTTGTTTCTCTAGCTGGATTACGTTCAAATGGAGTTGGTCAATTAGTTGACAGGAATATAATTGCATGCCGTCTCCTTTTACATACTCGAGGATAATTCATTTCGAGTTTTCTATTCGGCTCAATGGCAAATTAACTGTGAAATTCTATCAGGATGCATAGGTGGATGTGATGACACTTTTCAACAGTTGACAGAAATATGTGGAACGGGTTCTCGTATGTCAGGTTGGTAAAATTTTTTTGCAAAAGTTACACTTTGCTGAAATCGAAAAAAAAGGATAAAGATGGTGCTTTGGAAAATATTCTTGCTGTAGCATGCCATGCTGCTCATGGGCTTGCATAATCATGGTGTGTTCGTGTGTTTGTATTGGAGTGGATGATTGATTTGAAAAATTCATAAACATTAGTTAAATTTTCTAATAACTTCAATTTACTTTTCAATATTTTGTTTATTAATTGTACTATGATCCTTTCGTTTATGTTTTTTTGGCTTAGTTCTCTATGGCTTGCCTTTTTCTTTTTTGTGTAGCGTAATTTATATTCATCTGTCTTAACTGTACTTTTCATCTTTTAAATTATAATTTATTTCTAACGTGGCTTAACTTTTATAAGAAGTTTGCTTAAGTTTTGGTTAGTTCTTAGAAAACTATGTTTGGTTTTTTGTTCTAAGAGACACCTAGTACACTTACATTAACAAGAGTAGTAGAAAACATGTTCTATTATTTGTCTCTTCTGAATAGTGCATGCCCTTAAATTGTTTAACAGACTCTTCTCACTAATGCACTTTCCTTAGAGAGGGTATTAATGAGGGTACAGAATTTATTATTATCCCCAGTATCTTTGTTTTGACTTCTTGGTTTTGATTTTACATCAAGGATCTCTTTGTTAACATCAATTAGAAATTTGTTAAAGATTCGTGTGCATGTGTATGTCCAAAATGGTAGTTGTTAACTGAGTAAATGGTCTCTTTTTGAAGAAGCTGTTGATTGGTAAAGATAGTCGGTATCTCTCTCTTCTCTGCTTCACTTGTAGGATGTAATTCTGATTCTGGTAATGTAAAAGTTTCTCAAGTAATTGGTGTAGTCATGGAATTTCGTACCTCAAGATTAGTTATTTCCTCATTTTTACAGTTTTCTGCTTTCATGAAAAGGAAGAATTAAGAAAAACTGACCAACCCATTGGTGGCGTCGCTGGTTTCGGATGCAGGCCCCTCCGCAAAGGCCGAAGTTCGAATCCCGGGGGCGTTTCTTGTGGTCTTAAGCGCAGTGTCGTGGTGGTGGGTCCTACGCTAGCACCGCTCCGGGTTTACCTCGCCGGCTTCCGGCTGCACAGGGTTCCTAGATCGCCAAAAAAAAAAAAATTAAGAAAAACTGACATGGACATGATGATACTGTTATGGCATTAGTAAATTGCTAGCTTTAATGTTACACTTATGATGAACCCCTATCATGATCTTGGAATTTATATTACACATGATATATCCAGCAGCAAGAGGAGGAGGGCCCACTCCTTTGTCCAGTTCTGCCCAAAGGAGTAACAGTAGACAGCAGGCTTGCAGCAACTGCCAGCAATTGGGGCATTCTTCCACCGATTGTCCCTCAGTCATTTCTGGCACTCGAAATTCTCGATCTGGCAGAGCAGACCAACAAGATGGTATGCTAGTCAAGTTAATTCTCTCTTTTGTTCAAAGATTAGGAAGGGTGCTGATTCATTTTCTCAAATATGTCTACAACTTTTGTATACCCAGCAAGAGGATTGCAAATAATACGACAACAGGTCAAGAATATCCGATACAATTTATCTTTATCATGGTGTAAGGACTTATAACTCCAAGTTAAAATAAAAAGAAAAATGGAAAAATGAAACAGGTAATGTTTCTCTGGGTCAAATGAAAATTTGCGGCTGGTTTGAAGGCAAGTTTTTTTGAACTTCATGAAGATGTACCTTTAGCATTAGACACACTGAAAAGATAACTCTTATCCCATTTTATTGTTGAATCATATAATCTCTTATTAAAGAAGTAGAAACATAATCTGTTAGCTATCACTGAGGATTAAAAAGGTGGCTAAACACTTATTTTCCATTTCTCCCCGGCACACCTGATGATGTAAGATGATAGGAAGAATTTTAAGGGCCATCAAGAGAAAGCATTGAGTACAATGATTTTGAGCAGTAATTGTTTTAACTTCCGACATATGGAATCTTATTACACTATCTGTATCGAATTCCCAACCCAAGAGAAAGCAGAGAAAACTCTTCTCCCAACTCTCTCCTTGACCAGATGTAGTTGCCGGGTTGCAGTCACTTTCATTGCTGCTTTCATGGCAATATCCAGCACGATCTTGGTCACTCCATATTTTCTATTTTACTATCCTTATTGGTCTCTACATCCTTCTGGTTACACCGGAAGCACTTGGTCCAGTGCTGTCAAATATATTCTCTTGCTTCAGATCGATTCCATCCACAGTTATTTTGAAGATGCAAAATAACTGGATATGTAAATGCAAGTAGTCATTTGCAGTCCGGGACTGGAAATCCGGGTCTCTGCAACTACAACTAGATGTTCCTCAACAAGAATAACTTAATGGTCCTTGATGATTTTAATTGGTGATGGGCTTAAGACCCGTCCACCCATGCTGAGCCCAAAAGGCCCGGCCCACGGGAATAGGGCCCGTGGAAAGGGAGAGGTATAAAAGGGAGGAGAGAGAGAGAGAAATGACATTAGTTGGAAATAACGTACATACGCTTTCTCCTATGCGCTCTCTCTCTCTCCAAAAGGAAAAGGAAACAGTAACGCACAAGGCGAATTTTCTCCTTTCTTCCAAGCAAATTGTCGTCGACGGATCAAACAGGGCCAGTTTCTCTTCCTCTTGTCGGCGTCGGTGCTTAATCTGTGGCTAACAAGGTACGCTCGAATCCATGGTGTGCTTTACGATCAGTAATACGTGTTTTCCCGGGCTTCGTCTTCCGCATTGATTTAGGGCTTCGATTCGGTGTCGAATCCAATTTTCGGGGATCCGTTATTCCCAACATTGGTATCAGAGCCCTAGTTCACGTTTTCCCGACTTGTTTGACGATTTTTTATTGATTTTTCGCAAAAGAAATTCGGCCGTACAGATCGGGGCGAGAAATCCCGACACCTGAGCATTGTTCGGCCTTTTTTTCCGAGTTTTCGTAAGTCGAAATCAAATTGTGATGGCATAGGAAGAAAGGCGACGTCGAGACAAGTCTAGCGATACGTCGAGCGCCACCGGGCGACACCGCACGTGCCCACACAAGCGGCCGGAAGGCGCTGCGATAGTGCTAGTATGAACAAAATAAAGGAGTTAGGGAAGAGATCAAGAACACAAGATTTATAGTGGTTCGGCTTAATCCAAGCCTACGTCCACTCTCCCACGATAACAGCCTTCTTGGCTGGATTCCACTATGCAATCAACAAGAGATTACAACTTCGAGTGCAAACACTTAGTAGTAGATCATACTATCTCACTAAGTCACTCTTTTGGTATTTCTCTCACGATTACAAACGTTTAAGCTCTCAAGAGACAAGTATATGATCGAAAGTCGCTCAGACTTTGGAATTATAAATTCTACGCTCCGTCTCTTACTTGCTCATCGGTCCATGATCTCCTTAAATACTCCTCCACTTCCAAACTACCCGTTGGACAGCATCCCGAGAATCGTCTTCCAATATACCCATTGGACAGCTCGTATCTAGAAGATTTGGTAGCCGTTGAGTGACAAAGGTAAAATCCCAATTTGATTCCGATCGCCCATACAAACGAAATCTTGGTTTCCATAAGTAAAGCTTCTTCGTATAGAAAGTTCTTGTCTTCAATCAAATCAATCTTGATGTGGAATCCAAACCAGATCACTAGCCGTTGTATGATTGGGCTTGAGTTACGATTCATCGTAATCTGGATGTAAAGTCTGATAGCCATAGACTTTACAATCTGAGTCTGTAGACTTTACAATATGAGTCTGTAGGCTTTACAATCTGGGTCTGAACATATCTGCTTCTGAACAGATTTAGCTTTAAGGTCTGTACCTAGTTCACTTCAAAGATAGAGTCTCTGTCTTCCGGTTCGGCTTCAAAGATAGAATCTGTCTTCTAGTTCATCATTCACGTTCAGTCTGGAATTTGTCAGAATTGACAGACTTCTGATGTAGAATAGACTTTGACACCAAAGTTTGGCAGTCTTCGACTTTGAGTCTTCGATTTGGCGTCTTCGACTTTGACACGAAGTCTGGAAATCTTCATAATATGTGTTTCGTTCAGTCTTCTGGACGTTTCTGACTTTGATAAAATCCTTTACATGTTCTATCATCTGCATGGTCTATTACTCAACCATCAAACATGTTAGTAGCCTTTGATTTATTTTGTCATCTTCAAAACATCATAAGGGATTTCCCTAACAATCTCCCCCTTTTTGATGATGACAAAACAATCTCTGAATATGCAGATTTGTAAACATACTTTTAAATCAAAGGATATCAGAAGATAGAAAATAAATTGAGCATAACAATATATAGAAAAATAATTGCAACTCAATATTATGCCATAGATAATATAATATCAACCAATCAGCACATATGCATATTCATATATTCTCCCCCTTTTTGTCATAGTCAAAAAGTGATAATAATAGATTCACGTAGAGAATGATAATCCATATTTTGCATGAATCACAATTTCCAAAAATCAGCTTTTATAAAGTAAGTCGAATATTAAAGATATGCAATGTAGCTCACTTCGATTATATCAGCAAATATCCAATAAAAATCACAGATGCATCATGAAATTCACGTACACTTTTTGTCATAATAAAATGATAATATCAATAAGAGATTTGTTAATGACAAAAGGTAATAAAAGATGCACTAACCGGATTTTTTAGATAAATTCTGACACATTTACCTTTCATTCCATCCATAATAAGATCACGATCAATTCAAAAAGATTTTTCCAAAATTGATCAAAGCTCCCCCTCAATTTGTTGCATTTTTGAGATGATCACGATTCTTTCCCTTTTCTTTTGGATTTGATTTCTCCCCCTGTCATCATGACAATATTTGCGAATAGAAACAATTGTTGCAATTGTCGCAGGAGATATTTTATGATTGCACCAAAATTTGCGTAGATTCGCAATTATCCTTCCCTTAAAGAATTTCCTGCAATCAACTCATTTCCCTTTTTGGTATCCATCAATGTTGATCATTCATTGACGTTAAAGCAAAATATATAATCTCCATAAAAAAATATTCTTTCTTAATTCATCATAACAAAGTACTCAAAGAAAGAATATTATGCACAATGATATTTTGAAAAATAAATTCTCACTTAGTCATAGTACGATAAAATCAGGGAGAATAAAATCATTGAGTATCTAAAAATATCTTGCATCATAAATTAATATCACATAAAACAGATTTTTATTTGGCAAAATATGATAAAATCTGAGATTATAAAATCAAACCAAATAAATTATTTTGTCTTTAAGCATGATAAAAAATGATCACACGTAACAAATCAAATCTCAACTCACAAATCACAAATAAATCATACTATTCTTTCTTCCATAAAGCAAAATATGATCATTATAAAATCTCAATCAACCAAGGATATATCGAATATCAAGCATAATGAGAAATTGAGAAAAAAAAAAATTCCTTACCAAATCCTCTTTCTTCTTTCTTCTTTATATCCTGCAAAAATAACTTATCTTTTCTTTGGTACCCATTTTTTCTTGGGTCCATGAGAGTTAGCAGAATATGTTGCTTTTATCCAATTTTTCTTAATAGGTCTCAAGACTTGAGAAAGATCTTGTTGCCTAAGTCGAGAATTTTCCTTTTTTAGTTCGAAAATCCTTTTAAGAGAAGATTTGAGATTTGAACAAAGCTCATTTATATACTTTGAAACTTTGAGAGGAATTTTTGAATTGCTTACCTCGATTTCCTCATCGGATTCTGAGTCTGTGTCTGAATCAGACTTTGATTCTGAATCTGTGTCTGAATCAGACTCAGATTTTGAATGTGCCATCAAGCATATATTTTCTTGATCATCATCTTCTTTCATGATTCTTTTATGGCCATTATGCTCGTATTGACTTCTTCCATTGAATTTCCTTCCTTTTCTACTCAGCTTTTTAAATTTCTCGACCATAAAGGCAAGTTCTTCATTGTCCATGTCATTTTCTGAGTCTGTTTCATCAAAAACAGCATTAGATATTAAAGCAATGGACTTCTTACCTTCGGGATCTTCATCGTTGAGTTGCTCCACTTCATAGGATTGAAGAGTGCCAATCAATTCATCAACGGAGAGTGGCATAATCCTTTGAGTCTCCCGGATTGAGGTCTTGACATGATTCCAATCTTTTGAGAGACCTCGCAAGAGTTTGTTGACCTTCATCGGGATAGAAATTTGCTGACCTTGATATGCTAAACCATTTACAATTTCTGTAAAACGGCTAAACATATCTCCAATTGATTCTCCTTGCTTCATCTTGAATGATTCATATTTACCGAGCAGGAAGTTTACTTTTGTCTCTTTTACATGATCGGTCCCTTCATATGTAACATGAAGTTTATCCCAAACTTCTTTTGCTGTTTCACATGAAGAGATTCTGTTATATTCAGCAGGAGACAAAGCACAATATAAAGAATAAATTGCTTTTGCATCAAGCGCTTCTCTTTTGGACAACTCCGTCCGAGACATAGGAGCGGGGGGTTTGCTTTCTTTGTCTTTGCCATTCTTATTTGATGTAGACGCAGCAATGGGGTTGATTCCTCTTTCCACAACATCCCATTGTAAGAGATCTCTGGATCTTAGGAATGCTTTCATTTTGTTCTTCCATACGTTGTATTCCTTTCCATCAAAATATGGTGGCCTTGTGTTGCTTTGCCCTTCCATAAGTCCTGGAGCCAACATACTAGCCATGGATCTTTGACTCTGAAGTAAAACACTTCAAACAAAGTGAGTACACGAGCTCTGATACCAATTGATAGTGCTAGTATGAACAAAATAAAGGAGTTAGGGAAGAGATCAAGAACACAAGATTTATAGTGGTTCGGCTTAATCCAAGCCTACGTCCACTCTCCCACGATAACAGCATTCTTGGCTGGATTCCACTATGCAATCAACAAGAGATTACAACTTCGAGTGCAAACACTTAGTAGTAGATCACACTATCTCACTAAGTCACTCTTTTGGTATTTCTCTCACGATTACAAACGTTTAAGCTCTCAAGAGACAAGTATATGATCGAAAGTCGCTCAGACTTTGGAATTATAAATTCTACGCTCCGTCTCTTACTTGCTCATCGATCCATGATCTCCTTAAATACTCCTCCACTTCCAAACTACCCGTTGGACAGCATCCCGGAGAATCGTCTTCCAATATACCCATTGGACAGCTCTGTATCTAGAAGATTTGGTAGCCGTTGAGTGACAAAGGTAAAATCCCAATTTGATTCCGATCGCCCATACAAACGAAATCTTGGTTTCCATAAGTAAAGCTTCTTCGTATAGAAAGTTCTTGTCTTCAATCAAATCAATCTTGATGTGGAATCCAAACCAGATCACTAGCCGTTGTATGATTGGGCTTGAGTTACGATTCATCGTAATCTGGATGTAAAGTCTGATAGCCATAGACTTTACAATCTGAATCTGTAGACTTTACAATATGAGTATGTAGGCTTTACAATCTGGGTCTGAACATATCCGCTTCGAACAGATTTAGCTTTAAGGTCCGTACCTTCAGTTCAAAGATAGAGTCTCTTTTCGTTCAGCCAAAGATAGAATCTGTCTTCTCGGTTCATCATTCACGTTCAGTCTGGAATTTGTCAGAGTTGACAGACTTCTGATGTAGAATAGACTTTGACACCAAAGTTTGGCAATCTTCAGACTTTGAGTCTTCAATTTGGCAGTCTTCAGACTTTGACACAGAAGTCTGGAAATCTTCATAATGTGTTACGTTCGGTCTTACGGACGTCTTCGACTTTGATAAAATCTTTTACATGTTCTATCATCTGCATGGTCTATTACTTAACCATCAAACATGTTAGTAGTCTTTGATTTATTTTGTCATCTTCAAAACATCATAAGGGATTTCCTTAACAGCCGCGCGTGGGCGCGACGCGCCCGGAAGCGCTAGATTGCCCAGCGCGTGCGGCACACGCGCCGGTCGGCGAACCGGCGCGTGCACGCCGCCCGGCGGACGAACCGGCACACGCGAGTCCGCGGACCGACGCGTGCGACGTCACGTGATGACGTCATCGTGACGTCATCCAACGGTCGATGAATCGCTCGGATGACGCACCGATGACGTCATCGCCGACGACGACGTTCGCCGGGCGGTCATTGGCCGGCGACCCGACCGGCGATCCGACCCGACCCGACCCGAGGATGTCGGCACGCGCGCCGCACGTGTCGGCTGACGTTTGCGTGACGTCAGCCCGCGCACACGTGCGGCACGTGCCGTTGGTTCGCCCAAACCGGCCCGACCGGTCCGACGACCAACGACCATTGACCGTTGACCGACGACCGTTGACCGTTGACCGACGACCGTTGGCCGTTGACCGTTGACCAAAAAAAAAAAAAAAAAGAGGAAAAGAATGTGTTTCTTTTTCAATTAAGTTTATGTGGATTATAATGTGATCCCTTATTTGTTCTGCATTTGTTGCAGGAACTATGCCTCCCCTAAGGTTGCGCACACCTATTCACGCAGTTACCGATGAACAAAAGGAAAGGCTGTCTAAGTTGATAGCTGAGCTGACTGATCATCGATGGGAGAGAGGTGACTTAATTGATCACGTCCTTGAAGTCAACGGGAAAATTCAACAGGTCATATAGAATGGTCGTCCTATATTACAGTCAGAGATGATGCGATTTTTCATAAACACTCTTCCACCTGAATGGCAAGATGTGTTGAATCGCATATGGGATGTCAACGGAGCTGCTTCCTATAAGAAAATAATGATGGATTTTGTAAATGAATATTACTGTATTGTTTCAAGGGAAAAGATCAAGAAATTGAACAAAAGAAGATGTTTCCCGATTAGGTGTCTTGACTTGGTGTTAGTTGTATTGGCTGATATATATTAAGTGTGCTTTGTGGACAACTTAATGTAATGATAACTACCTAATTGTGTTAATTGAAAACATTATTGTTTTATTGGATGTCTATTCTATGTTGCTTTCTGTTATTGCTGGTTGCTGTGGGTAATTAGCTGTGGGTAGTTTTAGAAGTTTTTGTAACTTCATAGAATTGATTTTGCATATGACAATCATATTAATGATAGTTTTAAGTTAGGATTTTTGGAGGATGATTGGAAACGTAGTAACCTTTTGATTCTGAAGCCTTACTTGAAATTATTCATTAATATAATGAGTCTATATAAATAGGGATGCATAAATGATAGGCATTAATAATTCGTGCATATTTGTCTGATTTGTTCAGATCAATGGCTTCAGCCACAAAGAGCATAGTTGCCGAGCTGAATAAAGGTGAAAAGCTCAATTGAGACAACTATGAAATTTGGCAAATGAAAATCCAATATGTGCTGGAAGAGCAAGAAGCACTTGAGGCTCTTATCATAACCATGGTAGAACCTGAAAAGGGAATCACTGCACAGCACAAAAGAGACAAAGAAGCTTTTTCTGCGTGGAAAAGAATGAACTCTCTAACTCGCATCACGTTGCTGAGCAGCATGAAAAATGACGTCATGCGAGAGTTTCGGTGTTTTGACAATGCCAAGGAAATGTGGGAGGCATTGGCAGCTAGATTTGGTCATACTTCGGTGACTAGACTGAGGCAGCTCACTATCAGGTTTGACTCTTATAAGAAGCCTCATGGTTAGACCATGAAGCAACATCTTAGAAAGATGTCAAATGTGATAACTGAGCTGAGAGATGCTGGCCATGTCCTCACAGATGAGCAGCAAATGCAAGCAGTGATTCGTTCCTTGCCTCAGAGTTGGGAGCATATGAAGGTGCACCTAACCCATAATGAAAATATCAAAACCTTTGAGGATGCAATGCGTAATCTTGAGCTAGAAGAGGACCGCCTGTTAGCGGCTAAGCCGGATGCTAAACTCTATCATGCTAGTTCTAGCTCAAATGGAGCTTCGAGCTCCAAATGCAAGCGCCTTAACTGGTTTGATAAGGGGAAAGGCAAGGAAGAAGCAGGTCTTTCAGGGAAGAAACCCAAATTTAACCAACATGGAAGAGGGAAGCGTCCTCACATGAAAAAGCTTGCAAGGGTGAAATGCTACAACTGTGACAAGAAGGGTCACTATGCTCGCGACTGTCGTGAGCCAAAGAAGGTATGCACCCCTTGTACTTTTCAAAACTTTGCTTATGTGTCGAGTTCTGTGTTCTTAACTGAGTCTAATCCTTTGTGTACTGTGGATTCAGGAGCGACGGACCATGTAATGAAGGATAGAGGATCCTTCGTGGAATTCCGACGAGTATCAACTGGAACTAAGTGGATCTATGTGGGAAACAACTCCAGAGCTGAAGTGAAAGGAATTGGCACATGCCAACTGAATATGCGTGGTGGACGCACTTTGTTCCTTCATGATGTGTTGTATGCTCCGGAGATTCGTCGGAATTTAGTGTCTGTATTAGTGTTGGTTAAATTAGGTTTTAATATGAACTTCTATAGTAGAGGTGTGAATTTATTTTTGGATACAAATTACTATGGTTGTGGTTATTTTCTAGATGGTTTTATTATATTAGATATTGATTATGTTAATGCTAATGTTTGTTATTCCCTTCTCACGTCTCCTAATAAATATGATAATGATGTGAATGTGTGGCATGCTAGACTTGGTCACATTGGCCAACAGCGTATGAATAGACTAGCCAAAGAGGGCTTGTTGGGCAATATTGAAAAAGTCGATTTGTTCATATGTAAGCATTGCCTAGAAGGGAAAACGACAAGGAAACCATTTGGGAAAGGTAAAAGAGCTAAATTTTCTCTGCATTTAATCCATTCTGATTCTGTGGTCCAATGAATGTGAGAGGAAGGCATGGGGCTATTTATTTCATCACTTTTATTGATGATTACACTCGATTCGGATATGTCTATTTGATTTCTCATAAATCTGAAGCAATAAGTTGTTTTAAAAGGTTTATGAACCTGGTAGAGAATCAATTAGACAAGAAAATAAAAGCATTGAGATCCGATCGAGGTAGAGAATATTTATCTGATGAGTTTAGAAAATTATGTGATGAAAAATGAATAGAAAGACAATTGTCTATTCCATATACTCCTCAACAAAATGGTATTGCGGAGAGAATAAACAGAACCCTATTTGAAATGGTTAGGTCCATGATGGCGCATGCTAACTTACCCATCACCTTTTGGAGTGATGCATTGTTAACTGCTGCCTATATACTTAACCTAGTGCCTTCCAAATCAGTTACTTCCACTCCATATGAGTTATGAACAAGTAGAAAACCGGACTTAAATTTTCTTAAGCCATGGGGTTGTGCTGCCTATACACATGAGTCCTCTCACAAGTTTGGGATATTGGGTCCCAGAGGAAAGAAGAGTATTTTCATAAGATACTCGGAACACTCGAAAGGGTATGTGTTTATTGGTGAGTAGGAAAGTAGGAGTATAACTGAATTTGAATCACGAGATGTCACATTCTTAGAGGATGAGTTTCCTAAGAAGGGCGAAATAGGGGAAGATCACTCCCTATTTGAGACCTTGGATCAAGATAATGATATTAGTGGAGTTCATCCAAGTGGGAGCATAATAGGGAATGATGTGCAAAGTGTACAATCTCCCATACGGCGAACAAGTTGCCAAAGTATTCCCCGTCGACGTTTTGACATTGAAGGGGAAACTTTTATGGTTGCTCCACAAGATGAGGATGAGCCAAGAAATATCAATGAGGCTCTAAATTGCCCTAGTAAGGAAAAATGGATTCATGCAATGGAAGAGGAAATGGAGTCAATGAAATAAAATCAAGTCTGGGAACTGGTTGATCTTCCAAAAGGACGCAGAGCTATTGGGAACAAGTGGGTCCTCAAAATAAAGCGAAAGGCTGATAGCTCGATAGAAAGGCATAAGGCTCGCCTTGTGACGAAGGGGTATAATCAACAGGAAGGAATTGATTATGAAGATACGTTTTCTCTTGTAGTAAGATTTACCTCGATTCGCATTATTCTGGCAATAGTGGCTAGTCTGGATCTTGAGTTACATCAGATGGATGTAAAGACTGCTTTCCTCAATGGAGAATTAGAGGAAGAAATATATATGGAACAACCTGCTGGTTTCATAGTGAAAGGCCAAGAAGAAAAAGTATGTCGACTTTTGAGGTCGATATATGGTCTTAAGCAGTCATCAAGACAATGGTATATACGTTTTCATAATGCAATAATGGCATATGATTTTAAAATGATTGATGAGGATCATTGTGTATATATCAAAAGATCCAATGGTCAATTTGTGATCATATCATTGTATGTTGATGATATACTGATTGCCGGAAGTAATATGGAGTTGGTTAATACTGTCAAGTGATGGTTGTCTTCTAACTTTGAGATGAAGGATATGGGTGAGGCTGCATACATTCTTGGAGTTAAGATTTCGAGAGATCGTTCGAAGAGATCGTTGTCTATTTTGCAAGAAACCTATATAAATAAGGTTCTTGAACGATTTCGTATGCAAGACTGTAAACCCATAGACACTCCTATTGCAAAAGGTGAAGGATTGAGCCATAGACTGTGTCCGGGGACTCCACAAGAGAAGGAACAAATGAAACATGTTTCTTATGCTAGTGCTGTTGGGAGCTTGATGTATGCTATGATGTGTATAAGACCCGACATATGTTTTGCAGTTGGAATGGTGAGTAGATACCAATCCAACCCAGGTCCAGCACATTGGAAAACCGTCAAGAGAATACTGAGGTATCTGAAGGGAACTGCTGATTTCAAGTTGAATTACCAAGGAAAGGATCTGCGACTTGAAGGCTATTCGGATGCTGATTGGGGAGGAGATTTAGATGAAAGAAAATCTACCTCTGGATTTGTTTTTTTACTGAACAATGGCGCCATATTATGGAGCAGTAAGAAGCAAACGTGTATAGCCTTGTCCACGATGGAAGCTGAGTTCGTGGCATTATCAGCAGCGGTACAAGAAGAAGTTTGGCTTAAGAGATTTTTGGATCATTTAGGTGTTATTGAGAAAGCTGCAAATCCATTATTGGTTAACTGTGATAGCCAAGCAGCTATAGCATACACCAAAGATCCAAAATATCATGGCAAGACCAAACATATAGATACCAAGTATAACTTTGTGAAAGATATGGTTGCACGAAAGGATGTGAACTTACAGTACATATCTACGCATAGAATGGTAGCAGATCCTATGATAAAGCCAATACATAGAGATGTGTTTTGTGGTCATGTAAAATCTCTAGGATTGCGTAAAGTCTGATGTACTGAATTGTAATTTCCCTGAGTTGTTCACAATTATGAACTAGTGTTGTTTCATTATTAATGCCTATGAATCTTTGTATGATATTTATGCATCTTAATGCTCAGTGTATTATTTTAAGTTGAGAAGTATGTCGAACAGATATAAGATTAGCC
The DNA here is from genome assembly GCA_016097485.1 of Eucalyptus sideroxylon x Eucalyptus melliodora. Classification (NCBI taxonomy): domain Eukaryota; kingdom Viridiplantae; phylum Streptophyta; class Magnoliopsida; order Myrtales; family Myrtaceae; genus Eucalyptus; species Eucalyptus sideroxylon x Eucalyptus melliodora. Next base: position 68,312,605 of record CM027831.1, on the reverse strand, counting down.
CACTCACACGGGTAATCGCCTCTGTTTACTGTATGATAAATAGAGATGAGACTGTTTTTAAGCTTATTATCTAGGTGATAATCGAGAGCTCAAGCTTAAAATACGTATGTCGCCTTAACTGAGTGTTAAGATGAGGACATAATACTTACTATGTCCGAAAGTAAAATACCCCACATATTTTACTTTATCTGTCTAAAATGCCAGATGTGAGTTCTGATGAATTTTGTGATTTAGTAGATACATGAACTCAAGTTAGACATTAGGTATGTCTGAACTATCATATGTACGGTATTGAAAGGTGTAGACATACGCTCCATGGGAAAGGAGTTAATACCGTAATACGTATTTCATACTACGTATGCATGAGACGACCAATAAGAGTGACAAAAGGTTTGATCTCAACTTTTATGACGTGTGAGACTCTTGAGGAAAAGAGTTCCTTAATTTTTAGTCCCCTCAGGACTCTTACTTATTCTTAAGATTTCTATTTAGTGTTTGCTATCTTAGGGTATTGCCAATGGTCATGAGATGATTCGATCTAATGGGGCATTTCTAGAAAAGCAAGCTGGACTGAAATTGAGAGTTTGAAGGAAAGAGGAAGATCGATTTTGGAGAATCACATTATGGTTTTGTATTCACTGGTCGACCAATTATGACTGTCTTTGTGATAATTATAATTGTGAATAAAATATATATATCATATTTAAAAGAGATCAAGAGAGATATAAAATGTGATCGATCGATCTAGGATACTACATACTAAATCTACTCGGAGTATGACGCCCATTATGAGCTGCTATATATTCCTAACAGATGTATAGCAACGAGCTCTCAAAGTATGTTGGTCGCACGGATTATTCACCAGTATGAATGTTGAAGAGAGGTAAAGAGAATCCTGTTCGGTCCACCATGTGCGAGTGGGAGATGATAATTTTAATTGGTGATGGGCTTAAAGCCCGTCCGCCCATGCTGGGCCCAAAAGGCCCGGCCCATGGGAATAGGGACCGTGGAAAGGGAGAGGTATAAAAGGGAGGAGAGAGAGAGAAATGACATTAGTTGGAAATAACGTACGTACGCTTTCTCCTATGCGCTCTCTCTCTCTCCAAAAAGAAAAGGAAACAGTAACGCACAAGGCGAATTTTCTCCTTTCTTCCAAGCGAATTGTCGTCGTCGGATCGAACAGGGCCAGTTTCTCTTCCTCTTGTCGGCGTCGGTGCTTAATCTGTGGCTAACAAGGTACGCTCGAATCCGTGGTGTGCTTTACGATCGGTGATACGTGTTTTCCCGGGCTTCGTCTTCCGCATTGATTTAGGGGTTCGATTTGGTGTCGAATCCGATTTTTGGGGATCCGTTATTCCCAACAGTCCTCAAAGAAGCCATTGCGACAGGAGTTGCCGTGATATACTGATTGCTAATTGTGCATTTATGATGTGAATTCTTACATTGTGCCATCCAGTTAGAACTTCCGCCAAGTTGATAAATGCTAATTTGGTGCATCTGAATGCAGGAGGGCTGTCAGTTTTTTGTAATACTTGTGGAGCATCATGTCCTATGCGAACTGCTAACACCACAAATAACAAAGGACGGAAATTTTACTCATGTCAGTCAAAAGGATGCAATTTCTTCGTGTATGAATCTACTTACTATCTGCACGATCCATCTTTCATCTTCAGTTCCAGTTGGATCACATTATATGATACTTTATCCCATCACTCTCCCTTACCTTGTTTTTGTTTACCTATTGTCATAGAATCCTCCCTTTGTCCATCAGTTTTTAAGTCTTGAGGACTTTTTCCCAATGTCCAATGTGTAGGTGGGAGGATAGCCTTCAAAATGGTGGAGGAAGACATGGTGCAAATGGAGGTGCCAGTAACTCAAGAGCTCGTTCCAATAGCTTGGGTGGCCGTGGAAGGGGTGGACGAGGTGGTAACAACGCCACCAATGGGACTTTTGTTTCTGCGACTGGTGACCCCCTTACCGGAAGATGTTATGTTTGTGGAGATCCTTCACATTTTGCAAATGCCTGTCCAAATCGATTTACTTGATGCCTTCCCCTACATGAATCTCTAGCTGCCTAGTTTTTTTCAATGTTTAAAATCCAAGCGAAGGCAAGAACTTTATTTCTGTATGGGTTTGGAAGGTTAATATATTTATTTCTGTATGGGTTTAGATCTAGGTAAGTCTTTGTTTCTAACAACAATTTTTTTCGTTCTGAGATGTAAATAGGATTTATGGACAAAGCATCTCCGAGGAACAGATGGAGAATGTCTAGCTGCTGGTTAGGTGAGTTCTTGTTTGGAGGAGCTTGTCTGTATCAGTGTTTTCTTGACGGAGTTCAACCACAATCGCATTTGTCTAGAAGTGATTTTTTTGGTATAAACAGCTTATCCATGTTGGGAAGCTGCCCTAACCAGGACGAGATGATTAAATTTCCAAACACCTAAGCATCTAATTGTAAGCCTTGAGCAAACATGCAGCAGACACAATCAATTCTCATTACATAAACGGTCATCACTGTATATTACTGAGGATGATTTATGGAACTCTGACGAAACTTGATTTTTGCTTTTACACTTCATCATTATCATCGTGGTTGAGCTCAAGAGAAATTAGATTCTTCTAGTAGTGTTGTTGCCTTCAGCAAAATCACATCACAGCGCATTACAACATGAAATGGAGTCTTCTGCTTTCTTGTGTGAAACTTTGATTAAACCAGGTTCTGCCACGTTAAAGGAGCGATCCAAAATAACGATAAAGGTTTATTTGTTATGCATTCTCTCTATTTTCAATTGTACAAGCCGACCATGTGTAGGACATGCAATGGATGTCCCACCAAACCTAAGAATGTGTGCTCCCACCACCTAATTACATAATGCTATCTGCTCACATTGTACGTTAATTTCTTTTACAATAGCCAATATTAATGTCAACAACACATTTCTAGCCCAACAGATCAAAGAAAGTTTCCGATGCCTCTTGTTGGAGTATCCATCCGGCGTTAAGGCTTCTCGTGTCTGCTGAACAAAAGCACAGGAACAACTAGCAAATAAAGCTCGTCTATGTCTCTGTCAATTGTAGCTGCTCAAACATTCTTTATAATGATTTTGACCGCTTAGAAAAGTTGTTTGGTGTTAAAGTTTCATGAAATTGGAAACAGTCGAAGCTGTGCTTTTATAGTGGGAAATTATTGGTGAGTTTGGTTTAGTTCATGGCCTTTTGGCATGTTACAAAGTCAACGATCATCTCTGAGGCGAATTCAGGTTACTGTGAAATTTCAAGTTCAAGGCTGACAATGAAAGGCTTCATTCGATTTTTCATGTTTAATTACTATCTACAAGATGTCATGAATGTGACTGATCCATACATCATGTTATTTATGCGGTTTGATTGTATATCTTTTTAAAATCCATTCAAAACATAATTTGACACAAGAAAAGGAGAAAAAGCAAATATCTCCATAACTTCTGCCGCAGCTGATCATACAAATTGTAAAGTGAAAATTTTCACAAAACGAGCCATTGAGATAATACTTATTATAATCATACTAAGTATTATCTTTATGTTAGGATTTTATCAGGGATATACAACTTTAGCGCATTATCAACATCATTCCTTCCCCTATTCTCCTTAAAGAAGCAATTATACGTTGCAGCACATGGACTCACCCCATTCCTCACCATCTCCTCAAGCAACTCCTCAGCATCCTGATCCTCTCGCATGAACAGAGAAATTTTAAGACAGTATATGCCACAGGCTCAAGTTAATTCCCCTCTCCTTCGTCATCTTCATTTTATCGAGCAACAACCGCAGCTTATGTACCCTACCATACACGTGCGTAACAATGGAATAACTAGTCCTGTCAGGCTCGCATTTCACGAACACCTTATCCGCAGCTCTCAACATCCTCTCGACCCTCACATCCGGATGCAATCTCGCTCTCCTACAAATCCCATTCAACAAAACATCGTACGTCGCCAGATAAGGCTCGACCCCTCCCGAATATGTCTATCCTGCCAATCTTGCACCACCTATAAATCAAGATTGTATACATTTTAGCATCTAAAGGTCAAAAGCTCCACAAGACTTCCTCCTGTGAACAATCTCCACAGCCACTTTCACGCACCCATACTTACAAAGCCTGTCAAGCACAGTAATCATTATTACCTGCTCCAGGCTCAAGAAAGCTACCCATGTCGTCGACGCACGTGCGGCCTGATCGCGTGAGCCTGGTAGCTGTCAACCTTCGTATGAGAATAAAGAAAGTCGGGGTCACTTCATATTTTCTCTTTAACTATCCTCATTGTGAACTCCATATCCTTATGTTTATATCGAGAGCAACATGGTCCAATTTCCTGTGGTACCTGCCTTCACAAATTGCTGAAAATGGCGAATAACAAAGGACGGAAGTTTTACTCATGTCAGTCAGAAGGGTGGAATTTCTTTGTGTGTGATTCTACTTCCAAGTCTGCTTGGTCCATCCTTCATTTTCAGCTCCTGTTGGGCCACGTATTATAAGTCATTGATCCTGTTTGTTATATTGTGTCTCAACTTTGAGCCCGTTAGATTAATACGCATAAGTTTGGCCAATAACAAAGTTCAAGGGAGACTTTGTGATGTCTTCGAATTTTCTTGTTCCGGCATTAATCCCATCTCTTCGTGCGTATGCGTAGAAGGAAGAAGCCAAAAGCTGCATGGGGTTTTATTCTTCAAGCATGCAAGCAAAGGAAGGGATCAACAATATTCTATATTAAATAAAGAACCCACCACCTGCTGCATGCACATGGCCATGCACGTAGAAAACTTGGTCAACACTTGTAGGCGCCGAATTCCCTCTCTCACGGTTTCTCTTTTGTGGGTTTCTCTTGTTTTTATTGATAAAGAAAGAGGGATGGCAGAATAAAGAAAGAGAGAAGGCAGAAGCTATTCTACGTGTGTGTCAGTGCATGATGGTCATACGCTTGCTTCTCTCCATGAACAAGAAATTCGAAGTCGGCCGCCCACCTCAGCTCACGGTTATCTTCAAGGATCATAGGCGCACGTTTGTTGACTCTCTTCCGCCTCATTAAATGCTTGCCCATGCACATGCACGATCCGAATGCATGCCTTCAAATATGGTGGGCGTTCGGTGCCGATTGCGGCTTGTCTTGTGGGCGCCTGCGCTGCAGTATTTAATGAGGCCATTTATTTTTCATTTGTTTTGTCTTGTCCTCTGCCGTTCTCCCTATATAAGGAGAAGACGTCCGAAGATGCAATGAGAGTAAACACAAAAGAGCTCGGCAGAGAGCGAAAGAAAAGAGCTTCACAGTGAGCGAGAGAAAAGAGCTCGAGAGAGAGAGTGAGAGGCTTGAGCTCAGAGAGGTTTTGTGCTGAAGTTGAGTACAGTGAGTTGAGTTGTTAAACATCGTGGGTATCGGGTATAAAATAGGGCTGGGAAACACTTGAGTACATGTGTGTGATTGTAATCCTGTAATTCTCCGATTTATAGTGGATTGATTTGCTGGCTCTCCCCGTGGATGTAGGTTCCGACATTCGGACCGAACCACGTAAATTTCTGGTGTCTTGTCCTTTTATTGTTCCTCGTTTTATTTCGATCGATTTCTATAGCTCCCGACATAATTGCAAAATACACGATCCGCTTCCGCTGCAACGCCGATTTATCAACACTGTTACTGTCTATGATCTGCATTAATTAGGCAAATTATATGCAAATAGTATCATATTGGGATGAATAGACTTTGCGTTGACAGGGATATGGTGAAGAAACAGATTGTACCTTTAGTTTTCCTTCTTTCATCTATCTACTCTTTCTTTTGTTTTTATTTACTTCTCGTCATAGAATCCTCCTTTTATGTATCGCTTGTTGTAGCCCAAGAACTTGTTCCAATTCCAATGTGTAGGTGGGAGGATAGCTTCAAAATGGTGGAGAAAGACATGGTGCAAATGAAGTGTCGGAGCTCATTCCAATAGTGTGGGTGGCCGTGAACAGAAGTAGACGAGGTGGTAACAACGCCACCAATTTAGACTTTCGTCTCTGCGACTTGTGAGCCCGTTACTGGAAGATGTTATGTTTGTGGAGATAACTTCATATTTTGCAAATGTCTGCCTAAATCGATTTACCTAAGGCCTTCCCCTGCATGAAACTCTAGCTAGCTGCCTAGTCTCCTTTTCCAGGTTTGATCCAAGCTAAGGCAGAAAGTTAAAGATTGTGGTTTGGAAGATGTGTATATTTATCTCCGTACTTGGTTTCAGATCTGGGTAAGCCTTTGTGTTTGTGACGAGAATTTTGTCGATCTGATTTCAAATAGGATGTACGGTCAAAGCATTTCCAGAGTCTGGCTGCTGCTTAGTCGTGTTGAGAAAGCTGCCTTAACCATTAATGTCGTGATAAATTTCTGAACAGCTAAGCATTTATTTGTAAGCCTCGAGCAATCATGCAATAGATACATCAATTCTCATTATAGTAATCACTGTATATTACTTAGGATAAATTACAGAATATTTCCATTGAAACCATATTTCTACTTTCACGCTTCATCATTATCATCACCGTTATCATTGAACTCCAGATTATAAATATTAGATTCTTCATCTAGTACTGTAGTGAACTTCAACAAAATCACATCACGGTGCATTACATCAAGTGGAGTCCTCTGCCTTTCTCTGCAAACCTTGATTACACAAGGTTCTGCCATGTTAAAGGAGCATTCCAAAATAACCTTGATGGTTAACTTATTGTGCATTCTCTCTATCTCAGAGTGAACAAGCGGACCATATCTAGGATATACGATAGATGACCCAGAGAACCCTGACCAAAAGGGTGCTTCCCCCACCTAATTACATATATTATCCATTCCCAGTATACATTGACTTCATATATAATAGCCAATGTTAATGTCAACTAAACATCTCAATCTCAACCGGTAACGGAGTTTCCTATGCGTCTCTTTGGAGTATCTATGTGGTGGGGACGCTTCTTGTGTCGGTTGAACATATACACAGGAACCCAGCACCCTGCCACCACAAGTATATAACCCAGGAACGTAAAGAAGAGATAAGCATCCCCATGATTTACTAATGGTAAATTACTAATGAGTCTAGTGTAGTAGTTCATCAGGAGAAAGAACATAGATAATCTAAGCATCAATGTGCAAGGAAGTCCAAGTGAAATGTCGAGAATTGTGCATGCAGAGGTCAGAAATGCCGCGGTATTATATCCCAAGAAGAGGTACAGACAGAGTCCGCTCATGATCATTTTTCCAGCAGAGTGCGGTTTTCCTTCTCTACCAGCAGTTGCAGTGTAGGTGGCTGTTGCAGTGGCCGTGGTGGTGTTTGGTGAGTAATCGTCTTGCCAATATCCTCCCGGAGGACTAAGAACAGCTTGGTACGTGGCAGCCGCAACCAGACCAGCCACCACAAGGATCATGTCACGAGGTGATTTAGTGTTGCTGCCGTTTCCAAGGACATTTAAGAATCTGTCCTGCAGTTCGGAGAAGGTAAGTTGCTGACTCAAGTGATCGGAAAGCCCTGTGACGCCAGAGAGGCTTGAAGCTCGTTTTGCATTGGCATTGCGCAGGATTTTTCCCACTTCTTCCTTGTTATGATGCTGAGATCGCTCATAAAGGTCTAGAGCAGTAAATTTATCAAAATTCTTTGCGTTCACATTCAGACGCCCAATCAGCAATTTGATGACCTTCCCATGAACAAAGCACACAGCCGCTTGTTAACAAAAGATCATTTTTTTCGTGATCATGGTGTCCCAAACAAGAATATAAAGTAATCGTGATAAATATTAATAAAAGACTAGTACCTACACCAAAAGGAGAAACCAATAACAGTAATAGCGATAATCACAGGGATGTACCTCAGGCTGATACGTGAGGGTAGCAATATGCAAGACGGTATTGCCATCCTCGTCATTCCAATTCAGTATCTCTTCCATCTTGACTCGCATCAGCCATCCAACCAATACCTTGACCGACCTAAGGTTGCCATTTTTCACGGCAACGTGAACCGCTGTCTCGCACCTGCTCGTCAAGTCCTCGATGGACGATGGGCAGGCGGAGAGGAACTCAGCCAAGAGCTCGTCCGCCTCAATCTCAGCCGCGTAATGCAACGGAGTAACCCTCCCTCTCCCTTTGACCCTGATCAAGTCCACGTCGACGGTCATCAATGCTCTCACCGTCTGAACCTGACCGTTTTGCAAGGCCAAGTGCATCGGGCTCAGCCCGAGATGGTTGAGTTTACGAGCGAGCGATGGCCTGAGAGTGGCAATTTCCATGGCGAATAGCGTTTCCCCTGCACATGCAGACATATGCAAAGGGGTGTTAGCGTACGGCGTTTCGTCTGTTCGCTGGAGAATGTGCGGATTACTGGCTAGGCGCGCATAGAGCTTGTCGATGTCCCCATCTTCGGCCGCTCGCTGCAGCTGCTCGTCCATGCTTTATAATGATTCGAGGACTGAGAATAAACTTGTTTGGTGTTAAGTTTCTTGAAACCGGAAGTCGTAAGTAGTTGCCCTTTTATAATGGAAAAATCAGAAATCTTATTTGTGACTTGGTTTTAGTTCGGCTGGGCACATATAATAATATCTTTTGATATCTGGGTATTTTTTTAATGATGATTGGCCAGTAGATGGCCATTTGGCACGCTACCATTCGAAGATCTTGTATAGGAGAATTGAGGGCTACTACGAAAGCAAGAGGTTCAAGTCTGACATAAGGCAACTACGAGGGTTCGCTTTAGTGGCCACCCTTCCAACTTGGAAGGGATAGGTGGGGGGTTCAAATCCCTACATTCTCAAAATAGATTGGGGTGGGGACAATTTCATTTCAGGAGTGGGTTTCAACTCCCACATCTTGCAAGGAGACAGGGCAAAAGTCTGAGAGTGAGTATTAGAGTAGGATCAGAGTAGGACTGACAAAAAAAAAAAAAAGTCTGACAGAAGGTTTCATTCGATTTCCATTTTAAATTTCTATCCATAACACGTCATGAGCACAACCGATCTATACGTCACAATATGAACACCGGCTTGGCCGCACATTCTTCTGAACTCTCTTTCAGAAGACAATTGAACCCTAGAAAAGGACAAGAAGAAAATTTTTGGGAACGCACCAAATATCTTTAGTGTGCTACAACCTATTATTAAGATTGTTACGTGAATTTTTTCACAAAAATGAGTTATTTGAGATTAGGAATGAATAGTTCCAAATTCCGTATAAGTTATACCTAAAACTTGAAACCTACTCGTTTGAATAGATTTCTCATTTTTTAAAACTTAAAACCTACCATACATATCATAGAACTTAGAACTTACCCCATCACAAATTTCATGGTATTTACTCAAGTTTCACCTATATTACTAATTGAACGATTACAGTGAATTAAAACTTTTAATAATCACCATTTACTTCTACAATTCACTGACCATAACTTATATTAAGACAAACAAAAAATATTACTATTAATAAAGTATAAATTTTAATAATAAAATAAAAACTCAACTTAGTGCTTCTACATTATAAATTCATCATCAAACAATACGGAAATTGTAGAATTGCGCAAAGACAAGGACCAAGCAAAACATTAAAACTGGTTTTAGATTTTAGGTTCCGGGTTTCAGGTTCTAAGTTTCTCTCGCTAAGAACTTGAAACCCACTTGTCAAAATAGATTTACTATTTTTTGGAACCTAAAACCTACAGGTTTTAAGTGGTATAGTTCTCAGATTCCAGGTTCTATTTTAGAACCATACTCACCCCTAATTGAGACTATACTTACTATCATTGTACTACTACTAAGTAATATTTTATGATGGGATTTTATTAGTAATATTAGGATCCACCCATATTCAAAATCTTTGCTCTGAAATCGAGGATATACATCAAATCTAGTTTGTCAAATAAGAGTTTGGATCAAGTACATTTTTTATCACTTTATTCATGGACTTGAAAATGTGTAGACCTTACTTCCAAAGGGACAAGGTAAAGAAAGAATATAACTGCATGGATATAAATCTTTACTTTAACCATCTTGAGGAGCATGTAGATTCACACGAATGTGATGGTGAGTGGGAGGAAGTTTCTCCGGAGACCACTTAAAAAAATTTCCACGCTAGGGGACTTAATCGAACCGTCTTCACAAAACTACTTCTTGTCTTAATGGAAGGACCGCGTTTTTGGACATATTTAAAACTCTTCCTTATCAAAGAACCGCATGTTTGAATGTTCATGATAAACGACAGGTAAAGTTAATTAGACGCCAAAATTTCAAGAACTGCATGTTTGAATGTTCATGATAAACGATAGGTGAAGTTAATTAGGCATCGAAATTTCAAAGATTCAATCTAAATGTGACTTCGCATATCAGCCAAAAAAAAAAATAATTCCAAATTGCAATCCCCACGTCCAAGAATTCAAGGTTCGCTTTTCCGCCATTACCGTAGTTTGTTCTTGTACGAGCTGCTGCGAAAACCAATTATGGGACAAAGCTTCTGTAACAGTCTGTATAAGTAAGAACCGTTCAGGAGGAATACTTTCATTACACGACTGGCATGTTTTCTTGCCCATATATACATAAGGGAAGGTGTTAAAAATGTTTATGGGAGGACTTATATCCTACAACTGCACCCGCAGCAGACGATCTTCCAATTAGCAAGCACTCCATCGGAGTTAGGCACTGCATTCCGATTTCAATACCTCGATTAAACGGTTTATTGTCCTCTTAGTCTTCCTTTACAAAGTGCTTTGATTCCAAAACAAGCTGGTGTGATGAAGTTGAGAAAGCATCTTCATAATTACAATGCAGTTCTCGATTCCTAGTCTTGGAATCTTTTGAACCGCAGGCAATGGGTGCGATCATGGTTCTCTTTCAAGCACGAAAACGTGGGAAACCACATCAGTTTTTTGGCGCGGCTCGTCGAATCTGTCCAGCTCAAGCACGCTCGAGAAGGAGGATGAGGAGGAGGAGGAGGAGGACGGGAAGAGAATCATCCCCATCAGGTGAGACCTCCGAATGAGCAGCAGTAAGTAGTACACGAGCGCATGTGCGGGGAGATGGATACGACGAAGACTGCGAGACGAGGAGCGGGGTCAAGTCATCGCCACCGATGTCGCAGCCCCCACTCTCTCTCTCTCTCTCTCTCTCTCTCTCTCTCTCTCTCTCTCTCTCTCTCCCCCTCCTCTCCTTCTTCTTCTTCTCGATTAATGGTGGACGAGAATGGAGAACGATCGGAGGAGTGTTTGAAAAGACTCCATTTTTAACTTTTCCTCTGGACGGCTTTGGAGCGAGCACCGCCTTACGGACGAGTGAGACCGGGGAAGCCGGAAGCCAAGCTGGTGCGAAATGTCTATTTTCTCTCCCCGGGGAAACTGGGGAAAGCATTTGGCCATGGGGCCATTTTTAACTTTTCCTTTGGACGGCTTTGGAGCGAGCACCGTCTCTTTTGTCTTGTGCCAGCAACTTACGGACAACGAAGACCAAGGAAGCTGAAAGCCAAGCTAGTGCGAAATGTCCATTTTGTCCCCCGGGGGAAGCATTTGGCCATGGGGAAGGGTTGTCTGTTACCATTACGAAAGAAAGGGTTATGTTCAATTTTTAATTTTCGTTAAATATTTTTAGGTTAATATCACAAAAACTCCAAATTAATATATATCTAATAAATTTATTCCAAAAGCATACATGTTAATTTATATTAAATTTTATCGTCAAATTGCTTGAGTTGGATAATACATGGTAATTAAAAGGTGTATCAGTTTAGAGTTTTACCTTTTACTTGTCACAAATATACAAGTTTGTGATTTTTATAGTATTAATCCAATTTAATGGAAATTAATAGAGGGTGCATTTGTGACAAATGTACTAATTTTGGATTTTTTTGTTTTTGTAGTTAGAGAATTAATTTATGATAAATTTGTCGCGTGAATATCAATTTGATATTTTTTGTGATAAAAAAAATAATGATTGGTAATTTTTCATGGATATATCAATTTGAAATTTTTCGTAATATTTAATATTTTTTGCATGATACAGGTGATTAAGTGAAACTCGTTGTACTGAGCAAATTTCTCATCAGACATAACTATTAACTTACATTCATAAGACTATGGCAAAGAAGAAAAATCAACACCAAATGCAGCATTTGCAGAGTATTGTTTTTGCCATGATCTCCCATGTAACTTGCAGCAAAATTTCTGAAATGACCAGATTTGCTATAGTAATGACAAGTCCAAACAACCCCTGAGCTATCAGTAGAAATGTGAGATTGTCCATAAAGTTGCTGTTGGCTTTGGCCTCTCCCTATTTTTGTGCCTCAGCCACCACCATGGCCATTATGTCCTCTACGATTTCTTCCATCACTCTTACCACTACCACTAGTTCGAGATTGGGACAAGAGCTAAACTATCCACCACAAAGTAGTGTCTTGAGATGACTCGTGAGATACCCAAAAAATCGAGTAAATTTATCAGTGAGATAGTCCATCATCCAAGAATTTGAGACCTCACAAACCAAGACCTTCTAGGAATTCCATTCTAGCTAATTGTTCTTTTTGAAGTTCCATTTGCTAGACATTCACTAAAATAGGGAGAAGAACATTCGATTCCTTATACATCTTAAAATCTACAAAATACTATGTGTTAAAACACCCCTTCCTCTCAGATTGATAATACTCCTGTGATAACTCATAAATCCATGAAAGGTTATTTTGGCCAGAATACAAGACACCAAAATACTCCCACGGGTCTTTAACTGTGTCAATATAAGTTACTAGATAAACTATATTACTCTCCATAGAGTTCAGCATCTAATCAAGAATACGTGCATCAACAACATGCCAAGTTGCATCATCCCTGTGTTTAGATCTAGTCAAGTATATATGTTGATTTCTGCCTATCAAAGTTAGGTTCACAATTTTCTACCATTATTGAAAGTTAGCACTACCCTCAAGTTTTATTTATCAATAATTCGATCAAAAGAAGAGGAAATCACCTTAGTCATCACGGGATTACTCTTACTAGGATCACCCGTTCTCCAATAATAATATGACAACTGCCACAATATTTTCCTTTAGGCAACTCAACCTCAACTGTTCAATTATTCAACAAAATTGAAAAATATTACATCAATAATCCACTTCATACTAATAGCTTAACAAAGTTATCACAATACTGGTTGTAACCCCTAAAATGTCAATCACGACATGTGTTCTTTCCATTTATACTCATAATTATAAATACACATGTAGAAGCACAATAAAATTATCCCAACGTCCCTTACAAGAAAGTCGCATGAGTTTAGTAATATATACGTCTTTAATTTCATACAAACACTAGTAGTTATTATCACAACAAAATACATAGTCCTAGGAAAGTTTAGGGTCATCTAACATCACTACTATACTAACCAAACCATCATCAAACTAAAGGATTGATCATCTCATCTCCTCCATCACCATGTGTAGGGAACATCCTATAAATCTAAAAAATCAGGCATAAGCCAAAGCCCGGTAAATCAAGTCTCTAAGACTAAAGTAGGAGATTGTCTCACTACTTAACTTGGTACATGTAAATATCATGAGTTCAAGTTTTGCAAAATAACCATATATGACAAATGCATAACAAATGCTCTACCTTTACCATCATGATATGCTAATAGAAAACACTAACAACATTGCAAGCATTTACTCAAAAGCAAGTAGATGGCATATTATTTTATAATGCCCCAGTATCACCTATACATAAAATTATTCATAGGCAAGTTTATATTTGTCATGAAGCTCACAATCATACACACGCAAGTCCATACTTATCAATGGCCAAGACCATCTCGATTCATGAGGCATCTCGATTAATGAGGCATCATCATCACCAACTCATGAAAGATGGAATCATACATACCATTTGCCACACTTTAGCTCATTTATCACAGGTGTCCTCTACACTAGCGAGGATAAGTACACCACAGTACATCCGCATTATGATGGTCATTTCTTAACATTATACCATGGCTATGGAAACCATGTCATACCATTACTATAAAAGTCATGTCATCATAAGATATCATATAATCTAAATCTTGTAGAAAATTGGCTCATATGGTTGAACATTTGGCTAACTCTAGAGTTTCATCTACATACTCATACAAAGGACATTGCTCGATGGCGAATAAATTGTGGCAAAGGTCTGAATCACGTATCATCATAGACATGCACATCATAACACCAAAATTGCCATGTGTGTGACAATAATTTGTCCTTTCTAATGCAATTAATAATAAACAAATCATTACATGCACTTCAACAGAAATATTTTCCTTCTCTTTTCATGCTAAGCCATCATCATTTAATCGGAAGCCATAGATAGGTAATAGATAACTTAACACCCATACATCGGCAATCCAAATAATCAACAACATGAATATCAACATTTTAAATAGTTGACAACGTGAACATCATCAACACTTAACCAATAAATCGGTAACTTATTTGGAGTGCAAAAATATCATTTTCTAGTTTAATATCACAATTCCCACTTTTTATTGAACCAATTCTTATGAAAATTGATCAATTACAACCTCGTCATGTAGAGGCTCATCGATTCAAGCCAAATAAATACAACGATTTAATGCTCAATCATCAATATTTTCTCACCCTTAACATCAAAGTTCAAACTAAAATTAACAATTTTCAAACAATCAAGTCAAAAGTGTTAAGTAGATCAACCTAACTTAACCCCTGGAGTTTCACTTATCTCAATTAAAGAGTTGTACAACTCAAAGCCTTAATCATCAAAGCAAAACAAAGATTAACAACTTTCACTTTTTTGTTAAATGAGTTTAAGAAAAGAGAATAAAATCCACCAAATCACCTTGTAAACTCTTAAAAGATTGAATTTTGAAGCTTTTAAAATGTACAAAAAGAATCTTTCCTTTCACAAGAAAGATTGGAATGTGAAAATAAGAAAGGAAAGCAGTGGAAGATTTCCTTTTCTTTCTTAGCAAGAACAAGTTGGAATTCTTGTTTTAGAAACTTGAAGACATAAGAAGATTGACTTATAGGCTAAAGGGGTTAAGAACAAGTAACCAAGTTAAAAGAAATGATGACCTAAGGTTAAAAAGTGCTAGGTGGAGAGTGCAAGATGTGTGTTCAAGTTGGAGAATCACAAGTGGCATGATCACACAGCTCCATCCAATGATAAGGCTAGGGGGTATGAACCAAGTAATAATGATCTTGAGCACACATGGCCACATTTAGTTTGCTTGAACACATAAGTAATGTTAAAGGTAATAAGGACTTTGGGTTAAAATGCTAGGTGTAAAGAGGAGAATGGTGCTTCAATATAAAGAATGCAAGTAGCCTAATAAGAGTAGCAAAATGAGAGAAATTTTGAGAGAAAGCTTAGAACATTAATGGGCTAAGGTTGAAATGGGTGATGTAATGCATGTCATCAAAGCTAGGCTCATTTAATGTCATCGAGAGTATGTGGGTAAAAATAATTGGTGGAATGCAGAGAGGCGGCACATATTAAAGAGTGACAAGTGGCTCAACTCTATGGTTTTCAACATAGATATTTTGTTAAGTAACCAAAATATATATCGAATCGGTATGCAGATAAGGAAATTAGTGTCCGTTCTAAACATTGATGAGTTAGAAAAATATTTCAAACTCTTTAATTTTCAATGAAAAATATCAAACATTAAGAAAATCTTAACTTAGTAAATTTAAAACTCGAAAATAATCAAATACGAAATTTGGAGTATATCAATCCCCTTCCACAACTAATATGGCGGTAATGGTCACGGAAAATAATCCCAAATGCTATTGTCGAAAGTCGAAAGTTCCGGACGTCACACTAATAACCAATTGAACCAACAGTCCAAAGATAGAAATAGAGTATCCGACAACATCCTTTGCTGTCCCAAAATTTTCCTAGAGAACCAAGGAGCTCAATTGGCGTCAGATCTTGGCCGATCAACGTTGGAAAACACCGGATCTGGGCCGGATGATGCTCACCGGCAGTGGGTGACTATTCCAGCGACTACTTGACGGCAGCAAGTAATTGTTCCCATGACTATTTAACAGTGGCAAATGGCTACTCTAGCAATTAGGGTTTTTTATTGGCTTTGATACCATGCAAAGGGAAAATTGTATTGTATTATTCAATAATAGTTTATACTTTATTTATACATTAAGTAATCATCAATAAAATAAGTTCTAAATACCACGTTACCCTTTTATACCTCTAACAATAAAAGCTAAGGAAAAAAGGTTCAAGATTGTTGTATGGAAAATGTGTATATTTATCTCCGTACTTGGGTTTAGATCTAGGTTAGCCTTAGTGTTTCTGACGAGAATTGTTTCTGTTTGATTTCAAATAGGATTTGTGGTCAAAGCATCTCCGAAGGCTAGGTGCTGGTTAGCTGAGATCCTATTCGGAGGAGGTTGTGTGGATCAGAGTTTTCTTGATTTAGTTCAACGACGATATCATTTGTCTAGAAGTGATTTTTTTTGGGTATAAATAGCTTAGTCGTGTTGAGAAATCGGTGTACATTACTGTACATTACTGAGGAAAAATTACAGAATAATTCCATCGCAACCTGATTTCTACTTTCACGGTTTATCATCATTATCATCATCATCGAGCTCCAGATTTATGATATTCTTCTTCTAGTAGTGTTGTGGACTTCAGCAAAATCACATCATGGTGCATTACAACATCAAGTGGAGTTCTCTACGTTTCACTGCTCACTGCGAACCTTGATTAAACCAGGTCCGGCCATGTCAGAGGAGCAATCCAAAATAACCTTAACAATTAATTTATTGTGCAATTGTTCAGAGTGTACAAGCGGACCATATCTACGATATACAATAGATGACCCACGAAGCCCAGACTGAACGTGTGCTCCCACCACCTAAATACATATGTTGGAAGATATGCGGATTGTCCGGTTTGCCTTGATCTTAATTAATCGTGATTTGTGTGTATGTCAATTAAATATTAGATTTAGATTTAGATTGATTAGATTGATTTTTTAGATCATTTACTTCCTTACACAAAATACAGCATGTATTATATCTTAGGAGATTTGTACATTCGGATTCATATGAAAGGATACAACAAACTTTTCCTACATCATTCTCTTTAGATTCCGTCCATTCTTCCTTCTCTTTTTGCCTTCTTTCATGGTATCAAAGCCTCTCGGTCTTTGACTCGCTTCCACCTCAAATTGCTGCCAAAGGAATTCTCAACCTATGAAGGGTTTTCGGCATTAGGCATACTCTCGAAGGAAGAATTTTTTAACTCACCATGGCTTCACAGCAGGACTCCAATCTGGCTGCCAACAACAGGACCACCGGAGAAGAAGGTAGTCCTCAAGCTCCGCAGATCCATAATCTCCCTACAGTAACCCCAGTATCCGATCAACAATTAACTCAGGCCCAACCCGTGCAGTGGCAGCCCACGCAGGCTCAGTTCCAATTGGGGCAACCCACGACGGGCCAACCATACCAGTGGATTCCATATCCACTTTATTTTGGGCCAAGCCCAAGTTCCTCATCGCCGGCTTTTGTGGGCCACCAGAGTCACGATGAGGGCCCGCCAGTCATGAATGGGGCAAGCCCAACCATCAAGATGGAGTAGAAGGGCGGGTCAAGTGAATCGGGTCAAGGGACAAATCCCTACCCGAATTTCACGCCTGGATTTATGCCCGTTCTAGCGGCGGCATTCACTGGGCGACCGGAACTAGGCAACCCTTTGTATGTCTCCACCGCCGACGACTGGAGCTTTGACCGATAAGGCAGCAACTAACCAAACCAAAGGTCTATTTGAAGTGGTCACAGGAGCTTCAACGGGCACTAGTGACACTGGTGACAAAGGACAAAGACGGGTTCCTCGACGGAACCATCGAAATCCCCTCCGATGAACGCCTTAGCCGACACTGGTGGAAATGTAATCAACTCGTCCGAACATGGATCGGAAATTGCATATCCCCAAAAGTCATGGTTGGGCTTCCACCCATAGAGGATGCCAAAACTATGTGAGAAAATGTTCGAGAAATGTACGGTAAATTGGATCAAGCAAAAAATTTTAATCTCATGCAAGAAATCAGCGAACTCAAACAAGGAAACATGACGGTCACGGCCTGCTTCAATAGGCTATCGTCCCTTTGGAATCAACTTGAAGCAGTAGAAGAAAAGCTTGAAGGGCCAAAATCTACCCTCAAGCTATACAAAAAGATTAAAGAAAGAGAAAAAGCCACGCGATTCCTGCTGATTCTAAACGAATTGTTCCTCACGTTTCGATCACAGATCCTTGCCATGGATCCCATGCCACCGATCGGGCATATTTTCTAATTGGCGATGCAAGAGGAGAGTCAGCGACTCACAACCACCAAACACACAAGGAACAACGAGAGCATCACTCTCACCGCCCGCAGCGAATGGAGAGATGCGGCCACCAGGACAACCCTAACCCTAGCTTGCAAAAGGGAAAGGAAGAATCCGAATCCCTTAGGGTTTGCCGACGCGGACTCACGCGACTTTAAAAGGGACGGGACAAATGGCCTAGATTACACGCAAGGATCAAGTGGCCCAAATTACACGCGAGAATCGAACGGCCCATATTACACACAAGGATCGGACGGTTCTCAGGGGGTCGAGATCGCACTTGGATCAAATGGTGGACAAGAAATTGCGTTCAAAGGAGCGAACAGCCAGATCTTCGCCATGTCATCAAGGAATTTCGCAAAAAACTTAAAAGGAAAGGGTAATTTTTTTTTGCGATTATTGCAAGTGTACTAACCATACCATTGACAGTTGTTGGAAATTACAAGGGAAACCAGGAGAAAATGAGAATAAAATTTCCACAACTTATCAGGTCACTAAACCGACTGGTCCAAAATTTGACCAGCCTATTTCATATGGTCAGTATCAGCAACTCATGCAAGCATTACAGAAGTTGGATATAACCAACAAAGGGGGAAGTTTATTGCCTAATTAATTCTATTTCTAGAAAGGCATGGATTATAGACTCTGGGGCAAGTGACCATATTATATGCGACAAGGGATTTTTTTCAAATATAAATGAAAGCTTGAATTTTCCTGTCTCCATACAATTACCCAACGGAAATATTACTCATGTCAAAGTGACAGGAATAGTGAATCTCAGACCCTAGATTATTCTCCAGAATGTGCTATATGTCCCAGAATTCCAATTCAACCTCATATCTGTGTCTAAAGCCTACAAAGAAAATTCATGCCGAGTAATTTTTTATGCTAACACATGTTTCTTTTAGGCCCTTTCGGCGCGGGAGATGGGCTTGGGTAATCTTTCTGAAGGGCTCTATTTCTGGATGAGTTTTCCAAGTAATTTCAATTTTTCCTGCAATTCCTTGAATAATAAATCATTGTGTAATTCAACTACCAATGATAGAAATTTTACTATGCATATGAGATTGGGTCATAGTGCCTCCTTTCCATACCTTGAGTGTCCTATATGTCCTTTTGCAAAACAATCACGTACACCATTTCCTTCTAGCACCTCACGGACTAGTGAAATTTTTGCATTAATTCATGTAGACATTTGGGGACTTTACCATATAGTCAATCATGATGGTTCTCGTTATTTTCTTACGATAGTAGATGACTATTCTTGGGCAACATGGATTTTCCTGATGCAATCTAAGATCAGGTCTATTCTCACCTGAAAAATCTCATTATGCTATCCAAGAATCAATTCAAGAAATCCATTCAGTGAATCCGTACTGATAATGTGAGAGAATTCTTCAGTCATGAATGCTCCCTCTATTCAATTCTCATCGTATTCAACACAAAAGTTCATGTGTTTATTCACCACAACAAATAGAGTGGTTGAGCGAAAGCATCACCATCTACTGGAAGTTGCTCGCACCTTAAAATTTCAAGCATCAATTCCGGAAAGTTATTGGGGAGACTGTGTCACCACAGCAGCTTATCTTATTAATTGAATGCCTACTCAGATCCTCAATGGGCGAATGCCATTCGAGCTGCTGTTTGGGAAGAAGCCTGAATTGAATCACCTCAAGATCTTTGGATGTCTATGCTATGTTGCAACAATGGGATCACAAGATAAATTGAGCCCACAAGCACGGCAATGCATCTTTATGGGATATCCTAATCTCCAGAAAGGGTATCGGGTTCTTGAGATCTCCACAAAAGAATTCTTAGTAAGTCGTGATGTAATTTTCCATGAGAATATTTTTCCATTTTCTGAAAGTGGATCTCCAGATAAAGGCCCAAAGACAGTCTCCAGCCATCATAATTATTTCTTCTGATGAGGTATAATATCAAGATCTCTCCTACATACCGGTAGCATAGCCAAGGAGTCATGTTCTTCCTCCAGTTCTAGCTCCGCCAAATTCCAATACAAATTTGAATTCTTCATAACATATTCAAGAAGATATATTAGAAGATTACATTGCCAATGAGGAAGTTCCTGACACTACACAACTTCCTCATTAGAGACATCACCACCTATCACTGGAGTTGAGTATCCTAGGTGGTCTGGACGAGCTACAAGACCTCCAACTTGGACCAAAGATTATGTTTGTGCTACGCACAACTCTCCAGGTATTCAGTACCCAATCTCCTCTTATGTTTCCTTTCATAGATTATCTCAAGAGCATAGATGTTGTATTTCTCGTTTATCCGACAACAAGGAATCATCCAGTTGTGAAGAAGCTTCCATTAATCCCAAATGGCAAGAAGCCATGAAGGCAGAATTGAAGGCACTTACTGATAATCATACATGGGATCTTGTCCCATTACCACCTCATCGCAAGCCGATTGGCTGCAAATGGGTCTACAAGATCAAGTATCGTGCTGATGGCTCTATTGAACGGTACAAGGCAAGATTGGTAGCCAAAGGGTTCACCCAAAGAGAAGGCTTTGACTACCACTAGACGTTCTCTCCAGTTGCCAAAGACGTTACAATCCGTTCATTCTTAGCTGTCGCTGCCATTAATGACTAGCACCTACACAAGATGGATGTCCATAATGCCTTCCTCCACAGTGATTTAGATGAAGAAATCTACATGGATATCCCTTAAGGCATACGAAGACAGGGGGAGAACAAGGTGTGTCATCTCCGTAAATCCCTTTATGGATTAAAACAAGCATCCGGACAATGGTATGCTAAATTTGTCAGCGCTCTTACAACAGCAAGCTTCAAGCAATCTAAGCACGATTATGCTCTATTCTCAAGAACTAAAGGTATGTCATCTATCTATTGGATGATTTATGTTGATGACATGCTTGTTATGAGAAATGATAGAGCCTCCATAGAGAATTTCAAGGAATATTTGCATGCCACTTTCCATATTAAAGACTTAGGAGCACTAAAATATTTCTTTGGAATTGAAATTGCCCGATCTAACAAGGGGATTTCGCTTAGTTAGTGGAAGTTTATATTAGAGATCATATCAGAAGCAAGTCTATCAGGATGCAAGCCAGCTGTAGTTCCCATAGAGCAAAACACTAAGTTGATAACCGCAGATTATGATAAGGGAATATCTCGAAATGATGATCTCGTACTTAATGATCCGTCAGGCTATCAAAGACTTGTTAGGAAACTTATATACCTGACAATGACTAGACCCGATATCTCATATGTGGTTCGGACATTTAGCCAGTTTATGCACCAACCGAAGCGTTCTCATTTGGATGCAGCCTTAAAGGTCGTGAAATATCTGAAGAAATGTCCAGGACTTGGGATACTTCTATCTAAAAAATGTGACATGAGTATGACAACATATTGTGATGCAGACTATGCAACATGTCCTATTAGTCGAAGATCTGTCATTGGATATTGCATCAAGTTGGGAGAATCTCTTCTTTCTTGGAAGACCAAAAAACAGGCCATTATGTCTCTGTCCTCAGCCGAAGCAGAGTATCGAGCTATGGCCAAGGCCACTTGTCAAATAGTTTGGATTCGAAGATTACTTAAGGATCTTGGAGTAGAAGTGCAAGGACCCACGAAGCTACATTGTGATAATGATGCGGCTCTTAAACTTGCATCTAATCCGATAGTGCATGAAAGAACCAAGCATATAGAAGTGAATTGTCACTCTACGCAGGAAAAGATCCAAGAAGGAGTAATTGAGACAGGAGGAATTGGGACAATGGAACAACTAGCAAACATGTTCACCAAGCCTCTATGTCAGAGACAACACGCATATCTACTAAACAAGCTAGGCGTCTTGGACATCTATAAGCCACCAGCTTGAGGGGGAGTGTTGCAAGATATGTGGATTGTCCGATTTGCCTTGATCTTAATTGATCACGATTTATGTGTATATGTCAATTAAATATTAGATTTAGATATATATTGATTGGATTGATTTTTTAGATCATTCACTTCCTTACACAGAATACAGCTTGTATTATATCTTAGGAGATTTGTACATTTAGATTCATATGAAAGAATACAACAAACTCTTCCTACATCATTCTCTCTGGATTCCGTCTATTCTTCCTTCTCTTTTGCCTTCTTTCAACATATATTATTCATTCACAATATACATTAATTTCTTACACGATAGCCAATGTTAATGTCAACTACACATCTCTAACTCAACAGATCACAAAAAGTTTCCCCCGCCTCTCTTCGGAAAATCTATATGGCGTTTAAGCTTCTTGTATTGCATGAACAACTGCCCAGGAACGCAATAAACTGCCACCACAAGTAAACACAACACGCAAAAAATGTAGATTGAAGCATGCCTATAATTTGCTGATGGGAAATTACTACCGAGTGAATAGTAGTAGTTCAACAGGAGACAGCACATGGATATTCTAAGCATCAATGTGTAAGGAAGTCCTAGTAAAATGATAATAATTGTGCATGCCGAGGTCAGAAACGCTGCAGTATTCATTGTCAAGAAGTAGAAGAGAGAACTTCCGTGCATGATCATTTGTCCAGCAATGTGCAGTTCTTCTTTACCACCGATAGTATTATTACTTGTTGACGTCAGATTGGAGGTGGTGGTTGATATAGCTAGTACGAGTACCTAGAGGGGGGTGAATAGGTATATAAATGATTTTTCTTGATAATTGCACAATACTTAGACAGTTGAAGGATTTGCGACAAATAATAATCAACGTAAGACTGAGTAAAGGAAAGAGAGAATTGAACACGCGGTTTATAGTGGTTCGGCTTAATTCAAGCCTACGTCCACTCTTCTGCACTGACAGCCAATTGGCTGGATTCCACTATGAACAAAGAGATATTACAGCGTTGATCTTCCTTGATTTCTAGGTGTAGATGATCTACCACACTCGCTCAAGGTATCACCAAGTATAGACACTCTCTGTGTATACAATTTCTCTCAAAATGTATCGACTAATAATCAAGGTGCTTCAGACTCTGGAATTTCTCTATTAATCACGTACTCAAACAACTAGAACGTCTTCCTTTTTATACTCCCTTATGCCATCATACCCGTTGGCACTTACCAAAAGAATTCCTCTAATCTACCTGTTGGATGGAATCAATTAAGAAGATTATTCGAGTTATTAAAGGAACCTGACAATAACCCATCAATCATGTTCACCCATACAATCGGGATCTTGGTTTCCAAGAATAGAACCTTCCAAGAATATTTCGTCGACCATCGATCTTTAATCGATCTAGATACGAATAAAAGAATCCGTTATATTTATCCAGCCAAGAGATCTTCTCCGAGGATAGGATTAAATCCTCAACCATATACTTCGGCTCTGAATTTCCTTCGTCACACGGATCGGAAAGACCAATGAGAATAGTCTTGAGTCTTGAGTGCTAAGTCTGGTGATCAGAAAGTCTTCAGACTTTAAACAGAAGGTCTGCGAATATCCAAACTAGACTGATAGAAACGTTTTGTCAGCTTCAAAATATTCTGGAAATATTTCTCCAACAATCTCCCCCTTTTTTATGGTGACAAAACTTTCATGTAGATTTGAACAACTTTGACCTGCAAAAACATTTCTCAAGCAATATGGCTATCTCATAAAGATTAATAAAACAACCAGACTATGCATCCACAGAAAATTGGTTAGTCTTTCATGAGTAATACCATATGACAACACTTGATATAAATGCAAACAGTCAAGCATCAAAATCCACAGCCAATTCAGTCAAATTCAAGTTCACATCCAAGTTCACTCAAGTCATACTCAAAAACAAACATATTCAACCACAAAAACAAATTTAAAGTCAAAGTTTAAAGTTCAAATTGGCTTCTCCCCCTTTTTGTCATCATTAAAAAAGGTGAGAAATGAGTCAGGTTTGCTTGGGAATGCATACGATCTAGAAATCTCCCATGGATTGGACTATGCCTTCTAGCCTCTTCAAGTCTTCCCTTAGATTAGCTACCTCATCTCCTTTGGCATTGGCTTGAAGTTGTAGAGCGAGGTCTTTCAATTTGTCCTCCAGGGTAATCGAAGATGCTTATCCAGCATTCTTCATGGCTTGAATTTCACGGTCCGAGCATAGATTTGGCCCCGCATTTCCAGAAGAATATCAAGAATACGACGAAAATCTGTTAAATTGTCCGTCTGTGTACTTGCATTTGCTTTCTCGGATGGAGTGAATGCAAACGATGGAGCTTCTGTATAATCTTGCAGATTTGGTGTTGACGTATCATGTCCTTCTTCAGGCAATTGAGAAGCCTGAAACTCTTCTGGATCTGCTGGAGATTGTCTTAGACCTTCACTATTGACAGCATGAGGTGTGGACCTTTCTTGCTCGCCAACTCCCCCTGTCTCTAGGACTTCAAATGGGGAAGAGTGATGATCATGCTCTTTTGTATCTTGATTCCCCTTCTCTCCAAATTCAGCTGCAAACTTTTCTTTCTCTTCTTCTCCTTCTTCTTCAGCTTCTTTCTCCTTCTCTCGCTGCTCTTCTTCTTCTCTGTTCTTGGCTTGCTCCTCTTCTTCTCTCTGTTTCTTCTGAAGTTCTGTCGATTGAGGTACAGAACGTCTGGTCCTTATCAAGGCAGAGATTGTGAGATCTTCCTCCTCATCTTCATCCTCCAAGATGAAAGTTCTCTTCTTTTTGGATGGGGCACCAATAGCCTCCTTCCCTTTTCTCTTTGAAGCGAGGCGGTGCATCAAGTCTTCACTCTGAATTTCTCTATTGCCTTGGAAAGTTCTTTCGACGCATCTTCGTCAACATCTTCAAACCTACCACCATCTTATCGCACGATCGAACACAAAGCGTATGTGGCGGTTCAATATTCATGTGTCTGAAGATCTTGGTCACCAGACCTGGGTAAGGCAATTGTCCCTTGTCCTTCGACATTGCTCTGTACATGTGAGAGAGAATGGTGTGAGGGAAAGAGAACTTCTTCCCTGAGTTGATTGCGTACATCAATTTTGCCTCGGAATTAGACACATCAGTCTTTGATGTAGACTTGGGCCTGATGCAATTGATCACAATTTGTGCAGCACGATATTGATGGCACGTATCCTTGAATAGATGATTCTTCCCTCTGTATCTCTATCTTTGACAAGTTCTAATGAGGCACGAGCAATTGAGACTTTGATCGGTTGATAGCATCCTCGTTCAACTCCAATTATGTCCGCCAACATGTCCACGTCTACCACATAGTCTTGGTCTCAAACACTGAATGATATTCTATTCGCATCTAAAAAACTGAGATTCGAATAGAAGTATGCTGTCAATTGCGCATAACCGTCTGTGGTATCGGTGCAAAATTGCTCAAGTTGAAGCAGATTGAACTTCTCCCTTAAGTTCACATTAATGGCATCCAAGAAATCGAAATCAACACTCCTAGGGTTTATCACCCTTTGTTTCAGCAGTCTAAAGAACAAATTCTCCTATTCCTTCGATTTAAACAACTCCATTCTTTTTCCCTTCACCTTCGCAGCAACACCCATTCTAGGTTGAAAATCACTGAACATTTTATCATAATCGTTCCCGTCAGTAGAATTTGGTCCCGACATACAAGGGTCACTTGGAATGTTCGCAAGTACTTCCTGAGCCTTTCCCTTGGGAGCAATTCCCAAATCCTCCATTCGTCGCAGAAAGATATACTCATTCCCATAATTCTTATCTTTAAGAAAATCATCTACGTAGTTCAATGGAGTCCCAGTACTTTTCAACGCACAATAAAGCTTGTAAATAAAATAGGGTTTTTGGACTCTTACAGGGTCTGCGTCCTCGATTATTTCTTCCTCTGGTTGTTGACCCGCACCTTGTGGGATAAATGGCGTTGAGTGACGTAGTGGAGAGTGAATCGAGCTCATTCTGACTCGATAATTCTTCCTCTTCGGTGAGATCGAAATGGGTAGGTCCCTCCTTCATTCTCTGTGGTCCCCCGTTCGCGATTCTTGAAGACTTCCTCGAAGAAGACATCCTTCCTTGTCGTTGAAAGATTCCTTTACTTGCTTTCCCAAGAAAAGATGACAACTTTCTCGAAGATGAACACGAAGTAGAAACAGGATTGGGAGGAGAATGCCTTTTAGGGTTTTGAAGATTGGGTGAAAAAGAAAACTGTATATATAACTCAGTTTTGAAAAGGAAATTTCAATCGACACAAGGAAAGTGTACGAACACCTCTTTTTAAAATCATTAACTGCCAAAATTAATCCTTTTGAAAAGACAAGATTCTGTTTTTCACGGAAATTATAAATTAACTGAATGAAGGATCGTACCTTTTCGAGTTTAGATATAATATCAACTTACAGTCTATAGCCATGAATGTCTGAGTCTGACGATTTAGAGTCTGAGGGTTGGAGAGTCTCTAGACTTTAACTTCCTCGAGCTTCAAAATGTTGAGTCTGGAACGGATAAAATCGAATTGATTTTTCTCCAAAGGCTTTGTGAATATATCCGCTAGTTGACTTTTTGAATCAACAAATTGAATCGAGATTTCTCCATTTTGAATATGATCTCTAATGAAGTGATGTCGAATCTCTATATGCTTTACTCTTGAATGAAGGATTGGATTTTTAGTGAGATTGATTGCGCTGGTGTTGTCACATCTGATTTCTATGCATGAGTCTTCAATCCCAAAGTCTTGTAGCTGTTGTTTTATCCATAGAATTTGCGAACAGCAGCTTCCAAGAGCTACATACTCGCTTCATTGTTGAGAGAGCCACAGTGCTTTGTTTCCTTGAAAACCAAGACACATCCCGCTTCCAAGCAACTGGCAAGTTCCTGAAGTACTCTTTCTATCGACTCTGCAACCGGCCAGATCTGCGTCTAAGTATCCTAGAAGATTAAAATCTCCATTCTTTGAATACCAAAGACCGATGCTTGAAGATGAAGCAACGTATTTAATAATACGTTTTGCAACATTGAGATGGGATTCTCTAGGATTTAATTGAAACCTAGCATAGATGCAAACACTTAACAAAATGTCAGGTCTAGAAGCAGTAAGATAAAGAAGTGAACCAATGATGCTCCTGTACAGCTTTTGATCAACTTTCTTTCCTTCTTCATCTTTGTCTATCTTCAAAGAACTTGACATTGGTATATCAGTCTTTTTGCAATTTTCCAATCCAAACCTTTTGACAAGATCATTAGCATATTTTTCTTGGTAAATGAAAGTTCCTTCCTTCAATTGCTTTACTTGAAGACCAAGAAAGAATGTTAATTCTCCCATCATACTCATTTCAAACTCATCCTGCATAGACTTAGAAAATTTCTTGCATAGACTTTCATTAAAGGATCCAAAAATAATATCATCCACATATATTTGAACGAGTAAAAAGCTTTTGTTTTCCTTTTTGATAAATAAAGTAGTATCTACTTTACCTTTGACAAAACCATTCTGTAATAAGAACTTACTTAGTTTGTCGTACCAAGCTCGAGGTGCTTGCTTTAAACCATACAAGGCCTTTTTCAGTCTGAAGACTGAGTCTGGCTTCTTTGGGTCTTCAAACCCAAGTGATTGTTCCACATAAACTTCCTCATGGATAAATCCATTTAGGAACGCACTTTTGACGTCCATTTGGAATAACCTGAAATTTTTATAACAAGCAAACGCAAGTAATAGTCGAATAGCTTCTAACCTTGCTATAGGAGCGTAAGTCTCATCATAGTCTATTCCTTCTTCTTGCGTATATCCTTTGGCCACGAGTCTTGCTTTGTTTCGTACGACTTTTCCTTTTTCATTCATCTTGTTTCTGAACACCCATTTGGCTCCAATAACAATTTTACCTTTGGGAAAATTACACAAATAGTCCCTATATTTTCACTCAATGTCCAATTTCGTCCCTGAACTTTCGATCGGCTCAATTTGGTCCTTGAACTATTGATAAAATGTCCGATCTAGTCCCTAAACTTTTGAATGGCTCAATTTGGTCCCTGAACTATTAATAAAATGTCCGATCTAGTCCCTGAACTTTCGATCGGCTCAAGTTGGTCCCTGAACTATGATGAAATGTCCGATCTAGTCCTTCGTTACTATTTTTCTTTTCTTTTTCCCTTTTTTTCCCTCTTTTTTTTTTTCCTTTTCTTCCTTTTTTTTTTTTTTTTTTTTGCTTTCCCTCCGCCGGCTCCGGCGGAGGGCCGGCGTCCAGCGAGGGAGCCCCTCGCCGGCGTCCCTCGCAAGCGGGCGAGTCCCTCGCCGACGTCTGCGAGGGAGAGCCCCTCGCCGATCTTGCGAGGGAGCCCCTCGCCCGACGCCGGCGAGGGCTCTCCCTCGCAGATCCGGCGAGGGCCGTCCTCGCCGGCGTCTGCGAGGGAGAGCCCTTCGCCGGCGCGGGCGAGGGCGAGGGCGAGGGGCCCTCGCCGACGTCCCGCAGCGGGCGAGGGCTCTCCTCGCAGATCCGGGGCGAGGGAGAGCCTGCGCGACGCCGGCGAGGGGCCGTCCTCGCCGGCGTCTCGCGAGGGAGAGCCCCTCGCCGGCGTCGGCGAGGACCCTCGCCCATCTCTGCGAGGAGAGCCCCTTGCCGACGCCGGCGAGGGAGAGCCCTCGCCCGCTTGCGGGGACGCCGACGAGGAGCCCTCGCCCTCGGCGTCGAGGGCTCTCCCTCGCGATGCCGGCGAGGACGGCCCCTCGCCGGATCTGCGAGGGAGAGCCCTCGCCGGCGTCGGCGCGGGGCTCCCTCGCAAGATCGGCGAGGGACGCGGCGAGGGGCCTCGCCGATCCGGCGAGGGGCTCCCTCGCCGGACGCCAGCCCTCCGCCGGCTCCGAGCGGAGGGAAAGCGAAAAAAAAAAAAAAAAAAAAAAAGGAAAAAAAAAAAAGGAAAAAAAGGGAAAAAAAAAAAAAGAGAGGAAAAAAAGGAAAAAAAGAGGAAAAAAGAAAAATAGTAACGAAGGACTAGATCGGACATTTCATCATAGTTTAGGGACCAACTTGAACCGATCGAAAGTTCAGGGACTATATCGGACATTTTATTAATAGTTCAGGGACCAAATTGAGCTATTCAAAAGTTCAGGGACTAGATCGAACATTTTATCAATAGTTCAGGGACCAAATTGAGCCAATCGAAAGTTCAGGGACGAAATTGGACATTGAGTGAAAATATAAGGACTATTTGTGTAATTTTCCCTTTACCTTTTGGTTTAGATGTCAATTCCCAGACATCATTAATGTTGAACTGTCTGAGCTCTTCTTGCATAGCTTCGATCCAGCTTTCATCATATAAAGCTTCTTATATGCTTTTTGGTTCAATTTCAGAAATGATAGCCACAGCACTAGACTCTTCACGTCTTTTGGATCTGGTGCGAATTCCTTCATTAATTTCGCCGATAATGAGATCTTTGGGATGACCGGACTTATGCTTCCGATTCTTGGTTGATTTGTCTGGATGATGATCTCTTTCTTTATTTGAATCTTCATGAACATCTTGATCTTGGTCTTCCGAGTCTCGAGATACTTCTTGAGTTGTAAGCTTTGAAAGGTCTCGGAGCGGTTCGGACTCTTCATACTAAGTCTGATCGATTCATCTTGCGTAGAGTCTTGAAATTTGACATTCATTGACTCCTCCACAGACTGGCTCTTTTTGTTATAAACTCTGTAGGCTTTGCTTGATGTAGAATATCCAAGGAAGATGCCTTCATCTAATCTTTCTTCAAACTTACCAACTCGATCTTTTGCATTTTTCAATATAAAGCATTTGCAACCGAACACATGAAAGTATGAAACAATAGGCTTCTTACCTTTGAATAACTCATAAGAGGTTTTCTCTAGAATAGGTCTTAGGAAGACTCCATTGATGATATAGCATGTTGTTGAAACAAATTCAGCCCAAAATCGTGAAGAAATTTTACTTTCAATTAAAAGAGTTCTAGCCATTTCTTGAAGAGATCTATTCTTTCTTTCCACAACTCCATTTTGCTGAGGAGTGTATGGAGAGGAGAACACATGCTTAAATCCAGATTCATCACACAATTTTGTAAAATCTTGATTTTCAAATTCACCTCCATGATCTGTTCTTATACTTGAGATAACACATCCTTTTTCATTTTGAACCTTTTTATCAAATTTTTCAAAATACGAGAAGGTTTCTGACTTACTTGCAAGGAAATATACCCAAGTAAAGCGGGAATAATCGTCAACAATTACTAGGCAATATTTCTTACCTCCAATACTTTGGGTTCTGGTTGGTCCGAAGAGATCCATATGCAGCAACTGTAGTACATGATTAGTAGAGACATGATTTATTGGCTTAAATGAATTTCTTACCTGCTTTCCCAGAATACATGGTGTGCATGGATCAGACTTTTTGTATGGTAATTTGGGTAGACCTCGAACAAGCTGCTTTGATGAAATTTTGGCTAATTGCTTCATGTTGACATGACCAAGCTTTCTGTGCCATAAGCTTGCTTAATCTTGAATTGAGATTAGGCATTGCGATTCATTCAGTTTCATGTCTAAGAGGTAGATATTTCCATGTCTTCAACCCATGAAAGACTGAGTAGAGTCTTTACTAATTCCAGAGCATATTCCTTCTTGAAATGAGATCTTGAAACCAGTATCACACAATTGGCTAATGCTGAGAAGGTTATAGTTGAGTCCTTCCACTAGAGAAACATTGCTTATTGTGAGATTTCCAATTTTCACAGTTCTAAATCCCACAATACTTCATTTGTCGTTTCCTCCAAATGAAACTTTTCCACCATTTACTTGAACGAGTTTTATGAAGCAATTTGAGTCTCCTATCATGTGTCTTGAACATCTGCTGTCAAGATACCACTTTACGTTTTTCTTGACGGAGACCTGCATTTAAAAGAGAGTCTCAAGCTTTCTTTGGTACCCAAATTTTCTTGGGTCCTTTGGTGTTAGTAAGATAAACAGTATTAGCCCATAATTTCTTAACTAGTTTCCAAACCATAGGACACTCTTTTTCAAAGTGATCCTGACTGTTACACTTCGAACACCTGAGAGCGTTTCGACCTACAGACTTTACAAAAACTTTCTTGAAATGATTTTTGTAAGCCTCTCTCGACGGTCTTTTCTTAATTCTTTCTTTTACTTTAGGAAAATCAATCAAGGGAATTGTTTCTGCTATCATACCTAGACCAAACTTATTGAAGTAAGGTCTTTGAACTGAAATAACTTTTTCAAGTTTTTCGGATCCTATTGAAAATTTCTTTGAAATATTTGATAAGTCATTTTTTTATAAAAGCATTTTCTTTCAAAAGATTATCTTCTTTTTCTTTAAGAGTAGAAACATTCAAGTCTAAACTTTTAACTCTTTCTTTTAAAATGGTTTCCTTTTGTTTTAGAGTTGAGTTTTCCTTTTTAAGTTCGGAAATTCTTTTGAGAGAAGTCTTAAGACTAAAACACAGTTCATCAATGTATTTAGAGACTTTGACAGGAATTTTAAAATCACTTACCTCAAATTCACTGTCTGAGTCTGAGTCTGAATGTGCCATCAGACATATGTTGGCATATTCATTATCACTTTCTTCACACTCTGTATCACTCTAGGTTTCAGCTTTGAGAGCTTTTCGAAACTTTTCAGCTTTTCCTCTTTTCTTCTTCAGAAGAGGACAGTTGGGTCTGATGTGTCCATTTTTCTTACATTCGAAGCAAACTACATCTTTGTTTGGTTCCTCATCATCAACAGACTTGGTCTGCTGTCTTTGGAAACTTTGTTTCTTTGAGTTGAACCTTCTTCCTTTTCTATTCAGTTTTTGAATCTTCTTATCATGAGAGCAAGCTCCTCATCGTCCGCATCATCTCCAAAATCTGTATCATCGAATCATCATTTGATTTTAATGCAATGGATTTCTTACCTCTTGGATCTTCGTCTTCATTAATTCGTTCCACTTCATAAGACTGAAGAGTTCCAATCAGCTCATCGATCGATAGTGGCATAATTCTTTGTGTCTCTCTTATTAAAGTCTTTATATGATTCCAATCCTTGTAGAGTCCACGCAGTAGCTTGTTTACCTTCATGGGATCAGAAATTTTTTGTCCTTGGTTCTCAAAATCATTGACAATATCTGTAAAACGACTAAACATGTCAGTTATAGATTCTCCTGGTTTCATTTTGAAGGCTTCATATTGACCGAGGAGAATGTTAATTCTGGTCTCCTTCACTCGATCTATTCCTTCATAGGTGATATGTAATATGTCCCATACTTCTTTTGCTGTAACACAAGAAGATATTATGTTATATTTAGTTGGTGACAAAGCACAATATAAAGAGTAAATTGCTTTTGCATCGAGTGCTTGTCTCTTGTTTATCTCTTCCTGAGTCATTCCGCTGGTCTCAACAATTTCTTTCCCTCTTTCAGAGACTGATGCAGCTGTAGGAGTAATTCCTTTTTCTACAACGTCCCATTCCAGAGGATCTTTTGATCGTAGGAAAGCTTTCATATTGTTCTTCCAGATGTTGTAATCCTTTCCATCAAAGTAGGGTGGTCTGGTAGTGCTTTGTCCTTCCACCAGCCCTGGTGCTAGCATACTAGCCATGGATCTTTTACTCTGAAGTAAAACACTTCAAATAAAGTAAGAACACGAGCTTTGATACCAATTGATATAGCTAGTACGAGTACCTAGAGGGGGTGAATATGTATATAAATGATTTTTCTTGATAATTGCACAATACTTAGACAGTTGAAGGATTTACGACAAATAATAATCAACGTAAGACTGAGTAAAGGAAAGAGAGAATTGAACACGCGGTTTATAGTGGTTCGGCTTGATTCAAGCCTACGTCCACTCTTCTGCATTGACAGCCAATTGGCTGGATTCCACTATGAACAAAAAGATGTTACAGCGTTGATCTTCCTTGATTTCTAGGTGTAGATGATCTACCACAATCGCTCAATGTATCACCAAGTATAGACACTCTCTGTGTATACAATTTCGCTCAAAATGTATTGACTAATAATTAAGGTGCTTCAGACTCTAGAATTTCTCTATCGATCACATACTCAAACAACTAGAACGTCTTCCTTTTTATACTCCATTATGCCATCATACCCGTTGGCACTTACCAAATGAATTCCTCCAATCTACCCGTTGGACGGAATCAATTAAGAAGATTATTCGAGCTATTAAAGGAACCTGACGATGGCCCATCAATCATGTTCGCCCATACAATCAGGATCTTGGTTTCCAAGAATAGAACCTTCCAAGAATGTTTCGCCGACCATCAAATCTTTAATCGATCTAAATACAAATAAAAGAATCCATTATATTTATCCAACCAAGAGATCTTCTCCAGAGGATAGGATTAAATCCTCAACCATATACTTCGGCTCTAGATTTCCTTCGTCACTGGATCAAAAAGACTGTCAATGAGAATAGTCTTGAGTTTTAAGTCTTGAGTCTTGAGTGCTGAGTCTGGTGATCATAAAGTTTTCAGACTTTAAATAAAAGGTCTGCGAATATCCAGACTAAACTGATAGAAACGTTTTGTCAGCTTTAAAATATTCTGGAAAGATTTCTCCAACAGTGGTTGCAGTCGTGGTGTTGGTGCTTGGAAAGTAATTTTCTTGCCAGTTTCCTCCCGAAGGACTGAGAACAGCTTGGTATGTGGCAGTCACAATCAGAACAGCTACCATGAGGATTGCGTTACGAGGTGATTTCGTGCGGCTGCTGCTTCCAGGGTCATTCAAGTATCTGTCTTGCGATTCAAAGATGGCAAGTTCCTGACTCAAGTAATCTGCAAGCCTTGTGATGCCCGAGAGGCTTGAAGCTCTTTTTCCTTTGGCATGGCGAAGGATTTTCCCGACTTCTTCATTGCTATTATGCTGAAATCGCTCTTAAAGATCATGAAAGATGTCCAGAGCAGTCAAACCTTCCAAATTCTTTGCGTTCACATTCATATGCTTAATCAGCAACTTGATGACCTTTGCATGACAAAGCACACAGCCACTCGTCAACAAAAAGATCATTTTTCCGCGTTGATGACGTACCAAATGAAAACATAATCATGATTAATTTAAATAATATACTAGTACCTACAGCAAAAGGAGAACCAATGATAATAATAATCATAGGGATATACCTGAGGCTGATTTGTGAGGGTGGCAATATGCAAGATGGTATTGCCTTCCTCATCTTTCCAATTCAATGTCTCTTCCATCTTGACTCGCATAAGCCATCCAAATGAAACCTTGACTGACTTATGCCCGCCATTCTTCACGGCAACATGCACAGCTGTCTGGTATCAACTTGTCAAGTCCTCGATGGATGACGGGCAGGCGAAGAGGAACACAACCAAGAGATCGTCCACCTTAATCTCAGCCGCGTAATGCAACGGAGTGACTCTCCCTCTCCCTTTGACCCCAATCAAGTCCGTGTCAATGGTTATCAACGCTCTCACAGTCTGAACCTGGCCATTTTGTAAGGCCGGGTGCATCGGGCTCAGCTCGAGATGGTTGAGTTTACAAGCGAGCAATGGCCTGAGAGTGGCAACTTCCATGGAAAATAGGGTTTCACCTGCACGGGCAAACACATGCAAAGGAGTGTTAACATAGGGTATGTAAGAGTTTTCTTGATGTAGGCTACATTAATTGATATTATAATTTACCGTGTTACGGTTACTGTAAAACGAGGTTTGGTTTAAGGTAAGATAAAATGTTTCTTAATTAATCTAATATGGGGCTGGCTAGTGTGGGTCGAGTTGAGTATGACCCGTAATAAGGGGGCCTAGCTGGAAACTCTATAAATAGTGCTCAAATCTCTCATCTAACCCTAATTCTTATATGTATCCTCATATAAAGAGCGTTAACCTAACGCTAAAGGGTAAGGGGGCCGCCTCATTGAGCTAGTGATACGGTGGGCAATAAAGGAGAAGGATTTGCGTGTAGAACATCAATTTTCCGCTTCCGCTTCAAGAACGATGGATCCCAAAACAGGTGTGTTGCTCTTTCTACTCAATTATGTATGTTCTTATTCTAGTTATGAAGATCTTAGGATTGCGCAATTTGCGTCCAACATGTGGTATCAGAGCCTCCATAACCCTAAAACTCGAACACACAGGATTTTGCCATAATTTGTTTTTCGTTCAATAAAAATAAAATAAAATTATATATTTGGATTGGGCTCGATGAGACGAGAAGATTCGTGGGTGATGCGTCACTAGGGGAGGACGTGCATGGGCCCGGCCATGCATCGCTAGGGCATCGAAGACGTGCCCCACGCGTGGTCATGCACCCCCACGTGTGGGGCGCGGCTCGTGCATCCGACGCATGCGGGTGCTAACATCACGATGACATCAGCGACTCAGACCCAACTCAATTGGTGACCGACTCGACCCAACCCGACCCGGTCAACCGTTGATCAGATCGGGGATGATGGATCGGACGGTTGGACTGGTTTTTTGACCAGACCCTTCGCTTGCGCGTAAGCCCCACGCGTCGCGCACTTAGGCGACGTGTGCAGGCGTGTGGTTGGTGGCGTTGGATTCGTATGGCCATTCTCTATCTTGTGGTGAATTTATTTTACATGTTTGATGGTTTTATGGATGTGAAAATACATACAAAACCCTAAATATGCATATTTTTAGTGTATTTTTGCGTAATTTTCTTATATTTTATGTGATTTTGGAAATACAGGTATTGGGCTACTGGTATGTTATCACATAAACATTATAAAGGTGTGTTTCATTAATAAAAATTAAACTTTATTACGAACTAGAGCTGGCTTAATGAGATACAATCATTATGGGATAGTATTTGAACTATGTATTGAGGTGATGAGAAATAGTAAAAGTCATAGAACTTTTGTTGCTCAAGCATAGTTCTTTATACACATCTTGATGTATTTTTGATAACCTTTGAATGATGGACATCTTAAGAACTCGTGACCAAATTAATTATAATAATTAACACATATGTTGATTGTGGGTAATGCATGTTAGTTAAGTTAGTGCATATTGTACCTAAATTCATCTGGTCACTTATTAATGTCTATCAAGTTAAACATTTTTTATGGTTAAGAAGTATGACAATATTTATGCAGAGCAAAAGTATCTATTATTATAGTTTAGATATTTAGTTGTGTATTTTGACTCAATTTACAGGCTACTGGTTGATGTAATGATAATTTGTTACTTAAAATTGTCTAATAAATCAGCTATTGGCCTTGGAATCATGTTTTGCCTTATGAAACTCATGAGCAATAGTTGATCAGCTAGCAAGCTTGTCAATCTGGAATACCTTGTATTGCTATTGATGTTAACTAGTGAGGGATTCTTTGGATCGACATTCTTTTTATGTTGTTATGGTAATCAATAATCGAGGTGCACAATAGATGATTTCTTCATGTTATGAGAAGTTTCTTGTGTTGCTATGATCAGTGATCTCACTGGAGTCTGTCTTTCAGGTTCTTAATATATATTTGTGTGTGTGTGTGTGTGTGTGTGTGTGTGATTGATTTTTATTAATGAATAAAGATATTATCTGAGTAAAGCAATGTAATTAGCATGATATGTGATTTTGATACCATGAATGGACCTAAACTTAGAACTAAAGAGGACAAAAATTTTCTGCAAGTATGCCTTCCCACAGTGGGTGAACAACTCTCATTCAAGCTTTTTAGGGACAACCTTTTAGCAAAAAAACCACTCGGCCATTTAGGGCGCGTTTGGTAACGATTCTGTTCCCGGGAACTGATTCTGACAAGAAATGATTATTTTTTATTCTGTTTTCGGGAACTGATTCTGAGTAAAAACACGTGTTTGGTAACTGTCTAAAATTTCTGATTCTGGAATAGAATTGCATTTGATAACGTGTTTATTGATTATGTTCCAAATTATTTTTTTAATTTTTAAATAATTTTTTCTACTTTTTTACTTTTTTCTTTTCTTTTTTTTCCTTTTTTCCTTTTCTTTTTTCATTTTTTCTTTTCTTTTTTTCCTTTTTCTCCTATTTTTCTTCTTCTTCTTATGGCCGATTGCTGGATCGACAACCGGCAAGACGAGGGTCGGCGACCTCACCAGAGCGTCGCTGGCCCTCGACGAGGCTAGCCCTCGTCGGCCAAGCCTCGCCAGCAGCTAGGCGAGGCTCGCCCAGCCCCGCCGAGGCTTGCCAGGGCCGGGCGAGGCCCACCTAGCCACCGGTTAGGCTAGGCGAGCTCGGCCAGTGGCTAGGCGGGCCTCACCGGTGGATAGGCGGACCTCGCCGAGGCTGGGCGAGGCCTGGCCACCGGTCAGGCTAGGCGAGCCCGGCCGGTGGCCAGGCGGGCCTCGCCCAGCCCCGGCGAGGCTCGCCGGTGGCTGGGCAAGCCTCTGGTGAGCTTGCCGAACCTCCCCTTGGCTAGGTGAGCCTCGGGCGAGCTCGCCGAACCGACGGCCGGTGGTGGGCGGCGGCGGACGGCGGGAGGCGGCGGGCGGCGACAGACGGCGGGCGGCAGCGGGCGACGGTCGTGGGATGGCCGAAGGAAAGAAAAAGGGTTTTATTGTATTGATTCTTTTTCTGATTCTTGAACGCATAATCAATTTTTTTTTATTCTCAAATCTTCTCCAAAACTAATTCTTGGAACAAAATTGTTCCCGGGAACAAAAATTTTTACCAAACGCGATTCTCGTCCCAAACTGATTCTGGGAACAAAAAATCAGAATCAGTCACTGTTTGACATGTTGCCAAACAGGGCCTTAGTTCAGAACCTAGAGACACCCAGAAATGCCAGGATGGAAATGTTTCTAACCCACCTGAGCTATATTTCTTGGAAGATCCTACCAGGCTGGAGAAGAAGAGGAGTTTAGAAAGCCATAGAGAGGTTTTTCCACAAAGCACTAGAGAGGTTTTTTCACAAAGCACTTACTTTACTTCAAGGGACTCTACCCAACATATTACACCCTCCATGCCTTATATAGACAATAAGAGGTCACAAACGCACACACAAAGACCATATTTATGGGTCCAGATACAAACAGAGGCACCAAAAACTTCTGGGAAGGAATTATTCGCACACTATAAACAGTGATCGTACTGTGAACAGTACTTTCCCTAGCCTAGTGCTATAGTAAAAGTGAACAAGAGCTTGTTATAGTGAAATTGTACGGACTTAGTGGTCTCGTCCGTCACGAGCATTGTAGTCATAGTCTGAGTCATCTGAGCTGTGTGTTGTTGCTAGAAGATGTTCCTCATATTTCTGTTCAAGAGCTTCAAGGTCTTCTGGTGAGAGGATTTGATTTAGCCGATGTGATGAGGATGCTTCTTCGTGAGCCCAGTGGGATGCTTCTTCTTGAGCCCAATCTGTATTGTCATCTTCTGCAGTGTCGACAAGAATGCTTGGCTGAGGCCAGTTGGAAGGCTGTGCATAGAAGGATGTGTTCATGCTTTGAGATAAGGACGAAAGTCCTAGATCATAGGGATCTTAGAAAAGTGGACCTCCCCAACGTGCATAGGGGTCTTAAGTGGATTAGACAATATCATCTACACCTATCATTTCATGATCTTAGGATGACGCAGTTTGTCTGTATTGTCTGAGTACTTCCTTAGCTTCTGGTGTTAGGTCATAATGATCCCATATAATAGGCACATTGTAATTTCATACATCTTCAGGAATGGTTTTGTTCTCATGGCACAAGATTCTCTGGAGTTCTCGATACTGGTGTTCACAAGATTTAACAGATCTTGAATAAGATTTATGAATTTGAGCTTCTCTGCTGTCCAAGTGGGGTTTATAGGATGTGGTTCCTATTTCCTATGGGGCATTAATAATGTTGCCATTATTTCTGAAAAATGCCATGGACATCGAAAAAACAGGATGGTACTTCTAATTAGAATTTCAATAGCCATCAAGTACTTATTGGTTAAGTACTATAATAACATCTTGAACTGATTAGGAAAATCATCTTCCTTCCAGATAAGGGGTGTATGAATGGGTAATTCAAATTTAACCCGAAAGGATAAAAAATCGAACATCAATTAACTTTGAATAGATTTTCCAAGTTTTCAGTGAGGTTGTCATTCTGGATTTGTGCTACAATCTCCTAAGGATATTTTCAGCTTGACAAATCTTTGATCTTCTCAATCTTGTATTTTACTCCATGATTGAGAATGTGGAAAGTAGGCCTCTTGATGTACACGTTGATTTCGGCTGGTGCTTTTGGTCTTGAGAGGAAGTCGGCAAGCACGTCTTCTTTCCAAGGATATGTTTGGTTTCAAAAGAATATCTCGAAAACCATTCAGCCCATCAAAGCGGTTGAGAATTTGGAATCTGCTTCGTTTAAACTTGGTCATCTGAGAGAAAGATGCCATATCTAATTCTACCAGAAAGTGATGGCCGATGAGATGGAATTTAAACTTTTTTATTCCATTTTTTTATTTCCAGATTTCTTTAAAAGTGGAACAAAGAATGCATTTCAGCTTGAGAAAACTTTCCACTCTTATAAGCACGAAGTGCCTCTTACCATCAATTTCTTCATGTAGGATGGCTACCCAGTATTCATCACTGGCATCAGTTTAAAGAATTTTTTTCTCTGTTGATGGTATTTGCAATGGTGGGAGATTCTGCATAATCTCCTTAAGTTCAACTACTGCTTTAGTCTAAGAATTTCCCCAAGGTGAGGGATTCTTCTTCAGCATAGATTGTAAGGGAATCAAGAGCTTTGTAATGTTTGGGATAAAATCCCTGAGATAATTTATTATCCCAAGAAATTGCTGAACTTGCTTTGTAGTGAAGTTATCTTCAGGAAACTTCAACAATTCTTGAGCAATATGTGGCCCTGAATAGTATGTACCTTTGTTGAGGTGCATACCAAGGAATTCAATCTCTGTTTGAGCAATATTCATCTTTCTTTGAGAAAGCATGATGCCGTGCTTTTTCATGATTTCTATGAACTACTCCAAAAGTTGGCAATGTGACTACTCATCAAGGCTATAGAGCAGGATATCGTCAATCTATACTGTTGCACTTGACAGGGTTGGTTAGAAAATTCGACATATGGTTT
Source organism: Eucalyptus sideroxylon x Eucalyptus melliodora (assembly GCA_016097485.1). Taxonomy (NCBI): domain Eukaryota; kingdom Viridiplantae; phylum Streptophyta; class Magnoliopsida; order Myrtales; family Myrtaceae; genus Eucalyptus; species Eucalyptus sideroxylon x Eucalyptus melliodora. Next base: position 68,272,264 of record CM027831.1, on the reverse strand, counting down.
TTTGGAAAAGAGATAGTGCTACTTTTAGATTAAAAGGAAGAACTTTCCATTGTAAGTGCTGATTTAGGATACAGAATCATGTTTTTGGTCTGTCTTCAAGATGAATGCCCAATTGCCAAAATCCAACTTTGAGGTCGAATTTGGAATAGATGTGGGCCTTGGATAATCCAGTAAAAATGGAATTTTTAGATGGTAGAGGGAATTTATTATCTTAGAGGAAAAATGTTAAAGGGTTGATAATTGATTACTAGTCTCATTTTTCCTCTGTTATGCTCAGCACGCTTGTTGAAACATAAGGCTTTACAAGCCTATTGAGAATTGAAGATTTCAATAAGGCCTTGTTGCAATAGTTCTGAGCATTCCTTTTGAGCTAAAGCCAAGTGTTCTGGCTTCATTCCCACGTAACTCACCTTTGTTGGATTGATATCTTTATTCTTTTTGAATGGAAGGCGAGTAAAGAACTCTAGGTTTTCCCATAAAGGATGAGAACATTTCTGAGCGAATTCAGAGCGGGATTCTAAACAAGATTTCAACAACTTTTGCATGATTGGGTCTAACAGACTCATTTGGATGGAAAAGAGTCTCTGGATATTAACGAATTCAGAGAATTGGTCTTAACTTAAGACATTTTCCAGGAATGATACGAAGCTGTGAAATCTGAGTCATAATGTCCCAACCAATAATTAAATCTTTGTTGAGAAGACTAGATCCAAAGATTTTTGTGGTTAAGGAATAGTGAGGAAAGAACTGAACGATTCTGGGAGTGGTTCTCACATTTGTCGAGAAAGTGTCTCCTGAGGCAGAGCTGAAATATTGGACATAAGGAGTCCAAAGATTCTTCAAGAAGGACTTTAGTATCCAGAATTGAAGAACTTGCTCCGATATCAATGAGAGCAATAACGGTGATAGGCTTGGCAAACTTTGAGGTGAAGATTTTTACAGGAAAGTGGGGACAATGAGTTTGACTTAAAAATATATCAAGGCTTGGTTCAAGATATGTTGGTGATATGTGAAAAATATCTTCATACTCTGAATCTGATCATGTTTCACTTGATGTGAGATAACATGGAATGACATAAAGAGTTTGTTCAGATGGTTCTTCATCAGCAGAAAATAGTGATTTGATATCAACATTTTCAAGAGAAATACTTGTTTCATTCTCAATTTGATGTATCAAATGATGCTGACATTTTCTAGCTTGGGGACAATTTTTGGCAAAGTGTCCCTTTTGATTACGAGATGAAGCAGTGATTTGATTTTCTATGGCATGTGCAATCCTTCCATTTGCGTAGATACCATCATTTCTTCTTTCTTTAGAAGTTCTTGTGGCCATGTTTGGATTTCTTTATCCATAACTTCTTGAAGTGCTTCTTTTCCCGAGAAGCTTTTCCACAAGTACTATCACAGTCACATTTGGAGCATTTGATCTTTAGTTTTTAACGAGAACAAGCTGTCTCTAGTTCTCTGTCATCTGTGATGTAGGTTTGGACCATTTGGCACTTTAGGCACAATTCTTCAAGGCACCCTATCACTAAAGTTAAAATCACATGTATACAGTGTATGTGAGAAGTAAAATTTATATCCTTGGTATGAGAGAGTTTCAAGGATTTCAATTGAGTAGTGACTGCCAAAGTGGCACGCTTGATTGGGTTTGAGAAATATTGGTCTCGTATAATAATTGGGATTTCTCTTGATCTAATACGTGATCATACTCTCAAATGAGGTGATTGTGTATTGGTTCATGGAGGAATACATGATGGTGTGGTGGAGGAGTGACTGGTTATAGTGATTCATATACTCAAAGGTGATGAATTTATGAAAATTGGAATATATTCTCATAATCGCTATCATGTTTGGAGTGTACAATTGTATGTCATGCATTATGCCCAAAGATAATTATATGATTATGCATGTAACTCTCTGGATGTGAACTTGTACATCAAGTTATACAGTACTCACATGATGTTAATTATATACATTACTTGTTTTATAGTCGCATTTTCTGTAATTAATAATTCCACTATTATTGAGGTTTTTACTACTACAAATTTTAAATTGTAAACATATGATTTGTTGCTTGAGAAAATAGTAATTGAATTTGCTTACTATTCATGAAGCGTTCCATTCAGAAACACTTGAAAAGTGGTTTGCCTACAGACTGCACTACTAAAAGATGATGGAAGCCTTAATGGCTTGAAGTTATGTAATTAGAACACATCTGTAAAGATTGTGTTTAAGTCCTAATGATATATATGAAAAGTTGTTTCCAAAATTTTTATGTTTAAGGAATAATCTCACATGTCTAAAGAAAGAGTAGAAAAGATGATAATATTGATATTCTATCTATTCTTAACGGTTATCTAAAGATTTATATTAATTATTGTGGAAGTAAAATGATCGAGATAAAGAATAAATTGGTTAGAATTAGTCTTAAAGGTTGTCAGGCTTAATAGTGGCCGTGAGTATTTTGGCAAGTATGACAATGCGAAATAGCTTAAAGGGTCATTTGTCAAATATTTGGTCAATTCTGAGGTGATAACTTAATTCCTATGCCTAAAAATTCTAACAAAAAGATTTGGTCAAAAGGTATAATTGCACCATAATAGACATGATGATGAGTATAATTAGTAAGACTAATTTATCTAGTCTTCTGTGAACTGATATTTTGAAAACAACCTTTTTCATATTCAAAACGTGTTTCTTATCAAAATTGTTTCATAAACTTCTTTTGAGTTATGAATTTGATGTGAATTACTTGAATCATATTAAATTTAGAGGTGGTTATCTAATCCAATATTAAGTGCGGTACAATCTTGATTCACTTAGAATTATTTTGTATTTTACGTAGATTGTTCAAAGGGATATTGATTTTATGACCCTAAAGAATGTATAAGAATTATGAAATCACATACAATAAAGTTTCTAGAGTTCGACATAGTTGTAGAGGATAGCTGCTCTCAGACTATTAAGAATAATAGTACAATAGAAGTTATTGTGTCTTTGTCTTTGCCTATACAAATAATTGTGGAATCTCCTATATCATAAATTAAACTTATTGAGGTTCAAGGTATTATTATTAATATAGTTTGTGATGAAATTTATCAAACTTCTCAAGTGTAGAATGAAGTGGTTGTAGCTTTATTAAGTAGATTTGCTAGGGAAAGACAATAAGTTATATCATCAGACTATATAGTTTATTTGTGAGAGCATTACTGCAATATCCATTACATGGTTGATTTATTGAGTTATATAAATATTGTTTCTTATCCTCAATCAAGTATGTGATTAGATGCCACTAAAGGCGATATTCAATCTATGAAATATAATAGCGTTTGGAAACTTACTAACTTGCCTAAAGATCACAAGTTCATTAGTTGCAAGTTGGCGTACAAAACTAAAAGGATTTTAAAAAAAGATTGTGGAATTTAAAGTTAAACTGGTAGCCAAAAGTTTTTACTTTGAAAGATGGGTGGATAGTTAATAGTAAAGAAATAAATATTTCTTTTTAGTATTTTTAAAGGTTCTTTCAGAGTGAACATGATAGTAATAATTTATTTTTATATGAAGTTATGCTAAATAAATACAAAATCTCTATAGTGCAATAGGAAGATTTTGCAGCAGATGATTCAAGTAAATTTGTGTGTAGACTGAAAAGTCTTATTCATAGTTTTAAGCAAGTTTCCAGACAATATTATTAAAGTTTCATAGTGTTGTCTTTTCGTTTAGTTGGGAATAAAGTAATTCTATATATATATACTTTGCAAGGTCAGTGGGAAAAAATTTATTTTTCTCATACACTTTGTACATAATATTTCGTATACAAGTAGTGACCATGAGGCATCTCTTATTCCTTGCACCGAGATCTGTAAGGATTGTTCTCGCCAAATATATATATATATATATATATATATATCGGAGGACATTTGTTGATTGTATTTTGGAAATATTCTATATATATCATTGCAAGCCAGGAATTGCTCCTGTTATTAAGGGTGATGGACCGAATCTATTACATTGTCCTTATTTGGATATTGAGAAAATCTAGTTAAAGGGTATATCTTGTGTCAGTGCACTTAAAAGTATAATATATGCTAAAATTTGCACTAAACTAAATATCGTCTTTAGACGAAAAACTTCTAGGCAAAAATCAATCATATCCAGGATGCGATTGGGTTGTTGCCAAGAAGGTTTTAAGGTACTTAAAGAGAACAAGAGACTATATGCTAATATACGGACATGTTCAATTCTTGCAGCTAGTAGAGTATTTAGTTGTAAACTTTGTTAGCTGTTAGGATGATATTAGATCAATAATGGAATACATATTTATGTTAGTAGGAAGTGTAGTAAATAAAGTTTTATGTCATTTTATACTGTGTAAGCAAAGTTTGTAACATCCCTTTAGGTTGTTACTTGGGCTATTAAGCTCCAAACCCTCATTAAGGAGTTGACCATTTTTAACTTTATGGATAGACCCATACGATTGTATTGAGATGATAAATTTGTAACATTATTAATAACAGAGGTCTCAAAAGGTTTAAATATATGGTGGTCAAAATTTTCATAGATAATATGATTGTAGATCCACTAACGAAGGGCCTATGCCCATGTATATATAAGTGACATATCATTAGCATGGGCTTAGGAGTACCTTGGGATATTGTTGTTTAGTTGGAGCTATTTTGGCTTTACTCTGATAAAGTTTACATCTATGTTCGTTACATTTAATAACGGTTTGATATGTATCAACTTTTGCATTTAATAAAATATTTTTGAATGTGTTGTTATTATGTTGAATACATATAGATAAAATCTCAAGGTATTGTATAAACCTTGAGTGAAGGCTAGGGGCATCTGGTTATTAGCCTTGTACATATGTTTTGTTATACATAAAAAAATGTTAACCGTAAAGATAAGATATATGTGAATTAATTGGAACCATAAAAACATTTTCTAGTGGTATAAGTTTTTTTGTGACGCTTAAGGTAAGAAAATGATGATTGAAATGAGATCTCTTTATGAGAGATGTTATCTATTTGCCACACTATTATATTGAATCCATATCAATAAAATTGAGAACATTCGTGATCATGAAAGACTCTATGTGTATATATGCAGTTACCACCATGATTTGATGTTTGAGACTTTCTGGGATAGGATTGACTATTAAAAATTATCTCTAGACCCACCCACCGTTGCAACGTAGAGGGTAGAGCTTGTGTTCTCCATCGAGGAGAACCAGGTTCGAAGCCCCTACGAAGCAGGGAGGCTGAAGCGTTGTGTGGTGCCTTGCCCGGGGTGCATGGGTGGTAGTTTCCTGCGTGCCTCCCCAGGGTTTACTCTCCGGTTGCCGGTCGTGCAAGGGTTCCCTGGGTCACCAAAAAAAAAAAAATTATCTCTAGATCAATGTGCACATATACGGTACAATTTCAATTAATATAGCCCAAGTGGGAGAATGTAAGAGTTTTCTTAATGTGGGCTACATTAATTGATATTGTAATTTACCGCTTTACAGTTACGTAAAACGGGATTTGGTCTAAAGCAAGATAGAATGTTTCTTAATTAGTCTAATATGGAGCTGGCTAGTGTGGGTCGAGTTGAGCCTGATCCATAATGAGGGGGTCTAGCTATATATATATAGTGCTCAAGTCTTTCCCCTAACCCTAATTCTCACATGTATTCTCACATAAGGAGTGTTAACCTAACGCTAAAGGGTGAGAGGGCTACCTCATTGAGCCAGTGATACGGAGGCAATAGAGGAGAAGGACTTGCGCATGGAATATCAGTTTTCCACTTCTGTTTCAAGAACGATAGATCCCAAAATATGTGCGTTAATCTTTCTACTCAATTATGTATACTCTTGTTCTAGTTATGGAGATCTTGGGATTGTGCAATTTGCATCCAACTGGGTATTGTCTATACGCTTGAGAATGTGTGGATCACGAGCTAGACGCGCATAAAGCTCGTCTATGTCTCCATGTTCGGCAGCTCGTTACAGCTGCTTATCCATTTTTTATAATGATTTGAGGGCTTCGAAATAAGTTTGGTGTTAAGTTTCTTGAAGCTGGAGACAGTTGGAGTTGCGCTTTTATAGTGGAAAAATCAGGGGTAAGCTCAGCTAGGCTCATATAGACATTCTTTTTTATTTCTATATTTTTGGTTCCTTTTTTTAAGATGATAGGCACATAGATAGCCATTTGGCACTCTACAAAGTCAAAAGATCACATGCGAGGAGAATTGCGGGCTAATCCGAAAGTTCAAGTTCAAGGCTGACTAAAGGCTTCATTTTATTTTATTTTCATGTTTAATTACTATTTATAAGACGTCATGAAGGCAACCGATCCATAGGTCATATTATGTTTGTGGCATGATCCGGTATTTTTCAGAAGAGAACACAATCAACACAAGAAATAGAGAAAAAGAAAATCTTTTGGGCCGGACAAAATGTCTTTTAGAACTTCCGCTGCAACTGATAATTAAAATTATTATGAGAAATTCTTCTCAAAAAGGAAGTCATTGAGACCATACTAATTATCATTGTACTAAGAATTATCTTTATTATGGTCCAATTTGTCAAATAAGAGTTTCGATCAAGGAGGTGCATCCTTCATTGGTTATTGATGGAAATTGAAAACGTGTAAACTTCAATTCAAAAGGTGGAATATCGAAACTATAACTGCATGGATATTATTAATTATTAAAGCAATCTTGAAGAGCAAGTAAGTTCACATGAATGGGATGGGGTGCGAGGAAGTTTCTCCAAACAATCCACCACCAGTTGACTACTAATCTGCGGGCCTACTAGTAAAATTCCACGCTTGAAGAATATTATCGAACCGTTTTAACAAAATTAAATCCTGTCATTATCATGGAACCTCATTTTTGAATGTTTGTGGTAAATGACCGGTGAAGTCTATTAGTCTAGACATTGATATCTTATATATGTTCGACCTTTGGAAGTTGTATCACACCCTGAATTCATTAAAAAAGGGAATGACACGGTCGTCATTTCTCTTGAAAGACGCAACATCAAACACAACCAACAACATTAGAGTTTTTATTATTCATCAAAAGATTATTCACACTACCAACTGAATTAAACCCAACAAATGTCATCTTAGAAATATTTAAAATTCGTCCAAACCATACCCAAATTCTAACTCCCAAAAGTCTCTGACTATAGTCTCGTACTATCTTGGTCATTAGCTAAGGAACTTGAAAATATTGGGAAGGAAAATGATGAGCAACCACAACTCAGTGAATAATGCATATCTTTTCTAAACATATTAAGCATCTATTATGCATATGTGCAAAATCATATAAAAACTCATTTAAGCCAAATGCACAATATATCACAAGTACGAGATTGATAACAAATTTTATCTTAGCAATAGAGTTTTATACAATCCAAAATACTCATTTCCTCAATTATATCAAAATAAAATATTAATAGTCTGGTCTAGTTATCAATCTCAAAAACTCACATATTAATAGTCTAATCAATTGATTAATCTTATCAAATTACATGTCAATGGTCCATTTCATTAATTAAAACCGTGCTCAAATATTTAATCATGATCAAGCATAACGCCTTTTGATGAGGTAACTAAGATTCCCTCTTAGTTAGGTCTCCACCTATATCATTAGTGGTCGACCCCCAAGGATATCCTGTCATTAATATGCATATCCACAAATCCCTCAATAGATTTACAAAGACATTGAACACCAAACCCACACCCTTTAATATTTGGAATCAAATACATAATTAATCTCATAAACTTAAATATATCTCACAAATCAAATACATAACCTTTCACAATTCAACTCATCTGCAAAAACTATTTTTCATAAAACATTTCTCAAATCATTTTTAAGCGCACATAATAAATAGATTTCACAAACCGAAGCAAATCACCTTTCACAACTTAATTTTTCAAATATAATGCATTTCATAATGTATTTCACAAATCAATACATGTAACCTTTCATAAACCATACTCAAAGTTGACTCCGAAACTATTTCTCAACTTCATTCCTCAAACACAATATATATAATAAGACATTTCTCATTCCACTTTGGAAACTCATTTCATAAACCAATAACATTTCGAAACGTCTTACATAAAACGTTTCTTAAACCATTCACAAATAACTGAAAAGTAGTAAATACTCAATCTAACATTATATGCAACAAACGTGCTCTTTTAGGACTCAATAGTGTATCAAATTTCTATCACTTTCAAGACATGCGTTTACAAATTTATAGAAAAGAATCAACGTCAAAATCGAGTAAAACACTACCACAACTATGAAACGAATAAGCTAAACTTAATCGCTAACAAATAGTTCTCAAACTTCAAAAAATTGCTCACCCAAAATAATTATATAAAGCCATTCGCAACGCGAAACTTGATCACGCTATAACTCCCTTTACTGAACTCCATTTCAAGTGAACTTACATTAAGAATTAAAGCCCTCTGGAAGTTCTAGAAGAATCACAGTTTGGCCGGCTCAAATTCTAGCCGGCAACCTACGAAATTTGACTTGAAAGCTACTGGTCGTATATTATTCATTGCACGCGTGAAACTTTGAAAATTCGTTTCAAACAAACCGTGAGCTCAATTGAGTTCTGTAAAATTCTATAGCTCCACAACACCCTAAAAACTATCAATCCCCATAATTTCTTAGCTTAACAACCCCTAAATCGGATTTCGCAACTCAAATGTCACTCAATTCCGAGTTTGTGCCATAATTCTAAAAACTTGAAAGTTAATCAGAACACCTCACATCACAAACTAGCGTTGAAGAAGAAAATGAGTGCGAGAGCAAGAGCAAGATAGGATTTTCTTGAACCTAATCAGATACCAATCGGGGCATTTTTTGTTTTTAAGAACTCTATTTATACCTTGATTTCTTTTTAAACTGAAATACCCCTTCTTCGATGGCTGCAACAGTCACATGCTTGCTGACTGGCAAAGATTTAGCTGGCTGGCAAGCTCCAACTCTCATTTGAGACGATTTGGCTGCTTCAGGACCTTGTATGGGACAAAGTCCACTCTAAACCATTTCTTGAGAAAAATGCCTCTACTTCAATCCCTAATTTGAAAATTTCACCTTTTCCGCCACTACTGTAGTTTGTTCTCTTACGAGCTGCTGCGACAACCAATTGCAGGACAAAAACTTCCATAACAGTTTGGATAAGTAGAAACATCAGTAATACTTCCATTAAAAAACCGGCATATTTCCTTGCCAATCTATACACAACTACAGAAGGTGATGAAAATGTTTCACCCTACATTGAAGGATTATATTCTAAAATGCCACCCACAGCTTCCAACTAGCAAGTACTCCCATCGGAGTTAGGCATTGCATTGTGATTTCAATACCACAATGAAAAGATGTACTGTCCTCCTATTCTTGCTTTACATGGTGCTTTGATTCCAGCGATAAAGTTACAGAAAGCCTCTTCACAGTTAACATGCAGTTCTCAATTTCTAGTCTGAAATCTTTTGAACCCCAGGCAATGGGTGCAATCATAGTTCTCTTTTAAGTCATCGCTTCAGATGTTCCTCCCTTATTAAATTATACACTGGAAAGCTGCAGCAGCATGTAAGCAGAATTCTGAACTCTAAGGCATCTCCACCAAACCTTGTGGCACTGGCCGTACACATTTGTTTAGGCAGGATCTGAAATCTGATGCTCAAGGTACTGAGGCAGGACAAGAAAATGAGCCCTAAATTGTATCATTGACTCACCACATTTAGGATCAGAAATCTAAAATAAAACTAACTCGAAGAAAGCACCAACTTAAAAAAAAAAAAATAGACCAAGAAAAACTCAAAAACTGTACCTTTACAGAAAGCAGAATGACCTTCATCCTAAGCAGCACCACTGCTGTGACCTCTTTTAGAGTGGGAAGTGCTTTGCGGTCCCCTTGAGAGTTAACCACTGTGACTGCGACTTGTTGGGACGCATAATTATCTTGGGAAATATAAATGTTGTCAGTGTGGTTAACTATCAGCTTCACCCCCAAAATCAGTGTAAGAGACGACGATCTAGAAATTTCTATGCTCCATGTATGACTGAGCAAGAGTGAATGAAACCGATGGTTGATAAACCTGCTCAGAGATTAACACCCTTTTTTCAAAGACATGTCCTATCTTCTAAAGGGCTTAAGGTGATAATTTTGAAACTCGCTTCCAAATGTTATGGATTCCTCATCAAGCTTCTTCTTCAATCTTCTCCAGGTTCTCAACTTGTCAGATTGAATCAAGCCTCTGTAAAGTGTCTCAAAGGTAACCTTTTGAGGAAGAAAGCCCTTCTCGATCATCTCCACAAAGAACGTACAAGCTTGCCTCCATTTTTGCTTCTCGCACAAGTCATGGATCAATAAGGTATAGGAATCTAGATCTGGCCCCATACCATTTCTCCCCATATCCTCCCAAATTTCCCTCACGATCCCCATCTTATCTAACTTCACAAACATGGCTATGAGAATGTTGTAGGTATGCATGGTGGGCACACAGACATTATCCTCCTTCATCTTCCTATACCACTTTAGCGCATTGTCAACATCTTTCCTTCCCCTATACTCCTTAAAGAAGCAATTATATGTAGCAGCACAAGGACTCACCCCATTCCTCACCATCTCCTCAAGCAACTCCTCCACATCGTTGATCTTCCCGCACGAACAGAGACATTTAACGACAGAAGTATAAGTCGCCATGCTCAAGCTAATTCCCCTCTCCTTCATCATCTTCATCTTATCAAGCAATAACTGCGGCTTATGCGCCCTACTATACACATGCAACACAATGGAATAACTAGTCACGTCGGGCTCGATCCCTCTGTCGCGCATTTCATCAAACACCTTATCGGCAGCTCTCAACGTCCTCTCAAACCTCACATCCGGATGTAATCTCGCTCTCCTACAAATCCCATTCAACAATACATTGTACGTCACCAAGTGAGGCTCCACCCCACGCTCAATCATATCATTCAAGAACCTCTCCGCCATGTCTATCCTGCCAATCTTGCACCACCCATAAATCAAGATCGTATACATTTTGGCATCCGGGTCAAACTCCCCACAAGCCTTCCTCTTGTTAAAAATCTCCACAGCCACTTTCACGTACCCATACTTACACAGCGTGTCGAGCAAGTAATAGTAATCCTTATTACCCGGTCCACGCTCAACGAAACTACCAATGTCGTCGAACGCACGCACGGCCTGGCGCGTGAGCCCGGCCGCGACCAGCCTTCGTATGAGGATGAAGAAAGTGATGGTCGTCGGGCGGAGGCTGTTCTGGTCCATCTCGACGATGAGCTGCCAGACGGCGTCGAACTGCCGCACCTTGGAGAGGATGTCGATGAGGAGGTTGTAGGAGGCGGAGGTGAGAGGCGGGTCGGGGAGGGACTTGGCGTAGTTGAAGAGGGCGACGGCGATCTTGGAGCTGTGGTGGAGGCGGAGGAGGGTCTGGTGGAGGAGGGGAGCGGAGAGGCGGATGCCGTGGAGCTGGAGCGACGACTCCATGGCGTGGAAGGGGTTGTGGTGGTGGAGCAGGATTTGGGATATCGAGTCGGCGTCGCTCGAGGGCTCGAGGGTCGGGAGGCTGTCGTCGGAGGCGGGGGCCGCGCCGTCGAGGACGGCGGCGCAGAGGCGGCGGAGAGGGAGCGTGACGGCGGGAGCGAGAGGGGTGACGGCGCGTCTCAGCTTGAACGCCGCCATGTCGCCGGCGATGAAATTTGTTTTTTGACTCTCTTCATTTGGTAAACTCTTGAAAGATTTCAACTTACAAAAAAAAAAAAAAAAACTATTGAAAGGTTGAATTTTTTTTACAACACACACAACGAATCTTTCCTTTCACAAGAAAGATTAGAATATGAAAATAAAAAAGAAAAGCGACAGAAACTTTGCTCATAGACTTAGGGGGCCATAAGTAACCCATGTTAAAAGAAACGATGACCTAAGGTTAAAAAGTGCTTGGTGAAGAGCGCAAGAGGTGTGCTCAGGTTGGAGACTCACAATTAGCATAATCACACGGCTTTATCCAAAAATAAGGCCAAAGGGAATGAACCAAGTAATAATGACCTTGAACACACATGGCCACATTTAATTTGCTTGAACACATAACCCATATTAAAGGTAATAACGACCTTGGGTTAAAACACTAGGCGTAAAGAGGAGAATAGTACTTCAATATAAAGAATGCAAGTAGCCTAATAAGAGTAGGGAAATGAGAGATATTTTGAGAGAAAGCTTCTCGGCCAAGTAAAACGCATGAGTCATCGAGAACATTAAGGGGCTAGGGTTAAAATAGGTGATGTGATGCATGACATCAAAGCTAGGCTCATTTTATGTGAGTAAAGATAATTGGTGGAACGAAGAGAGGCAACACAAGTTAAAGAGTGACAAGCGGCTCAACTCTATGGTTTTCAATATGGATATTTGTTAAGTGACCAAAATATATATTAAATCGGTATGCAAATAAGAAAATCGGTGTCCATTCCAAATATCGGTGAATTAGAAAATATTTCAAATTTACTAATTATCAATGAAAAATACCAAACATTAAGGAAATCTTAGCTCAATAAATTTAAAACCCAAAAGTAATCAAAGATGAAATTAGGAGCATGTCAATCCCCTTTTTACAACTAATATCGCGGTATGGTCATGGAAAATCATCCCAAATGCTATTATCGAAACTCGAAACTTTTGGATGTCACACTAGCAACCAATCGAATGAACAGTCCAAACATAGAAACGAAGTACTGGACAGCAACCTGTCCCAGAGATTTCCTAGAGGACTGAGGAGCTTGATTGGCATTAGATCTTGGCCGATCGACATTGGACGACACCAGATCTAGGCCAAATGATGCTCGCTGGCGGCGGCTAGTGCCTACTCTAGCAAATAGGGTGTTTTACTGGCTTTGATACCATGTAAAAGGAAAATTGTATTATATTATTCAATAAAATTTTATATATACATTAAGTAATCATCAATAAAATAAGCCCTAAAGACCACTTTACCCTTTCATGCCTCTAACAATACAAGCTAAGGAAGGAAAGTTAAAGATTGTGGCTTGGAAGATGTGTATATATGTCTCCGTACTTGGGTTTAGATCTAGGTAAGCGTTAGTGTTTCTGATAAGAATTTTGTCGATTTGATTTCAAACAGGATTTTTCGTCAAAGCATCTCCAGAGGCTAGCTGCTGGTTAGGTGAGTTCCTGTTCGGAGGAGGTTGTCTGGATCAGAGTTTTCTTGATTTAGTTCAACCCCGATATTATTTGTCTAGAAGTGCTTTTTTTGGGTATAAATAGCTTAGTCGTGTTGAGAAATCGCTGTATACTACTGAGAAAAATTACAGAATATTTCCATCGCAACCTGATTTCGACTTTCATGGTTCATCATTATTAATTTATTATCATCATCATCGAGCTCCAGATTAAAAATATTATATTCTTCTTCTAGTAGTGTTGCGGACTTCAACAGAATTACATCATGGTGCATTACAACATCAAGTTGAGTCCTCTGCTTTTCACTGCGAACCTTGATTAAACCAGGTCCTGCTATGTCAGAGGAGCAATCCAAAATAACCTTAGTAATTAATTTATTGTGCAATTGTTCAGAGTGTACAAGCGGACCATATGCAGGATATACAATAGATGACCCACAGAGCCTTGGCCCCTGACTGAACGTGTGCTCCCCCAACCTAAATACATATATTATCCATTCACAATATACATTAATTATCTCTTACTCAACCGATCACAGAAAGTTTCCTACGCCTCTCTTTGGAAAATCTATACGACGTTTAAGCTTCTTGTATCGGCTGAACAACTGCACAGGAATGCGGTAAACTGCCACCACAAGTAAACACAACACGAAAACAATGTAGACTGAAGCATGCCTATAATTTTCTGATGGGAAATTACGACTGAGTGAAGAGTAGTAGTTCAGCAGGAGACAGCACATGGATATTCTAAGCGTCGATGTGTAAGGAAGTCCTAGTAAAATGATGATAATTGTGCATGCCGAGGTCAGGAACGCTGCAGTATTCATTGTCAAGAAGTTAAAGAGATAAGTTCCGTGCATAATCATTTGTCCAGAAACGTGCGGTTCTTCTTCACCACCGGTAGTATTATTACCTGTTGACGTCAGATTGGAGGTGGTGGTTGCAGTCATGGTGTCGGTGCTTGGATAGTAATTATCTTGCCAGAATCCTCCCGGAGGACTGAGAACAGCTTGATACGTGGCAGTCACGATCAGACCAGCCACCAAGAGGATCGTGTCACGAGGTGATTCAGTGTTGCTGCCGCTTCCAAGGACATTGAAGTATCTGGCCTGCCATTCGAAGATGGTAAGTTCACGACTCAAGTAATCTGCAAGCCTTGTGACGCCAGAGAGGCTTGAAGCTCTTTTTGCTTTGGCACCGCGTAGGATTTTCCCTACTTCTTCGTTGTTATTATGCTGAAATCGCTCTTGGAGATCATGGAAGATGTCGAGAGCAGTCAAACCTTCCAAATTCTTTGCGGTCACATTCATATGATTAATCAGCAACTTGATGACCTTCGCATGAACAAATCACACAGCCACTTGTCAACAAAAGATTATTTTTCTGCGTTGATGACGTACCAAACGAAAACATAAAGTAATCATGATTAATTTAAATGATAGACTGGTACCCACAGCAAAAGGAGAAACCAATGATAAGAATAATTACAGGAGTATACCTGAGGCTGATTTGTGAGGGTGGCAATATGCAAGACGGTATTGCCTTCCTCATCTTTCCAGTTCAGTGTCTCTTCCATCTTGACTCGCATAAGCCATCCAAACAAAACCTTGACTGACCTATGCTTGCCATTCTTCACAGCAACATGCACTGCAGTCTCACACCAGCTTGTCAAGTCCTCGATTGATGACGGGCAGGCAAATAGGAACTCGGCCAAGAGCTCGTCCTCCCCAATCTCGGCTGCGTAATGCAACGGAGTGACCCCCCCTCTCCCTTTGACCCTGATCAAGTCTGCGTCGATGGTTATCAACGCTCTCACAGTCTGAACCTGGCCATTTTGCAAGGCCAAGTGCATCGGGCTCAGCCCGAGATGGTTGAGTTTACAAGCAAGCGATGGCCTTAGAATGCCAACTTCCATGGCAAATAGGGTTTCACCTGCACATGCAGAGACATGCAAAGGAGTGTTGTCCATACGCTCGAGAATGTGTGGATCACGAGCTAGACGCGCATAAAGCTCGTCTATGTCTCCATGTTCGGCGGCTCGCTGCAGCGGCTCATCCATTGTTTCTAATGATTCGAGGACTTCGAAATAAGTCTGGTGTTAAGTTTCTCGAATCTGGAAATAGTTGGAGTTCCGCTTTTATAGTGGAAGAATCAGGGTTAACCTCAGCTAGGCTCATATAGACATTTTATTTGATTTCTATATTTTCGGTTCTTTTTCTAAGATGATAGGCACATAGATAGCCCTTCGGCACCCTACAAAGTCAAAAGAACATATGCGAGGAGAATTGCAGGCTACATCCGAAAGTTCAAGTTCAAGGCTGACGAAAGGCTTCAATATATTTTTTTCATGTTTAATTACTATTTATAAGATGTCATGAAAGCGGCCGATCTATAGGTTATATTATGTATGTGGCATGATCCGGTATTTTTCAAAAGAGAACACAATCAACGCAAGAAATGGACGAAAAGAAAATCTTTAGGGCTGGTCAAAATGTCTTTTAGGCGCGTTTGGTAATGATTCTATGTCCGAGAACAAATTCCGATCAAAAATTATTCTTTTTTATTCTATTCCCAAGAATAATTTCGAACAAAAGAACGCGTTTGATAACGTAAAAAATTTCGATTCGGAATAGAAAAAGAACAGAAATATGTTTGGTAACTATATAAAATTTCATTTTCAATTCTAAAATTTTATCAATTTTTTATTAAATAGTAAATAATAAACTATAGTATAAACTATAATTATGGCGTGTTTGGTAACGTTTCTGTTAAAAAATTATTCTCATAAACAAAAATAGAAAAAACTATTTATATTATGAGGAACAATTTTTGAATAGAAGAGCTCGTTTGGTAATTACATAAAATTTATGCTCCTAGAATTAAAAAAGAACAGAAATACGTTTGGTAAACTTGAATAATTTTTTTGTTTTTTTAATTTTTTAATATTTTTATTTTATTTTTCATTTTTTATTCTTTTGTATTTTTTCTTCCTTTTGGTGAGCGGCCTCGCCCAGCCATGGCGAGGCTCGTTGGTCGGTGTGAAGTCAGCCTCACCTTGGCCGGGCCAGCTTGGCCTTGTCGATTTGGGCAAGCTCGAGCTCGAGCTCGCCCAGCCAAGGCGAGGCCGAGTCTCATCACCCTCGACGGCCGATTGCCGACCATAGTCAAGGCCGGCGACCGGCCAAAGAAAAAAGAAGAAGAAAAGAAATATAAGGAAAAAATAGGAGAGAGAAAGAAAAATTATTTCTCAAAATATTCCCGAGAACCAAAAAAATAAATTTTTCTTGTTTCTTGTTTCTATTCCAAATCTGTTATCATAAACAAAACTGTAAATAAATGAGTTTCTATTATTTTTTTGTTTCCCGAAACAAAGAACATAAATTGTGTTATGAGGAATAAAAAAAGAATACAAACAAATAGGCCTTTAATGTCTCGAATTTGAATTTGAATAACGATTTATTAAACCGAATTTGTTGATAAAAATTTCTTAAGTAAAAAAAACTTCATTGGACTCCATGAATGATTACAAAAGAGGAAATAAAATAGAATTAAAAAAAATGGAGCAAAGTTTCTTCTTTTATTTGCATGAGGTTATTAACGTGGGGCTATCAACGTGAGGCCCAAAGTCAAAATCTTGACTTTAGGCACACGACATAGAAGTGCAAGGGTTTCTCTTCAGCTTAAAAAAAAAGGAAAATAAAGGAGGAAGTCCTCTGCACGTGGAGCCAAAAGGTGGTGGCCCAGGTCAAATTTTGACATTTGGGCACACATATAAAAACAGAATCTGCACGTTTTTTTTCCTCCCATAAGAATCTGTACGTGGAGTCAAAAGGTGGTGAGCCCAGATCAAACTTTGACCTTTGAGTACACATATAAAAACAGAACCTGCACGTCCTTTTTCCTCCCGCACGTGGAGCCAAAAGGTGGTGGGCTCAGGCCAAACTTTGACCTTTGGGCACACATATACAAACACAACATGCGTGTCTTCTTTCCTCCCGTAAAAGTTGCTGAAGCCTTGTGCATGTAGAAGAAAGGAGTGCCGCTTGTTGAAGCCCTACGAAGAGGATACGTAGGTGAAAGAAAAAAATAGACGTTATTCTTGACGTTGAGCTTGAACATGTGGTGATTTTTGTGCAGCAAGTTTATGTATAAATAAGTTGTCTATTTATAAACATTTTGAGTTTGGAGTTAAATTTAAGTGTGAGAAACACTCGAATATGTGAGTGATTGTAAATTCTGATTCTCCGATTATAGTGGATTATTTGCTGCTAGCTCTCCCGTGATAGATATTGATACTTGTATTGAAACATGTAAATTTCTGGTATCCTTATTATTTATCGTTTATTTTTTTGGCGATTTCGCGTTGACGTAAGATTTTGTTGTTTTCGCGTATTATATTTCAGTATTGTTCTTGTACGAGCTGCTGTGAAAACCAATTGTGGGACAAAGCTTCCATAACAGTCTGTATAAGTAAGAACCGTTCGGGGGGAATACTTTCATTACACAGCTGGCATGTTTTCTTTCCCATATATACATAATGAGGGAAGGTGTTAAAAATGTTTGACCATACATGGAAGGAATTATATCCTACAACTGCATCCGCAGCAGACGGTCTTCCAACTAGCAAGCACTCCATCGGAGTTAGGCATTGTATTCCGATCTCAATACCTCGATTAAAAGATTTACTGTCCTCTTAGTCTTCCTTTACATAGTGCTTTGATTCCAAAACAAACTGGTGTGATGAAGTTGAGAAAGCATCTTCACAATTAAAATGCAGTTCTCGATTCCCAGTCTTGGAATCTTTTGAACCGCAGGCAACGGGTGCAATCATGTTTCTCATTCAAGCACGAAGACGTGGGAAACCCACATCAGTTTTTCAGGGCGGCTCGCCGAATCTGTCGAGCTCAAGCACGCTGGAGGAGAAAGAGGAGGACGGGAAGAGAATCAGTAAGTAGTACACGAGCGCATGTGCGGGGAGATGGATACGACGAAGACTGCGAGACGAGGAGTGGGGTCAAGTCATCGCCACTGATGTCGCAGCCCCCCACTCTCTCTCTCTCTCTCTCTCTCTCTCTCCCCTCTCCTTCTTCTTCTTCTCAATCAACGGTGGACGAGAACGGAGAACGATCGAAGGAGTGTTTGAAAAGAATCCATTTTTAATTTTTCCTGGGCGGCCTTGGAGCGAGCACCGTCTCTTTTGTCTCGCGCCAGCAACCTACGGACAAGGGAGACCGAGGGAGCTGGAAGCCAACTTAGCCAAGCTAGTGCGAAATGTCCATTTTGTCTCCCGGCTGACCGGGGGAAGCATTTGGCCATGGGGAAGGGTCGTCGGCAGCAATTATAACACCACCCACCAATTTAGAATTCAAGGATTCCATGTGAATCGACATAAATTAATTCGAATAAACGCAAATTGACACGTTACCGTCTCTTACCATTATGAAAGAAAGGGTTATATTCAATTTCTAATTTTCATTAAATATTTTTAGGTTAATATCACGAAAAATCCATAACTTATGTATTTATGATAAATCTATTCCAAAAGTACATACGTGATAAATTTACCCTCCATTAAT
Source organism: Eucalyptus sideroxylon x Eucalyptus melliodora (assembly GCA_016097485.1). Taxonomy (NCBI): domain Eukaryota; kingdom Viridiplantae; phylum Streptophyta; class Magnoliopsida; order Myrtales; family Myrtaceae; genus Eucalyptus; species Eucalyptus sideroxylon x Eucalyptus melliodora. Next base: position 68,253,455 of record CM027831.1, on the reverse strand, counting down.
TTATATTAGATTTTATCCTTAAATTACTGAGTTAGATAATAAATAACAATTAAAAGATGTATTGGTTTGAGATTTTACTCTCCGCTTTGTTATAATTATATAAATTTGTAATTTTTCGTAATATTAATTCAATTTAATGAAAATTAACAAAAAGTAAATTTATTATGAATGTATTAATTTAGAGTTTTTGATGGTCATGTATGTATAAATTCAAGATTTTTCGTAATTTAACATTTTTTTCCTAATGATGTGAGTGGTTGAGGGAAAAAATTAGGAGAGACGAGAATCTTGTCTGAAGGCGAGGGCAAAAAGGTTCGAGGGAAAAGGACCCTGTCACTTTGTCAATCACATTATTGTCGCTCGGCGTCGAACGTCAAATGATTCAGCGAGGTCATGGAATACTTATGAGGCCCTCCTGTCATTGTGGGGGCCCACGGGGAGATGTTGTAATAATATCGTAAGCTATTTTTATATTGAATTATCATGCCATTTGGTTATATTTTGTAAAGATTAGTATAAAAAATGGTTAATACTCTCAAAAATCCTAAATCGGTATACCTGTGACAAATTTATTAAAAATTATTTTTTTACCATGAAAAATTACAAACTGGTATGCTTATGACAAATTTACCCGATTAACCATAAAAAATCATAAATTAGTACATTTATGACAAATTTACCAAAAACTAATTTATTCGACCGCAAAAAATCTCAAACTGATAAATTTGAAGACTAAATTGGATTAATATCACAAAAAAAAAAATTGCAAAAATTATAAACGTGACAAATGGAGTATAAAATCTCAAATTGGTATATTGATCAACTCATGTGTTATTTGACTTAATAATTTAACTGTAAAATTTAACAAAAATTAACAGAGGGTAAATTTGTCACAAGTGTACCGATTTTTGGTAAATTTGTCAAATGTATACTGGTTTGGAGTTTTTTGTGGTCAAAAAAATAGTTTGAGGTAAATTTATTACATGTGTATCGGTTTGGGGTTTTTCGGGTATTAACGCTATAAAAAAACCCATATATCTATAATAAAATTAACGTAATCGTAAACTAATTTTATAACCATGAAAAATTTCAAACTAATATATTTATATCAAATTTAAAATCCATTGACTTATATTAAATTTTATTATCGAATCATCTAGTTAGGTTATACATAATAGTTAATGGATTTATCAATTTGGAGTGTTGTCTTCTATTTGTCATAAGTATACATATTAATCTAATTTAATGGAAAGTAAAATTATCATAAATATATCAATTTGAAAAAAAAATTTTTGAGGTTAATTTTTCATAAATATATAAAATTAATTTTTTTGTAATATTAAATTATATTATATAATATGTACATATGGATGGGAAAAGTGTCTAGAGGGCATGAGAAGGTAACTTCTAATTTTCATCTTAGTAATAATTGAACAAATCGGATGCTAATTTTTTTGAATTAGTGGATAGTGATCGATTGATGGGAAGAATCCAAGTTGATATTTATGTTTGCTGCCCTTTTCTGTGTGGCGGGAGATATTTTCCCTTGTGTTTTTATTTGACAGGTGCGTTGGGAACTTAGAGGAGAAGATTGAGGAAAGACCGTTCCTAGGAAATAAGGATGAAGATGAAGGTGAACTTTTAAAGCCTTCTGCTTGGCAAAAGGATATTGATCTTTTTTTATTGCAAAAACTTGTTGATGAAAAAATTCTTTTTTTTCCCCAATAAAAATGTTCTAATTATTGGAATAGAGGGTGGGTATTTAATTTTTGCTTCCTTTTCTCTTTACTTGGATATATTTTCCTTTTTTTCCTTTTGGGTGTTTTTTTGGGGAAAGGAAAAAATAGTTAGAGAAGAGCCAACAATGCAATGCAAGCAATCCAATCTAAGATGAAGGTCTTTGTTGGCCAAAAAAAAAAAACAGAGAGAGATGAAGTTCAATTTGGGTTCTTTTGTTTGCCCCAAAACAAATGGATTTTCTTCACTGAATATGCGGAAAAATAGCTCAAAATTACAAATCAAGTTTAACTAGATTCGCGTGTGTTCGAGAAAAAAAATTGTAATCATCACCAGATTCGAACGACGGCAACTTTTCTAGGTAAGTTGAATTGTTGAAAGTAAATTGGAAGGTAACACGAGTAGAGTCCAAAAAAGTAACGAGGTGATCATTGAATTGACGCAAATTGGTGCAAATTTGGACTTCACCGCGGCCCAGAAGCTCCTAACAAAAATCTAACTTATGATAAGAAAAGCTTCCCCATTTCCTCAGCTTTATTTACTTTCAAATAGGTGATCTTTATACGAACTTTTGTTGGTTTGCTATTTGCCAAGTCCAAAGCACGTTTCGGCCGGCACAGAGCAAGCCAATTCCTTGTTCGGCCACATCCCCTCCATTTCAGGCTCGATTATTATACGAAAAAACAAGATATAATTGTCCATGTCATGGACAATTTGTACATGAAATTTTCAATCAAGCACTAGACTGGGCTAGCCATCTTTCTTGTTTTTCTCGAGTATGCATTTTGTCATCAACTGCCTTATTAAGCAGGGATTTTTCTTGTCACTCCTTATTAAAAAAGTCAACTAACTGACCAAAAAGCGAACCAAACAGTACCTATTTTCTTAGAAAATTTAATGAGGTAAATATTTATTTAAGAAAAAACAAGTCCTTGCACGTGCCTAAGAATTAAGAGAATTTAAAAAACACTTTGGAAAATTTTGGGAAGTGAATTGGGTAATTTGGATGATCATGGAAACCTTAAAGATATTTTAGTAAATGTGATGGTTTATACACTAAATTTTAAAAAATTCTATTTTTATATTTCAAAGAAACAGCTTGCCATCCTCCTGCGTCAGAATGGCGGGAACTCTCCTCTTCTCTCGAAGCGCAAAACCCCCTCAAATTTGTTTCCCATTTCAGAATCTCACGCGAGACCGATTCCCTCCATTTGTTCACCCTCCGCCTCCGGTCGCTCCGCCGACCGCCGCCACGACTGCCGATGTCCGGCGGCGGGCGGGCGATCAGCGTCCTGAACGTGGCGGAGAAGCCGTCGGTGGCGAAGTCGGTGGCCACCCTGCTGTCGAGGGGCCAGGGGATGCGGGTCCGGGAGGGGCGGTCGCGGTACAACATGATCTTCGAGTTCGACTACAGCATCCGGGGGCAGCGCTGCTGCATGCTGGTCACCTCCGTCACCGGCCACCTCATGGAGCTCGACTTCGACGAGCGCTTCCGCAAGTGGCACTCCTGCGACCCCGCCGACCTCTACGCCGCCCCCGTCCCAAGTCCGTCCCTCAGGTAAGGAACCACGACGAAAGACCGCAGAAAGGAACTTACTTTTTCGTATCGCGAAGATTTTTGATGGGGTTACGGCGTAATTCAGACCAAAAGTTCGTTTTTTTTTTTTTTTTTAATCCTGGTTAGAGTTGGGGGAATAGCCTGTGGATTGTGTGTTTTCTTTTTACTTGTTATGGAAATTACAGGACAAGTTGGATATCAAGAGGACATTAGAAGAGGAAGCTAGAAGGTGCCAGTGGCTTGTGTTATGGCTTGATTGCGATAGGGAAGGTGAAAACATAGCATTCGAAGTTATCGACACATGCACCGCGGCTAACCGTAATCTGACCATAAAAAGGGCTCGGTTCTCTGCTTTCATTGAAAGGTCTGGTCAGATTAGAATTTTTTTTTTTATTTTTTTTAATTTTGGGTAGAGGTTTTCGGTTTTGACATCCTATTTTTGTGATACTAGGGAAATACATGACTCTGTGCAGAATCTTGTCGAACCCAATCAATGGTTTGCGGATGCTGTGGACGCAAGGCAAGTGAGTGCTCTCCCATTTCTGCATTTCTGGTGAAGTTCTACTGTCATTAGTGCTGTGAAGTCTGTTCGACAAATGGCTGCATCCAAATACTTCTCAGATTATTTTTCGCTGCATGTGAAACTAGGTTGCATCTTTGCATAAGGTGCTTCCTCTCTTCGATAGCTTGCTCATTGTGGGATAGGGAACTGATTGGAGCTTTGTGCAGGAAATAGACCTCAGGATAGGTGCATCTTTTACAAGGTTCCAGACTATGCTGCTAAGAGATGCATTTGTCATTGACTCTGCTGCAGATGACCGGAATCTAGTCCTAAGTTATGGTCCATGTCAAGTATGGTGACTTAAGAGCACATTCCTTGTATTCTCAATTTATACACTGTCATATATATCCTATAGTTATTGTTCTTCATTGGTGCAGTTCCCTACACTTGGCTTTGTGGTCGAACGATTTTGGGAGATACAATCTCATGAACCTGAGGAGTTCTGAACAATTAACTGTTCTCACAAATCTGAAGAGGTTATTGCCACATTCAACTGGACGTAAGCTTTGACTGTCTTGATGCGTAATATTATTCTTTCACGTGTTATTGGTTCTTATTGAAATGAGAGTCTTTCTTCATTTTCAGGCGTGGACATCTCTTTGATTACACTTGTGCAGTTATAATTTATGAAATGTGTGTCGAGGAGCCATCTGCAACTGTATGTTATGCTGATTATCGTGGTTGGATCAACTACTGGTTTGATGGTAATACTCTAAATTACTACCTTGGTCATACAGGTCACAGGAGTTAGGCAGCAGGAGAAATACAAGTATCCTCCACATCCTTTGAGTACCATTGAGCTGGAAAAACGTGCTTCTAGATACTTCCGGATGAGGTCTTAGCATACCATGAAGGTGAGCAGTTGTAACCTGGAAACTATCTATCCATCTATAGGATAATATCTAGCTGTATGCTGATTAGGACTACGTTTTCCGGTAGATACTCTGCTTTTCAGTAGATGGAGAATTAGAATGGCTGCTACCAATGAATGTTTCCTTTCGGAAATGATCGTGGCAGTTTGCAAACTCCAATCAACGTATGGCCCAAATTATGCCAGTTGTTTCAAATTCATGTTGTCAATTTGGTTTTTTTAACTCTTTCAATTTTTTTTTTTTTTAGTGAGAAGGCTTCTTTGCTCTTCCAATCTGAGCAACTGAGTTACTTTTATTAACAATGTATACTCTTCTTAATTCCCTGAAGGATAGCTATTCTCTTCTGATAAACAGTATGTTCGCACTTTGCCATATAGTGAAGTTTTGGGTCCTCATACCTCATTGTGCGTTCTATTCCTCTTATCATTTTTTAGAGCGAGATTAAAAAGCTCACTTACATGTGTTTAGAATTGTTTGGTTTTCATGACTAATTTATATCAAATCTAGTTCTGTTTACTTCTGTTGATGATAGAACCGTCCCCTGACCCATGCATAGGCAGAGTCTCATGCAGTCGGTCACCCTTGTTGAATGTGCTAGAGGTGAGGCATGTCAGTACTCTTGGAAATACCATGGCCTTGCATACCACCTCTAGAAAGAATGATTCCGTTTTGGGAATTGATCAATGTTGTTTCTGTCAGCGTCTCTCAACAAACCATCGGGTTTTAACTCAATGAAATATTTCACCGGCATCTATTTGATTTAGCTATTTTTCAATGTCATGACCTGTCTGTCTTATCTGAGAATGAGACTGTTCTCTGCTTGGAGTAAAATGGTTATATCACATTAGTCCTAGTTCTTATTGAATCTCACTGTTTATTATGGTATTGTGGTGAATCTAAATGATCTTGTTGGCCAGAAAAATTGCTTGGACGTCTACCGGTTTGAATCGTGGGGAGGTTCAGTGATCCCAACTTATGTGCCTGGCCAGCAGGTTTGCCACTGAATATTGCGTTTCATCGAATTATATTCCTCCATTTACAATGATCCATCCTGATGCAGCCCACATTGAAGACCGGCTCCCTCGACCAAGAAGATCGGCCTGCATTAAAGCTCGATGAAACCGAGAAGCCATAACGACATCTTGAGTCCATCCCGGAAGCTTGAAAGACACTTGGAAGCTCGCGTGACGCTTTTATTAGTTTATAGTTTCCATGCTCTTTACTATTTCTCCTATTTTCAATGCCCCGTTTTTATTTCTCCTAGTTTTCAACGCTTTGTCTTCATTTCTCCTAGTCTCAACGTTCTGTTTTTATTTCTTTGATGATATAAGCCAATCCCTTGTAGAAGACATACAACTTTTGATTAATGAAAAGCTTTGCTTGAAGCAAGTATCATGAACCTTGAAGAGTTCAACCCTTGAAAACCTAGAAGAGTTTTCACTCCGTGCTTGAAGAGTCGGAGCTTTCGAAATCTGCATCCTTGAAGAGTTGCAGTCATCGATCTAGAAGAATCGGTGCCCCCCTCAACTTCCTTGGAGGCCTAGAAGAGCAACCAACGAAGTTCCTATCTTTTCCTGTTCTGTTCGTTACTTCCAACCCAATTTCGACTATCCTACAGTGATTATTTCAGAAAACCCAAAACACAGAAATTGTAGATCCAAAAGTCTTTTTTCATTTGGCTTTGGAATCAGGTTGATCCGATCTGTATCGACAAAGATACGACTGTTCTCCAGAGCTTGCGCAGTGCTGAAATTACTGTTCGTCCCGTTTCTTGTGCGCGAGTCACTCTTCCGATCCTATTGTTTGAGAAAGCCTCCCCTAGGCTTGCATCATTTGGTATCAGAGCTTTGGAGGAGAGGACAATGCCTCCAAGACAAACTAGGCGTCGTGGCGGTAGAACCGTTCCCCTCAATGAATTGCATACACTCGCTGAGAATATGCAACAACAAATTGATGAATTGACGCAAGAAGTTCAGCGTTTGAGGGCTGAAGCAAATAATTCTCCACCCCGTTCCAGGACTGAAGATTCCCATGGTGACTCTTCCTCTTCGGAGAGTGTTCAATCTATTCACGGTCGGAGGCATGTTCAACATCGTTTACAACATATTCGTGAGCCCGATTGGGAAAAGGAAGTCAAGAAAGATGTTCCAGAATTTATAGGTACTGAGTCTCCTGATGAAATTGTTGATTGGCTAACACTTGTGAATGAGGTGTTTGAGCATCGGAATGTTCCGGAGAATCGTCGCGTTGGGATCATTGCTATGCGATTCCGAGGCAAGGCGATTGCTTGGTGGAGACGTGAAAAACAAACTCGCCAAGCCGTTGGCAAAGCACCGGTCACTTCATGGAGAAAGATGGAGGGCAAGATTCAAAAATATTTTCTCCCCAAAGGATATAAGAGAGAGCTCTACCAACAGTACCAAAATCTAAAACAAGGTACGCGAACGGTGGACCAATACACCAATGAATTCAATGAGTTGGTGATTCGTAACAATATCCAGGACCAAAGGATGTGCTTATGAACAAATACTTGAACGGTCTTCAATTTTACATTCAAGACGCCTTGGAAGTCCTCGACATTTGGGACATAGGAGATGCACACCAACGGGCACTCAAAATGGAGCGCTCTCATTCTCGGAGACAGCAATCTGCTAGTAAGCCTTCTACTCAACCCCATGTTTTGAATCAACCTGCTACATCCGAAATACGTTGCTATTCTTGTGGGGAGTTGGGTCATCGTGCTAGCAATTGTCGAATCAATAAGAATCGACCAGCCGGTAAAGCCTTCTTGGTGGATAATGATTCTGATGAGAATGCTAAGGATCCACATGAGGAGTTGAACAATGATGAAGAAGCTGCGGATGATGAACAAATAGTGCATGCTGACATCGGCTGTCACGCCCCGATCCTCAGGCACGCACACATACAAGCTGATAAAACGATCTTAGCTCACCGGAAAGGATCTCCTCATTAGATTCATGCCTTATATATATGTATATCATAATTGCTCGCCCAAGCTGCTACATATATATAAACCAATGCTCGCCAAAGCTTATCATTCAATAATAAACCAACTCATATCTCAATTCAATCAATCAATTAATCAATCCAATCGATTCAAACTGGTCATACAAACCAATTACGGTGCTAAAAGCCAACACCGGGTATTTTCAAGTTAAATACCACAACTTCATCAATTTCACACAATTCCACACTTTTGGAATTATTAACCATAATCATCAATCACTCAATTTCTCAATTTAAACATACAATTAACATAAACCGACCGCATTGCTACGATCAGCTCGAAATTCTAACGACCGGCCATCTACCAATCAATCATTTAATCTCAATAAATTCCAAATCAAATTAGGGTAAATCCCTAAAACATCACAATTTATTTAATTCCATGCAACGTAGAGCTCAAATAAATAAACGAACTGCGCCACGACGATCAGCACGAGATTTCGGTCGTCGGCCATCTCAATCTTAATTTCCGAAAAATAATTAATTAATAAATATTAAAAATTCAATTTAGCACAAAATAAAGCCCAATTAAATAAACAGGCTGCACCACGATCATCAGCATAATATTCCGGTCACTAACCATCTCAACCTTAATTTCTGAAAAATAAATAATTAAATAATTAATTTCGAAAATTAAACAATTAACATTAAAAATTCAATTTAGCTCAAAATAAAGCCCGATTAAATAAACAGACTTCACCACGGTCATCAGCATAATATTTCGGTTCCAGGCCATCTCAGTTGAATTTTCGGAAAATAAATAATTATTTAATTTAATTCCGAAAATTAATAATTAAATACCAAAAATTCCACTTAGGCCCGAAAAGCCTAATTAACACCCGATAAGGGACGGGAAAAATCCCAAGAAGCATCCAATAAATACTACATGCAATTCTCTATCTAATTACACTAATTACTTCACTAATATACAAAGCAATTAACTAATAATCACTAATCAATTCTAATCTAACAACCTAATTACACTTAATTAACACTAATCAACCTTTAAGTATAATTAGCGCACTAAGAAGGCGTTAGTGAGTAAAACTCACTCAAAACGACGGGCTCGACGCGAGGATCGACTTTCCCCAAAGCGGGCCGAGCATCCGGATGAAGATGAAGATGCGGGAAGGCGGCCAAAACGAGCCAAAACAATGGGAAAGGTGTGTCAATTAATTATTGACTCTGGTTGTTGTGAGAATATAATTTCTGAAGTAGCGGCAAACAAGCTGAAGTTGGAATTAAAAGCGCACCCTACGCCTTATAAAATGTTGTGCTTGAAGATAGGCGCTGAGGTAACTATTTCAAAACGATGTCTTGTTAATCTATCAATTGGTTCTGTTTATAGTGACAAGATATGGTGTGATGTTCTACCGATGGATGCTAGTCACATTATTCTTGGTCGACCATGGCAATTCGATAGGAGGACTACACATGACGGTTATCGAAATACATATTCTGAATTTGGAGGCAATAAGATTACCTTGACACCTAGTAGGGTGGGAGATTCTTCTGATGATGATGGCAAGAATTCGAGGACGAATTCTTTTAAAGATGGGGAGGATGATGCAGCCCACATTGAAGACCGGCTCCCTCGACCAAGAAGATCGGCCTGCATTAAAGCTCGACGAAACCGAGAAGCCATAACGACATCTTGAGTCCATCCCGGAAGCTTGAAAGACACTTGGAAGCTCGCGTGACGCTTTTATTAGTTTATAGTTTCCATGCTCTTTACTATTTCTCCTATTTTCAATGCCCCGTTTTTATTTCTCCTAGTTTTCAACGCTTTGTCTTCATTTCTCCTAGTCTCAACGTTCTGTTTTTATTTCTTTGATGATATAAGCCAATCCCTTGTAGAAGACATACAACTTTTGATTAATGAAAAGCTTTGCTTGAAGCAAGTATCATGAACCTTGAAGAGTTCAACCCTTGAAAACCTAGAAGAGTTTTCACTCCGTGCTTGAAGAGTCAGAGCTTTCGAAATCTGCATCCTTGAAGAGTTGCAGTCATCGATCTAGAAGAATCGGTGCCCCCCCTCAACTTCCTTGGAGGCCTAGAAGAGCAACCAACGAAGTTCCTATCTTTTCCTGTTCTGTTCGTTACTTCCAACCCAATTTCGACTATCCTACAGTGATTATTTCAGAAAACCCAAAACACAGAAATTGTAGATCCAAAAGTCTTTTTTCATTTGGCTTTGGAATCAGGTTGATCCGATCTGTATCGACAAAGATACGACTGTTCTCCCGAGCTTGCGCAGTGCTGAAATTACTGTTCGTCCCGTTTCTTGTGCGCGAGTCACTCTTCCGATCCTATTGTTTGAGAAAGCCTCCCCTAGGCTTGCATCACATCCTCATTATTCATCTGCCTCCCTTTGTTTTGTTTCCTCACTGTAATAGAATGTCTAAAATAGCTCTCATCATGTCTTAGAATCAGTCTTTCATTGTTAGTGGATCACGCATTTATCAGATCTAGAATACCGTGGCCCTGGACCATTTGATATAGTTTACTTCCTGATTCTTTATCATCTTTCTGACGGACAAGAAAAATAATTTTCAAGGAGATATGTACACACTACGAGTTTACACTACGGCAAAGTCTTGCTTTCATCTGGTATTGACAAGGAAAATTAACTTTGCTTCCCAAAATTAATTTGGTTCCTTGTCGCTCTGTAGGCAAGTGTAAGTCCCTTCAAATGAATGGCTGCCATTTTGGAATTATTAGATTCTCTTTCAGTCCCACTGTTGAAAATAACATTGATTAGAGACGCGATAGCGCATTATGCTATCGGGCTTGATCCACCTGTTGATCATGTGGGTGAGCTCGGTGCAAGAGGCTCATCTTGCTCGTTTAATGTGTACTACTTCATACTTCTGGTTTGTTGGAAGTGTTATGAGAAGTCTTTTGTGTGCAAATTTTTGTGTATGGCTGGATTACCCTATGAAGCCGTCTTGTACGGGGGCAGCACCCTTGCTACCCTATTAATGAATTTTTGTTTGTCATTCAAGACATACCAACTCTGAGTAAGAGTTCTTACTCATGTGATCAACAGGTGAATCAAGCCTGATAAAATCCGAAGAGGATTGAATTCCTTGAAATGCCGTCCCTTTTTCTCCTAATGAGCCAAAAAAAGGGAGGAATTATGGTAGTCGTTTTCTTCTTTACAACACAAGAACAATGGCCCCTCTCCAAGCCTAAAGTTTGTGTTGCACCTTGCCTGCAGTCACCCACTTTACACCTAAAACCATAATCCAAATTTGTCTGTTCTAGCTACAAGGTAACAGTAGGTGATACACACTCTCTGCTTCAAAGGGATCTATTTACAAATGTTTTTCGTTTCTTTTAAAGATTATGCAAAGTGAGAATAGGTCTTAGGCTGTTTGCTCCCCAAGAGAAAAAGATAGCCTTCGAGGTACCCTGTCTTTCAACTTTCAAATAAATTTTCATGGGAGGAGCATATTCTGTTGCATTTGCATCTGAGTAGAGATGAGATTAGAATAGTAGGATTTGACCTAAAAAAAGAAGTTTTACTTCCAACGGTACCATAGTTGATTGATATTAAATACTAGGCTCAATCATTAGCTGTGGGGCCCGACCACCACACGAGATCCTTTTATTGGTTATCCTTGCCTACAGTATGCTCATTTATCAGGTTTCTTTCTACGTCTAAGAAAGTTGTGAACCTGTCATATATTGATTGGGAGTTTTTTCCTCTTAACTTTTTACAAGAACTCATCTACTAGGTGGAATATTGGTTGCAATCAGTGGTTTTCTAATTCTTGACTACAGTTGCAGTTCTTATTCTCTTATTTGAATTCATTTAATGCACTAATTTTACATCGAGATGTGAAATATGATGATTATTATCTATAAAAGTGAGGGGTGTGATTTTATCAGTTAATATGTAAGAACCAACATAAAGTGCCTGAACAAAGAAATGAACTTAACAAAGCACATACCAATGGATGCAGAGAGCCATAGAGTCAGAAGTGAAACACAGATTTCTGTGGAATGTTTTGAGGAAATTTATTTTGAATAATATTTGTCAACATTTCAATTTTCCTATAATTTGCTTGGAAGTTCAGGACATAGATGTGTGCTCTTACTGTTGCCATCTATATCACAGTTCATCCCTACAACTTTAACACTGGATTCAGGAGTTACCAGGCCCCCGCCACTTTTAAGTGAAGCTGACTTACTGAACTGCATGGACAAGGTGAAAAAGATAATTACTATTTTTATTTTTTGGTCAAATTTCTGATATAAATGATCATTGGTCATAGGTTTCTGCTGCAGTAGATGTATGTTGTAATAGCGTGTCTTATAAGTTGCTAATCCACTTTGTCTCTTCAGGCTGGCATTGGCACTGATGCCACGATGCATGATCACATAAAGAAGCTATTTGATCGGTTCTATGCAACCAAAGACCAGAATATGCGCTTCTCACCAACTAACCTGATAAACTTTTTGCATCTACCTCCTTTCCTTTTAATTATCAGTTTATAGCAAGGTAGTATTTCCTTCTTTCTAGCACTGTTTCTCTGGATTTTGACTTTTGCTTTGGACAAGTTCAGAAACAACACTGGTTCCCATATTTAGTTGGCTTTGTAATGGTAAGAAACTTATTGCACTTGATTGGCGTGTGGCATATTGGGTAAATTTCTCAAGACTCACCATTCAAGCATATAAAGACTCGCGTATGGGATGTAGTCACACCATTCTTCCTTATTTAATTGTTTTTTTTTTGGTTAAGTTCCTTATTTAATTGTTTTAGGTCAATGAACATTATATTCTTGGAGCAACGTTAACTATCTTAGGTTTTATCTCCAAATGGCTCAAGTAATTGTATTATGGAGAGAACTCGCTTTGTTTGATTCGGATCAAGCAAGCACAAAGTAAGTCGTCTTTCATGGTTTATCTTTGCTAATTGGTGAGTATATGAACAGGGTGAGGCTCTAGTCATGGGATACGATGACATGGGGTAAGCAATTTGCCTTCTTTTCAACTTGAATGAATAAAGTCTTCTAACATTTTTTGCTTGTCTATCCTTATATTCATTTTCTTTCTTAAGTTTACTTTATATATAGTTGAGTTTCTATTTTCTTTTTCCTTGTTGACAGCTTTTGACACCAGTCAAATTACTTTTTACACACTTAAACTTTCATCTGCTTTTGTTTTTGAAGACTTGCCAAATGCTTCCTTGGAACTTTGTAGTTTCATGTAAGTAGAAGTAGCTTAGTTCACTCAAATACGTATAGGAGACAGCGTAAGTTGGATAAAAATATGAGTAACACACCATCACAACATCTTAGTTAGATTGTTCTTATAGCCCTATATGTTTAGCTGAGTAAGATGCACCATATTGTGAGAGCGCTATCATTTTTTGCTCAGGTACAAGCTATGGAAGCCTAACCTCAGGTCAATGATGGAATTTGACATGAGGGCAGTTAGTGAGGGTGCCAAGACGAAAGCTGAAGTTCTGGAAACATGCTTGCAGCAGATGAAAGCTTGCTTTCTAGATGTACGGTTATTACTCCTTTCTGCTGCTTGTTGCAACAAATCTATGATCGACTTCAATACATGTTTATGATTACATAATGTGTGGAAGGGGGACTTTTGTTTAATGGATCCTCTCGTTAAACCAAAGTCAGAGAACAGTTTTATGTTCATTTGAAATCAATTGTTTAAGAAAGATTGTCTGCCATATGGAAGCTGAGAACTGCGACTGACTAGTTCTGCTTTAAACTTTCCAACACTGGATGCATACTAAATTTCTGAAGAGTTGCAGAGGTCTTGCAGAAGTCTTTCTTAGATATTAACCAAAAAAGTGAGAAGATTCCCAGAGGCACTCTAGACTTTAAATGTCTGAGTGTTGACGTACTTGGATATTCAAGTCTTTAATTGTCTTCAATGCTTGTAAACCCCATGGTACTTGGTGGGTTTTGAATTTTCTTGTCTCTAGTAGAAGCAGAAAATGTAGAATGCACGATGACAAAGTCAGTCGATATATGAATATTCACTTCCCTCAAATGAAGCATACTGAGGATGATTGCTATTTGTGGTAGCAAAGATTTTTGGGTTTCAAATGCATTTTCTAGGCAGAGTTGTTGATAATGATATGGGTGAAGAACAAGAAATGATGATATATAGGCTACGGTGTGAATTCTTGCAGGCCAGGGCAAATAAACAAAAACTGATGGAAGCCATGGCTGTGTTTTTTGAGAGGTAGATTCCCGACTTGCAGATTCCTGATGCATTTGTACTGCTGTTACTGTGCATCTATCATTGATGCTGCAAGGCCGCTCGAACAGCCAGAGATGAGCAGCATGTGGTGGGAGAATTTGTTCGGTTATGTGGACTCTGTCATCAATCAAATATGGTGCTCAAGCGTAATCGGGTAATGGATTATTTATCCTTTGAGAGCATAGTTGTATTTTTCTCTTGTTCATTTGGTCGTGTCATTGCATTTCACAATCACTTCTGTTTCCTCATTGCACCTAAATTATGTTCCTGAAACATGCTTACCTTGTTTTCCATATCTGTATTTTTCTCTTGTTTTGTGGCATGGATTTCACAATCGCTTCTGTTTCTGCTTTGCACCCAAATTATCTGCTGTTGCTTTGCTTAAATTACGTAGATATGCGGAACCTTTCAAATTGATGCAAGTATCCCTTCCCAGATATATTTTAATGGCTTCCCTCCACTTATCTTGAAAGGATGTAATTAGTTTTCAAATGTAGGAAGTGCCTTGTGGCTTCAGTTGAAGAGCAATTTGCCTTTTGTGCATGGATATCAGCATTTTCTCCATTTTAAAATAAAAGTTGGACACTTTCTGATTCTAATGAACAAAATGCATCTTTCTTAAGTTTTTCGCAAAGGATATTTTGATCAAAATTATTTTAGGGCTTTTCTGGAATGCGGAAGAAAAATCATAAAAGATGAGGCCATATTTGCTATGATTTGAAACATTGGCTGTGTTTTTGAAAATATTTCAAACACTGGGTAGTCCTAATAGATCCAATGGCGTTGGGTGCTGTGCGGATCATGCTATTATCTTCAGTAATGAATTCTGTACTACTCACATTTGGTTTTTTTTCTCAAAGACAATTTCAGCTAACTCCTTCACTTTGAACAGGATGGCAATTTTATGGTTGGCTGCCTCGGTTTTCCACAGGTTTTCGTTCGTCACCGTACTTTTAATTTAAGTAATTAGTACACTGCTAATTTAGTTACTGGGACATTTCTCGCACACTCTGTTTACAGGGCTACAAAAGATATTAGGAAAATAGAGTTCATGATCGTTTCATTGTAATACTACAAGGATTCCATCAATCCATTCTATCAAGACTATCTGTTGGGTTCATGTCTAACCATCTGAATCTAGTTAGATGGATGCAAACTAACTGCTTCATTAACATCTGTGTTTTTTTTTTTTTTTTTTTTTGAGACTCCTCCCAGCAGTTGAAAATAGCACTGGAGTACCCTATTGTTTTACCAACTCAAGAATCCTTTAAATGATTTTAGAGGACCATATAACCTTTTGATGTTATTGTTAAGCTGGAAATGAAAAGAAAACAGAAGAATCATTGTATAAACAAGTAGGATATTCCGGTAATTAAGTTATGTGAAAATGATATTGAAACTAAGATTGTTACACTCTTTGTTCTGAGGTTATATTTGTATGGTCATATTGCTCTTGATCCAATTTTTTCTGTGCAAATTCAGTGTAGGAATGTTGTATGGCTTCCCGGGTCAGTATCAGAAGCAGTTGTGACAGCCAACATTTGCAATTCTTGCGGTCCAGGTTTTTGTCAATATAATGCATTCAGCTTTAGGAGTCTAACTGGAAAATTGTTGTTTGAAATACCTCATGTCCAGTTTAAACTTGTGATTTTTGGGGTAAGGGGATGTATCTGTGGTGTGGCCATCTTCCTGTAATCTGAGTGTTGTTTCCTCGTACAGCAGAAGAAACTGCCTAACCTGGTTGTCATGGAAAACTGGATGTTTCCATATGCGTTGTCTTTACTATTTTGTTTACTATGTTGAACTCTAGCTGTGGCAAAAAGAAGAACAAACCTTGTTGACTCCTCTATTTGTATAGTACATTGAATGAAGAAACATCACTAGAACAGAGTTTTCCTTCTTTTGTGGTAGCAGCTGCTCTAGGTGCCCTGAAAATTACTACTGAAATGGACCTTTTTAATAAACTACTTACGGTTACTCCTGGATATTGTTACAGATGTTGAGGGAGGCCTGATATCTACATATATTAGAACTTTTATTATATCTTGGTTCTTCATTCTCTGTTGTTTGCATGAGAATCTTCTT
Source organism: Eucalyptus sideroxylon x Eucalyptus melliodora (assembly GCA_016097485.1). Taxonomy (NCBI): domain Eukaryota; kingdom Viridiplantae; phylum Streptophyta; class Magnoliopsida; order Myrtales; family Myrtaceae; genus Eucalyptus; species Eucalyptus sideroxylon x Eucalyptus melliodora. The sequence continues at coordinate 68,237,374 of CM027831.1, read as the reverse complement.
CTTGGTTTTGGTGATTGCTTTGCAATTTCATCAGTAACATATCATTTCGCATTTCCTTTTTGCTAACTACAAATGTTATTTTTCATTTAAACAATTCTTTAGGTCCTATCTACATGATTCAGTTTAAGTTTCGGCGGCTGGAAATTCCTCCATACTTCAGTGTCGACCACCTAGGTATGTGCTTTTGTTCCTGGAAAGTAAGTGAATGCTGTTACAAACTTTGAACTAACTTGTGGCTATGTTTAAAATATTACAGCTTCTATTTTATTCTTCATCTTACTGGAAGCTCTCTTTTTTAAGTTTTTAAAGAGCTCTTGTTTTTGTAGAAAAATCTTTGCCACTAATAGTAAGGCCTGTGGCTGCAGTTGTTGGTCTTTTGAAGCCTGACCATTTCATTAGGCCCATAGAATTGTCAAAAAGCTACCTTTCTTACATATGCAAATGCTTCTATGAATTTCATTGATTGGCTCTCTTTCTGTTGCTACTCCGCTTGTTTATGTCCGCCATACATCTTCACAGGCCTTTCCCTTGTCATATCATCTAGTTGTCTTTCTTCAGCTATAAGACTGCATCTATTTATGTTATAACTGTCGATGCCATCCCTGAACCTTTTGTTCCCCATACTTGTTTCGCTAGCTGGATTACGTTCAAATGGAATTGGTCAATTAGTTGACAGGAATATAATTGCATGCCGTCTCCTTTTACATACTCGAGGATAATTCATTTTGAGTTTTCTATTCGGCTCAATGGCAAATTAACTGTGAAATTCTATCAGGATGCATAGGTGGATGTGATGACACTTTTCAACAGTTGACAGAAATATGTGGAACGGGTTCTCGTATGTCAAGTTGGTAAAAATTTTTTGCAAAAGTTACACTTTGCTGAAATCGAAAAAAAGGATAAAGATGGTGCTTTGGAAAATATTCTTGCTGTAGCATGCCATGCTGCTCATGGGCTTGCATAATCATGGTGTGTTCGTGTGTTTGTATTGGAGTGGATGATTGATTTGAAAAATTCATAAACATTAGTTAAATTTTCTAATAACTTCAATTTACTTTTCAATATTTTGTTTATTAATTGTACTATGATCCTTTCGTTTATGTTTTTTTGGCTTAGTTCTCTATGGCTTGCCTTTTTCTTTTTTGTGTAGCGTAATTTATATTCATCTGTCTTAACTGTACTTTTCATCTTTTAAATTATAATTTATTTCTAACGTGGCTTAACTTTTATAAGAAGTTTGCTTAAGTTTTGGTTAGTTCTTAGAAAACTATGTTTGGTTTTTTGTTCTAAGAGACACCTAGTACACTTACATTAACAGGAGTAGTAGAAAACATGTTCTATTATTTGTCTTTTCTGAATAGTGCATGCCCTTAAATTGTTTAACAGACTCTTCTCACTAATGCACTTCCTTAGAGAGGGTATTAATGAGGGTACACAATTTATTATTATCCCCAGTATCTTTGTTTTGACTTCTTGGTTTTGATTTTACATCATGGATCTCTTTGTTAACATCAATTAGAAATTTGTTAAAGATTCGTGTGCATGTATACGTTCAAAATGGTAATTGTTAACTGAGTAAATGGTCTCTTTTTGAAGAAGCTGTTGATTGGTAAAGATAGTCGGTATCTCTCTCTTCTCTGCTTCACTTGTAGGATGTAATTCTGATTCTGGTAATGTAAAAGTTTCTCAAGTAATCGGTGTAGTCATGGAATTTCGTACCTCAAGATTAGTTATTTCCTCATTTTTACAGTTTTCTGCTTTCATGAAAAGGAAGAATTAAGAAAAACTGACATGGACATCATGATACTGTTATGGCATTAGTAAATTGCTAGCTTTAATGTTACACCTATGATGAACCCCTATCATGATCTTGGAATTTATATTTCACATGATATATCCAGCAGCAAGAGGAGGAGGGCCCACTCCTTTGTCCAGTTCTGCCCAAAGGAGTAATAGTAGACAACAGGCTTGCAGCAACTGCCGGCAATTGGGGCATTCTTCCACCGATTGTCCCTCAGTCATCTCTGGCACTCGAAATTCTCGGTCTCGCAGAGCGGACCAACAAGATGGTATGCTAGTCAAGTTAATTCTCTCTTTTCTTCCACCAATTGGGGCATTCTTCCACCGATTGCAGCAACTTAATGCCTTCCCCTACATGAAAATCTAGCTGCCAAGTCTTTTTTCAATGTTTAAATCCAAGCGAAGGCAAGAAGTTTAAGAATGTGGTTTGGAAGGTTAATATATTTACCTCTGTGCGTGGGTTTTGATCTAGGTAAGTCTTTGTTTCTAACAAGAATTTTTCTCGATCTGAGATGTAAATAGGATTTATGGACAAAGCATCTCCGAGGAACAGATGGAGAATGTCTAGCTGCTGGTTAGGTGAGTTCTTGTTAGGAGGAGCTTGTCTGTATCAGTGTTTTCTTGACGGAGTTCAACCACAATTGCACTTGTCTAGAAGTGATTTTTTTGGTATAAATAGCTTAGCCATGTTGGGAAGCTGCCCTAATCAGGACGAGATGATTAAATTTCCAAACAGCTAAGCATCTAATTGTAAGCCTTGAGCAAACATGCAGCAGACACAATCAATTCTCATTACATAAACGGTCGTCACTGTATATTACTGAGGATTATTTATGGAACTCTGACGAAACTTGATTTTTGCTTTCACACTTCATCATTATCATCATGGTTGAGCTCAAGATAAATTAGATTCTTCTAGTAGTGTTGTTGGCTTCAGCAAAATCACATCCCAGCGCATTACAACATGAAGTGGAGTCTTCTGCTTTCTTGTGTGGAACTTTGATTAAACCTGGTTCTGCCACGTTAAAGGAGCGATCCAAAATAACGATAAAGGTTTATTTGTTATGCATTCTCTCTATTTTCAATTGTACAAGCCGACCATATGTAGGACATGCAATAGATGTCCCACCAAACCTAAGGATGTGTTATCCCACCACCTAATTTCATAATGCTATCTGCTCACATTTTACGTTAATTTCTTGTACAATAGCCAATATCAATGTCAACAACACATTTCTAGCCCAACAGATCAAAGAAAGTTTCCGATGCCTCTCGTTGGAATATCCATCCGGCGTTACGGCTTCTCGTGTCTGCTGAGCAAAAAAGCACAGGAACAACTAGCAAATAAAGCTCGTCTATGTCTCTGTCAATCGTAGCTGCTCAAACATTCTTTATAATGATTTGACCGCTTAGAAAAGTTGTTTGGTGTTAAAGTTTCATGAAATTGGAAACAGTCGAAGCTGTGCTTTTATAGTGGGAAATTATTGGTGAGTTTGGTTTAGTTCATGGCCTTTTGGCATGTTACAAAGTCAACGATCATCTCTAAGGCGATTTCAGGCTACTGTGAAATTTCAAATTCAAGGCTGACTGTTGGAATGTGTGATCCAATTTCTAGAAGCTTCAAGATTGATATTAGCTAGAAAAGTCAAGAAAAATCTTTAAGAATATCTAGCTTAGGTGGCAAAAGAAAAGTGTAGAAGGTAGAAGTCTCTAGAAGATGAATAGATAAACTACAATCTAGAATTTCCTAGATAAAGCCTACATGGCAACATTCTATAAAAATCTAGAATGTTGTACTAAAGGCGGTGATTCACGCCTATAAATAGGCATGTAAGTTCAACAATTGTAAGAAGGTGAGAGAAGCATGAGAAAATATTCCATATCATGGAGCTCCTCCACCAACACTTCCTTCAACCATTGTAAAATTATTTTATCCAATTAATGAAACTATTTTCCCCCATATCCCGTGTCTTATATCCTTGAAGTTATCCTACCTTGTCCCTTGTTCATCCTCCACAAAATATATCATACACTTGCACACATCACTAACCAAAAACTATCATCCATAACTAAAACCATGCTTCCGCGCACATTTAAATTCTAACATGGTATCAGAGCCAAGTTACGCCCAGGTTCGTAATTGAGCCAGGCGTAAGGGATCATGAAGCCAGAACCAGGCATGTCGGATGGTTATGGGCGTTTGTCCTCATCATCCATAACTAAAACCATGTTTCCGCGCTCAATTAAATTTTTTAACATTATGTGGGAAAACCCTCCACTGTGTGAGGTTTAGACCTCCACGTGTGGAGGAGTAGAGTTAAGATGGTTTCTATGTCTTGAAATACTCCTCCATGATAAAACATCTTGTACTATCCATTTCCATCAACTAGATCTCCCATATCCCATGTTCTTTGTCTTTCAATTATCCTATCTCATCCCTTGTCCATCCTCTACAAACTACACCATACACTTGCACACATCACTAACAAAAAACTATCATCAATACCAAAACCATACTTCCGCGCACATTTAAATTTTAACATGGTATCAGAGCCAAGTTACGCCCAGGTTCGTAATTGAGCCAGGCGTAAGGGATCATGAAGCCAGAACCAGGCATGTCGGATGGTTATGGGCGTTTGTCCTCACCATCCTCAACTAAAAAGGCCAGAGCCCGAGCGAGAGCCAACAGAGCCAGAGTCGGAGCCGGAGCCAGGATCAAAGGCCAGAGCCCGAGCGAGAGCCAACAGAGCCAGAGCCGGAGCCAGAGCCAGAGCCCGAGCTTACAACTACAACTAAGAGCATTTTGATGCCCCGAGACGTATGGGACATCATTGAAGAAAAGAAATGCACATGGAAAGCAAGTGCAAGTGGTTCGACAAGAGAATGCAAGGGATCGTGGACGAAGACGGAATAAAAGACATGGGACAAACTACAATAGCCGAAGTATCCCGAAATTGGATCAAGGGGGAGTGTTGGAATGTGTGATCCAATTTCTAGAAGCTTCAAGATTGATATTAGCTAGAAAAGTCAAGAAAAATCCTTAAGAATATCTAGCTTAGGTGGCAAAAGAAAAGTGTAGAAGGTAGAAGTCTCTAGAAGATGAATAGATAAACTACAATCTAGAATTTCCTAGATAAAGCCTACATGGCAACATTCTATAAAAATCTAGAATGTTGTACTAAGGCGGTGATTCACGCCTATAAATAGGCATGTAAGTTCAACAATTGTAAGAAGGTGAGAGAAGCATGAGAAAATATTCCATATCATGGAGCTCCTCCACCAACACTTCCTTCAACCATTGTAAAATTATTTTATCCAATTAATGAAACTATTTTCCCCCATATCCCGTGTCTTATATCCTTGAAGTTATCCTACCTTGTCCCTTGTTCATCCTCCACAAAATATACCATACACTTGCACACATCACTAACCAAAAACTATCATCCATAACTAAAACCATGCTTCCGCGCACATTTAAATTCTAACACTGACCATGAAAGGCTTCATTCGATTTTTCATGTTTAATTACTATCTATAAGATGTCTTAAATGTGACTGATCCATACGTCATGTTATTTATGCGGTTTGATCATACATCTTTTTAGAATCCATTCAGAACATAATTTGATATAAGAAAAGGAGAAAAAGTAAATATCTCCATAACTTCTGTTGCAGCAGCTGATCATACGAAATGTAAAGTGAAAATTTTCACAAAAACGAGCCTTTGAGATAGTACTTGTTATCATCATACTAAGTATCATCTTTATGTTAGGATTTTATCAGAGATATACAACTTTAGCGCATTATCAACATCATTCCTTCCCCTGTTCTCCTTAAAGAAGCAATTATACGTTGCAGCGCATGGACTCACCCCATTCCTCACCATCTCCTCGAGCAACTCCTCAGCATCCTTGATCCTCTCCAATGAACAGAGAAATTTTAAAACAGAAGTGTATGCCGTAGGCTCAAGATTATTCCCGTCTCCTTCGTCATCTTCATCTTATCAAGCAACGACTGCGGCTTGTGTACCCTACCATACACGTGCGTAACAATGGAATGACTAGTCCTGTCAGGCTCGAAACCTCTGTCGCGCATTTCCCAAATACCTTGTCGGCAGCTCTCAACATCCTCTTGACCCTCACATCCGGATGCAATCTCGCTCTCCTACAAATCCCATTCAACAAAACATTGTACGTCGCCAGATAAGGCTTGACCCCTCTCTCTATCATATCATTTGATGCAAGCCAAGGGTAGGCTTTCTCAAACAGTAAAATCGGGAGAGTAACTCGCGCACGGGAAACAGGACGAACAGAAATTTCAGCACTGCGTGAGCTTAGGAGAACAGTCGTATCTTTATCGATATAGATTGGATCGACCTGATTCCAAAGTCAAATGAACAAAGACTTCTGGATCTACGATTCCTCTATTTTGGGTTTTTTGAAATAAGATGGTCGAATTTGGGTTGGAAATAACGAACATAACAGGAGAAGATAGAAACTCCGTTGGTTGCTCTTCTAGGCCTCCAAGGAAGTTGAGGGGGCACCGATTCTTCTAGATCGATGACTGCAACTCTTTAAGGATGCAAGTTTCGAAAAGCTCCGACTCTTCAAGGACGGAGCGAAAACTCTTCTAGGTTTTCAAGGGTATAAACTTTACAAGGTTCACGATACTTGCTTCAAAGCAAAGTTTTCATTCATCAAAAGTCGTCTATCTTATACAAGGAATTGGATGGCTTATATCGTCAAAGAAGATAGAGCATTGAAACTAGGAAAGAGCATAGGAACTAGTAAAAGCATTAAAGAACTTTGAAACTAGAAAAATAGTAAAGAGCTTAGTAACTAAGAACTAGTAAAAGCATAATGTCTTCATGGCTCCCAATGTGTCTTTCAAGCTTCCGGTATGGACTCAAGATATCGATATGGCTTCTTGGTTTCGTCGAGTTTGAATGCGGGCCGATCTTCTTGGTCAAGAGAGCTGGTCTTCAATGCGGGCTGCATCATCCTCCCCATCTTTAAAAGAATTCGTCCTTGAATTCTCGCCATCATCATCAAAAGAATCTCCCACATAAGGTGTTAAATGTCGAACGTTGAAGACATCGTGAATCTTCATATGAGAAGGAAGATTTTCAAGACCTGCGAGAGGTCCAAGCTTTCGATCACTAAGCTTTTATAAGTTTCGACAGGATGCCATTCTGGTGGCAAATAAGCCCAAACAAAATAAAGGCCAACATTAGTAGCTTGTCCCTTTCCAATTTGGCAACGTTGACACCTCATCATATGTCGATGTACATCTCATCACATGTTGATGTACATCACTTTTCAAATGAGGCCAAAAATATTTGGCTGAGATGAGTTGTATAGTTTTGTTGCACCCAAAATGTCCTTCACGGTAAACTTCATCAATCAACCTTTGCCGAAGAGAACAATCCGGCACACATAAATGATTTCTTTTGAAAAGAAAACCATCGCATACAGTAAAATCAGCAAGCTTCTTTTCACGTGCATCGAGAATGATCTTGGAAAAGTAGGGGTCTTCTTGATATAACTTCTGAAAAGAATCAAATCCAATAACGGTGGAATGCATTGTAGAGAGCAAGCTCTTCTTTCGATTAAGGGTATCGGCAACCTGATTCTGAGCTCCAGCCTTATACTTAATAATGAAAGTGAACTCCCAGATGTATTTAGCCCATTTTGCTCGCGTGGAGTTAAGCAAAATATACAAGATACAAACTCCTTTCAAAGCATCCTTCATATTCTTCATTGTAAACAACGTACGGGAGAAATGAGTTTTCAAAGGTTCCCTACTAGGTGCCAACGTAATCTTCTTGCCTCCAAATTCAAAAGAATATGTATTTCAATAACCATCATGCGTAGTCCTCCTATCGAATTGCCATGGTCAACCAAGAATAATGTGACTAGCATCCATCGGCAGAACATCACACCATATCTTATCATAATAAATAGAACCATTGGATAGATTAACAAGGCATCGTTTTGAAACACTTACCTCGGCGCCTTTCTTCAACCATGACATTTTATAAGGCGTAGGGTGCATTTTTAATTCCAACTTTAGCTCGTTTGCTGTTATTTCAGAAATTATATTCTCACAACAACCAGAGTCAACAATTAATTGACACGCCTTTCCCGTGATTGTGCAAGCATAATGAAAAATATTGGTACACAGCCACCTATCTCCAGTGTCATCTTGAGGAGTAAAAAAAAAAAAATCTCACCATAAGAAGTTCGCCAGTGTCAGCATGCACTATTTGTTCATCATTTGCAGCTTCTTCATCATTGTTCAACTCCTCTCCAAGTGGATCCTCAACATTCTCATTAGAATCATTATCCACCAAGAAGGCTTTACCGATTGGTCGATTCTTATTGATACGACAATTGCTAGCACGATGACCCAACTCCCCACAAGAATAGCAACGTATTTCGAACATAGCAGGTTGCTTCGAAACACGGGGCTGAGTAGAAGGCTTACTAGCAGATTGCGTTGTAGCCTTAGCAACTTTAGTAGTGCTAGTGGTACTCTTAGTGGCCTGACTTGTCATGGTAGTTGATTGATGTCTCTAAGAACGAGAGCGCTCCATTTTGAGTGCCCGTTGGTGTGTATCTCCTAAGTCCCAAATGTCGAGGACTTCCAAGGCGTCTTGAATGTAAAATTGAAGACCATTCAAGTATTTGTTCACAAGCACCTCCTTCGAGTCCTGGATATTGTTATGAATCACCAACTCATTGAATTCATTGGGTATTGGTCCACTGTTCGTGTACCTTGTTTTAGATTTTGGTACCGTTGGTAGAGCTCTCTCTTATATCCTTTGGGAAGAAAATATTTTTGAATCTTGCCCTCCATCTTTCTCCACAAAGTGATTGGTGCTTTGCCAACGGCTTGGCGAGTTTGTTTTCACGTCTCCACCAAGCTATCGCCTTGCCTCGAAATCACATAGCAATGATCCCAACTTGACGATTCTCCAGAACATTTTGATGCTCAAACACCTCATTCACAAGTGTCAGCCAATAAACAATTTCATCAGGAGACTTAGTACCTATAAATTCTAGAACATCTTTCTTGACTTCCTTTTCCCAATCTGGCTCACGAATATGTTGTAAATGATGTTGAACATGCCTCCGACCGTGAATAGATTGAACACTCTCTGAAGAGGAAGAGTCACCATGGGAATCTTCAATCCTGGAACTAGGTGGAGAATTATTTGCTTCAACCCTCAAATGCTAAACTTCTCGCATCAATTCGTCAATTTGTTGTTGCATATTCTCAGTGAGTGTATGCACTTCATCGAGGGGAATGGTTCTGCCGCCACGATGTCTAGCTTGTCTTGGAGGCATTATCCTCTCCTCCAAAGCTCTGATACCAAATGATGCAAGCCAAGGGTAGGCTTTCTCAAACAGAAGAATCAGGAGAGTGACTCGTGCACAAGAAACAGGACAAACAGAAATTTCATCACTGTGCGAGCTCAGGAGAACAATCGTATCTTTGTCGATACAAATCGGATCGACCTGATTTCAAAGCCAAATGAATAAAGACTTTTGGATCTACAATTCCTCTGTTTTGGGTTTTCTGAAATAAGCACTATAGGATGGTCGAATTTGGGTTGGAAATAACGAACATAACAGAAAAAGATAGAAACTCCGTTGGTTACTCTTCTAGGCCTCTAAGGAAGTTGAGGGGGCACCGATTCTTCTAGATCGATGACTGCAACTCTTCAAGGATGCAGGTTTTGAAAAGCTCCGACTCTTCAAGGACGGAGCGAAAACTCTTCTAGGTTTTCAAGGGTATGAACTCTACAAGGTTCACGATACTTACTTCAAAACAAAGTTTTCATTCATCAAAAGTCGTTTGTCTTAGGAATTGGATGGCTTATATCGTCAAAGAAGACAGAGCATTGAAACTAAGGAAAGAGCATAGGAACTAGTAAAAGCATTAAAGAACTTTGAAACTAGAAAATAGTAAAGAGCTTAGAGCGCGTTTGGTAACAATTCTGTTCTCGGGAGCTAATTCTGATTAGAAATTATTATTTTTTATTCTATTTCCAAGAACTGATTTTGAGTAAAAAAGCGCGTTTGGTAACTGTCCAAAATTTTTTATTCTAGAATAGAATTGCGTTTGATACCGTGTTAATTGATTCTGTTCCAAATTAATTTCTTTTGATTTTTAAATAAATTTTAAATACTTTTTTTACTTTTTTTCTTTTTTTCTTTTTTTCCTTTTTTTCTTTTTTCTTTTTTTCTTTTTTTTTTTCTTTTTTTTTTCTTTTTTTCCCTTTTTTCCTATTCCTCTTCTTCTTCATTTGGCCGGTCCCCAACCGGCGACCGGCCGATGAGGGCGGGCAACGCTCATCGGAGCGTCGCCAACCCTCGGCGAGGTCGGCCTTCGTCGGCCGAGCCTCGCCCGCCGCCGGCAAGGCTCGCCCGGCCCCCGCCGATGGTTGGACTTGCCTCGGCGAGCTCACCGAACCTCACCCCGGCCTAGCGAGCCTCCGGCGACCTCGTTGGACCGACGATCGGCGGCGGCGGGCAGCGGCGGACAAGCAGGTGCGGCGTACAGAACCGGGATGACGAAAGGGAAGAGTGAGGGTTTCACCGTTTTGATTATTTTTCTGATTCTCGGATAGAGAATCAAAAAATTTTTTATTTTCAAATCTTGTCCAAAATTGTTCCCAGGAACAAATTTGTTCCCGGGAACAAAAATTTTACCAAACGCAATTCTTGTTCAAAACTAATTTTGAGAACAAAAAATCAGAATTTGACACTGTTTGGCACGTTACCAAATAGGCCCTTAGTAACTAGGAACTAGTAAAAGCATAATGTCTTCATGGCTCCCAATGTGTCTTTCAAGCTTCCGGTATAGACTCAAGATATCGATATGACTTCTCGGTTTTGTCAAGCTTGAATGTGGGCTGATCTTCTTGGTCGAGAGAGCTGGTCTTCAATGCGGGCTGCATCATCATTCTAGAAACTCTCCCGCATATGTCTATCCTGCCAATCTTGCACCACCTATAAATCAAGATTGTATCCATTTTAGCATCTGGGTCAAAAGCTCCACAAGACTTCCTCTTGTGAACAACCTCCACAGCCACTTTCACGCACCCATACTTACAAAGCCTGTCAAGCAAGTAACAGTAATCATTATTACCTGCTCCAGGCTCAAGAAAGTTACCCATGTCGTCGACGCACGTACGGCCTGATCGCGTGAGCCTGGTAGCTATCGACCTTCGTATGAGAATAAAGAAAGTCGGGGTCACTTCATATTTTCTCTTTAACTATCCTCATTGTGAACTCCATATCCAACATGGTCCAATTTCCTGTTGTACTTGCCTTCACAAACTGCTGAAAATGGCGAATAACAAAGGAAGGAAGTTTTACTCATGTCAGTCAGAAGGGTGGAATTTCTTTGTGTATGATTCTACTTCCTAGTCTGCTCGGTCCATCCTTCATTTTCCGCCCCTGTTGGACCGCGTACTATAAGTCATTGATCCCGTTACTGTTTATGATCTGCATTAATTAGGCAAATTATATGCAAATAGTATCATATTGGGATGAATAGACTTTGCGTTGACAGGGATATGGTGAAGAAACAGATTGTACCTTTAGTTTTCCTTCTTTCATCTATCTACGCTTTCTTTGTTTTTATTTACTTCTTGTCATAGAATCCTCCTTTTATGTATCGCTTGTTGTAGTCCAAGAACTTGCTCCAATTCCAATGTGTAGGTGGGAGGATAGCTTCAAAATGGTGGAGGAAGACATGGTGCAGATGAAGTGTCAGAGCTCATTCCAATAGTGTGGGTGGCCGTGAACAGAGGTAGACGAGGTGGTAACAACGCCAGCTATTGAGACTTTCGTCTCTGCGACTTGTGAGCCCATTACTGCAAGATGTTATGTTTGTGGAGATAACTTCATATTTTGCAAATGTCTGCCTAAATCGATTTACCTAAGGCCTTCCCCTGCATGAAACTCTAGCTGCCTAGTCTCCTTTTCCAGGTTTGATCCAAGCTAAGGCAGAAAGTTAAAGATTGTGGTTTGGAAGATGTGTATATTTATTTCCGTACTTGGGTTTAGATCTGGGTAAGCCTTTGTGTTTGTGACGAGAATTTTGTCGATCTGATTTCAAATAGGATGTACGGTCAAAGCATTTCCAGAGTCTGACTGCTGCTTAGCCGTGTTGAGAAAGCTGCCTTAACCATTAATGTCGTGAAAAATTTCTGAACAGCTAAGCATTTATTTGTAAGCCTCAAGCAATCATGCAATAGATACATCAATCCTCATTACGTATAGTAATCACTGTATATTACTTAGGATAAATTACAGAATATTTCCATTGAAACCAGATTTCTACTTTCACACTCCATCATTATCATCACCATTATCATTGAACTCCAGATTATAAATAATAGATTCTTCATCTAGTACTGTAGTGAACTTCAACAAAATCACATCACGGTGCATTACATCAAGTGGAGTACTCTGCTTTTCTCTGCAAACCTTGGTTACACAGGGTTCTGCCATGTTAAAGGAGCATTCCAAAATAACCTTGATGGTTAACTTATTGTGCATTCTCTCTATCTCAGAGTGAACAAACGGACCATATCTAGGATATACGATAGATGACCCAGAGAACCCTGACCGAAAGGGTGCTTCCCCCACCTAATTACATATATTATCCATTCGCAGTATACATTGACTCCATATATAGTAGCCAATGTTAATGTCAACTAAACATCTCAATCTCAACCGGTAACAGAGTTTCCTATGCGTCTCTTTGGAGTATCTATACAGTGGTGACGCTTCTTGTGTCTGCTGAACACATACACAGGAACGCAGTACCCTGCCACCACAATTATATTCCTCAGGTGTTCAGTGAAGATATGAGCATGCCAATTATCCACTGATGGGAAATCACTAAGGAGTGCAGTGGAGTAGTTTATCAGGAGAAAGAACATAGATAATATAAGCAGCGATGTGCAAGGAAGTCCAAGTAAAATGATGAGAATTGTGCCTGCAGAGGTCAGAAATGCCACGGTATTATATATCAAGAAGAGATAGAGAGGGGCTCCGCTCATGATCATTTCTCCAGCAGAATGCGGTCCTCCTTCACTACCAGCAGTTTCAGTGGTAGTGTTGGCAGTTTCAGTGGTAGTGTTGGTGCTTGGAAAGTAATTCTCTTGCCAATATCCTCCCGGAGGACTAAGAACAGCTTGATACGTGGCAGACACAACCAGACCAGCCACCACGAGGATCATGTCACGAGGTGATTTAGTGTTGCTGCGGTTTCCAAGGACATTTAACAGTCGTTCGGAGAAGGCAGGTTCCTGACTCAAGTGACCTGCAAGGCTTGTGACACCAGAGAGGCTTGAAGCTCGTTTTGCATTGGCATTGCGCAGGATTTTTCCCACTTCTTCGTTGTTAGGATGCTGAGATCGCTCATAAAGGTCTAGAGCAGTGAAGTCATCAAAATTCTTTGCGTTCACATTCAGACGCCCAATCAGCAATTTGATGACCTTCCCATGAACAAAGCACACAGCCGCTTGTTAACAAAAGATCATTTTTTTCGTGATCATGGTGTCCCAAACAAGAATATAAAGTAATCGTGATAAATATTAATAAAAGACTAGTACCTACACCAAAAGGAGAAACCATTAACAGTAATAGCGATAATCACAGGGATATACCTCAGGCTGATTCCTGAGTAGCTCAGTGCGTAGCTCAGGCCGATTCCCTAGTAGCTCAGCGCGTAGCTCAGAATGATTCCCGAGTAGCTCAGCGAGTCGCTCAGGCTGATTCCAGAGGGTAGCAATATGCAAGACGGTATTGCCATCCTCGTCATTCCAATTCAGTATCTCTTCCATCTTGACTCGCATCAGCCATCCAACCAATACCTTGACCGACCTAAGTTTGCCATTCTTCACGGCGACATGCACCGCTGTCTCACACCTGCTCGTCAAGTCCTCGATTGACGATGGGCAGGCGGAGAGGAACTCAGCCAAGCGCTCGTCTACCTCAATCTCAGCCGCATAATGCAACGGAGTAACCCTCCCTCTCCCTTTGACCCTGATCAAGTCCACGTCGACGGTCATCAATGCTCTCACCGTCTGAACCTGACCGTATTGCAAGGCCAAGTGCATCGGGCTCAGCCCGAGATGGTTGAGTTTACAAGCGAGCGATGGCCTGAGAGTGGCAACTTCCATGGCAAATAGGGTTTCACCTGCACAGGCAGACACATGCAAAGGAGTGTTAACGTAGGGTATGTTGTCTATATGCTCGAGAATGTGTGGATCACGAGCTAGACGCGCATAAAGCTCGTCTATGTCTCCATGTTCGGCGGCTCGTTGCAGCTGCTCGTCCATTTTTTATAATGACTTGAGGACTTCGAAATAAGTTTAGTGTTAAGTTTCTTGAAGCTGGAGATAGTTGGAGTTGCGCTTTTATAGTGGAAAAATCAGGGGTAAGCTCAGCTGGGCTCATATAGACATTCTTTTTTTTTCCCTATATTTTTGGTTCTTTTCTTTTAAGATGATAGGCACATAGATAGCCATTTGGCACTCTACAAAGTCGAAGGATCATATGCGAGGAGAATTGCGGGTTAATCCGAAAGTTCAAGTTCAAAGCTGACGAAAGGCTTCATTCTATTTTTTTCATGTTTAATTACTATTTATAAGACGTCATGAAGGCGACCGATCCATAGGTCATATTATGTACGTGGCATGATCCAGTATTTTTCAGATAATTAAAGCAATCTTGAAGAGCAAGTAAGTTCACATGAATGGGATGGGATGCGAGGAAGTTTCTCCAAACAATCCACCACCAGTTGACTACTAATCTGCGGGCCTACTAGAAAAATTCCACGCTTGGAGAATATAATTGAACCGTTTTAATAAAATTAAATCCTGTCATTATCATGAAACCGCGTTTTTGAATGTTTATGGTAAATGACCGGTGAAGTCTATTAGTCTAGACATTAATATTTTATAGATGTTCGACCTTTGGAAGTTCTGTCGCACCCCGAATTCATTAAAAAGGGGAATGACTCAGTCGTCATTTCTGCTAAAAGACGCAACATCAAATGCAACCAACAACATAAGAGTTTTTATTTTCCATCAAAAGATTATTCACACTATCAACTCTATTAAAGCTGACAGATGTCATCTTAGAAATATATACAATTCGTCCAAACCATACCCAAGTTCAAACTCCCAAAAGTCTCCAACGATAGTCTCGTACCATCAGTCATTACCCAAGGAACTTGAAAAGATTGGGAAGAAAAGTGGTGAGCAACCACAGCTCAGTGAGCGATGCATATCTCTTCTCAACAAATTAAGCACCTATTATGCATATTTGCAAAACCATATCGAAACTCATTTAAGCCAAATGCATAGTATTTCATATTTGCGGGATCGATAACAAATTTAATCTTCTTGACAGAGTTTTATACAATCGGAAGTACTCATTTCCTCAATAATATCAAAATAAAATATCAATAGTCTAGTCTAGTAATCAATATCAACAACTCACATATCAATAATCTAATCCATTGATTAATCTTATCAAATCAAGTGTCAATGGTCCATTTCATCAACTAAACTTGTGCTCAAATATTTAATCATGATAAGGCATAACGCTCTTTGACAAGGCAACCAAGATTCCTTCTTAGCTATGCCTCTACGTATATTGTCAGTGGCCAACCCACAAGAATATCCTGACATTAATATGTAAACCCACAAACCCCTCAATAGATTCACAGTGATATTGAGCATCAAACCTACACCCTCTAAATACATAATTAATCTCATAAAGCCGAATACATCGCACAAATGAAATACATAATCTTTCACAACTCAACTCATCTACAAAAAATATTTTTCATAAAACATTTCTCAAATCATTTTAGAACCCATATCATAAATAAATTTCGAAAAAAACTGAACCAAATCACCTTTCACAACTTAAATTTTCAAATATAACGCATTTCATAACGTATTTCACAAATCAATACATATAACTTTTCATAAACCACACTCAAAGTTGAGTTCTTTGTAATTCTTCGACAAAAAGGTTTCACAAATCCAAAATATATAATATTTCTCAACTTCGTTCTTCAAACACAATATACATAACAACACATTTTTCATACCACTTCGAAACTCATTCCATAAACCAATAACATTTTGAAACACCTTTCATAAAACATTTCTAAATTATTCACAAATAACCGAAAAGTAGTCAATACGCAATTTAACGCTTTATGCAACAATATGCTCTTTTAGGACTCGTAGTGTATCAAATTTCTACCACTTTCAAGACATGAGTTTACAAATTTATAGAAGAGAATCAACATCAAAATCAAGTAAAACGCTACCGCAACTACGAAACAACTAAACTGAACTTAAGCGCTAGCAAATAGCTCTCAAACATCAACAAATCACTTACCCAGAGCGATTACATAAAGCCGATTGCAAATCGGAACTTCAGTGCAAATCTTGGTCACGCTATAACTCTCTTTACCAAACTCCATTTCAAACGAACTTACATTCAAAATTAAAATTAAAGTTCTCTGGAAGTTCTAGAAGAACCACAGCTTGGTCGACTCTTGGTCGACTCAAACTCTAGCCAGCAACCGATGATTTGACTTGAAAGCTGCCGGTCGTGTATTATTCATTGCATGCGCGGAACTTTAAAAATTTATGTCAAGCAAACCGTAAGCTCAACTGAGTTTCGTAATATTCTACCGCTCCATGACACCCTAAACTATCAATTCCCATAGTTTCTTAGCTTAACAACCCCCGAATCAGATTTCGCAACTCAGATTTCACTTAATTCCAAACTTAAGCCATAATTCTAAAAACTTGAAAGTTAATCAAAACACCTCACATCACAAACTAGCATTGAAGAAGAAAATGGGTGCGAGAGAAAGAGCAAAATAGGATTTTCTTGATTAGATTGGGAGTAACGTCTAGTGAGAGAGAGAGAACCGATTAGGCCATTTTTGTTTTTTAAGAGGTCTATTTATACCTACATTTCTTTTTTAACTAAAATAACCCCTTCTCCAATGGCTGCAACAGTTACATGCTCAATAACTGGCAATGATTTAGCTGGCCAGCGAGCTCAAACTCTTATTTGAGACAATTTGGCCACTTCAGGACCTTGTTTGGGACAAAGTCCACTCTAAACCATTTCTTAAGAAAATGCCTCTACTTCAGCCCCTAATTTGAAATTTTCCCTTTTTCCGCCACTACTGTAGTTTGTTCTCTTACGAGCAATTGCAGGACCAAAACTTCCATAACAGTTTGGATAAGTAGAACCATTCAGGAATACTTCCGTTACAAAAACCGGCATATTTATACACGACTACAGAAGGTAATGAAAATGTTTCACCCTACACGGAAGGACTTATATTCTAGAATGCCACCTGCAGCTTCCAACTAGCAAGTACTTCCGTCGGAGTTAGGCATCGCATTGTGATTTCAACACCACGTTGAAAAGATGTGCTGTCTTCTTAGTCTTGCTTTACATGGTGCTTTGATTCCAAAACAAGCTAGAGCGATAAAGTTGCAGAAAGCCTCTTCACTGTTAACATGCAGTTCTCAATTTCTAGTCTTGAAAACATCAGGCAATGAGTGCAATCATAGTTCCTCCCTTATTAAATTATACACTGGAAAGCTGCAGCCAGCATGTAAGCAGAATTCTGAACTCAAGGCATCTCCACCAAACCTTGTGGCACTGGCTGTACAAATTTGTTTAGGCAGGATCTGAAATCTGATGCTCAAGGTACTGAGGCAGGACAAGAAAACGAGCCTAAATTGTATCATTGGCTCACCACATTTAGGATCAGAAATCTAAAATACTAACTCGAAGAAAGCACCAACTTCAGAGAAAATAGACCAAGAAAAACTCAAAAAGTGTACCTTTACAGAAAGCAGAATGACCTTCATCCTAAGCAGCACCACTGCTGTGACCTCTTTTAGAGTGGGAAGTGCTTTGCAGTCCCCTTCAGAGTTAACCACTGTGACTGCGACTCGTTGGGACGCATAATTATCTTGGGAAATATAAATGTAGTCAGTGTGGTTAACTATCAGCTTCACCCCCAAAATCAGTGTAAGAGACCACAATCTAGAAATTTCTATGCTCCATGTATGACTGAGCAAGAGTGAATGAAACCGATCGTTGATAAACCTGCTCAAAGATTAACACCCTTTTTTCAAAGACATGTCTTATCTTCTATAGGGCTTGAGGTGATAATTTTGGAACTCGGTTCCAAATGTTATGGATTCCTCATCAAGCTTCTTCTTCAATCTTCTCCAGGTTCTCAACTTGTCAGATTGGATCAAGCCTCTGTAAAGTGTCTCAAAGGTAACCTTTTGAGGAAGAAGGCCATTCTCGATCATCTCCACAAAGAATGTACAAGCTTGCCTCCATTTCTGCTTCTCACACAAGTCATGGATCAATAAGGTATAAGAATCTAGATCTGGCCCCATACCATTTCTCTTCATATCCTCCCAAATTTCCCTCACGATCCCCATCTTATCTAACTTCACAAACATGGCTATGAGAATGTTGTAGGTATGCATGGTGGGCACACAGACATTATCCTCCTTCATCTTCCTATACAACTTTAGCGCATTGTCAACATCTTTCCTTCCCCTATACTCCTTAAAGAAGCAATTATATGTAGCAGCACAAGGACTCACCCCATTCCTCACCATCTCCTCAAGCAACTCCTGCGCATCGTTGATCTTCCCGCACGAACAGAGACATTTAACAACAGAAGTATATGTCGCCACGCTCAAGCTAATTCCCCTCTCCTTCATCATCTTCATCTTATCGAGCAATAACTGCGGCTTATGCGCCCTACTATACACATGCAACACAATGGAATAACTAGTCACATCGGGCTCGATCCCTCTGTCGCGCATTTCATCAAACACCTTATCGGCAGCTCTCAACGTCCTGTCGAACCTCACATCCGGATGCAATCTCGCTCTCCTACAAATCCCATTCAACAACACATTGTACGTCACCAAGTGAGGCTCGACCCCACGCTCAATCATATCATTCAAGAACCTCTCCGCCATGTCTATCCTGCCAATCTTGCACCACCCATAAATCAAGATCGTATACATTTTGGCATCCGGGTCAAACTCCCCACAAGCCTTCCTCTTGTTAAAAATCTCCACAGCCACTTTCACGTACCCGTACTTACACAGCGTGTCAAGCAAGTAATAGTAATCCTTATTACCCGGTCCACGCTCAACGAAGCTACCAATGTCGTCGAACGCACGCACGGCCTGGCGCGTGAGCCCGGCCGCGACCAGCCTTCGTATGAGGATGAAGAAAGTGGTGGTCGTCGGATGGAGGTTGTTCTGGTCCATCTCGACGACGAGCTGCCAGACGGCGTCGAACTGCCGCACCTTGGAAAGGATGTCGATGAGGAGGTTGTAGGACGCGGAGGTGAGAGGCGGGTCGGGGAGGGACTTGGCGTAGTTGAAGAGGGCGACGGCGATCTTGGAGCTGTGGTGGAGGCGGAGGAGGGTCTGGTGGAGGAGGGGAGCGGAGAGGGCGACGCCGTGGAGCTGGAGCGACGACTCCATGGCGTGGAAGGGGTTGTGGTGGTGGAGCAGGATTTGGGATATCGAGTCGGCGTCGCTCGAGGGCTCGAGGGTCGGGAGGCCGTCGTCGGAGGCGGGGACCGCACCGTCGAGGACGGCGGCACAGAGGCGGCGGAGAGGGAGCGTGACGGCGGGAGCGAGAGGGGTAACGGCGGGTCTCAGCTTGAACGCCGCCATGTCGCCGGCGAACGACGTTTTCTCTGTCTCTTCATCTTGTGCTTATCTATGGATGTATAAATTAAGGAAAATTGCATATTGGTCCATATGTTTAGACTATTTTCACAAAATAATTAAGATTTCGGCCCCTTACTTATATTTTTTTTCTTTGTTGGTCCTTGGTCGTACCTTTAAAAGATGGTCTAGAATCTAGATAATGCAAGGGTTAATTTGAAAAATTAGAAGCGAGGCAAAACTTCTTTGTGATAATTCCACTTTTTATAGTTATTTAGTGATATCATTGCGAGAAGAAAATGAGGATCATGTCTAAAAGCATGGGTTAAAAACTTGTTTATTGTCAAAGACAATGTCGACCCTTGTGAAAAGTGAGACAAAATGGTAATTACGCATTAAAGGGTGATTACTTGATTAAATGTGTAATTTTGGAAAGCAAAAAGTGAGACAAACTCCACTTTTGGATTAAAAATATAGACTAGTATTAAGGCCCACGCTACTAGCATGCGCGATTGCCAACAGATAATCAATTTTTTGGAAAAATTGAAGAGCTATTTAATTGAGTAGATTATTCATAAACATATATCAATTAGGTGGTCGCTTGTTGAAGAGAGAGTAGTGACTCGTCTTGATTTTCATATACTTTGATGCAAGGGTAATAATGGAAAATCCAAAAAGTAAGGCATTTAAGTTTTGACTTGTATACACAGATCAATCCAGGTGATAAATAGAGTTGGATCACTATATCAGTACATAAATTATTGACTTCACGATTAAAAAAATATCCTTTTCAACAAATGCTCCACGCAACACTCGTTAAATGTATTTAATTTAAAAAAAAAATCATCTCCAATGTACTAATTGCACATAACATAAAAGACATAAAAGACAATGCATCTAAAATCACGATCTTTCTTTCTTTCATTGATTAAATTCCTGAACACTAGTCAATCAACAAAAGATCAATTTCGCCATTTTAGGTTCAATTACAAGATACACAGAGACATATTTAAACTTTGAGATATGATGACATTTATTTGGAGCAATGGAATTTCCTGGGACATTCAAAACAACTTCTAAGGACTGGCGAAGCTAAAGTTGCCTGGTAAAAGGCCACAAATGAAAATTCTGAAAATGCATAAATGGCTAATCATAATTAACAACTTGTACCTTTGATACATTGTCCATTTTTTTTTTTTTTGAAATACATTGTCCATTTGATTCTCTCTCTCTCTCTCTCTATAACTTCTTCAAATTTCTTTTTTAATTTTATGAACATGTCTAGGAGATCAATTTTCTTGTTAAAATGTTACCTCTTTAGTAATTTGATATAAGATCTCTGGTAACAATAACCAATTCATACAAGACTAAGTTTCACAAAGAATAATTATACACGTTGATCACACTTGCATGTCAAAATCACTCGTGCCTCATATCCAAAGCCAATATATAGAATAAGGCCACATGAAATGATTAATTGTATCAATTTATTATATCAAGTAGCTTCATGAGCTATTTTATTCGGAAATACATTTTTCCCTTTCATCCAACCATAGGTATTTCGCAGACATTGCCCTTTTCATCAATCCAAACATAAACTCGGTTGCAGCAATAATCGGTAAAACCAGCTTCTTTTCCCTTCACTATCAGCACAGCAGTCACGGTTGGATTGTCCTTTTCGATCACAGCTTTCGCTTTCTCTCCATTCTGGCCCACCAACTTAGGCCACATCATTCGATTCCCTGCGGTAAGTCATTTTTCAACCTCGATCTCATATTATGACGTCACACTCGACTACATCGAATGCCTTGTCATCCATGCACACTACTAAATTTCATATGGCCAAAAATTCAAATGACTAATGGCTCATATTTGGGAAAGGGCTGATGTACATTAACAACACCGTAAGCAAGAAATAAATAAATAAAAAGGGACATGAGCACGTACCCTTGGGATCATTGCACATTCCATCACCACAAGGTGGGTAAGGTTGTTTTGGGAAGGACGACATGCTTCTGATCTTCCTTTTAACAGAGAAAGAAGTAAATTATATGGAATGTTGTCGTTGGCACCACCCTTTATATAACCTTATTTGTTATGCTTGATAGCTATTTTACCATTAATGAGAAATCCAAGGGGAAATCCCTCATTATCTAAATAAAGCAAGAAAAATCTCAGCTTTAATGACCCTCATAATTATGGGAGAATTATGAAGATTCTCTGCTCAAAAAGAAAAATAAAGAATATATAGGTTATTATTGCTATTACTTTATTATGATATAATGCGTTCCAGATTCATCAAGCTTTAGACTAATCTTTGGTATTCTTATGTCCCTCCAAATCGTTATATTTAGTGCACACACCGTATTAATTTAATTTGAGGTGATTCACTAGATTAAAAATGGAGCTTTGGATCAAGGGTACACGCATATGTCCCCTTTTTAGCTACAGCTTTCGTTCACTCATGCTGTATTACCATAGCATAATTAAAGTTACCTCAAGAACAAATCGTTGATTCAGATATGTTACTTTTTTTAATTTTTGTACGACATGCAGTACGTAAATCTTTTATACCAGTCATTTTCTAGTCTCTTAAACTTTTACAGTGAATGGTTGCGCACGCAAGTGCAACACGAGTTAGAAGTACATCAAAGGCTCACTCATTTACCTCAAAAACAAGAATAGGCTTTGGATTAATCTTTGATAAATAGTCTGCCAAAAATAGTTTGTATTAATCGTCTTCATTTATTAGAGTGAGTGAATGACCGACCATATTCCATCTTTAGGACATGATTCAGTCTGATTAATTTTGAAGTTATACATAAGGGTAGAGACATTGCTTAGAATTTCAAGTTATGTGAAAAGATGGAGATCTAGATCCACACTGAGAAGGGTAGTAGCAAATTCCTAAATACTAATTTGGCATGAGAGCTGGAAACGTAATGGAGTCAAGATAATCGGATGACCCTATGCTACTTATCATCAGAAGTGACCCATTTTGAAGTTATACATAAGGGTAGAGACATTGCTTCGAATTTCAAATTATGGGAAAAGATGGAGATCTAGATCCACACTAAGAAGGGTAGTAGCAAATTTCTAAATACTAATTTGGTATAAGAGCTGGATACGTAATGGAGTCGAGATAATCGGATGACCCTATGCTGCTTATCATCAGAAGTGACCCATTTTGAAATTATAAGAAGTACATTGATTTTCAACCCGTCAATATGGTCACGTTGCAACATGTTTTAAAAGCAACCATTGCTTGATCCCAAAGAATATACCATGGGATATGAAACCGACGGTGTTTACCATAAAATGCTAAGGTAAAATCATAGAGTTAGCTAATTTAAAAATCTGTCAAGTAAATTCTCGAATGGTGCCAGTGATCCCACCCAAGATTAAGAGCATTCTCTTAAATCGACCTAGCGAAACAGAAAAAGAGAACTTTTTCTATTCAGCCCGATTCTCGAATATGAATAGAACATATCATATACATATATGATCATCCTCTTAATTTGAGGGATGGTGAGAATGTAAACGGTCATAGTCTTGAAATTGAGGTTCAGTAACACTGTTATATAATTCATTTTTTATGCCATCAGTGTATACTTAAATTAACTCTTTGCTAAATTCACCAAGCAGCGGAATAGAAAAAGCTCTTTTATTGATTTTTTTTCTTTATTGATATATGAGTACTAAGCAAAGAGAATATACGAAATGTTGGAAGATACATAGCTTGACAGAATATTTGATTGATTCTAATCCGATTTGTACATATCAATTAAGATTAGATCTAGAATAGATTGATTTGTAGGATCATTAATTTCCTTGTTCACTCTTACACTTGTATTATAATTGCTGAAGATGTACATCGATTCTATTCATTGAAGACAATAGAATACACAAAAAAATATTCTCTCCATTCTCAAGTTCTTCAATCTCTTTGCTTTTCTTCATCTTCTTACACGAAAAGAAAAGTTACTCACGAGGGGATTATCACCATTGACAAATTTAGGCAACCTACCATTATTTCATCCACAGGGGAAGGATATATTATTCTATCAAACATGACGTATTAACACCTTTGTTTATTCCTCTTCTTTTTCCCTTGGCATGACACAGCACGAACGTCAACCTTGACACGAAGAATTTGATGATTCCAATTCTCAGTCTTTGTTATTCAGACATGGCCCGTCCAGGTAGATATTGGACAAGATACACAGACATATTTAAACTTTGAGATATGATAACATTTATTTGGAGCAATGGAATTTCCTGGGAAATTCAAAACAACTTCTAAGAAAATTAACTATGTTCATTTGGAGCTTTTATTTCACTACTGTAACTTCAGCCGTATGACATAATAAGGAAAAGAGAACTACACATATCAGGACAGAGCAGGAGATACAAAAAATTGCAGATAGTCAATAATCACCAGATCTCCCGGCCCAAAAAAATAAAAACAATAAAGAGTGATAAGATATCACAGAACTCTACAACCGCTTCCAATTGGACTATGACTAACCTGGAGCTGGATCGTCATGGGCCGAGTCGATGCCGGCCTTTCATTTCGTGGATTCACATTGATTTCAAAAAATCAATAATTCTGATTACACGTAATTTATCGACCACAAACCATGGCAAGTTCTAGTCCTTTCATTCGAATGAAGAACCCCTCACGCTTTGTAACGCGAACTCTGTTGTCCTCACTTTACAGTTCCAACATCTGAGTTCATTTTCAAAGCTAGACGTTCAAAAATTTCTGAAAATCCCCACTTATATCATCTAAATCGATTACTTCCTTTTCAGTTCTTTCTGCCTTTCTGATCTTCTCAAGGTCCAGATTCAATTCTGCGAGTTGCCTCTCAATCCTCGTTCCCTTATCGGGTAATCTTGAGATCGTAACCTGCATTTGTTCAGAAGGTCGTCACAACATTTTGAACTATCGAGTTACAAATCTAAACTTCTGCTGTAAAGGCATGCTTATGCAAGGACTGTCAACTTATTAAGACCACCAGGAAAAAGGTTACATTCATCACAATAAAAGAAAAGGTATTACTCTTAATTCCTGTTCGTAATTTTTCTATGGAAAAGTATATGCCCAATAGTCTATAACGGCGTTAAGGCTTCTCGTGTCTGCTGAACAAAAGCACAGGAACAACTAGCAAATAAAGCTCGTCTATGTCTCTGTCAATCGTAGCTGCTCATACATTCTTTATAATGATTTGACCGCTTAGAAATAAGTTGTTTGGTGGTAAAGTTTCATGAAATTGGAAACAGTCGAAGCTGTGCTTTTATAGTGGGAAATTATTGGTGAGTTTAGTTTAGTTCATGGCCTTTTGGCATGTTACAAAGTCAACGATCATTTTTTAGATGAATTCAGGCTACTGTAAAATTTCAAATGTAAGGCTGACAATGAAATGCTTCATTCGATTTTTCATGTCTAATTACTATCTACAAGATGTCATGAATATGACTAATTCATACGTCATATTATTTATGCAGTTTGATCGTACATCTTTTTAGAATCCATTCAGAACATAACTTGACACAAGAAAATGAGAAAAAAACAAATGTTTACATAACTTCCGCTGCAGCTGATCATACAAATTGTAAAGTGAAAATTTTCACCAAAACGAGCCATTGAGATAATACTTGTTATCATCATACTAAGTATTATCTTTATATTAGGATTTTATCAGGGATATACAACTTTAGCGCATTGTCAACATCATTCCTTCCCCTATTCTCCTTAAAGAAGCAATTATGCGTTGCAGCACATGGACTCACTCCATTCCTCACCATCTCCTCGAGCAACTCCTCAGCATCCTTGATCCTCTCGCATGAACAGAGAAATTTTAAGACAGAAATATATGCCGCAGGCTCAAGCTAATTCCCATCTCCTTCGTCATCTTCATCTCATCGAGCAACAACTGCGGCTTATGTACCCTACCATACACGTGCGTAACAATGGAATAACCAGTCCTGTCAGGCTCGATACCTCTGTCGCGCATTTCACAAACACCTTATCCGCAGCTCTCAACATCCTCTCGACCATCACATCCGGATGCAATCTAGCTCTCCTACAAATCCCATTCAACAAAACATCGTACGTCGCCAGATAAGGCTCGACCCCTCCCTCTATCATATTATTCCAGAAACTCTCCCGCATATGTCTATCATGCCAATCTTGCACCACCTATAAATCAAGATTGTATACATTTTAGCATCTGGGTCAAAAGCTGCACAAGACTTCCTCCTGTGAACAATCTCCACAGCCACTTTCACGCACACATACTTACAAAGCCTGTCAAAGCAAGTAACAGTAATCATTATTACCTGCTCCAGGCTCAAGCAAGCTACCCATGCCGTCGACGCACGTACGGCCTGATCGCGTGAGCCTGGTAGCTATCAACCTTCGTATGAGAATAAAGAAAGTCGGGGTCACTTCATATTTTCTCTTTAACTATCCTCATTGTGAACTCTATATCCTTATATTTATATCGAGAGCAACATGGTCCAATTTCCTGTGGTACTTGCCTTCATAAACTGCTGAAAAATAGCGAATAACAAAGGACGGAAGTTTTACTCATGTCAGTCAAAAGGGTGGAATTTCTTTGTGTATGATTCTACTTCCTAGTCTGCTTGGTCCATCCTTCATTTTCAGCCCCTGTTGGACCGCGTACTATAAGTCATTGATCCTGTTACTGTTTATGATCTGCATTAATTAGGCAAATTATATGCAAATAGTATCATATTGGGATGAATAGACTTTGCGTTGACAGGGATATGGTGAAGAAACAGATTGTACCTTTAGTTTTCCTTCTTTCATCTATCTACTCTTTCTTTGTTTTTATTTGCTTCTTGTCATAGAATTCTCCTTCTATGTATCGCTTGTTGTAGTCCAAGAACTTGTTCCAATTCCAATGTGTAGGTGGGAGGATAGCTTCAAAATGGTGGTGGAAGACATGGTGCAAATGAAGTGTCAGAGCTCATTCCGAGAGTGTGGGTGGCCGTGAACAGAGGTAGACAAGGTGGTAACAATGCCACCGTTTTAGACTTTCGTCTCTGCGACTTGTGAGCCCGTTACTGGAAGATGTTATGTTTGTGGAGATAACTTCATATTTTGCAAATGTCTGCCTAAATCGATTTACCTAAGGCCTTCTCCTGCATGAAACTCTAGCTGCCTAGTCTCCTTTTCCAGGTTTGATCCAAGCTAAGGCAGAAAGTTAGAGATTGTGGTTTGGAAGATGTGTATATTTATCTCCGTACTTGGGTTTAGATCTGGGTAAGCCTTTGTGTTTGTGACGAGGATTTTGTCGATCTGATTTCAAATAGGATGTACGGTCAAAGCATTTCCAGAGTTTCCTATATAGTACACATTGACTTCATATATAGTAGCCAATGTTAATGCCAACTAACCATCTCAATCTCAACAGAGTTTCCTATGCGTCTCTTTGGAGTATCTATGTGGTGGGGACGCTTCTTGTGTCGGCTGGACATATACACAGGAACCCAGCACCCTGCCACCACAGCTATATAACCCATGACCGCAATGAAGGGATAAGCATCCCCATGATTTACTAATGGGAAATTACTAATGAGTCCAGCGTAGTAGTTCATCAGGAGAAAGGACATAGATAATCTAAGCATCAATGTGCAAGGAAGTCCAAGTAAAATGTCGAGAATTGTGCATGCAGAGGTCAGAAATGCCGTGGTATTATATCCCAAGAAGAGGTACAGACAGGGTCCGCTCATGATCATTTTTCCAGCAGAGTACGGTTTTCCTTCTCTACCAGCAGTTGCAGTGGAGGTGGCTGTTGCAGTGGCCGTGGTGGTGTTTGGAGAGTAATCGTCTTGCCAATATCCTCCCGGAGGACTAAGAACAGCTTGGTACGTGGCAGCCGCAACCATACCAGCCACCACGAGGATCATGTCACGAGGTGATTTAGTGTTGCTGCCGTTTCCAAGGACATTTAAGAATCTGTTCTGCAGTTCGGAGAAGGTAAGTTGCCGACTCAACTGATCTGAAAGCCCTGTGACGCCAGAGAAGCTTGAAGCTCGTTTTGCATTGGCATTGCGCAGGATTTTTCCCACTTCTTCCTTGTTATGATGCTGAGATCGCTCATAAAGGTCTAGAGCAGTGAATTTATCAAAATTCTTTGCGTTCACATTCAGACGCCCAATCAGCAATTTGATGACCTTCCCATGAACAAAGCACACAGCCGCTTGTTAACAAAAGATCATTTTTTTCGTGATCATGGTGTCCCAAACAAGAATATAAAGTAATCGTGATAAATATTAATAAAAGACTAGTACCCTACACCAAAAGGAGAAACCAATAACAGTAATAGCGATAATCACAGGGATGTACCTCAGCTGATTCGTGAGGGTAGCAATATGCAAGACGGTATTGCCATTCTCGTCATTCCAATTCAGTATCTCTTCCATCTTGACTCGCATCAGCCATCCAACCAATACCTTGACCGAACTGTCACACCCCAAAACCAACAAGAATGGGGGATGACACGGCCGTCCTTCCACTCAAAGGACGCAGCCTTAAAGCTCCCGAAAACCCACTCTTGAAAGTTCCCACATCCATATCGCTCTCGTATCTACTCATCGTTAATCGAGAGACCTGAAAAACATTGAAAAATAGAGGGGTGAGCAACCATGGCTCAGTGAGTGGTGCATCTCTTCTAAGCGGATCGATCACCCACTATGCATATTTACAAAACCAAACCGCAATTCCTTTAACTCAAATCTAGTATATAACAAAACATATAGTAAAAAGAATAAGTTACATATGCGAGTGAGTGTAGAGTAGGAATAGAGTAAGACTGACCAAAAAAAAAAAAAAAAACATAGCTATATTTATAACAAAAATAATCATTTCATAATAACATCAAAATAAATATCAATGGTCCAATCCATTAATTAGTCTCATTAATTCACACGCCAATGGTCCATTCTATTGGTTAATTTCATACCACACCAAACCCAGAAATATAACAAACCTTCAAGGCCAAAATATAACATTTCTTATTTCAAAGCGAAAATATTTAAGATAATAATGGGCAAATACCAATGGTCTAACCCATTGATTAATCTCATAAAACATGTATCAATGATCTATTTAATTGATTAATCTCATTAAACCACACATCAATAATCTAATAAAATTACACGTCGATGGTCCATTCCAACAACTAATCTCAAATTACCCGTCGATGGTCCATTCCAACAACTAATCTCAAATTACACGTTGATGGTCCATTCCATCGATTAATCTCAAATTACACGTCGATGGTCCATTCCATCGACCCAACTCATATTACATGTCAATGGTCCACTCCATTGACCAATTTATTGCTCAATATCAAACCATGGTCACGATACAACGCCTGGTGACGAGGTGACCAAGATTCCCCCCTTGACAGGGTCTACACCTATTATTAGCCAGTGGCTCGGCCCACAAGGATATCCTAAAATAGTATGCGCATACCCACAAGCCCCTCACTAGGCTTACATCGATATTGAGCATCGATAAAAATTCAAAACAATACCATCCACAATCCACAAAACCAAGTCCATGAATCATTTCATATATCACCAAAAGATTTCGCAACTCAACTTATTCGCCAAAAATATTTTTCATAAAACATTCTCAAATAATTTCAAGACCCGTCTCATAAATCAAACTCAATATATAAAATACATATCGAATCATATAAGAGTTATTTCTTATCATCAAAGCCTTATACTAATATGAAAACTCATTTAAATCACCATCAAAAGTCAAGTATTAATTGTCAAGTTCATTGAATAATCTCCATCAAAAACACATATCAATTTCAAATCAAATACATTTCAAAAACCTTATTACAAAGCAATAACTATATTCCATAAATCATCTCAAAGTCGAGCTTTTCATGAAATGGTTTCACAAACCCAAAACATGTAATATTTATCAACTTCATTCATCAAACAAAACATATATTTCCACCAAAAATTCTCACACTATTCTTCAATACCGAAACGCAATAAATGCTCGATTCAACTTTTATGCAACAAATATGCTTATTCATAACTCATTAAATATAAATCATTTATCATTTTAAAAACATGAGCTTATAAATTCTTAGAAGAGGTAGCACCACTCACCTGGGAAAGTCGAAAATCAACTACGACGCTCACTTGAACCAACGCACTCGAATCCCTAATAATTAACGGAAAAATAATATCAAAAAGCCAAGTAAAAAGAATATTAGCATAATGACTCGTCTATGCTAAGCCTATTTGTCAATAAAACGACACCCATGCGCCACGAAAGCTTGCATTTATCGAAAATCCATTGATTTCCCGCTAGGTGCATCCCATGTGCCAACTTTGCCGCGCCATAACTTCCTCCACAAAATTCCGTTTCAAGCCGTCTTACAGTCTTTAGAAAGCTCTCTTAACATACAACAATAACATCAACTCAGCCACGCCAAAACAGTACCGAAAATAACAAAAAAAACAAGCTTGAAGCTTACTGTTCGCTACAGTACCAAAATGTATCCCCAACTTCAAAATTCCGTTCCGAACAAACCGCAAGCTCAAATCACGATCCGCAAGATTCTATAGCTTCACAACATCCCAAAGTACAATTTCTATAAAAATATGCAGCTTAATGACTCAAAAATCATACTTCGCCGCTCGATTTTCCCAAAATTCCGAATTTCAAGCTCTAAATCCAAAATTACTCCAATTGAACGAATGGGCAGCACGAGCGCTTACCGGGCATTGCGTTACGTAGTTAACACGGCTTGGCGAGGCTCCCATAACGAGAACGCGCAAAACCCTTCTCCTCCTCCTCCTTCTTCTTCTTCTTCTTCTCTTTGAGCGAGAGCTCTCTGCTCTCCATTTCTCTCTCTCCTATTTTTTCTTTCTCTCTTTCCCTTTTACCTCTTCCTTTTTCTTTTCATTTTTCTTTTTCTTTTATTTCTGTCTTTTCTTCCTCTCTCTCTCTCTCTCTCTCTCTCTCCTCTTTTCCCTCTCCCGAAAACTCTCGATTCCTCTCTCTCTCTCTGCTCAAGCTTCTACCTTTTTCTTTTTTTTTGACTGGGTCATAACCCATATTTTACATGACCGAACTAAGGTTGCCATTCTTCACGGCAACGTGAACCGCTGTCTCGCACCTGCTCGTCAAGTCCTCGATGGACGATGGGCAGGCGGAGAGGAACTCAGCCAAGAGCTCGTCCGCCTCAATCTCAGCCGCGTAATGCAACGGAGTAACCCTCCCTCTCCCTTTGACCCTGATCAAGTCCACGTCGACGGTCATCAATGCTCTCACCGTCTGAACCTGACCGTTTTGCAAGGCCAAGTGCATCGGGCTCAGCCCGAGATGGTTGAGTTTACGAGCGAGCGATGGCCTCAGAGTGGCAATTTCCATGGCGAATAGCGTTTCACCTGCCCATGCGGACATATGCAAAGGGGTGTTAGCGTACGGCGTGTCGTCTATTCGCTGGAGAATGTGTGGATTACTGGCTAGGCACGCATAGAGCTTATCGATGTCCCCATCTTCGGCCGCTCTCTGCAGCTGCTCGTCCATGCTTTATAATGATTCGAGGACTGAGAAAAAACTTGTTTGGTGTTAAGTTTCTTGAAACTGGAAGTAGTAAGTAGTTGCCCTTTTATAATGGAAAAATCCGAAATCTTATTTGTGACTTGGTTTTAGCTCGGCTGGGCACATATAATAATATCTTTTGATATCTGGGTATTTTTTAATGATGATTGGCCAATAGATGGCCGTTTGGCACGCTACCATTCGAAGATCTTGTACAGGAGAATTGAGGGCTACTGCGAAAGCAAGAGGTTCAAGTCTGACAGAAGGCTTCATTTTTCCATTTTAAATTTCTATCTATAACACGTCATGAGCGCGACCATCTATATGTCACAGTCACAGTATGAACACCAGCTTGACCGTACATTCTTCAGAGCTCTCTTTCAGCAGACAATTGAACCCCCGAAAAGGATAAGAAGAAAATCTTTGGGAACGCACAAAATATCTTTAGAACTTGTGCTGCAGCTTATTATCAAGTTGTTACGTGAATTTTTTCACAAAAATGAGTCATTTGAGATTAGGAGTGAACAGTTCTATGTTCCGTGTAAATCGTACCTAGAATCTTAAATATACTCGTTTGAATAGGTTTCTTATTTTTTGGAATCTAAAACCCTCCTTACATATCATTTACTTCTATAATTTACTGACCACAACTTATATTTAGACAAATGAAAAATATTAATATTAATAAAGTAAAAGTCTTAATCATATAACCGAAGCTCATACTAGTGTTTCCACATTATAAATTCATCATCGAACGCCATGGATATTGCAGAATCGCGCAAAGACCTGAAACCTATTCGTCGAAATAGGTTCTTCAATTTTTGAAACCTGAAACTACAGGTTCTTACTAGTCTAGTTCTCAAATTCCAGATTCTATCCTAAAATCATGCTCACCCCTAATTGAGACTATACTTACTATCATTATACTACTACTAAGTAATATTTTATGATGGGATATTATTAGCAATATTAAGATCCACTGCTATTCAAAATCTTTGCTCTGAAATCGAGGACATACATCAATTCTAGTTTGTCAAATAAGAGTTTGGATCAAGTAAGTACATTCTTGATCACTTTATTCATGGACTTGAAAATGAGTAAACCTTACTTCAAAAGGGACAAGGTAAAAAAAGAACGAATATAACTGCATGGATATAATTCTTTATTTTAACCATCTTGAGGAGCATGTGGATTCACATGAATGTGATGGTGAGCGGGAGGAAGTTTCTCCGGAGACCTCTGAAAAAAAATTTCCACGCTAGGGAACATAATTGAACTGTCTTCACGAAACTACATCTTGTCTTAATCAAAGGACCACGTTTTTTGACATGTTTAAAACTCGTCGTTATCGAAGAACTGCATGTTTGAATGTCCATTATAAGTGACAGGTAAAGTTAATATGATGTCAAAATTTCAAAGAACCGCGTGTTTGGATGTTTATGATAAATGACAGGTGAAATTAATCAAATGTCAAAATTTCAAAGAACCGCATATTTGGATGTTCATGATAAATGACAGGTGAAGTTAATCAAATATCAAAATTTCAAAGCATCGCACGTTTAAATGTTCATGATAATTGACAAGTGAGTTAATTAAGCATCAAAATTTCAAATATTCAATCTAAATGTGACTTCGCATATCAGCCAAAAAAAAAATCCAAATTGCAATCCTCAAGTCCAAGAATTCAAGATTCGCTTTTCCGCCATTACTGTAGTTTGTTCTTGTACGAGTTGCTGCGAAAACTAATCGTGGGACAAAGCTTCGGTGACAGTCTGTATAGAAAAGAACCATTCAGGAGGAATACTTTCATTACACAACTGGCATGTTTTCTTGCCCATATATAAATAATAAGGGAAGGTGCTAAAAATGTTTGACCATACATGGAAGGACTTATATCCTACAACTACACCAGCAGCAGACGATCTTCCAACTAGCAAGCACTCCATCGGAGTTAGGCATCGCATTCCGATTTCAATTCCTAGATTAAAAGATTTACTGTCCTCTTCGTCTTCCTTTACAAAGTGCTTTGATTCCAAAACAAGCTGGTGTGATGAAGTTGAGAAAGCATCTTCACAATTACAATGCAGTTCTCGATTCCTAGTCTTGGAATCTTTTGAACCGCAGGCAATGGGTGCAATCATGGTTCTCTTTCAAGCACGAAAACGTGGGAAACCCACATCAGTTTTTTGGCGCGGCTCGTCGAATCTGTCGAGCTCAAGCACGCTCGAGAAGGAGGATGAGGAGGAGGAGGAGGAGGACAAGAAGAGAATCATCCCCATCAGGTGAGACCTCCGAATGAGCAGCAGTAAGTAGTACACGAGCGCATGTGCGGGGAGATGGATACGACGAAGACTGCGAGACGAGGAGCGGGGTCAAGTCATCTCTCTCTCTCTCTCGCTTCTTCAGTAAGTAGTACACGAGCGCATGTGCGGGGAGATGGATACGACGAAGACTGCGAGACGAGGAGCGGGGTCAAGTCATCTCTCTCTCTCTCTTCTTCTTCTTCTTCTTCTTCTTCTTCTAGACCGAGGAAGCTGGAAGCCAAGCTGGTGCGAAATGTCTATTTTGTCCCCCCGGGGGAACGGGGGGAAGCATTTGGCCATGGGGAAGGGTCGTCGGTAGCAATTATAACCCCCACCCACCAATTTAGAATTCGAGGATTCGACGGGATTTGACATAAATTAATTCGAATAGACGCAAATTGATATGTTACCGTATGTTATCATTATGAAAGAAAGGGTTATATTCAATTTTTAATATATATATATATATGATAAATTTATTCCAAAAGCATAGACGTTAGTTTATATTAAATTTTATCGTCAAATTACTGAATTGGATAATACACGGTAATTAAAAAGTGTACTAGTTTAAGGTTTTACCTTCTACTTGTCACAGATGTACAAGTTTGTGATTTTTGTAGTATTAATTCAATTTAACGGAAATTAACAGAGAGTATATTTGTGACAAATATAGCAATTTGGGATTTTTTTTTTTTTGTAGTTAAAGAATTAATTCTATGAAGTTCTGTTTGCTAGACATTCGCTGAAATAGGAAGAAGAGCATTCAACTCCTCATACATCTTCTTAAAATCTGCAAAATACTACGTGTTAAAACACCCCTTCCTCTTAGATTGATAATACTCCTATGATAACTTATAAATCCATGAAAGGTTATTTTGGCCAGAATACAAGACATCAAAATATTCCCACGAGTCTTTGACTGTGTCAATATGAGTTACTAGATGAACTATATTACTCTCCATAGAGTTCAACATCTAATCAAGAATACGTGCATCAACAACATTCCAAGTTGCATCATCCCTATGTTTAGACCTAGTCAAGTATATAAGTTGATTTCTGCCTATCAAAGTTAGGTTCACAATTTTCTACCATTATTGAAAGTTAGCACTACCCTCAAGTTTTTTATTGATAATTCAATTAAAAGAAGAGGAAATCACCTTAGTCATCACGGGATTACTCTTATCAGGATCACTCATTCTCCAATAATAATATGAAAACTACCACAATATTTTCCTTTAGGCAACTCAACCTCAACTATTCAATAATCCAACAAAATTGAAAAATATTACATCAATAATCCACTTCATACCGATAGCCTAACAAAGTTATCACAATACTGGCTATGACCCCTACAATGTCAATCACGGCATGTGTTCTTTCCATTTATACTCATAATTATAAATACACATGCGGAAGCACAATAAAATTATCCCAACATCCCTTACAAAAAAGTTGCATGAGTTTAGTAATATATACGTCTTTAATTTCATACAAACACTAGTAGTTATTATCACAACAAAATACATAGTCCTAGGAAAGTTTAGGGTCATTTAACATCACTACTCCTATATTAACCAAACCATCATCAAACTAAAGGATTGATCATCTCATCTCCTCCATCACCATGTGTAGGGGAACCATCCTATAAATCTAAAAAATCAGGCATAAGCCAAAGCACGGTAAATCAAGTCTCTAAGACTAAAGTAGGAGATTGTCGCACTACTTAACTTGGTACATGCAAATATCATGAGTTCAAGTTTTACAAAATAACCATATATGACAAATGCATAACAAATACTCTACCTTTACCATCTCGATATGCTAATAGAAACCACTAACAACATTGCAAGCATTTACTCAAAAGCAAGCGTATGGCATATTAATTCATAATGCCCCAATATCACCTAGTAGCTCATCACTGTACATAACATTATTCATAGGCAAGTTTATATTTGTCATGAAGCTCACAAGCATACATGCACGAGTCCAAACTATCAATAGCCAAGACCATCTCGATTCACAGGGCATCTTGATTAATGAGGCCTCATCATCACCAATTCATGAAAGATGGAATAATACATACCATTTGCCACACTTTAGCTCATTTATCATGGGTGTTCTCTACACTAGTGAGGATAAGTACACCACAATACATCTGCATTATGATGGTCATTTCTTAACATTATACCATGGCTATGGAAACCATGTCGTACCATCATGACATGGCTTTCATAACATGGCTAATAGCCATGTCAAACATGGCTATGAAAGCCATGTCATACCATTACTATAAAAGTCATGTCTTCATAAGATATCATATCATCCAAATCTTGTAGAAAATTGGCTCATAAGGTTGAACATTTGGCTAACTCTAGAGTTCATCTACATGCTCATACAAGGGACTTTGCTTGATGGCGAATGAATTGTGGCAAAGGTCTTAATCACGTATCATCATAGACATACACATCATAACACGAAAATTTCCATGTGCATAATAATAATTTGTCCTTTCTAATGCAATTAATACTAAACAAATCATTACATGCACTTCAACAGATATACCTTCCTTCTCTTTTCATGCTAAGCCATCATCATTTAATTGGAAGCTATAGATAGGTAATAGATAACTTAAGACCCATACATCAGCAACCCAAATAATCGACAACATGAATATCAACATTTTATATAATCGACAATGTGAACATCGGCAACACTTAACCAATAAATTGGTAACTTATTTGGATTGCAAAAATATCACTTTCTAGTTTAATATCACAATTCCCACTTTTTATCGAATCAAAACTTATGAAAATCGATCAATTACAACCTCATCATGTAGAGGCTCATCAATTCAAGCCAAATAAATACCACGATTTAACACTCAATCATTAAAATTTTCTCACCCTTAACATCAAAGTT
This sequence comes from Eucalyptus sideroxylon x Eucalyptus melliodora, assembly GCA_016097485.1. Classification (NCBI taxonomy): domain Eukaryota; kingdom Viridiplantae; phylum Streptophyta; class Magnoliopsida; order Myrtales; family Myrtaceae; genus Eucalyptus; species Eucalyptus sideroxylon x Eucalyptus melliodora. The sequence continues at coordinate 68,200,951 of CM027831.1, read as the reverse complement.
CAAACTAAAATTAACAATTTTCAAACAATCAGGTCAAAAGTGTTAAGTAGATCAACCTAACTTAGCCCCTGGAGTTTCACTTATCTCAATTAAAGAGTTGTACAACTCAAAGCCTTAACCGTCAAAGCAAAACAAAGATTAACAACTTTCAGTTTTTTGTTAAACGAGTTTAAGAAAAGAGAATAAAATTCACCAAATCACCTTGTAAACTCTTAAAATATTGAATTTGAAGCTTTTAAAATGTACGAAAAGAATCGTTCCTTTCACAAGAAAGATTGGAATGCGAAAATAAGAAAGGAAAGTGGCGGAAGATTTCCTTTTCTTTCTTAGCAAGAACAAGTTGGAATTCTTGTTTTAGAAACTTGAAGACATAAGAAGATTTACTTATAGGCTAAAGGGGAGTGCAAGATGTGTGTTCAAGTTGGAGAATCACAAGTGGCATGATTACACAACTCCATCCAATGATAAGGTTAGGGGGTATGAACCAAGTAATAATGATCTTGAGCACACATGGCCACATTTAGTTTGCTTGAACACATAAGCAATGTTAAAGATAATAAGGACTTTGGGTTAAAATGCTAGGTGTAAAGAGGAGAATGGTGCTTCAATATAAAGAATGCAAGTAGCCTAATAAGAGTAGCCAAATGAGAGAAATTTTGAGAGAAAGCTTAGAACATTAATGGGCTAAGGTTGAAGCACACATGGCCACATTTAGTTTGCTTGAACACATAAGTAATGTTAAAGATAATAAGGACTTTGGGTTAAAATGCTAGGTGTAAAGAGGAGAATGGTGCTTCAATATAAAGAATGCAAGTAGCCTAATAAGAGTAGCCAAATGAGAGAAATTTTGAGAGAAAGCTTAGAACATTAATGGGCTGAGGTTGAAATGGGTGATGTAATGCATGACATCATAGCCAGGCTCATTTAATGTCATCAAGAGTATGTGGGTAAAAATAATTGGTGGAATGAAGAGAGGCGGCACATATTAAAGAGTGATAAGTGGCTCAACTCTATGGTTTTCAACGTAGATATTTTGTTAAGTAACCAAAATATATATCAAATCGGTATACAAATAAGGAAATTAGTGCTTGTTCTAAACATCGATGAGTTAGAAAAATATTTCAAACTCACTAATTTTCAATGAAAAATATCAAACATTAAGAAAATCTTAACTCAGTAAATTTAAAACTCGAAAATAATCAATTACGAAATTTGGAGCATATCAATCCCCTTCTACAACTAATATGGTGGTAATGGTCACGGAAAATAATCTCAAATGCTATTATCGAAAGTCAAATATTCCAAATGTCACACTAGTAACCAATTGAACCAACGGTCCAACCATAGAAATAGAGTATCAGACAACATCATTTGCTGTCAGATCTTGACTGATCAACATTGGACAACACCGGATTTGGGCTGGATGACACTCGACGGCAGCAAGTGACTGTTCTGACGACTACTCAATGGCGGCAAATGGCGACTCTAGCAATTAGGGTTTTTTATTGGCTTTGATACCATGCAAAGGGAAAATTGTATTGTATTATTCAAAAATAGTTTATATATACATTAAGTAATCATCAATAAAATAAGCTCTAAAGACCACTTTACCCTTTTATACCTCTAACAATAAAAGCTAAGGAAAAAAGGTTCAAGATTGTCGTTTGGAAGACGTGTATATTTATCTCCGTACTTGGGTTTAGATCTAGGTAAGCCTTAGTGTTTCTGACAAGAATTTTTTCGGTTTGATTTCAAATAGGATTTGTGGTCAAAGCATCTCCGAAGGCTAGCTGCTGGTTAGGTGAGATCCTATTCGGAGGAGGTTGTCTGGATCAGAGTTTTCTTGATTTAGTTCAACCACGATATCATTTGTCTAGAAGTGATTTTTTTGGGTATAAATAGCTTAGTCGTGTTGAGAAATCGGTGTACATTACTGTATATTACTGAGGAAAAATTACAGAATATTTCCATCGCAACCTGATTTCTATTTTCACGGTTCATCATCATTATCATCATCATCGAGCTCCAAATTAAAAATATGATATTCTTCTTCTAGTAGTGTTGTGGACTTCAGCAAAATCACATCATGGTGCATTACAGCATCAAGTGGAGTCCTCTACTTTTCACTGCGAACCTTGATTAAACCAGGTCCTGCCATGTCAGAGGAGCAATCCAAAATAACCTTAATAATTAATTTATTGTGCAATTGTTCAGAGTGTACAAGCGGACCATATCTAGGATATACAATAGATGACCCACGAAGCCCTGACTGAACGTGTGCTCCCACCACCTAAATACATATATTATTCATCCACAATATACATTAATTTCTTACGCGATAGCCACTGTTAATGTCAACTACACATCTCTAACTCAACAGATCACAGAAAGTTTCCCCCGCCTCTCTTTGGAAAATCTATACGGCGTTTAAGCTTCTTGTTTCGGCTGAACAACTGCACAGGAACGCAGTAAACTGCCACCACAAGTAAACAGTCTAGGGGTGTAAACGGTTCGGTTCGGTTCGATTTTTTTGAAAAATCGAACCGAACCGAACCGTTAGAAAAATCTTCTGAACCGAACCGAACCGAAATTTCGGTTCGGTTCGGTTCGGTTTTTCGGTTTTTAGCGTTTGGTTTTCGGTTTTTTTTTTTTTTTTTTTTTTCTGTTGAACTTAGATTTCTCCACTTTTATTTCTCCATTTTTATTTGTTGGTTCGGTTCGGTTCGGTTAACCGATAAAAACCGAACCGAACCAAAAATTTTCGGTTTTCAGTTCGGTTCGGTTTTCGGTTCAGGAATTGACACCCCTAGTAAACACAACACGCAAAAAATGTAGACTGAAGCATGCCTATAATTTGCTGATGGGAAATTACTACCGAGTGAATAGTAGTTGTTCAGCAGGAGACAGCACATGGATATTCTAAGCATCGATGTGTAAGGAAGTCCTAGTAAAATGATAATAATTGTGCATGCCGAGGTCAGAAACGCTGCAGTATTCATTGTCAAGAAGCAGAAGAGAGAACTTCCGTGCATGATCATTTGTCCAGCAACGTGCAGTTCTTCTTTACCACCGGTAGTATTATTACCTGTTGACGTCAGATTGGAGGTGGTGGTTGCAGCCGTGGTGTTGGTGCTTGGAAAGTAATTTTCTTGCCAGTTTCCTCCCGGAGGACTGAGAACAGCTTTGTACGTGGCAGTCACGATCAGAACAGCTACCACGAGGATTGCGTTACGAGGTGATTTCGTGCGGCTGCTGCTTCCAGGTTCATTCAAATATCTGTCCTGCGATTCAAAGATGGTAAGTTCCCGACTCAAGTAATCTGCAAGCCTTGGGACGCCCGAGAGGCTTGAAGCTCTTTTTCCTTTGGCACGGCGAAGGGTTTTCCCGACTTCTTCGTTGCTATTATGCTGAAATCGCTCTTGGAGATCATGAAAGATGTCCAGAGTAGTCAAACCTTCAAAATTCTTTGCGTTCACATTCATATGCTTAATCAGCAACTTGATGACCTTCGCATGACAAAGCACACAGCCACTCGTCAACAAAAGATCATTTGTCCGCGTTGATGACGTACCAAACGAAAACGTAATCATGATTAATCTAAATAATAGACTAGTACCTACAGCAAAAGGGGAAACCAATGATAATAATAATCATAGGGATATACCTGAGGCTGATTTGTGAGGGTGGCAGTATGCAAGACGGTATTGCCTTCCTCCTCTGTCCAGTTCAGTATCTCTTCCATCTTGACTCGCATAAGCCATCCAAATAAAACCTTGACCGACTTATGCCTACCATTCTTCACGGCAACATGCACAGCTGTCTCGCGCCGGCTTGTCAAGTCCTCGATGGATGACGGGCAGGCGAAGAGGAACTCAGCCAAGAGGTCGTCCACCTCAATCTCAGCCGCGTAATGCAACGGAGTGACTCTCCCTCTCCCTTTGACCCTAATCATGTCCGTGTCGATGGTTATCAACGCTCTCACAGTCTGAACCTGGCCATTTTGCAAGGCCAAGTGCATCGGGCTCAGCCCGAGATGGTTGAGTTTACAAGCGAGCGATGGCCTGAGAGTGGCAACTTCCATAGCAAATAGGGTTTCACCTGCACATGCAGACACATGCAAAGGAGTGTTAACGTAGGGTATGTTGTCTATACGCTCGAGAATGTGTGGATCACGAGCTAGACGCGCATAAAGCTCGTCTATATCTCCATGTTCGGCGGCTCGTTGCAGCTGCTCATCCATTTTTTTTATAATGAAATGAGGACTTCGAAATAAGTTTGGTGTTAAGTTTCTTGAAGCTGGAGATAGTTGGAGTTGCGCTTTTATGGTGGAAAAATCAGGGGTAAGCTCAGCTAGGCTCATATAGACATTCTTTTTTATTTCTGTATTTTTGGTTCTTTTTTTTTAAGATGATAGGCACATAGATAACCATTTGGCACTCTACAAAGCCAGAGGATCATATGCGAGGAGAATTGCCGGCTAATCCGAAAGTTCAAGTTCAAGGCTGACGAAAGGCTTCATTTTATTTTTTTCATGTTTAATTACTATTTATAAGACGTCATGAAGGCGACCGATCTATAGGTCATATTATGTATGTGGTATGATCCGGTATTTTTCAGAAGAGAACACAATCAACGCAAGAAACGGAGAAAAAGAAAATCTTTCGGGCTGGACAACATGTCTTTTAGAACTTCCGCTGCAACTGATAATTTAAATTATTATGAGAAATTTTTCTCAAAAAAGAAGTCATTGAGACCATACTAATTATCATCGTACTAAGAATTATCTTTATGGTGGGATTTTATCAAGGAAACGGTCCAATTTGTCAAATAAGAGTTTCGATCAAGGAGGTGCATTCTTCATTGGTTATTGAGGGAAATTGAAAGCGTGTAAACTTCAATTTAAAAGGTGGAATATCAAAATTATAACTGCATGGATATAATTAATTATTTTAACAATCTTGAAGAGCAAGTAAATTCACATGAATGGGATGGGGTGCGAGGAAGTTTCTCCAAACAATCCACCACCAATTGACTACTAATCTGCGGGCCTACTAGGAAAATTTCCACGCTTGAAGAATATAATTGAACCGTTGTAACAAAATTAAATCCTGTCATTATCATGGCACCGCGTTTTTGAATGTTTGTGGTAAATGACCGGTGAAGTCTATTAGTCTAGACATTGATATCTTATATATGTTCGACCTTTGGAAGTTGTATCACACCCTGAATTCATTAAAAAAGGGAATGACACGGTCGTCATTTCTCCGGAAAGATGCAACATCAAACGCAACCAACAACATCAAAGTTTTTATTATTCATCAAAACATTATTCACACTACCAACTGAATTAAACCCAACAAATGTCATCTTAGAAATATATAAAATTCGTCTAAACCATACCCAAATTCTAACTCCCAAAAGTCTCTAACCATAGTCTCATACTATCTTAGTCATTAGCTGAGGAACTTGAAAATATTGGGAAGGAAAATGGCGAGCAACCACAACTCAGTGAGTAATGCATATCTTTTCTAAACATATTAAGCACCTATCATGCATATTTGCAAAACCATATATAAACTCATTTAAGCCAAACTTATAGTATATCGTAAGTACGAGATCGATAACAAATTTTATCTTATCAACAGAGTTTTATACAATCCAAAATACTCATTTCCTCAATTATATCAAAATAAAATATTAATAGTCCGGTCCAATTATCAATCTCAACAACTCACATATTAATAGTCTAATCAATTGATTAATCTTATCAAATTACGTGTCAATGGTCCATTTCATTAATTAAACCCGTGCTCAAATATTTAATCATGATCAGGCATAATGCCTTTTGATGAGGTAACTAAGATTCCCTCTTAGTTAGGTCTCCACCTATATTATTAGTGGCCGACCCCCAAGGATATCCTGACATTAATATGCATATCCACAAATCCCTCAATAGATTTACAAAGACATTGAATACCAAACCCACACCCTCTAATATTTGGAATCAAATACATAATTAATCTCATAAACTTAAATATATCTCAGAAATCAGATACATAATTCAACTCATAAACTTAAATATATCTCGAAATCAAATACATAACCTTTCACAATTCAACTCATCTGCAAAAATATTTTTCATAAAACATTTCTCAAATCATTTTAGAACTCACATGATAAATAGATTTCACAAACCGAACCAAATCACCTTTCACAACTTAATTTTTCAAATATAATGCATTTCATAACATATTTCACAAATCAATACATATATCCTTTCATAAACCATACTCAAAGTAGACTTCAAAACTATTTCTCAACTCCGTTCCTCAAACACAATATATATAATAAGACATTTCTCATTCCACTTCGAAACTCATTTCATAAACCAATAACTTTTCGAAACGCCTTACATAAAATGTTTCTTAAACCATTCACAAATAACCGAAAAGTAGTAAATACTCAATCTAACATTTTATGCAACAAACGTGCTCTTTTAGGTCTCATAGTGTATCAAATTTCTATCACTTTCAAGACATGCATTTACAAATTTATAGAAGAGAATCAACGTCAAAATCAAGTAAAACACTACCACAACTATGAAACAACTAAGCTAAACTTAATCGCTAGCAAATAGTTCTCAAACGTCAAAAAATCGCTCACCCAAAGCAATTATATAAAGCCGTTCGCAAGGCAAAACTTGATCGCGCTATAACTCTATTACTGAACTCCATTTCAAGTGAACTTACATTAAGAATTAAAGCCCTTTGGAAGTTCTAGAAGAAGCACAGTTTGGCCGACTCAAATTCTAGCTGGCAACCTACGAAATTTGACTTGAAAGCCACTGGTCGTATATTATTCATTGCGCACGTGAAACTTTGAAAATTTGTTTCAAACAAACCGCGAGCTCAATTGAGTTCCGTAAAATTCTACAACTCCACGACACCCTAAAAACTATCAATCCCATAATTTCTTAGCTTAACAACCCCTAAATCGGATTTCGCAACTCAAATTTCACTTAATTCCGAGTTTGTGCCATAATTCTAAGAACTTGAAAGTTAATCAAAACACCTCACCTCACAAACTAGCGTTGAAGAAGAAAATGAGTGCGAGAGAAAGAGCAAGATAGGATTTTCTTGGACCAAATCAGATACCAAATGGGGCATTTTTGTTTTTAAGAGCTCTATTTATACCTTGATTTCTTTTTTAATTGAAATACCCCTTCTTCGATGGCTGCAAACAGTCACATGCTTGCTGACTGGCAAAGATTTAGCTGGCCGGCGAGCTCAAACTCTCATTTGAGACAATTTGGCCGCCTCAGGACCTTGTCTGGGACAAAGTCCACTCTAAACCATTTCTTGAGAAAAATGCCTCTACTTCAATCCCTAATTTGAAAATTTCACCTTTTCCGCCATTACTGTAGTTTGTTCTCTTACGAGCTGCTGTGACAACCAATTGTAGGACAAAAACTTCCATAACAGCTTGGATAAGTAGAAACATCAGTAATACTTCCATTAAAAAACCGGCATATTTCCTTGCCAATCTATACACAACTACAGAAGGTGATGAAAATGTTTCACCCTACATGGAAGGACTTATATTCTAAAATGCCACCTGCAGCTTCCAACTAGCAAGTACTTCCGTCGGAGTTAGGCATCGCATTGTGATTTCAACACCACGTTGAAAAGATGTGCTGTCTTCTTAGTCTTGCTTTACATGGTGCTTTGATTCCAAAACAAGCTAGAGCGATAAAGTTGCAGAAAGCCTCTTCACAGTAACATGCAGTTCTCAATTTCTAGTCTTGAAAACATCAGGCAATGAGTGCAATCATAGTTCTCTTTTAAGTCATCGCTTCAGATGTTCCTCCCTTATTAAATTATACACTGGAAAGCTGCAGCCAGCATGTAAGCAGAATTCTGAGCTCAAGGCATCTCCACCAAACCTTGTGGCACTGGCTGTACACATTTGTTTAGGCAGGATCTGAAATCTGATGCTCAAGGTACTGACGCAGGACAAGAAAATGAGCCCTAAATTGTATCATTGGCTCACCACATTTAGGATCAGAAATCTAAAATACTAACTCGAAGAAAGCACCAACTTCAGAGAAAATAGACCAAGAAAAACTCAAAAACTGTACCTTTACAGAAAGCACAATGACCTTCATCCTAAGCAGCACCACTGCTGTGACCTCTTTCAGAGTGGGAAGTGCTTTGCGGTCCCCTTGAGAGTTAACCACTGTGACTGCGACTTGTTGGGACGCATAATTATCTTGGGAAATATAAATGTAGTCAGTGTGGTTAACCATCAGCTTCACCCCCAAAATCAGTGTTAGAGACCACAATCTAGAAATTTCTATGCTCCATGTATGACTGAGCAAGAGTGAATGAAACCGATGGTTGATAAACCTGCTCAAAGATTAACACCCTTTTTTCAAAGACATGTCTTATCTTCTATAGGGCTTGAGGTTATAATTTTGGAACTCGGTTCCAAATGTTATGGATTCCTCATCAAGCTTCTTCTTCAATCTTCTCCAGGTTCTCAACTTGTCAGATTGGATCAAGCCTCGGTAAAGTGTCTCAAAGGTAACCTTTTGAGGAAGAAGGCCATTCTCGATCATCTCCACAAAGAATGTACAAGCTTGCCTCCATTTCTGCTTCTCACACAAGTCATGGATCAATAAGGTATAAGAATCTAGATCTGGCCCCATACCATTTCTCTTCATATCCTCCCAAATTTCCCTCACGATCCCCATCTTATCTAACTTCACAAACATGGCTATGAGAATGTTGTAGGTATGCATGGTGGGCACACAGACATTATCCTCCTTCATCTTCCTATACAACTTTAGCGCATTGTCAACATCTTTCCTTCCCCTGTACTCCTTAAAGAAGCAATTATATGTAGCAGCACAAGGACTCACCCCATTCCTCACCATCTCTTCAAGCAACTCCTGCGCATCGTTGATCTTCCCGCACGAACAGAGACATTTAACGACAGAAGTATAAGTCGCCGCACTCAAGCTAATTCCCCTCTCCTTCATCATCTTCATCTTATCAAGCAATAACTGCGGCTTATGCGCCCTACTATACACATGCAACACAATGGAATAACTAGTCACGTCGGGCTCGATCCCTCTGTCGCGCATTTCATCAAACACCTTATCGGCAGCTCTCAACGTCCTCTCGAACCTCACATCCGGATGCAATCTCGCTCTCCTACAAATCCCATTCAACAACACATTGTACGTCACCAGGTGAGGCTCCACCCCACGCTCAATCATATCATTCAAGAACCTCTCCGCCATGTCTATCCTGCCAATCTTGCACCACCCATAAATCAAGATCGTATACATTTTGGCATCCGGGTCAAACTCCCCACAAGCCTTCCTCTTGTTAAAAATCTCCACAGCCACTTTCACGTACCCGTATTTACACAGCGTGTCGAGCAAGTAATAGTAATCCTTATTACCCGGTCCACGCTCAACGAAGCTACCAATGTCGTCGAACGCACGCACGGCTTGGCGCGTGAGCCCGGCCGCGACCAGCCTTCGTATGAGGATGAAGAAAGTGGTGGTCGTCGGGTGGATGCTGTTCTGGTCCATCTCGACGATGAGCTGCCAGACGGCGTCGAACTGCCGCACCTTGGAGAGGATGTCGATGAGGAGGTTGTAGGAGGCGGAGGTGAGAGGCGGGTCGGGGAGGGACTTGGCGTAGTTGAAGAGGGCGACGGCGATCTTGGAGCTGTGGTGGAGGCGGAGGAGGGTCTGGTGGAGGAGGGGAGCGGAGAGGGCCACGCCGTGGAGCTGGAGCGACGACTCCATGGCGTGGAAGGGTTTGTGGTGGTGGAGCAGGATTTGGGATATCGAGTCGGCGTCGCTCGAGGGCTCGAGGGCCGGGAGGGGGTCGTCGGAGGCGGGGGCCGCGCCATCGAGGACGGCGGCGCAGAGGCGGCGGAGAGGGAGCGTGACGGCGGGTCTCAGCTTGAACGCCGCCATTTTGCCGGCGAATGATGTTTTCTCTATCTCTTCATCTTGTGCATATCTATGGATGTATAAATCAGGGAAAATTGCATATTGGTCCAAATGTTTAGACTATTTTCACAAAATAATTAAGATTTCGGCCCCTTATTTATATTTTTTTTCTTTGTTGGTCCTTGGTCGTACCTTTGATAATGCGAGGGTTAATTTGAAAAATTAGAAGCGAGGCAAAACTTCTTTGTGATAATTCCACTTTTTATAGTTATTTAGTGATATCATTGCGAGAAGAAAATGAGGATCATGTCTAAAAGCATGGGTTAAAAACTTGTTTATTGTCAAAGACAATGTCGACCCTTGTGAAAAGTGAGACAAAATGGTAATTACGCATTAAAGGGTGATTACTTGATTAAATGTGTAATTTTGGAAAGCAAAAAGTGAGACAAACTCCACTTTTGGATTAAAAATATAAACTAGTATTAAGGCCCACGCTACTAGCATGCGCGATTGCCAACAGATAATCAATTTTTTCGAAAAATTGAAGAGCTATTCAATTGAGTAGATTATTCATAAACATATATCAATTAGATGGTCGCTTGTTGAAGAGAGAGTAGTGAGTCATCTTGATTTTCATATACTTTGATGCAAGGGTAATAATGGAAAATCCAGAAAGTAAGGCATTTAAGTTTTGACTTGTATACATAGATCAATCTAGGTGATAAATAGAGTTGGATCACTATATCAGTACATAAATTATTGACTTCACGATTAAAAAATTATCCTTTTCAACAAATGCTCCACGCAACACTCGTTAAATATATTTAATTTAAAAAAAATCATCTCCAATGTACTAATTGCACATAACATAAAAGACATAAAAGACAATGCATCTAAAATCACGGTCTTTTTTTCTCTCGTTGATTAAATTCCTGAACACTAGTCAATGAACAAAAGATCAATTTCGCCATTTTAGGTTCAATTACAAGATACACAGAGACATATTTAAACTTTGAGATATGATGACATTTATTTGGAGCAATGGAATTTCCTGGGACATTCAAAACAACTTCTAAGGACTGGCGAAGCTAAAGCTGCCTGGTAAAAGGCCACAGATGAAAATTCTGAAAATGCATAAATGGCTAATCATAATTAAGAACTTGTACCTTTGATACATTGTCCATGTTTTTTTTTTTTTTTTTCGAAATACATTGTCCATTTGATTCTCTCTCTCTCTCTCTATAACTTCTTCGAATTTCTTTTTTAATTTTATGAACATGTCTAGGAGATCAATTTTCTTGTTAAAATGTTACCTCTTTAGTAATTTGATATAAGATCCCTAGTAACAATAACCAGTTCATACAAGACTAAGTTTCACAAAGAATAATTATACACGTTGATCACACTTGCATGTCAAAATCACTCGTGCCTCATATCCAAAGCCAATATATAGAATAAGGCCACATGAAATGATTAATTGTATCAATTTATTATATCAAGTAGCTTCATGAGCTATTTTATTCGGAAATACATTTTTCCCTTTCATCCAACCATAGGTATTTCGCAGACATTGCCCTTTTCATCAATCCAAACATAAACTCGGTTGCAGCAATAATCGGTAAAACCAGCTTCTTTTCCCTTCCGTAGCAGCACAGCAGTCACGGTTGGATTGTCCTTTTCGATCACAGCTTTCGCTTTCTCTCCATTCTGGCCCACCAACTTAGGCCACATCATTCGATTCCCTGCGGTCAGTCATTTTTCAACCTCGATCTCATATTATGACGTCACACTCGACTACATCGAATGCCTTGTCATCCATGCACACTACTAAATTTCATATGGCCAAAAATTCAAATGACTAATGGCTCATATTTGGGAAAGGGCTGATGTACATTAACAACACCGTAAGCAAGAAATAAATAAATAAAAAGGGACATGAGCACGTACCCTTGGGATCATTGCACATTCCATCACCACAAGGTGGGTAAGGTTGTTTTGGGAAGGACGACATGCTTCTGATCTTCCTTTTAACAGAGAAAGAAGTAAATTATATGGAATGTTGTCGTTGGCACCACCCTTTATATAACCTTATTTGTTATGCTTGATAGCTATTTTACCATTAATGAGAAATCCAAGGGGAAATCCCTCATTATCTAAATAAAGCAAGAAAAATCTCAGCTTTAATGACCCTCATAATTATGGGAGAATTATGAAGATTCTCTGCTCAAAAAGAAAAATAAAGAATATATAGGTTATTATTGCTATTACTTTATTATGATATAATGCGTTCCAGATTCATCAAGCTTTAGACTAATCTTTGGTATTCTTATGTCCCTCCAAATCGTTATATTTAGTGCACACACCGTATTAATTTAATTTGAGGTGATTCACTAGATTAAAAATGGAGCTTTGGATCAAGGGTACACGCATATGTCCCCTTTTTAGCTACAGCTTTCGTTCACTCATGCTGTATTACCATAGCATAATTAAAGTTACCTCAAGAACAAATCGTTGATTCAGATATGTTACTTTTTTTAATTTTTGTACGACATGCAGTACGTAAATCTTTTATACCAGTCATTTTCTAGTCTCTTAAACTTTTACAGTGAATGGTTGCGCACGCAAGTGCAACACGAGTTAGAAGTACATCAAAGGCTCACTCATTTACCTCAAAAACAAGAATAGGCTTTGGATTAATCTTTGATAAATAGTCTGCCAAAAATAGTTTGTATTAATCGTCTTCATTTATTAGAGTGAGTGAATGACCGACCATATTCCATCTTTAGGACATGATTCAGTCTGATTAATTTTGAAGTTATACATAAGGGTAGAGACATTGCTTAGAATTTCAAGTTATGTGAAAAGATGGAGATCTAGATCCACACTGAGAAGGGTAGTAGCAAATTCCTAAATACTAATTTGGCATGAGAGCTGGAAACGTAATGGAGTCAAGATAATCGGATGACCCTATGCTACTTATCATCAGAAGTGACCCATTTTGAAGTTATACATAAGGGTAGAGGCATTGCTTCAAATTTCAAATTATGTGAAAAGATGGAGATCTAGATCCACACTAAGAAGGGTAGTAGCAAATTTCTAAATACTAATTTGGTATAAGAGCTGGATACGTAATGGAGTCGAGATAATCGGATGACCCTATGCTGCTTATCATCAGAAGTGACCCATTTTGAAATTATAAGAAGTACATTGATTTTCAACCCGTCAATATGGTCACGTTGCAACATGTTTTAAAAGCAATTATTGCTTGATCCCAAAGAATATACCATGGGATATGAAACCGACGGTGTTTACCATAAAATGCTAAGGTAAAATCATAGAGTTAGCTAATTTAAAAATCTGTCAAGTAAATTCTCGAATGGTGCCAGTGATCCCACCCAAGATTAAGAGCATTCTCTTAAATCGACCTAGCGAAACAAAAAAAGAGAACTTTTTCTATTCAACCCGATTCTCGAATATGAATAGAACATATCATATACATATGCGATCATCCTCTTAATTTGAGGGATGGTGAGAATGTAAACAGTCATAGTCTTCAATTTGCGGTTTAGTAACACTGTTGTATAATTCATTTTTTATGCCATCAGTGTATACTTAAATTAACTCTTCGCTAAATTCACCAAGCAACGGAATAGAAAATTCTCTTTTATTGATTTTTTTTTCTTTATTGATATATGAGTACTAAGCAAAGAGAATATACGAAATGTTGGAAGATATGTAGCTTGACAGAATATTTGATTGATTCTAATCCAATTTGTACAGATCAATTAAGATTAGATCTAGAATAGAGTGATTTGTAGGATCATTAATTTCCTTGTTCACTCTTAAACTTGTATTATAATTGCTGAAGATGTACATCGATTCCATTCATTGAAGACAATAAAATACACAAAAAAAACATTCTCTCCATTATCGAGTTCTTCAAGTCTTTGCTTTTCTTCATCTTCTTACACGAAAAGAAAAGTTAATCACGAGGGGATTATCACCATTGACAAATTTAGGCAACCTACCATTATTTCATCCACAGGGGAAGGATATATTATTCTCTCAAACATGGCGTATTAACACCTTTGCTTATTCCTCTTCTTCTTTTTCCCTTGGCATGACACAGCACGAACGTCAACCTTGACACGAAGAATCTGTATGATTCCAACTCTCAGTCTTTGTTATTCAGACATGGCCCGTCCAGGTAGATATTGGACAAGATACACAGACATTTAAACTTTGAGATATGATAACATTTTTTTGGAGCAATGAAATTTCCTGGGACATTCAAAACAACTTATAAGGAAATTAACTATGTTCATTTGGAGCTTTTATTTGACTACTGTAACTTCAGCCGTATGACATAATAAGGAAAAGAGTACACATATCAGGACAGAGCAGGAGATACAAAAAATTGCAGAGAGTCAATAATCACCAGATCTCCCGGCCCAAAAAAATAAAAACAATAAAGAGTGATAAGATATCACAGAACTCTACAACCGCTTCCAATTGGACCATGACTAACCTGGAGCTGGATCGTCATGGGCCGAGTCGATGCCGGCCTTTCATTTCGTGGATTCACATTGATTTCAAAAAATCAAAAATTGTGATTACACGTAATTTATCGACCATAAATCATGGCAAGTTCTAGTCCTTTCATTCGAATGAAGAACCCCTCACGGCTCACGCTTTGTAACGCGAACTCTGTTGTCCTCACTTTACAGTTCCAACATCTGAGTTCATTTTCAAAGCTAGACGTTCAAAAATTTCTGAAAATCCCCACTTATATCATCTAAATCGATTACTTCCTTTTCAGTTCTTTCTGCCTTTCTGATCTTCTCAAGGTCCAGATTCAATTCTGCGAGTTGCCTCTCAATCCTCGATCCCTTATCGGGTAATCTTGAGATCGTAACCTGCATTTGTTCAGAAGGTCGTCACAACATTATGAACTATCGAGTCACAAATCTAAACTTCTGCTGTAAAGGCATGCTTATGCAAGGACTGTCAACTTTTTAAGACCACCAGAAAAAGGTTACATTCATCACAATAAAAGAAAAGGTATTACTCTTAATTCCTGTTCGTAATTTTTCTATGGAAAAGTATATGCCCAACAGTCTAAAACGTCCATTAAAGCAAATTTTTTTTTTTTTTCTAAAGTGACATTCACCTTTCATAATGAGAAAATCCTATCGGATACTTAAATCCTAGACTCACAAAATAACTCATTGATCTCATGAGCCATGTAAGACGCAAGCCAAAGCTAGGATGGGCAGCTCATATATGAGATTATTTGCACTTGGTGTATAGGAAATTAAACTTCCGACGTGCATTTAATCCATACAAACATGCTTGCATGTTAACTATTATATCAACTCCATGAGACTAAATTATGACCCCTTTAAGGGAACTGTTACCATTTGTTTCATCTGCAAGTTATTCACTTTACTAAACAATTACCGTATTTATGATTAAATGCAAAAAGGTACAAAAAGGACGGAAAGGAAATACTAAAACTAAAAGGCTAGCTTTGGTTGCATGATGAACATATTAGCTAGTACATAAAACTTTTCTCGGACCAATAGGAAGTACCTTATCAAGAAGCATGCGTGACAGCCGATTGATACGTTCTTTGATATCTGATTCTGTCTGTTTACCAGAACTACCTGGGCTATGGTTTTTCTTGTTCAGTGTGACATCCTTCGGTTTGAAAGCATATGCAGCCCTGCCAAAGTCGTCATTTCATTTTTACCATCAGTAGATAAAACAACAGATGATAAATGCTAGTCTCAAAGTTCAATTCCAATAATTACTCGAAATATGATGGGGATTAACTGAAGTGACATTTCGCCATCATCAACTACTAATATTACTATGTGAATCCCTCATTTTAAATTGAATCTTAGACAAGCAGATGCAGTCGTAACATGCTTCTCCATGAATAAGCTTAGCAGGAGGGACTTGACAGACTCACTCGGGACTTCTAAAACTCTATCTGGCACCGGCAACAAAATTTAAAGGTAGGGACAAACATAATGTTGTAAGCACTGGCTTCAAGAAATTGCATGATGATTCTCAACATACCCATCAACATTGCGTTCCAATGGAGCACCTGATGATGAATTACCCACAAGAGCAGAAGCCTTGATCCTGCAACCATAGTGAGAAAGCCAATGAGAGTGATTTCAGATGTCATAGTAGATGTTCCACACATTGAACAATACAGGATTCAGTAATAGTGGTAAAAGTCCACTTTTGATGGTTTACATTTACTTTTCTACTATGCCACCAGATGACCATCAATAGCTTCTACTGATTCTTTTCCCCGGCCTAATACAATTTTACCCTTACAGGTCTGAATTCAACTCCTGAACTTGAAAGACGAAAAAACACTTCTGTACTCAATCCAGAGTAACAAGGGAATAAATTTTTTACTATATCACTAATGCTTTTAACTCTTTTATCTTGATATGCTTTTGCAGACAATCAGAAAGAAATTAAACAATTCACGAAAAAGGAAAACCATTCTGATCCATTTGTTAGACTGAATTAAATGCAATAATTGAAAGTAGCTGAAGTATACAATATTTGGTAAAGTACCATCTGACTTCCATTTCTTCATCTGCAACTTGCACCGGTGCCGTCTTCGAGTAGAGTAAACTGTGATGACTAACACCAGCTATCCCCAAAGTATCGAGGAACTCTATGTGGCTCCTTAAAGACTCATCCCTGAGGCAGTCGATACAAGAAAGTGACCCATAGAGATAAAAAATCAAACTGATTCAATTATGATGAAGCTGTTCTATGAGCACAAAAATTCTTAACCAATAAGAAGCCAAATACCCAGTCCCCACCAAACTGTATGCATGACAAAAATGTTCAAGAAAAGAAAGAAATATCAACCACTTTATGATATTTCATCTTTTAAACTGCCAAACATCTTGAAAGTGGAGGAAAGCAAGCCATGTCACAGAACAGGAATAGCCCTTATGGCCAGTGATGATGCTAAACCGTAGAGAATAAAAGCTAGTACATCTTGACTTGGTGATCATGCTCCTCATATAACTGCTGCTGAGTTGGAGAAATGTCGAACCCCTCTGTCGGAAGGCTGAAAATTTCCTTCAGATCCTGGAACAGCCAAAGAAATCAGTCCAAACAACCCTGACCTCAAGTTTAGATAAGCATGATTTTGGGTGCTCTTCAAGGGAAATTGAGGACATAGAAAACCCAACCCCAATCTGAAGAGTTGTATCAGAGATGATCTAATGCAAATAAATAAGTACCCGCTCACTAAAGTAGCGAATTTGCTCTTTATGCTCAGTTGCTGTTTTGAACAATCCTCCCTTGAATATCTGAACCAAACAGAATGGAGAAACAATAAAATGACAGGTATCATGGCAAATTCCATCCTGTGCGTCCATGCCCGTGAGCAAGCATGGCGCGTTTGCAATACACTACTTATACGATAGTGAGCCACTCACTCATAAAAAAACAAACATGATTGCATTAAATAAGATACTATCTTTTTATGAGAAAACTAGAAAAGAAATCTTATCTTGATTGGTTTATTTGACAATGCATGCAGTGACAAATGGAGTAGCAGATACATCCGGTATTTTTGAGGCATGCATCGTTTGTGCTCATCAACACACGAAAGCCAAAGAATTCTAGTGAAACACCTAAGGCTCCTGATCATAGCATTTCATAGTAATATCTGCTCCAATATAATAACATTGTTTACCACAACAGTTCTTAAGTCATTTCTCTTATCTTAAATTGCATACAAACCCCAAAACTATCTTTCCATTTTACCAATTGAGACCATAGTATAGTTGAACGACACAAAACCTGCTTTCTGTATATCTTCTCCTCGATAGTTCCACATGTCATCAACCTATACACAATGACATCCTTCATCTGTCCAATTCGATAGGCACGATCAACACTTTGGTTATCCGTACTGTCAATAAGAAATGCATACGTAAACTAACAGAAATATGCTCAAGATCTGCTTCTTTATTCATATATAAAAACAGCTGCAAAACATCTGAGCTACGTCTGAGAAAAGAGGGGAGGAAAACAGATGGGCAGAATTGCACCCCCCCCCCCCCCCCCACGGACACGTTGCCGAGCCTTCCGAGTCGTGTCCGACACGTGTCGACGTGTCCGAGCCCGACACGCTCGGACACGCTCGGACACGTTCGGACACGCGGTCAACGCGTGTCGAGAAATCCGACACGTGGTCAACTTTTCTCGACACGTCTCGACACGCGTGTCCGAGAGAGATTGTTGAAGAAGACGATGGTGGGTAGAGAGGTGAGGTCGAGGAAGAGGCCGAGGAAGCGGAGGTGAGGCCGCGACGGCGAGAGGAACAGCATAAACTGAGCGATGGAGGGCCGGCGGCGAGGGCCTCGCCGCGAGGCTGTAGCTGCTGCGAAGGAGGGAGGGCGGAGGCGGCAGCGATGAGGCGACCGAAAGAGTTGAGAAGATCGTGAGGAAGAAACTGAGGGGGCGGGGAGAAGGTGGTGGCGTGGGGGAGGGGGACGGGGGAGGGGGACGGGGGGCGGGGAGAGAGAGAGCATGGGAACATTGGGAAGAACGGGGATGGAGGGGATTGATGGGGAAGGGAAGCAGGTGGTGGCGTGGGGGAAAGGGAGGGGGAGGGGGAGAGGAGAGAGGAGAGAAGGGGAAGAAACTGAGGGGGATGGGGCGATTGATGGGGGCGCAGGTGATGGGGGACGCAGGGAGCAGGTGGTGGTGTAGGGGGAAAGGGAGAGAAAGAGAGAGAGAGAGACTGAGGGGGCTAGGGGTGGCAGGGAGCAAGTGGGCGTAGGGGGAAGGGGAGGGGGAGAGAGAGAGTGGGGGCAGATCGCAAAATCGAAGGGGAGGATTTTGGGGGTGGTGGTGTGGGAAAAGAGGGGGAGAGAAACGAGGAAAGAGGATTTTAGGGGAATAAATTTTGTTAAAATAAAAAATATATTTTTAAATATGTACACATATTAATTATGAATATGTTTTTTAAATTTTTTTATGAATAGATTTATTAATATTAATAGTGTAAATTTATTATAAGTTCTTATTTATTCACAAAATTAATTAAAAATAAAAATATTTATTTAATATATAACGTGTCGGAACGTGTCGAAATTCTTTACTTTTTAAGAAATGACGTATCGCGTGTCGTGTCGTGTCGTGTCACGTGTCGCGTGTCGCGTGTCCGTGCCCCCCCAAAAAAAAAAAAGAACTTAGCTTTAAAGTAATAAATACACCTTTTTTGCCAAAGAACCAAAAGAATTTGCGGTAAGTGCTAATATTATTAGGACATCAGAAAATAAATAACAGCCAATGCAAGCACAAACTTGTATTGTGCCATGAGTTTCTCCAAGTAAATTTAAATTGAAGCAATATGTAGAAGCCTACGAGTAGAAGTTAATGTCAAGAAAGTACCTTTCCTTCCAGGGAGTATGCTAATAACAACATAAGATTATATCAATAAAATGGTAGCTTTTAGCTGCGTCAATTTATTTTATGAGTCAACTAAGGGGGGATCTAGTTAACTTGTGTCAAAATTGATGATTAGATCAAGTCAAGGCTGACATGATGTTTATTACATGCGTCTGCATCATTAGTTCAGTGATATTGGTATCATGAAATATTATTTAGTATAACAGTGTGAAGCTTAAAGTTGGGTAAGAACTTGTATCATCTATCATAATAATGTTACCTATGACAAGTATGGGTTAGGACTCAAACGGTACAGAGATTCCTACTTAAAAGTTGTGGAACAGTTAATAATCCCATAATAAAGGAATAGCATTGAATATAACCTTTACAATGTAATAAAAAAAAAAAAATTCTTCGTTTCTTCTTTCCTCTTTCATGTACTTGCAAAAGTAGTTCAATTCATGGCTGACAATAAAATAAGCAGTGGTACCTTGGATTCCATGCTGGATCGACAACAATCACACGGTCTGCTCTTGTAAGGGTGAGGCCTAGACCGCCAACTTGAGATGTCAAGAGAAATATAGGTGCTCCAATGCCTTCTTGGAAATCCTAAGTTCATAAGATGAGAATAGCACATAAGCACGTCGAATTTACAAGACACACATAAATTAGCGAAATACTTACATTTACTATCTTGATTCTGTCGCTAGCTTTTGTCGTACCATCAATGCGTAAATACTCATAGCCACGGGACAGTAAGGAATCCTAATTGCAAAAGGATTCAGAAAAATCAATCGCCTGTATTGAGCCAATCAACAGTTTACTACTCCCTAAGTGTTTGGAGATATTTCAACTAAAAAATGCAGTATCAATATTGAACTTTGGAAAAGGGGAAAATTAAAATCTCGAACTACATACTGCACAAAGAAAAGCTCCAAATAAGCATAGTTTGTTCAGTATGATCTCAATAGACTTTCACAACCAACAAGCCAATTCTCAACAACTGATTTTATATTGTGACAAATCTCTTTTTCAAAAAACAATATCAACACTTCACCAAATGTAACATAAGCAGGGAAAAAAAAGCCTTAAGGCAATATGCAAATCAACCACCACAGGATATCAAAACATAGTTTCGTTGTATCGGTGGAGAATCTCATTGTATCAGTGGAGAATAAAAAACCAGTACCCTCATCCTTGTGAGATTTAAAATCAACATGGAATAATCAGATGTGCCAGCAAAGGATAAACATTGCATTCCCCAAAACAACTTGACTAATCATCTTCAAAAGTAGTTCCAAGCATAGCCAAGTCAAACCTGGATAAGATCGAGCATCTTGCGAGTCTGAGAAAAGATAAGCACATTGTGGCCATCTGGAATTAAATTGTCCTATAAAAGAGCATCAAAATGTATTTATGGTAGGCTCTTTCAATTTCATCAATCAAATATAGATATGCAGGAACCTACCAATAATGACATTGTGAAGGATATTTTGCATGATATTATGTCATTTGTCTCCTGAAATTCATCTCTCTCACCAATATCAGCTACATGCATCGCCAATTTCTCTGCCATACCAACATCTTCAGGATTAACCATTGAATCCATCCCTTCAAGAACATCTTCAGCAGCTCTCTTTGTTAACAACAGTGGATGATCACATATCTTCTTCAAAATCTGATCAAAAGAAGTGTACAGTTATAAGCTTTTGTTTTGAAAACAAAACAAACCAAACAGTACTGTTAAATTAAATGTGTGATATAGACTGTCTACGTGTCTTCTAACAACTTGAGTTTTTGGAAAAGAAACAGGTCAAGAGTGAGTCTTGGCACTCTCTCTTACTATTATTCTAATAAGGCGTTGTCTGGATGTACTTTAATTTTTGGGATAAGTGCACTAGAAGTCCTAAAACTTGTCGCAAAAGTGCAGTTGAGTCCTTAAACTTCAAAAAGTGTGATCAAGTCTCGAAACTTTCAAAGTACAATCAAGTGCTACAACTTGTCACGAAAGTGCTATCAAGTCCTAAAACCTTCAAAAAATGCAATCAATGAAAACACTTGATTCAACCAATTTGAAAAGTTTTGGGACTCAATTACATTTTCGTAATAAGTTTTATGACAAAAGTGCACTTTTATGACCAGTTTTAGGACTTTCATTGCACATATCCCTTCATTTTTTTCAAAAAATCTAAATCTTGCACCTGACTCACTTTCATTTTTCCTTAGCCTAAAACACCTGAAAACATTCAAAGTACACAAATTTTGACGCGTGGATCCCCATACAATTTTTTCGAAATTTTTTGAAATTTGGATAGTAATTTTAATTGTGGTGTTAGGGCAAAAAGTTGCTTTTTGCATTTTAAAAGGCACAAAAAAACAAGCCCTTAGTTTTCATAGTTCTGGTCTTTGGTAATCTTGTCAATGTGATTACATCCACAACTTATGTTTCACATGTAAGTAACATTCGAATCACAAGAGGAAGTGTTGAAAAATACGCCAAATATCGGGGCCCATTCTCTAACAAGTTAAGTTTTTGCTAAAAATGGCTTAAGTAGCATAGAAAGAATGATAAACTTACAGTCAGGAAATAGGATTCGCATCTATCCTCTTAGCAATCAAAGAGATGGAAATAACAGATGAGATGAAACTTTATTTTCAATTACTCATCACTTGCCTGAGAATGCATCATGCCATTTGGTGTATCGTACATTAGCAAGGCATAATAAATGGATGCTGAATAAATTTCAATTTTTTATGAGCCATTACCCATGCACAGACAAAGTTAGAGCACATATAAAGAACGAGACAAAGGTTAATAGTCAGAGGATACCGTCAATGCAGCAAGTGGTGAGCGGTCAAAGGAGGAAAGAACCATCTCACTGTTCAGAAAGGCTTCATAAAGTCGTCGCTGCAAATGTCAAAATTTTAGGATCAGCATGTTGAACCCTGGGACCAACACTGTGCAATAAGAGCCTAGGCTGAAGAATGCAACTTGTACCTGACAATTTGTCAATCTTAACCACACGATCAGTTCACTCTTCTTCGACAATTTGGCAACTTCTCCATCGTCTTCACGAAATACTTCACTCTTAAGGCGTCGCAAAAAGTACGGTTGAATGCGTTCCCTCAGCTCCTGTTACAAAAGGAATTACTCCACTATATCTTTTTTTTTTTGGGCACAAATTCTACAGAAGTAAAGCAAGCAACTACCTGATATACAATATGAAACCAGAGAAGGAAAAAAGAAAAAAAACCCACATGATTAACAGAGAAATGAAAGTTAACACTTACAAGAAACTATTGAGTGAAGCACAATAATCAACAGACAAGGTCAACTTAAAGAAATCTATTAGCTCAAACTTCAACAGTACCAATACTTTCTTAAGTGGCTTCATT
This sequence comes from Eucalyptus sideroxylon x Eucalyptus melliodora, assembly GCA_016097485.1. Classification (NCBI taxonomy): domain Eukaryota; kingdom Viridiplantae; phylum Streptophyta; class Magnoliopsida; order Myrtales; family Myrtaceae; genus Eucalyptus; species Eucalyptus sideroxylon x Eucalyptus melliodora. Next base: position 68,178,141 of record CM027831.1, on the reverse strand, counting down.
TTTTTCTCATGCAGGGATACTTATGTCTTTTATAGAATTAGACAACCTAACGAATTGTAAAGTCCCCGCATAATAAGATAGACCACGAAAAATTACTAAGCTTTATAGTCAACGGAAACTACGGTAGCACAAGACAATGAACAAACAAAATCTCACTTTCAAGACTGCAATTCATATTTCCAACGGAGAATTTAATTTGGTAGGATTTACCAGAAAACTATGCAATATGGTTCAACATTGCCTTTTCCAAGGTTATAGGGCCTCTTTGGAGAAATTGCGTGCTTTACTAATCTTTTAGCACTGGCCAAAAGAAAATCTATAAGTTGCAAGACCGTGAAGTGTGAAATATGCTCAGTAAGGCGCTCCTGTTTCAGAGCCATTGTCCTAATTTTCCTGCCATTAAACTTGTTCCTTGGAAAGCATATATCAGCAATCTGCAATGATTCATGTGGACAGAGAGCAGCCTCAGTCAAAACAAAGATATAATGGAGTCCACTCTATACGATGTTCTTGTAATTCCCATATTCCCAACTCTTGTTCTGACTCTGACTCCATGATGCTGTTTATACAGCATTTCTAATTCACTTGACTTAGTCAAGCCCATATTCCCAACTCTTGCTCTGACTCATCTGACTTAATGATGCCCAATTTCTAACTCTTTGGCAAGTAGATGGCAAATCATTTAATGGAGAAACCACTACATTAAAGTACAAAAGACATACTGCTAAAAAAGAATTCAATACCTTTGCAACTGCAGAACCAATGCGCTTCTCTCTATCTGAAGCTTTTTTTTCATTTCCACGAAGTATGGGATTCTCATATTTCTCTTTAAAGCTGTAAGAATATTTCAAACTCAACCAAGGAAAAAAAAATTAAGACATGATAATGAGGATGTTTAGAAACCAGGAGAAGTACACTTTGTTATCACCCAGTAGTTCAGGACAGCAGAAGTTAAATAGCGCCCATAGTTCCTATTTAAGCGTCACAAAATGGCACACAATATTAGAAAAGTATACTGTATTATTAAGACATAACAGATATGAAAGCACTGCATAAAATAGCAGCCCTAAGGATTACCCTTAGATTGTTCTGAATTGGAGTGCCACTAATGATAATGCGATGAGCAGCTGGTACCTCAAGTAAACTTTTTGCTCTCTGTGTACTCGGATTTTTTATGAGATGTCCCTGGAGTTGTCAACATCATGTGAGATGTTATTGTTAGTAGTACATACCACAAGTCCTGATAAGCACATGCTATTTGTGCGTAGGAATAGGAAGAGGATGTCCCACAGATAACATGATCTAAATGAGAAAAAAGGAAGAGAAAAACAGTCTCACTAGTAAATAAGCTAGCGGCTCTTTCCCAGCTTAATGGTTGGGAAGAAGTGTTAACTAAGCATTTACCTAATTACATATAAGAGATAAATGCAAAATTATTCCGTTTTAATACAGAAGAAGTGCTAACAGAGAAAGAAGTGTTTAAGGTTCTTCCTAGCTTGACATAGGATATTCAAGAGATTTATCGCATTAAATAATAACATGCGAGTCAAATATGCCAGGTGTACAGGCAAGGCACAAAAACATATAGCAATTCCTGTACAGTTTCCCCATAAGTTTCCCAACTTGTCTAATCCACCAATAACACTATCTGCAAAAAATACATATAGCACATATAGCAGAACATCTAGGATATTCCACGTTGGTTCGCATATTTTTGCAGAGATATTGAACATTAATTTGAAATGCAAATGATGTTGTAACTAGGACAAGTATTACTAGTGTAAAGTACTCCCCCCCTCTTTGATATCTCATTACCCAAGTCAAGGACTTAACATGTATCTTTGAGGATCTTGCCAAGCATCTCATGAAGCCAAACATGCCCATCTCTCCTATGTCTCCCTCCCTGCACTTTCTCCACATACAAATTTTGTGCAACTCCTAACCTTTGAAACATGCTCAACATAAAAAGAAGGAAAAATAATGCAAGGCAATGCTTAATGTATAAGCAAAAAAGAAACATAAGGTTTCTAATTTTTGGCCCTTAAAATGCAGCAACTGCAACATCACCAATAATTTCAATATCCTCAAATAGATGGGCATCCATTTTCATCATGCATGCAAAGTTGTACGCCACATGAAGTCTTGACTATATATTAGTTATTGTCTTCTCGAGCTACTAACTGACTTCATATCAATTGCCAGTGTCCAATAAATTTCCTTCCTTTTTCTCTTCCTAATCTAATAAGACTTATATTCCTCATGAAAGGGCTTCAGAGGAAGTAGATATGCATTGGGAAAAAAATAGAACGTACACATTTATAACAGACTAACATATTGCAGGTGCAGCGACTTTCCATGAGAAATGAAACTTACAGAGAACATTAAGGTGACATAGAGTTGACACATCAATCTTAATGATTTGTTCCACCAATTTCAGTGATTTTTTCCACAATTCCATTTCGAATCAAGAATAGGCACAACAATTTTAAGGGTTTCTCCCACAACTCCATTTCAAATCAAGAATAGGCACAACAATTTTAAGGGTTTCTCCCACAACTCCATTTCGAATCAATTAAATCGAATGCTTTAAAAAGCAGGTTGCAAATTATCAAAGCGCTTTACAAAAAAAAAATCTACATAAAAGGCAAAAAAGACATGTCTACAATGAACAGTTAATTAAGGAACTCGCTAAATTCAACAGTAAGGAAACCATCCTTCACAGCTTTATACCCACCTCATCAAGAATCATATAATCCCATGTGATGCTGTCCTCATCCAGCTCATCCTTAAAGTAAAAATCGCCCCGCAATGATTTTGAGTTGTTCCGCACTATATCATAAGTTGTTAAAAGAATACCTTTGTCCTACAAGCAACACAATTGAAATCAATCATCAAAAAGCCGCGCATTGACAAATAGAGCAAGAAAAAGTTGCTTAGTAACTACTAGATAAAGAAGTGTAGAAAGACTACTCCAACCAGAAAGCAAATATCTTGTTGATCTTAATATCATGAACTATTTCAGATTCTAACTTGGCATTAATAGCAACATGAAAGATACTAATTGCAAACAAGATATTTAATTGAATGATGAACATATGATCATGCACAAATTATCTTGACCGACTCCCTAGAGCTAACCAAGCAACAGAAAAACAACAACCTGAAGCACATATTGCAGTTCATATTGACGAGCCTTTGGACAAGTCCCATAGTACCTGCACACAAAATGATGACACTATCTCTTAGAAACAATTATGAGCGCACCAGTACAACCAGAGTATTTAAAGTTAAAAAGCAGGCAGCCGCACTCTTTTGTCTTTTCAGAGAGTCCTACAACTGATAATTCTTTCAACCAATGAGAAAGCAAAGTCTTTGGCGCCACAACAAGTACCCTCCTTATCAAACGGGAATGGAACAACCCAGCTAAGAATCCACAAATCTGCAGCAAAAATTGAATCTGTATCAACCATGCAAAATAAGCCGTTAACAATAGTTGACGATTGCCACATAAGCACCTGCATTGTTTTACCCAAACCCATGTCGTCACCCAAAATGCCACCCTTTCCTTTACAATGCAGGGACCAAAGCCACCTTAAACCATCAACTTGATGAGCATACAACATCTTCGCAAATTTGCCGGGTAATTTGTATTCGGATTTCAGGCCAGTCAAGATAAAATCCTTTTTATCATCCATGAGAACATCATCAACAGAGTCATCCGAAACGTCAATCACATTGCCATCGCCATAATCCGTGCAGTCACTGTATGAGTTTTCGGACGCAATTGAAAATGAGGATTCAGCACTAGCATACTCGGGCACCTCAATTTTATTCCCTTCAAAAACTGCCCGACCTTTAACTATGGGAGAATGATCCTGGAAGGTCTCATTCTGTTTAGGAACACGCTTCTTCTCAACTGACAACAGCTCAAGCCTGGAGGATAAGTCGTTAAGAATATCCCTGATATCATTTCCAATTTCCCCACAAGTATTGGGTGGCGGTGGGGAATCAAAATCAGTAATATCAGAGAGCTTTGACTCTTCGTGAGAGGATCTATTATCTGCATCTGCACTATCCTGGGAGGAAAGTTTGCAGAGGCGTCGCCTCCCCTTCATTTTAATCTTTGCCTGTTTGTCCTCTGTCACACCAATGAACTTGGGTTCATAGGCTACTTCACCCGTTTCAGAAGCATCATAGTTTCGAGATGAAACTTCGCAAAGGCTTTGTCCCTCCATGTTGACCTTCGTCGCAATCTTTTCCTCTCCACTGTCACGTGAAGAAAGTTTGCAGAGGCGACGCCTCCCTTCAATTCTAATCTTTGCTGGCTCATCTTTCTCTGTTACACTGACGAACTCAGCCTCAAGGGCAGCTTCACCAGTTTCGGAATCATCCAAGTCTTGAGATGAAACTTCTTGAATGCATTTTCCCTCCGTGTTGACCCTCCTCGTGATCCTTTCTTCTGCAAGTCTCCCACAAAATCCCAAATGCACTATATTAAAAGAGATTAAGTAAAGCATTATCTCCACTTCTGGATAGAATCATCGCCAAAGACAACTATGGAGGGCCTTTTCCCCTCCTTTTAGGCCAAAACTAATAGAGAACTCAATACAAGTATAGAACTAATACTAACATGATGGAACGAAGGCCCGCAGTAGGCCAATGACAATACTGCACGAAGACTATCAGTCGACAACTTCAACATTTCAGCAGAAAATTTAAAGAGCTCAAAAAAGAAACTGCTTAAAAAGCTTCCTTAATTGTGAAATAGAATATCAGCTGGCTTGAGCTAACATAATCCATTAGACTTTCAAAGGCACAAAATTTTCTTCTTTAAAAGCAAATAAGAGACACTGGTTTATGGAGGAGATGAAGTTAGAAACACGCATCGGAGCAACCTCAGAATCGCAGACAAATTAGCAAAAAAGAAAAAAGAAAAAAAAAAAAAAAAAAGCACGGAGGAACCGAGAAGACAGTACCCAGAGGAGAGTCGAATTCCGTAATCGCCGAGAACCGAGGAACGGCGTGATCGTCGCGGAGATCGCGATCGCCTTCGACGACGGCGGACGACGACGGCCCATCCGCCTCTGCGCCGAAAACCGTCGATCCACGATCGTCTTCGGGCGATGACTCTTCCAACTCTGCACCGAAAACCACAGACCCCCGAAAGATCATCACTCCACCGCAAAGCAATCCAAAAAAAAAATAAAAAAGAACAAAAACCCTAATCGAGGAACGAAAAGACGGGAGCCAATCGGCGCGGGGAGAGAGGAGCGGACCCAGACGAAAAGCCGGCGGCGAGGGAGGGCGGCTCCGGCCGGTGGAGGACGAGGGCGGCGGAGGGCGGGGGCCGGTGAGGTCCTGGAGGAGGCGGTAGTGGCTGTCGTTGAGGCTCTGCGGCTTCCTCCGACTCGCCATTGCAGCAGCGGATTTCCCTTTCCTCGGCCTTACCTCTTTGCTGGAAAGCTTGCGGAAAAAAATGAGGTTTTTTCTTGGGTGCTTTTCCCGCTTGTGTTCGGGCGTTTGAAATTTGGATTTTTTTAAATTTGGATTTGGCGTTCGATGGTTGCGACGGGGAATTTTGCCTTGCAGACTGGTTTGGATAATAGGTTTTAGTGGGGGATTTAGCGGAAATTAGGGGACTTTTTCGATTCGTTCCTCTCTCTCTCTCCCCTTCATGCTAGCAAAACAGTATGCTGGATGCTCTTTTAGGGAGAAGATCGGTCCAATTGATTTGGAAATATATGTGTTAATGATTCATGTAAGTGTCGATGTAGATTATTTGTAGAGAGGGATGAACCTTTCTTTTTCTTTATTTCCCTTTCACTGGGTATTGAAACTAGACCTATGATTGACTCCTTTGCCACAGGTTGAACTACGGCTTGGCATCGGGTTGTGCGAAGCGTGACGTTTTCATGTTTGAAAATAATAAGAAAATGAAGTGAGGAAATAATGAAAAATGCTCTTTCAATTAAATCATTTTGAGATACAAGTATGATAAATTATAAAAGATATTACAAACGACAATGGCCTAATTACAATTTGTACAAATTACACTAAATGAGAATGCCTAATGAAATTCGATGTCTTTAGCATTGTCTCCCCAACGATGATTTAGATGATAGAAGTGTTGGGTTGTCGTTCCGTCCTTATTGGGCACTTTTCTCTAGAGTTAATTCTTGCAAAACTTAATCACGCCTTAGCTCTAAATTTTTATGGGACAAGCCAAATCTATTGTCTTCAAAGATGCATTGATTAATACTAAATGCAGACTTTGATGGTACAGTTGATGCCGCTAGAGTCAATAGGTCACAAAGCTGAAGCAAAAATAATCAGAAGACTCTTTCACCATTTTAGAATGTTGATGCCATCGTTGCTAACTCTATCAATGTATTCGGAATAATCTAATCCTGGCCACATTTTCCGAATCATTAAAAGATGAAGACGAAAACTTAGCAAAATGAATAATGTGTTCCTAGCAATATCTCCAAGTATAGGTTTTAGGCATTGCTCCATGAGAGCCCTATCTTTGTTCACAGGATGGAACTTGTTGTATTAAATTGACTAATCTTGGAGGCAATTCACTGCATTGCCGATACTTATTCATCCTCACCTAATCCCAAATTTTCGCAATATTGAATGGGGAGAGAGTATCAATGCATTTAGCTTGAATCTCAGATCCAACATTGAGGATGTGAAGGAAAAAAAAAGGGAAACGTGTTTAAAATATGAGAGGAATTTTGCCTCTATGGCGACTTCTTCTTCATTGAAGAAGGGATCACCCTCCTTATTGGCTAATTGAACCGACATCATGTATATAAATAGAATGACTCGGTTGCTTGATGGATAATCACTGGCGCTCGAAGCGTCCGTCATATCACCCTCCTCGTTCGCCAATTGACCTACGGTCACTGATCCTGTGACCAAATATATGGTGCCTAGGCCCCCAAAAGACTTCCAAGCCACATGGGCCCAATGATTGAATTCGGCCTAAAAAAGTACGTCGGGTCTAGGCAAGGCATGGGGAACAATTGATATTATTTTTAGTTATTGTATTATTCTACTTATCTATTGTAATTTAATTTCATAATTTATATTATAATTATTACTATGTTGTACCACAATAAAATCTTTCCTAAAAAGTGAGTGTATTTGAAATTCTTGTCCCGTTCCATTCTCATAGTATTTTTCTTAAAATCAAATATAAAAGTTCTTAATTCAATACAATCTCGTAATTCATCAAAGAAAGAGACTCAAATGATCATTCGATTTCATTTCATATCTTTCCCATCTCATCTATGTTACGAACCCCAACACAAGGAGAAAAGCTTGACTGCCCATGTTTTGGAAACGGTGGAGCCTGGCCTGAACAAACCTTTTTTTTTTTTTTTTTTTCATGAGCGGCTTGAGTAATAATTTAGGTAAAATACCGGCAAATATCCTAGCTAACTCCTCTTCCTATTTATTAGTCTTGATTAGTTCTAGCTTGTTGAGAGTTCTCTTTTCTTTCAAGACCGGATGCTTTTTTAGACTGTCTCCTGAAACATGCTAATCCCTACCCTTGGTCAGTTAAAGCTATGCACTGAAGAGACCAGTCCTGGATTCAATTCAAGAGTTGTTATGATAGAAAAGAGAAAAGATGAGTATAAGGAACCAACAATTACGTCACTTGTTGTATGGCCCATAAGAAATGATAGTCAAATATTTTCCGATGGAAAACCTCATTAAGTATGACACTAATTTCCAAATGATGCACCTATAAAGCAACACAATAAAAGCAAAACTTCACGAGAAATAGAAGTCAATCTGAGAAATATACTGGTGATAGATTATTATCCCATATGCTTTTGATTTTGCTTTAATCTACTCTTAAATTAGAAAAAAAAGATAAGCATTCCTCAAATATGCCATAATCTGTGGAAGCCATGATGGCATCCAAAAACTTGATTTGAGCTGAAGAAGAGATGACAACAAATGATCATCTCAAGTTCTATAATGTCTCAAAGCAAACGAGAAGGAAAGTGTCGAGTGTCGTGAGCTTGTAATCAAGTGGGCCTGTGGCCTGTAATCGAATGGGGTATTAAAGTGGAGAACGTAAATTGTTTTTTCGGCCTTAGGTGGAACGTAATTACTAAGTTAGATAAGTGGATGAGTTAAGGTCCCGTGATTCGAATTGGCTTGCGTGCCCCCTTCCCCCGGACAAAAAAGCAACCCCGGATCAGCACGATTGTGCTAGCAATACAAAGGGGAAAGTAAGTAAAAAAGAGTCTCATGCAAGCCTAAATTCTCTAGCTAGATAAAACCACCGACCTCCTTAACATATTTGGACTTCCCAACTTAGAGAAAAGGCAATAATAAGATTCATCATGAGGATGATGGGATTTTACAAGACATGCATAAGAGTTCCCATTAATCATCATGGAGTCTGCATGTTGCTTAAACGAGATTGTCATCACAGAACATCGAGAGTTCTATTTCCAAGTAATCATCCTCGTACAACTTTTATACAAAGTATGATCTGTTTGAAGTTTGAAATGGGCGGTCCGTTACTATGACTTACGAAATTCTCTTCATAGCATGTGTACATAACGAACAAAAGTTGGAAAAATTTACAAACCTCAAGTGACGGAATGACTTGCCTTCTCGCAGATGATGTTGCCAAACTCACAAGATCTCCTCTTCCATGCCCCGGTTCATATCTAGACTTGAAATCGGTACTCCTATTATCGTCATTGGCTAGAGTTGATCACAAATGTTGAACTCGCAAGATTTTTCCTGGTGATCTAATTATCCCCCTCCAGATGCCATCGATGAAGCGAGCGGCATTTCACTCTCGTGCGATTTAATGGACACATCAGGGAACGAATTGCCATTTTGGTCATTGCGATCGTTTTCGTTCGCTACAACGGCGGCTCCGAAATGCACCTGCCTTCCACCATTTCCCGGAGAATCCACATTAGAACCGTTCTTCTTTACGGATCCAGATGCCGCATTATTTTTCCCGGTCATGCTCCCGCCGAATCCACCTCCGCCCCCGCCCCCACCACCCATTCTGTGGCTTGAGGTGCCACCGGCGTTGTCGCCACCTCCACAAACAAATCGAAAGCCGCATGTTCGAGAAATACATCGATAACTACACGTGAGAAGCCAAAAGAACCATGGAAAGCACACCAAAATCATCCCGGCATAGAGAAGCCAACTCGAAGATGTGGATTCAGGGAGGCTCATGTACCGTACGAGGAAGCCGCCGCCGATGGCTAAGCATAGCAATATGAAGGAAGCTACGAGCCATATGAACGCCCTCCCTGCCCTCGGGTCTCCTATTGGCATTTATCTGTCTTCTCGATCGTCGACCCGAAATCAAGATTTCGATGGAGAAGAAAGAGAGATTTTCTCTTCGTTGTTATTACCATCCATGTACTCGATCGTGACTCCAATCCGCCAGTCTCTCTACGTGATGTGATCAGATGGATCGGACAAGGTTGATCTCGACAAGGGTTGTTCTAGCTTCTATCGTTGCATGAGATCTGTCATGCACGAGTTCATGATCAGAGGGAAGACATCTTCAAAAGTTGTCCACGAGAAAAATGGTTAGAGACAAACCATAACCCACAAAACGAGAGAGAGAGAGAGAGAGAGAGAGAGAGAGATGATCTGTTGTCATCTTATAGGCGGCAGTTATTAATTTGCAGCCTATAAATATCAAAGATCCGTACATTAACTTTACGTCATTAGTTGTCTTTATTTAATTTATAGTCCTTGGTTTGGTGAACAAACCTCCGACACGGTTAAAAAGAAAATATTTAAACATATGATCGTTTAGAGAATATAAACATGAATTGTCATGCGACTGGGAAGATGAGTGACTTACACGATGCCTGATGATTATGTTGACTTCAAAGAGGGAATTTAGAAATAGCGGTTGATTACTCAAGGGACAAGTGTCGAAAAAATCCTCCATCTATTGAATTTGTATTAATTTAGTCATACACTTTTTAATAATACAAATTTAATTTTATACCTTTTAATTTAGTGTCAATTTAGTCATAAATCTTTTGATTTGATGTCAATTCACTTCTCCCAGCCAAATTTGGCCAGATATCGTTGACATGGATACCGGTTGGCTTACATGGCACTATTAATATCGATGTGGACTATTTTTAATAATTTATATATATATATATATATATATATATTTTTTTTTCCCTTTTTTCCATTTTTTTCTCTCATTTCTTGTTTCCTTTTGTTAATGACCAACCACCGGCCATAGCCAAGGATTGACCTTGCCAAATCTGGCTTGGCGAGGGAAGCCCTTGCCGGGGCTTGCCCTCGACTAGGTGAGGATCAACATTGCCAAGTGAGGCCATCTCTCGCTTAGGCCAAGGTGGTCTTACTAGATTTAGCGAGGGGAGCTTTTGCTTGGGCTACCCTTGCCTAAGCCAGATCTAGCGAGGTTAACCTTCGCTAGGGCTTGGCCTCCCCGTGGCCGATGATTGATGACTAGGTCACCAACAAAAGAAAAAAGAAATGAGAGAAAAATGATAAAAGAAAAGAAAATTGAAAAATTATTAAAATAATATTGAAAATTATCCATATCGGTGCCAATAGTACCATATAAGCTAGCCGACGTCCATGCCAGCAATATCCGATTAAAATTATCTAGAAAGATTGAATTAACATCAAATTAAAATGTTTATGACTAAATTGACACAAGTGCGATGTTTAGGACAAAAGTTGGTATCGATGCAATATGTTTATAAATTTTATGACACTTTTCCCAATTAGTTGACGAATCTTAATTATCGTAAATTACTCTATTGTTCATCTATAATCATATACATTATTATTGTGTATTTAGATTTAGGCATGGTTTCTCACGGATTAGTTTGGCGAAGTTGAATAACCATTGGATTTGTTGTATTAAAAGTAAACACGTAGACACGGAATCAGGGAATTTTATTCATAAAAAGTAGGGGATTGAACTAACCTTTGGAAGATAAGTCTCATTTCCAAATATTGACATGAACGTCATGGAACAGTTTTTACATTCACGTGAATTACGTAAACTATTTCATAATTTGGGTCCCTTGCAGGTCTACTAAAGTTAATAGCTTTCATGAAAAGAGTGCGACCCAGCAACTTTTAAATGAATTAGATCAACACATATAGGTAGATTATGTCTCATGTCGCCTCATGTCAAGCTATCACAGTTATATGTGTGTTTTCCCGAAGCTATCAAATGTCATTTCTAAGGATAGACACGTGCCAATGTGCATTTTTTAAATGCATTTGTAAGAAGCTTGTAAAAGGATGAACAACTTATCTTATTATTATCGAGAACTCTGATTATATGATTTTGTGGATTAGTTTCCGTAGATTATGCTAAATCTAGCCATTTAGTGGGGAAAAGTATCCCAAAAAAAAAAAAATCTACGTTTAGTGCATCAATACTAATTCAATTTCAAATATTTTTCATTGTACCAGTTTAATTTCAAAATTTCATACAATGATATCAACTGATGTGGATATATTTAATAATATTTTTGAATTTTGTATTTTGGTTTTTATTTTTTTGTTCTTTTTATGTTGTTGAAGATCACCTCTGCTGTCCCATCAATGCTGCTGCAGCAGATAGCGAAGAGGGTGCAGGTTTCTTCACCAGCGAATCCTTCTTTATAGCTAAATATTTAGTATTGAAAAAGCGTTGCACCCTATGACTATTTGCTCTAAGACAAACATAGCGTTCAAAGGAGAAGAAATTTTTCTAGGCTGCCCCAATCTTTCCTTTTGTCTTCTTTCTTTTTCACGCGCCTGCTAGCGATTAATAAAGCCTTCACAAAGAACTCTTCATTTTTGGTTCAAGCAGTCTATTATAGATCACGCCTGTTGATTTCTTTTTATTTTCATAAGGTATCGTTAACACATCGATCAATTTTATTAATACGAACAAAAGGAGGTTTCTTTTGAGGGATCCAAGTGATCTTTGAGGCCGCGGTCCGCGGTCACGAGGGTGAAAGATCGGCAAGGGGAGTTGTTTTTTGTTTTTTTGGTTGAAAGTGGAGTCTTTGAGTGAAGAGACTGGTAGGGAGTTTCGGATGGCTTAGGGTGGCACGAAGCTGGTGAGGAATGTGGTTTATAAAGCCTTTGTGCTTGCAGGGAAAGTGAAGAAGTGACTTTTTTTTTATGACAAAAAAAAAGAAGAAGAAGTGAACCTTCTTTGTATGATTGGGAAGGGCATGTTTGTAAATTGCTTCGAATATTAAGGCCATTTCACATTGTTTATTAATCTTAGCTACTCCTCTTATCATTTTATAAGTTGCGTACTCATTTCTTTGGAGTGTTGGAATAAAGCCAATACTCTACTAGTGAGCTATATATTTAATATCTGTCCATTCATTTTGAGTTAGTCAAAAGGTCATGAAAAATACTCCTTAGTGAGGAGTAAATATATGCTTAAACAATGCTTAATTAGAGCATCTTTGTCGACAATGCAGCATATCCAATCCTTGCAATGTGAAGGAGATTTTTCTAGTAATCTAGAGATCCGAGTGTTATCTTGAGAGGTGATTTGTTAGGAACATTTTGTTATCATTATGTATTCATGTAGATATTGTGAATTTACAATGTTGGACTGGGATTTTAATTATGTCCAACTGTAGGTATTGCTAGAGAACAATCATAAAGATTAAATGTTTGAGAATCCAAAAGGACAAAAGTGAATTAAGAGCTGACGCTGTCCACATTACCAGACCCATGTGACAAGCAGGAAAAGGTAGAATTGTTCAAGAAAAGAAACAAAGGAAAAAAGAAGAAGAGAAAAGGTACGACTGTTTTGAGCAAAAAGAGAAAAAGAAAAAGAAAAAGAAAGGTACAGCTGTATGTGTCATTGTGTCCATTTTTCTAACTGGTCCCCACCTTGTTATTTCTAAAGGCATCAACGTTGATGACTATAAATTGAAGTTGCGCCTGCTTCGAAGTCGCCCATACGCGTTTTATCTTTTCATTGCAAATGGGGTCAAATTCAAATATTTGAAGTATAATATTTTTCTAATAACGATTTTACCCACGAATGCCCACATAAAATTTTTGTCATTTTTAAAATGCCGTTTTTCTCGTAATATACATAATTAATAAAGTCACTTCTTATTTGGTGTGGAATGACAATAATATTTAGAGAGCACTGGTTAACAAGAACTTTTTAATAATAATAATCCTTGATATGTCGCCATAGAACCTCCTATTCACGACTTGAAAGCAAATGTTAGAGGATTTTTTTTTTTTTAAATTTATCCAAAAGTTCTAAAGTGGAATCGAAACGGTTGTAGTCTACACCGCTAGAGCCATGTGAAAGCACGAAAAAGAAGAAACTCCATGTGATCTTGTAATGATAATGTCGCTCCAATTTATATTTCAGGTTTAATATTCTGAAAAATTCAAATTGATACATTTACAATAAATTTATTTCAAATTAAATTTTTCACCATGAAAAATCTTAAATCGGTATACTTATAACAAATTTACTTCAAATGATTGTAAAAAAAAAATCCTAAATAGGTATAATTATAATAAATTTACTTCAAACTAATTTCTTAAATCGCCAAAAACTCCAAACTGATAGTATTTTAAATTAAATTAGATTAATACCACAAAAAATTATAAACATAAGACAACTGTGATAAACAGAAAAGTAAAATCTCAAATCGATACACTAGTTAACTATCATGTGTAATTTAACTCGTAATAATATAGTAAAATTTAATAGAAACACCACCGTTTTTAGCGACGCAACTAGCTCAGGCTTTTTTTTTTTTTTTGGTAAAAAATGCAGCAACAATTTTGAAATCTCTAGCTCAGGCTTTTTCCTTCTCACAAATGGGAGAAATTTGAATTCTAGAGGTGTCGTTAGGGATTAATCCTGGGTAATATGTTACAAAAAAAATTAATAGAAATTAATAGATGATAAATTGTCATGTACAAGTGTATCGGGTTTGGGGTAAATTTATCAAATGTGTATCAATTTGAAATTTTTTGTGATTAAAAAAATTAATTTAAGATATATTTACTATATGTATATTAATTTAAGATTTTTTAGGATATTAATTTTATTTTTAAACCTATAACTTTATTGACTATGAATTTTCTACGTAGACAGAGCCATGTGAAAAGCACGAAAAAGAAGGATCTCCATGTGATCTTGTAATAATAACGTCCAACAACTTTATTGACTGGAAATTGATTGAAGTGGACGCTGCACCTGCTGGGAAGTTGCCCGATTGTGACTGTGAAGTGGACGCTGCACCTGTTGGGAAGTTGCCCATAAGCGTCTTTTATGGCAAATTAAATGGGTCTAATTTAAATATGCGAAATGCAGTATTTTTAAATAAGCATTATGTTTTCTGTTAAAAAAATAAAAAAATAAGCATTATGTTTAACTAGTGCTCTGTGGGTACCGATTAAATTAAATATTTACGCATAAAGAAAATTTTTTTATTTTGAAAGCGCTACCTTCCTTATTTTATACACAATCAGTCAGTGCATTGAGACTGTAAATATTTATTTTATTAAATATAACTAACAAGTATCAATAAAATGCTTACTAAAAAGATTTGTCTACTAATGATCTTCGGCGTGGCCATAACATTTACCGTTCATTATTTGGAAGCATATTTTTCAATTTTTTTTAATAAGACCACTTCTCTTTAGGTTGGAAATTATGTATTATCAATTGCTGTTAATGTCTGAACCGATCCTATGGACTTCAGATTAGATCCGAGTACACCAAAACTCTTAGAATCTTTTGGTCAACTAAGTTAATTTTAATTTTCCGAATCGATTGGTAATTAGCTCAAATCGCGAGTCTTCGTAAAATTAATTTTATAGTCAACGGTCCTCTAATAAGTCTTAGAAAGTCTTCGTCGTGACTTCAAATATTAAAGTCACGGACTTGCATCGAGATCTGCAAAACATCTTCGGCTTTTTGCGAAATTGCCTACAGCCGGTACGATGTGCTAGATGAAAAAGTATCTCAAGAGCGCCTTTTAGAGAGAGAGAGAGAGAGAGAGAGAGAGTGAGTGAGGGGTGGCTCCGCTGGGCGCGAAGTGAGCTCCTATGGCGACATCAGAGACGGGAACCAGCACCAGCAATCCATTAGGAGGGGAATACCAGGTATTCCTAAGTTTTAGAGGACCCGACACTCGTCGTGGATTCGCCGACGTCCTCCACAGCGACTTGTCTGAAGCTGGGATTCATGTTTTCATCGATGACGAAGAGATTCGACCAGGTGAAAGAATTGATGGCGAACTTTTGCGAGCGATCAATGACTCTAGGCTCTACATACCCATCTTCTCCCCAAGATACGCTTCGAGTTATTGGTGTCTTCGCGAGCTTGCGATGATGGTAGAGAAATTTTCTAATTCCGGGGAAGATGAGAAGAAAAAGGTGATATTGCCCATCTTTTATAATGTGAAAGCTGATAATGTGAAGTTGAGAGTGAAATCTGAGTACGAAAATCAGATTCAGAATTTGGAGCAAACGGTGAAGAATAAGAAAAATAATTTCAACTCTGAGGATGGAGATACATGGCGGCGAGCGCTCAAAACAGTTGGTGGCATCAGCGGTTTGGACTCGGACAATTTTTTGGGGTAACCATTTAGCTATGAATGTGAAAGTCATTTTTTACAATTGAAAGGTAGATCTAATTAAAATTCATTTATTATATTCCAACTCCAATTTCCCAAAATTGAAATAAAAAGTATCAAATTCTGTTTTTTAAATTTTTTTAATATCTTGAGATATACAAATTTTTTCTGACCTAATAAAATCATTATGATTTCGTTTTTGACCTAATTTTTATACATTTCATTGTATAAAAATTTAGTTTTGCTTAATCATTTTTACACTAACTCGATCCATGTATGTATTAAGATTCCTAATGTGTGCCAGAGAACTTAAATATGGAACTGAATGCAGTTGCATTTGTAAAGTTTTTTCCACGACAAAAAAAAAGGTAAATCTAATATTGGCGTAATTGATCATGCATTTATATTTTGATTCTTCTACGGTTCTACCTTCTTTTTTTCGCAGGAATTTTGATTCTTCTACTTGATTTAAAGATAGTCCATTTCTGTCCCTCTTTTCCTTCAACTTAAACTTGTAATGGATGTTCAAGTTTCCAATTCATCATGTTCCTCTAGTTTTGAGGGTATCGTTTATGTCGATCTTTAATCCATCTTGGTCCCATCCCGTTTGTCACATGACACTTAAATTCTTGTTTTAACTGAAATAATAACGTAGCGAACAAATTTTTCGTGTCTTTGAACACGATGAACATTCAGAAAAATGAACTTACAAAACTTAATGCTGTTTAGTATTTTTATTTCGGTAAACAACAAAAACACTTCTTCTTACACTGTTTTTCTCATTGGTTGCTTACGCGGCGTTCACGCAATGATAAAGTATCAAGATTAGATTCCTGGCTCCATCACTTGACTGATTAGGATCTTCCTTTTGATTAGTCTATGAAATTGATCTGCAAAATAGATCCAACGAAGATTTGTTAGATATTTAAATAAGAAGCACTTATTTACATACTCCTTTTTGTTGATCTCGTAACATAACAATAATATATTCTGATTATGTTATTCATTCATAAGATCAAAGTTTACTACATGGGAACAATTCACTAGGAGGTGTTTGGATTAACATTATTTAAGACAATCAGATTGAAATTAGCTGGCGATTACATAAGAAGTTGATTCCCTCCAAAAAAGTTTTGACCTCACTTTCCCACCCGATTACTTAGTAGATGGTCCATCAAAAAGCAAGGAAATGAATTTGTTACTTTTTCTCAATTGAAACTGTTCAACTTTATGGCAGCGATGGGCATCTAAGCAAGTCGATTGTTGAAAAGGTTGTCAATAGGCTCCAGACAAGACAAAGAAAAGTGACTGAGGATTTAGTTGGAATGGGGGATCGAATAGCAGCTATAAACAATTTATTAGACATTGACTCCGGTGTTGTGCGGCTTATTGGAATATGCGGGATGGGCGGTATCGGTAAAACAACACTTGCCAAGATTATCTACAACCAACTATGTCCTCATTTTGGGAAAAATTGCAGCTTTCTTGATGATGTAAGGGAAACGGCAAAAACCAAGGGCTTAGTGGAGCTGCAAAAACAATTATTGTCCGATTTCTCTAATTCTGAAATGGCTAGCAGCATTCGTAATATTGATCAGGGGATCAACAGGATTGGAGACACAATTTGCAGCAAGAAGGTACTAATTGTATTGGATGATGTTGATGAGGGCGACCAAATCCAAAATCTAGTCGGAGTGAATTCTTTGTATCCTGGTACTATGATATTTGTTACCACGAGGGACGAAAGCATTCTGAAAATCAAGAATTTTAAGTGTAAAATTATGTCCTATAAAATGGAGGGGTTGATCAACAAAGATGCACTTCAACTTTTTAGTAGGCATGCCTTCAATGACAACTTTCCTCCACCTGATTACTACACTCTTTCAAAGGAACTTGTCTCTACTACGGGTGGGCTACCTTTAGCTCTTCAAGCAATAGGTGCATCGCTTTATCAGAAAGACAAAGAAATATGGGAAGAAATGCTAAAGGAGCTATGCAGTAAACCTCATGATGACGTCTTAGGAAAGCTACGGATTACCTATGATGCCCTGAAATCCACTGAACAAAATATATTTCTCGACATTGCATGCTTTTTCATCAATGAAGAAAAGACTAAGCCAGTCTTCTTGTGGGACGATTGTGGGTTTTACCCTAAGTCTGCTATTCATGTACTTACTAAGAGGTGCATGATAGAGGTTTTAGACAACAATAGATTTTGGATGCATGATCAGTTTAGAGATCTTGGAAGAGTAATTGCTAAGGAAGGGCCTACCAGGTTGTGGGATACAACCGACATCATTCGCAAATTACGTTTGACAGAGGTAAAGTATGACCATATTTGAATATGAAATTGCTTACCTTGTTCTCAATTGAGGATTCACGTTTCTGAATTGAGAGCTACTCTTCTATTTCATTTTTTTCTTCTCTCGATGAAATACAATTATGGGATGTTGACAAATTCTTGCTCCTGCTCCTCAATGTCATTGGCAGAAAAAGGAAAGCGTTCAAGCACTCTATTTTAACAAGAAAAAATGTCGTTGGGATGGCCCTTGTATGACTGTCACTGCGAAGCAAATTAAGCGGTTCCCGCATCTACAGTTTCTTTGGTTGTATGACGTAAACTTGCAAGGCGACTTCGCGAGCTGTCTTTCCAAGTTGAAATGGTTTTATTTGTACAATTGCTCTAATGGCTACGATGCGTTTATGCCAACCAATTTGCATCTGGAAGACGTAGTTGTGTTGGATACTTATGGCTATGAGTGGACAAAAGATGCGAACAAGAGCCTAATCAAGGTATGGTAGAATCCCCCTTAGTCTAATTTTCTTATTCAATATTGAATGAATTCACAGTCTAATTTTCTCATTTAGTGAGAGGATCAAATGAAAAACGATACAAGTCAGGAGCCTAAATCCATATTTATTTCTTGTATAGACATCTAATTCTCTGTCTTAATGTTTCATCGTCTTTTGTAGGAGGCAACGAAGTTGAAGGTTCTCAACATTGAGTCATGTCGTTTGACACATGAGACACCAATCTTTTCCGAACACTTAGTTTTGGAGAAGTTGAGGTTTCTTTACTGTTATTCTTTGAAGAAAATTAGTTGCTCTATTGGGGAACTGAGGTGGCTGACTTACTTAGAATTTATGCATTGTAAGGCACTTGAAAAATTGCCTGAACAAATTGGCGGACTAGAGAATCTTCAGCACCTCTCTTTTTTTAATTGTCAACGCTTGAGGGGACTCCCTGACTCAGTTGGCAAACTAAAGAATCTTCAGCACCTCTCTTTTAGGTGTTGTCAGAGCTTGAGGGGACTCCCTGACTCAGTTTCAAAATTAGACTCATTGACGGAACTGGACCTAGATGATAAAACATTTGACCCATATACGAAACTGGACCTAGATGACTACAATAAGATTCAAGAGTTGCCGGAGCTCCCAAAAAGTTTGGCCACTCTGAGGTTTGCATCTAGATCATTGCAGAGTATCCCTGACGTCTCAAACCTTACTAATCTAGTTGAACTGCTCCTATCGGATGGTTATTCAAATATAACTAAATCTTGCGACTTGTCATGGATTGGGAGGCTATCCAAACTGAGAAAGTTGGAATTGTGCCTTTTAAATGTCCCCGCAACATCCATAGAGTGGGGTTCCCTTTCCTTGTTGGAAGAACTTAGTATCCATAGACTAGACTTGCAGACGCTGAAACAACTTCCGTCAAGCTTGAGAGTTCTATGGCTCGTACGGACTCAAGTGAAACAAGTGGAACTCGATGGGCTTCCTAATTTGGAAAAGTTGGTGATCATAAGCTGTGAACACGTCGCAAGAATATCCATTACATCAAGTTTGAATAAACTCAGAAATGTTCATGTGAGCCGTTGCCCCAAGCTAGTCGAACTTCAATTTCACGGTGTCTTAAAATCGATGGAGAGTTTAGATAATTCGGATAATGAATCTTTAGAGAGGTTGGTTTGTTTATCGGAGGAGGAGCTAGGATGCAATGAGCTACAAGCTCCCGAGTTGACTGATGGTTGGAGGAGAGTGTCCCTTGTCTCAAGCTCCCTAAAGATGCTTCGAGAACTCAATCTGTCATCTTTCCCAGGGCCACAAGAGATTCAATTTGTTTCAACGGTGGAAGCATTGGAATTTTTTTCTATTTCCAGTTGCAGTTCATTAAAAAGGTTAGGAGGTTTGTCAAACTTGAAGAATTTGAACCATTTAAGCATTAGGTCGTGCCCGACGCTGCAGGTTGTTGAGGGCATCGACAAGTTAGAGCGTTTGGAGTATTTGGGGATTAGTGACTGCAGATCAGTGGAAAGGATTTTCGAGTCATCAAGCTCAAAAATACCAAAGGAGTGCGAGATACAGATACATGATTTGGGGCAGCTACCCAGCTCTGGCGACTGGGGATCAGTCATCACTTGGGAGTGTTATAGACAGATGATTTTGAAGGCACAAACACAAGCGGCGGACTCTACTATCAAAACAACTTTCCCCGAAATAAGGAATCCTCTATTGGAACAGGTACACCTTCTCTGTTTATTCATGGATCCTCCATGTTTCTTCTGCTTTATTCGCTTTTTATTTCTGCTCTAGACAATAACATGATTCTAAAATGTGCAACCATGAAAAATTTCTCATTAAAAATTTCCATTTTACTAGGAATTTTATTTGCTATACTGGTGTCAACTTTGAAAGCGGGGTCAAGGTTCTTACATCATTAACCGTCTGACCGATAGAATACTCTCCTTCCTATTTATGCTTTTAGTTCATTCCATGCTTATCACAATTACTCAAATGACATGGAACCTATTTTTAAGCCCAAAAATTGATGATGAAACTTCATGAATTCTTTTCCACCTGATAAAATCAATATAATGCAATAGGATCATGCAATCTAACAAAATCACGAGATATCAGAAAATTAAATAAGAAATAGATTCAACACACCCCAATTTACATAGTCCAGTTCAAAGAGTGATCTAAATCCATAGGAACAGTAGCAATGATACGCTACAAACTAGCAGATTCTAACATAAAAAATTATCTCTCGATTCCAAGCTCTGATTCCACCCAATCGTGATCCAGTGTTTCGCTCAACTTCTAATGCTTCTTTTTCCAAACTAAAAATGCAATATGTAATAATACCAATTTCAAGAAGATATAATGTGTAATAATACCAAAAAGATTGAAAATAGGGGTACAACGCATCCTATGCATGTCCTCAGCTCCATTGTGCGCTTGGTTGAGCCATGCTAGTTGGTTTAGGCTCCTGGCAATTAGGCTTGACCCAATGTGGCTTGACTCACTAGTGCCTTTGCAAGCGTCGCGACCCTCTGAACGCCCATACACATGTAGATGCCTATTTGCATCCCTTCACTTGAATCCAAGCTGACATTTTTCGACAAACCTCGACATCGGCTCAAGTTTGCAGCCTAGTCATGGTCGTGATTCGTCACTTTACATTGCTACGCTTTTGTCACTTTACATTGCCACGCTCTTCCAATGCCTTCCTTGGACAGCTTAAGTTGCATCATCTTGCCATGTCATCATGTCATGTTGTATGCCACATCATTCATCGTACATGCCATGTCATCACCTATGCCACGTCATCGCCATGTCATCGTCATGTCACATGTCATGTCATTTAGTTTTGGCCACACTACCTCTCCTCCTTCTTTCGCCATCCCTATTTTTGGCCTCGATCATTGATGAAATTACCCGTCTCGTAACAAAACCTTCCAACTCGTATCACAACCACAAGAGCAACAACATGACAGCTTATAGATCCATCACTCTCTAGGTTGCCTACTTGACTTGGGTCCACTTACCAACTTACTACCAGGCTACGTGAACTGCTTTCCCTATAATCCTAACGAAGACTGAAGGACCCATTCCATGTGTACACAAATTGACCATATAAATTACCAACAGCATGTAAAAGATCAAATCTAGTACTACACGTACATATGGCATAAACCTCTAACAATCAACAGTACTAGCTTGTGAAATACGATATATATGCTCCACCTCCATCCTGATGCACAGTGACAACGTAAATGAAGTGTTAAACGTGCGATGCACAGTTACATACTGTGGTGCTTCGAACTTCTCTCGTGTAACTCCTCTGAGTCATTCTCAACATTCCAATTTTCCTATCTCTTCGCATCTCTATATGTGACACCTCCTCTGCTTCTCCCAAATTCCGCAACCAGATTTCCTTATTTTCTTAACTTATACGTCAAGTCTTGGGAAAGTTGTGAAGAAGTAAATCAAAGCCTAGCAGTTGCTCCGTTCCAATTTTGAGGAAATGAAGATATGCGAATTTGTGAATTTGTGAATGCTGCTTGATTCTAATAGATTTATGTTTGATTGATGCTTTAGAAAGCATTCTTAGGTTGATTAAGGGTGAGGAAAACCCATTACGTTGATTCTCGGTAGGTGCTTGCATTTGGGTGTTCAAACTAAGGATTATTGTCGTTTGAAATTTGGGGAATCTGTTTTCTTCTTTGAGATGTTTAATCCACCTTAAATATGATATTTTCGAACCTCCCTCTTCTCAGCCAGATGATGGTGAGGAGGATAACGATGACAACAAGGATGACGGTAGGCAGGATGACGATGACAAGGATGATGACGAGGACAATGAAGATGATGGCAAGGATGACGATGACAACGACAAAGTGCGTGAGGACCATGAGAACGATGACGGTGAGGATGATGAGGTCGGCAACGTGCATTCGTCTCGCGGGTGTTCGCCCGTTTGTTCTGAGGACCAGGATGATGACGATGACAATGACGACGAGGATGATGAGGGCAATAATTCGCATGAGGTTTTGCAGTCATCTCACGGGACTCCACCAGTTCATTTTGTGAGCGATAGCGATGAGAACAATGATGTCGACAAGGACGGTGACGACGACGGGGACGGCGACAATGATGGCGACGAGGATAGGAAAAGGACGAGAATGAGGAAGAGGAAGAGAGGGATGATGAAGAAGCTGAGGAGGAGGTAAGAGGCCACAACAACCTAAAACTATTCTCTATTCAGAATTCGTGCTAATTTTCTGAAGTGCTGAAAGTAAATCTAGCAAGAGTTATTGCTCTAGATCGCGAGCTTGCTGCAAATAAAAACTGTGATTGAAGAAATTGATGTTGAAACTGTCGGTTTACAATCTAAAGATGGGCTTGCTGCGCATCATGGTCCTCTGCTTTGCCCTACTTTCTTCAAATTTAAATACCTATTGATCGAGGAGAAAAAAAAAAAAAAAAAAATTCACGTAGAAAGTATTTTATTTGTCAATTTGGACGCAACTAAGGGATTATGTTGATTCTTGCTGGTTGCTTGCGTTTGGGTGTTCAAACTAGGGATTAATGTCATATGATATTTGGGGATTTTGACTTTTCTTCTTAAGATGTTTAATCCACCTTAAATATGATATTTTCAAACCACTTTCTGCGCAGTCATCTTGCGGGCATCCACAAGTTCATTCCATGGACAATGATGAAGAGGAGGAAGGCTAGAGGCGAAGGCGATTCAATGGCAACCACGAGAAAGAGGATGAGATTGATGATGAAGAAGCCAAATAGGAGGTAAGAGATGGAATAAAATGATGTACTTGGCTTCTTTTTTCCTATCGAAACATGGGGCATGAAGACTATGACTAGTAGTTGAAAGTGTACTAGTGCCGATATCCGTTCGGTCTCGAGAGTCAATCGGCGAAACCACCTCAATTTCTCGTCTCTTTCATTTCTCAACAGCTTTTGTTCTTTTCCTTTTCGATTGTTTAGATGTTATTCACTCCTTTCTTTTCTCTCCATAAAACGAAAATGGTGTGTAAGGGCGCGTTTGGTTGTGTTTACTTTAAAAATTGTTCCGGGGAACGAAAATAGAAAAAAGTATTTACGTTAACAATTTTTGAACAAAATACGTGTTTGGTAAACTTGTTCCGGGAATAAAAAATAAACAGAAACATGTTTGGTAAATTTGGATAATTTTTTTATTTCTTTTATTTTTTCTATTTTTTCTATTTTTTCTTTTTTCTTTTTCATTTTTTTTTTCTTTTTTGGCCGGTCGCCGGCCAAGGCCTTGGCCGCGACCGGCCGGCGAGGGCCGAGCTCGCCCGGGCCGGGCGGGCGCGGCGCCTCGCCGGCCGCCGGGCGAGCTCGGCCTCGCCGGCCGGGCGAGCTCGAGGCGGATCCGGGCGAGATCGAGCTCGCCCGTGCCGGCGCGAGGTCGGCCTCGCCGGATCCGGGCGAGATCGAGCTCGCCCGGGCCGGCGCGGGGTCGGCCTCGCCATGGCCGGGCGAGCTCGAGCTCGCCCGGATCCGGCGAGGCCGACCTCGCCCCGGCCGGGCGGCGAGCCTCGGCCTCGCCGAGCCACCGCCAGTGACGCCGACTGGCGGTGGCTCGGCGAGGCCGAGGCTCGCCGCCGGCCGGGCGAGGTCGGCCTCGCGGATCCGGGCGAGCTCGAGCTCGCCCGCCATGGCGAGGCCGACCCTCGCCCGCCTACGGCGAGCCTCGGCCTCGCCGGGGACGGCGAGCGTCGGCCTCGCCGGG
This sequence comes from Eucalyptus sideroxylon x Eucalyptus melliodora, assembly GCA_016097485.1. NCBI lineage: Eukaryota > Viridiplantae > Streptophyta > Magnoliopsida > Myrtales > Myrtaceae > Eucalyptus > Eucalyptus sideroxylon x Eucalyptus melliodora. The sequence continues at coordinate 68,153,949 of CM027831.1, read as the reverse complement.
CCGGCGAGCCTCGCCGTGGTGGCGGGCGAGGCCGCGGCCCTCGTCGGCGGTCGCGGCCGTGGCCGAGGCCGGCGACCGGCCTCGGCCGTGAAAGAAAAACAAGAAAATAAAAGAAAAAAGAAAAAAAAAGTGTTTCGATTTGTGTTCCTTAAACAAGAAACAAGTTTTTTTTTTTTCTTTGTTTTGCTTTTTTTTTTGTTCTTTAACAAAAGAATAAAAAGGAACAGAAACGCACACAAACGCGTTTGTTCTTTTTTGTTCCTGGAACAAAAAAACAGAAATTTTTGTTCCTAAACAAAACACAATGCAACCACGCAGGCCCTAAGTGCCCTATTTATGGCACGCGAATTTGTTTGGATTTTATTGGTTATTCTCTTCTGATTTAGTGTTTGCATCTCACTTTGTCGAGAGGTGATGCTTAGGAACATGCTTCATGAATATGTCTTAGCTGATATTTTTCGAGATTCATTGGTTTACCAGTCCTTGACCTTGAATAGTCATAAAAACAAGACGGATGTTCTTTTCCCAAACCAAATCCTTCGACCTCGGCCTTTCAGGTAAACGGGTTATTCCCAGAATTCTTCCCAGAATTGTTCGTGGAGGCAGGCCCGATTAATTAGGGATTTCATGAAATGTAATTTCACTTCCACCATTCTTGCTCATCTTCGAAGTATTTAAACAAAAGCAAGAACATCTCATTAGGAAAGGAATTTACGTCTTCATTATCATACACAAAACTCTCGGAGTTGATGTGATCGCCTCTCAAAGGACCAATTAAAGATGGCAACTTTTAATTGTGACCCTCCCGATGTGGTGTTGGGGAGTGAATTTAGAGGTCTTGTCAAGCTGGTATCCTTAAACGGCTCGGGTTCTCAAAAACCCTTCGTGTGACATTGGTGTTTACATTTTAAATTTGATTAATCCAATGAGCCGCCACTTACTTGCTACGGCATACTAGGAGTCAAGTAAGACAAGGGAGAATATTTCACTTCCTATATAATCAAATATCTAAGATCGGGACATGAGACATGATTATACTAATTGCCTAATCAGTGCCCTTTTGGTACACTAACTTAATTGATTTGTTTACCTAATATACTATATTTATAATATATCATTGCCCTATACCATTGAATGATGTCTATGTATAAGCGCGCAACCAAGGGTAAGTAAACAATCAGATTTTACAATAAAAGTAAAATATAAGGAAGTAAGGCCGATTAAGCGTTGAGCTAAGAATACACATGCCCTCGTTATTAAGCCCCTAGATAGCAATCCCATTAGGTAAATTCAAAATGAGTCTAATTCCTTGTCTAAAAGATAAAAAGTGATCACCAAAATTCCTAAACTATATAAACTTACTAATTAAATGAAACTAAGCTAAGTCTTGTGCTACAACTTAAGCAACCTGATCAAGGTCTTTGTTTTGTACCGTTTTCAATTTTTTTATTTTTCGAATATTCTCTAATTTTTTATTTTATTAATTAGTATTTTATTACTTTAAATTTTTGGATTCTGAAAAGCAGGGACTCAGGCTGGGCCCTCGGGCCCAATCCGAACATGGACTAGACCTGGACACACAGGCTTGGGCCACGGACACGAGTGGGCTTATTCAAAACAAACCCACTTCGAATAGAAAACCCATCAAAGCCCATTTTGTTGAAATTGATTACAGTAAGCCCAGTTTCCATTCTAGCGGCAACGAGGATATCCCGTTGGAAAACCCATTTCCTCATTTTTCTCCTTCCTTCCCTTTGTTTTTCTTATTGCAGACTAAAAAGGAACACCTCGAAAATGAAAAATTGACTCCAGACCATTCGAGGTTTAACCGATGGTCACACTTTTCGACCTTCAATCCGAGAACCATTTATCCATGGCCGTTAGTCATGTCCATCCATCACTGGTCCGCCACTTTCGACTACCGCTGTCAACCTCCCCGTGGTCACTAGAGAGTCACCGTTGGTCATCGGCCACAATCTCACGCGTGTACACACAAGGCAAAAATAAGGGATGCTAATGTAGCTAGGGACTTGATGACAAGCATCGCCAGACATCCGAACTTGCATTATCCACCTCCAGTCATTTCTCATCGGCGAGAACCATCAACAACCACCGGAGTATATCACATAATGCAGAAAAACACGGAAACGAAGGAACTGGGATTCATGTTCCGTAACCATGATCATATTGAAAGAAAAATTACACCTAATGGCTACAAAATTAACATCAACATATATAAAACACCAATATATGCTCTGGTCGACCTTTATCGAAACCTATTTCACAAGAATATTTCGAATGCATTTCGTCAAACAGATTGTAGGCATTGCAAAGATCGAGTCTATTATGAAATTGAAGCTGTTTCTCGTTCTAAAGTCAGCGTTAGAACAACAATGACATCGCGAATCGTCAATTAACAACTCAGTTTTTTTGGTGATTTTCGCGTGAGTATCATGAACATAGCTCGGCACAACAACTCTCCAAAACAGAAGCAGAAAAGAAGAGAATGAAAGCACCATGTCAATGGACGACGACGAAGCTATAATCCGTCACCAACTCAACTTCAGAGACTTAGGTTATCACTGCCTGTCGGGATCAAAGTGAACGAATGGATTCCAAGCGCGAATCCGTCGCTGCAAAACTAATGGAAGCGCACTTGATGAGAAATTGCCTATACGCGTTTTTGGTCTCCACTTATTGTCATCGCCTTCATTGACTAGCTGCACTTGATGAGAAATTGCCTATACGCGTTTTTGGTTAGGTCTTCTTTGTCCACCTTATCATTATAAAATCCGTCAGCTTTCTTCTAATGGAAGCGCCACTTGCTGGGAAGTGGGAAGTTGCCTATATGCTTTTTCGACAGCAAATAGAGTCAAAGTCGTACATAATGTAATGTCTTTTTATTAGAATTTTGTTAACCAGTATTCTCGAGGCATTAATTAAATTAAACATCCACACCCAAAGAAATTTTTTCATTTTCAAAATACTATTTTTCTCATATTTTGCACCATCAGTGTATTGAAAATGAAAATTATTCTTTTATTACGAGTGGCTAACTAGTGTTGTGAGGACACTTATTAACAAAATACTTTTTAATTGCTGCCATAGCATGTCCTGTTCATGATATGGACACAAATCTTTCACAAATTTTCTCATAATGCCACTTCTCTCAAAGTGGGATGATTATAATTACCATTGTTGTTGATGTCTGAACCGATCTTGTAGTCTCCAGATTATATTTGAATATTCCAAAACTTTTTGAATCTATTGGTCAGCTCAGTCGGTTTTAACTTTCCGAATCAATTGGTAGTTGGCTCATACCATGAGTATTTGTAAAATTAATAGAATTTCAATTTTCCTCTAATAAATCTTAAAAATTTTTCGTTATGACTTAAATAGTTATCAATAAGGAAATAATGGTTGTAAAAGTTTTGCGCAATTTTTTGCTTTTTAATACGAAGGCATATTTTATGAGAAAATGTGAGTAGTTAAATATAATTAATGATAATATAAGGCAAGTCATTAAGGCGAAGAGATCAAAACAAATAATCCATGGTGCATAATAAATATATGCTAAGGGAGCGCTTAGGTGGAGCATTTTCTGCAGAGAATGAAGCAAATCCAATTTTTGTAAAGTGAAGGAGATTTTTCTAATAATCTATAGTCTCACGTGGAATCACGAGAGGTGATTCTTTACTAATATTTTGTTATTGGATTTTTTTATTTATTCAGAAGTTCAAAAGTGGATTCTGAACGGATGCTATCTACATAGCCAGAGCCATGTGAAAAGCGTGAAGAAGAAGAAACTCCGTGTGACCTCGAATGATAATGTCCTCTTTATTATTTTTCAATCCATCAGCTTTATTGACTCTGAATTTCCATGGAGACATAGCTACATGAGAAGCACGAAAAAAGAAGAAATTCCATCTGATCTTGTAATGATAATGTCCTCCACGTTATCATTTTAAGTCCATCAAATTTATTGATTACTGCGAAGTTGCGCACACGCGTCTTTTATGGCCAATGGATTCAAATTCAAATATGTGAAGTGCAGTATTTTTTAATAAGCATTATGTTTAATTAGTGCTCCAGGGTACCGATTAAATTAAATATTTACACATAAAGAAAATTTTGTTATTTCGAAAGCTTTGCCTTCCTCATTTTATACGCAATCAGCACATTGAGAATGTAAATTTTATTTCATTAGATATAGCCAACAAGTGTCCATAGAACGCTTATTAAAAAGATTTGTCTACTAATGATCCTTGGCGTGGCCAAAACATTTCCTGTTCATTATTTGGAAGCATTTTTTCAAATTTCTTTTTAATAAGGCCACTCCTCTCTGGGTTGGAAATTATGTATTACCAACTATTGTTAATGTCTGAACCGATCTTATGGACTCTAGATTAGATCTGAATACACCAAAACTCTTAGAATCTTTTTGGTCAACTAAGGGCATGTCTAGTAATTCTCCCAGAAACAACTTATTCTATGTTTTTTTCATCACCGAGAATAAAAAAAGAATAGAAATTCGTTTGGTAAATTTTTTGTTCTGGAGAACAAAAATATATATAGTTTTTGTTCATTTTTTGTTCATGGGAATAGATTTAGAACATAATAAAAATGTAGAAAAAAGTTACTTCTTGTTTCTGAGAACAATTCCTATAATAAAGTATAATTTTTTTTTCTCTTCTCTTTTCTTCTCTTTCCTTTTCTTTTTCTTCCTTTTGGCCGATTGTGGGCCTTGGTCATGGCTCGCAACTTCGCTGGAGTGTCGTCGGCCCCTCGCAACACCATGCCTTGTTGTGGTTGGGCGAGACTTGACCTTGCTAGGCCACCTCTAGGTTGGCGTTACCTGGTGGTGGCTCGACGAGGCTTGCCGGGTTTGGCAAGGCTCGGCCTCACCCAATTTGGTGAGGCCAAGCCTCGTGGTGGCTAGGCGAGCTCATAGGACCTCGCCTAATAGGTCGCTAGCCATCGCTCTGGCCAACAATTGGCCACAAAAATGGAGGAAGAAGAGAAAATGAAAAAGAAAAAATAGAAAAATATGATAAAATTATTAATAAAAAAAACACAAAAAAATTAAGAATCCTACCAAATGCATTTCTATCCCAGGAATATAAATTTTGAATAGTTACCAAACTTTTTCAAAAACTCAAAAATTATTCCCAAAAACATAATAAAAAAAATTATTTCTGAGCAAAAATTGTTTCTCGCAATATAATGGTTACTAAATGTGCTCTAAATCAATTTAATTTTTTTCCAAATCGATTGGTAGTTGGCTCATATCTTGAGTCTTTTTTAAATTAATTTTATATCAAAGGGTCCTCTAATAAGTCTTAGAAGGTCTTCGTTGTGACTTCAATATTAAAATCACGACTTGCATCGAGATCTGCACAACATCTTCGGCTTTGTGCGAAATTGCCTACAGCTGGTACGATTGCATCGCCATGGCATGTCCTGTCCATGAGCAAATAAATATTTTCTAATAAGCCGGAAGATTAAACGATGGTTTATTATTGAAGTAGTTAGAAATCTTGAAAGTATTAATAAATGTTGATATTTTCAAAACCAAACAAGATAAAAGGTTGCTTAGTGACTAAAATTAATTGGTATTTATTGTGACAAATGCTGGTATATCAGTCAAACTAAGTTAGGTAATATCGAATAATAGTTAGTAACTTTAAAGGAGTTAATAGTCACAGGAATAGGAATCTGTAGATTATTAAACTAATTGCGAATCTTCTACGTGTAAATAAATGTTGTTATTTTTCAAAATCAAGCAAAAAAGTGCATAAAAGTATGTCAATAATTTCTTCGGTTCGTGTGAAATTACTTATACCCAGTACAATGGGCTAGATGAAAAAGTATCTCAATCCTGCCTATTTGAGAGAGAGAGAGAGAGAGAGAGAGAGAGAGAGAGAGAGAGAGAGAGAGAGAGAGAGAGAGAGGTGACTTGACCCGCTAAGTGTGAAGTGAGCTCGTATGGCAAACTCAGAGACAAGAATGAGTACCAACAACCTATTAGGAGGTGAGTATCAGGTGTTTCTGAGTTTTAGAGGGCTTGATACTCGTCGGGGAATCACCAATAGCCTCTACCATGCCTTGGTAGATGCTGGAATTCGCGTTTTCATGGATGATGAAGAGCTTCGACCAGGAGAAAGAATTAGTGGCAACCTTCTACTAGCGATCGATGACTCTAAGCTTTACATACCCATCTTCTCCCAAAACTATGCTTCGAGTCATTGGTGCCTCCGCGAGCTTGCAAAGATGGTGGAGAACACCTCTAAATCTAAAGAAGAGGGGAATGAGAAGATGATATTGCCCATCTTTTATGATGTGAAACCCGCTGATGTGAAATTGAAATCCCCGTTGTACCGTGATGCCATATTGAATTTGGAGCAAAGGATGGAGGATCAAAAGAAGAAGTTTAGCTCCGAGGATGTAGAGTCGTGGCGCCAGGCTCTCAATGAAGTTGATGACACCAAGGGGTGGGAGCTGAAGAAATATTCGGGGTAACTATCTAACCGTGAATGTCAAAATTATCTTTTACAATTGAGCAATAGATCTTATAAAGATTCATTAATTATATTCCAACTCCAATTTTTTCAAATTTAAAAGGAAATTCTCAAATTCTTGTTTTCTTCTTCTTCTTCTTTTATAAATCACGAGATATCAAATTTATACAGACCTAATTGGATTATTACAATTTTGCTTTTGACCTAATTTCCATTGCATAAGAAATTGGCTTTGCTCCATCTTTTCCATACCAATTTGGTCCATGAACGTATTACAATTTTTCAATTATTTTCTTATTACATGTGGCACCGATGTGGCGCTTACCAAGCATCATATTGGAAAAAATTGAAAATTAAAAATCAAAAACGGTTTTAATATTTTAATAGTAGAAATGAGGAAGGATAAGGATAAAAAGATAGAAAAGCTATTTTTTTTTTTTTTTAAAGCCAAAGAAAATGCGAGCCATCGGAATTTCTCTCTCGGAATCTTATAATAGTAAGACTCCATTCGTTCAAGAAGATGATCGTTGAGAAAAACTTGGATTGTTCGCACAAAGCCTAAGCCTTAGATTCTGAAATAAGGTTTGTTCTGACAGCAGCAATTGTTTATGAAAAGGAAAAGCTCACCTTATTAAGCTGGCTTACACCATGTTCATCAGTCAGACCGCCGGTATCAACGCTTGTTGATCAAACAGTAGTGCAGCTGGTCACTGAAGCTGTCCATGGTCGCCGGCAGCCGTTGCCTCAAACACCTGCCGCTAGACTCACCACCACCTCCACCACAATCAAATTCAGCCTCCACAACCAACTTCACACTTCACCACCACCAAACTCATCCCCCACCACTGCCTAGCACCTCAAGAACTCGACCAACTTTGCCAAACTCGTCCACCACCGTTACCAGATCAGGTTGCCACCGCCACCATTAAAATCGTGCAGCACATCACCACGCACGGAAAGACCCGGGCTTGAGTTTGGGGCACAAACCCAGCGTGAAACCTCATATCTGAGGTCATGTGACCTCCAATTTGAGGTTGTTCGACCTTAGCCACCATTGAGAACTCCATTGGCCGCTTGAGCTTCATCAAGTTTGGCCGTGATGGCTGGAATTTCGTCAAGCTCTGGGCTACGGTCGCTCGGGCTTCATTGAGTTTGGTCGTTCGGCCATGGTGGTTGGAGCTCCTTCGAGCTGACAGCCATGGCCAGTAGAGTTTCCATGTAGTATTTCAAACTCCTGTCTCAAGAACTCAATTTAAAGAAACCATGGAAAGTTTTAAAGAAGAATGAACAAATGATCAGATTGGAGAAAAAAGTTACTGGGGATAGGAGCAAGCGAGATTTCTTTCCACCGTTCTTCGTGCCCCTTCATTTATTCTTTTATTTGTTAGTTTCTCAGCCTATTTTCTAATGACAGGTCAATATTTTCCATCCATTAACGTGGATAGAGCTAAAGGAACAATTTGATTGTATCAATTTGACAAATTTTAATAATTGATTGCATATTTTGAAAGTTTTAACACTCAATTATATTTTCGTGACAAATATTAAGGCTTCGGGTACATTAATTCCTTTAATAATCAAACATTTCTCTTTCTCTGTTTCTTCAACTTAAACTGGTAACGGATATTAAGGTTTGTAAATTCATCATGTTCTTGAAGTTTTTAGGGTAACGTAATTGGTCTCGCTCCAGTCCCGTTTGTTTCGTGCCATTTTTCGTTGGATAATTCTAGTTGCCTCTCAACACCCCAAAATTAGTTGTCTCATGATGACGACGACAAATGTGTGTGTGTGTGTGTGTGTGTATAGACATGTGGTAACGCGTATGGCTACTGGGTAGAGTGATCATGAAAAGTAAACTGCCGGGTAAACCTCACACAAGAGCGTGCCACGTGCATGCATGCGTGCGTGTGTACAAGTGAAATAATAAGGTAGAGTTAAAGTTTAGTGTCTTCGAACACGATGAACATTCAAATAAAATGAACTTACAAAACTTAGTGCTGTTTAGTTTAGTATTATTATGTCGGTAAAACGCAAAAGTACCTTTTGCTTGCACTACTTTTATATTGGTCTCTTACGTTGTGTTATTTCTCACATGCAATAAGAAAGTGTCAACATGAGATTCCTGGCTTCATCACTTAACTGATTAGTTTATGAAATTGATCTATGAAAGGGATTCAACAAATAATTGTTTGATATTTGAATAAGAACCACTATTTATATACTCCTTTTTGGTTCTTTTTAACGAGAGTTTTCCCTCCAGAATAGTTTTAACCTCATTTTCCCAACCTAACTTAGTAGATGGTTGGTCAACATGCAATTAAACAAATTTGTTGCCTCTTCACAATTGAAACTGTTCAACTTTGTTGCAGCGATGGGGATCTTATCGAGGCTGTTGTTGTGGAGGTTGTGGTTAGGCTCAAGACAAGACAAAGAAAAGTGACTAGAGATTTAGTTGGAATGGAGGATCGAATAGCAGCCATAAATGGTTTATTGGACATCCAATCTGGTGGTGTGCGGGTTATTGGAATTTATGGGATGAGTGGTATCGGTAAATCAACACTTGCCAAGATCATCTATAACCAACTATGTCCTCGCTTTGGGAAAAACTGTAGCTTTCTTGATGGTGTAAGGGAAACAGCAAAAACCAAGGGCTTAGTCAAGTTGCAAGAACAATTGCTATCTAATATCTCTAATTCTAGAGTGGCTCGCAACATTGATAACATTGATTATGGAATCAATACGATTAGAGAAACAATTTGCAACAAGAAGGTACTAGTTGTATTGGATGATGTTGATGAGGGAAACCAAATTGAATACCTTATTGGAATTGATTCTCTATACAATGGTACTAGGATACTTGTTACCACTAGGGACAAAAGTGTTATAAAAAATAGGGGATTGAAGTATGAAATTGTGCCTTATGAAATGGAGGTGTTAAGCGACAAAGATGCACTTCAACTTTTTAGTAGGCATGCATTTGATACTGACTTTCCTCCGCAGAAAACTATATGACACTTCAAAAGACATCGTCTCTACTACGAATGGACTACCTTCAGCTCTTCGAGCAATAGGTTCATTGCTTTTTCTTCAGAAAGAGGAAAAAATATGGCAAGAGATGCTAGAGAAGCTAAGAAAAACACCTACTAGCGATGTCTTGGGAAAGCTAAGGATTACTTATGATGCCTTAGAAATGGATCAGCAACAAATATTCCTTGATATTGCATGCTTTTTCATTGATAAAGATAAGACTAATCCATTCTTTGTGTGGAAAGACTGTGGGTTTAGCCCAGTATGCTATTGATGTCCTTATTAACAAATGCACTATAAAGGTTTTAGACGAAAATAAGTTTTGGATGCATGATCAATTTAGAGATCTTGGAAGGACAATTGCTAATCAAGAGCGTTCTAGGTTGTGGGCTCCAGACGACATCATTCACGAATTAAGATCAATAGAGGTAATGTGGTGACCAAATTTAATACCGTGTTCATAATTAAGGATTCGTCTTTCTAAAATGAGAGCTACTCTTATGTTCCATTTTTTCTTCTCTTCAATGGAATAAAAACATATAATATTGACAAATTTCTGCTCCTACTCCCGCTCCTCAATTTCATTGGCAGATCAAGAGTAGCGTTCAAGCACTGGATTTGACAAATTGGTCAAGGACTGATGATAACTTAACTATCATTGCGGAGGAAATTAAACGTTTCCCACATCTTCGGCTGTTGTGGTTGCATAACATAACCTGCCAAGGCGACTTTGCGGGCTGTCTTTCCGAATTGAAATGGATCAGTTTGTTTTACCCTGATAGAAGTTCTGAACGTCATCCACGTTTTGAGGCAACCAATTTGCATCTAGAAAACGTGGTTGTGGGGAATTTCGTTGGCCATGGGTTCACAGATGATCATGTTAGGGGCCTGATCAAGGTATGTCAATTTCCCTATCAGTCTAATTTTCTTATTCAAGGACAAAATTCATTGGATTTGTAGTCTAATTTTCTCATTTAGTGAGAGGATCAAAGGACAAATGATCCAAGTTGAGAGCCTAAATTCCCATGTATTTCCTGTTTAGACATCCAATTGTCCATGCTGATGTTTCATTTGCTTTTGTAGGATGGGAGGAAATTGAAGGTTCTCACTCTTGAGAATAATATGTCAATTTATAGGACACCAACCTTTTTTGAATACTCAGTTTTAGAGAAGTTGAGTATTTCTAAATGTTCATCTTTGATGGAAATTGACTGCTCTATCAGAAAACTGTGGTTGTTGACTGATTTGAGTATTGAGTCATGTCAGAATCTTGAAAAATTACCCGAACAAATTGGAGAGCTACCAAATCTTCAGCACCTCTCTCTTAGGAATTGCGATAGTTTGAGTGAACTCCCCAAATCAATTTCGAAACTAGAGTCATTGATGAAGTTGGATGTGTCTCACACACCTATTACGATTACAGATTCCATTGGAAGACTATCAAGCTTGTCATCTCTCAATGTATCATCCACACCGATTGTGAAAGTGCCCAGTACAATGAGCGAGCTTCGTCGCCTCCAAACACTGGACTTAGAGCATTGTCATAAGCTCCAAGAGTTGCCGGAGCTCCCTAAAAGTTTGACCACTCTACGGTTGAGATCTAGTTCATTGCAGACCGTGCCTAACCTCTCAAATCTTACTAATCTAGTTGAACTACTTCTATCTGATGGTTCTGAATCTAAGGCCACATCAAATATAATTAAAGCTTGTGACCTACAATGGATAGGGAGGTTATCCAAATTGAGGAAGCAGCACTTGTGCCTTTTAAATGTCCGCGCGCAGCCTACAGAGTTGGGCTCCCTTTCTCTCCTAAAAAATCTTACTATGTATGGATTAGACTTTGAATCCCTCGAACAACTTCCGTCAAACTTGATAGTTCTAGAGCTCGATCGCATTCAAGTGAAACAAGTACAACTAGACGGGCTTCCTCAGTTGGAAATGTTGACTATCAGAATGTGTGAACTCATAAAAAAATTATCCTTTCCATCAGGTTTAAGAAAACTGAGAGAAGCCGAGGTGTCTTCTTGCACTGAGCTAGTCGAAGTTCAATTTCTTGGTGCCTTAATATCATTGGAGGAATTATGTATTGAGGACTGCAGATCTTTAGAGAGGTTTGTTAATCCATCGGAGGAGCTAGGGTGTAATGAGCTACAAGCTACCAAGTTGACTAATGGTGGGAGGAAAGTGTCCATTGTCTCAAGCTTTCTAAAGATGCTTCAAGTATTCCAGCTATTGAGGTGCCCAAAGCTAGAGGAGATTCAATTTGCTTGTATGTTCAAATCATTGGGAGTATTTTCTGTTGAAGGGTGCACTTCATTAAAAAGGATAGGCGGTTTGTCAAACTTGAAGAACTTGACGCGGTTAGGTATTGTAGAGTGTGAGAGCCTACAAGTTGTAGAGGGCGTGGACGAATTAGAGCATTTAGAGCAGTTGAAAGTTTATAGGTGCAGATCAATGGAAAGGATGATTGATGTATCAAGCTCAAAAATACCAAAGGAGTGCCAGATTCAAATGAGGGATTGCGGGGAGTTATTGGACATTGATCCAAATGATTCAAGCATCACTTGGGAGTCTTACAGAGAGAAGATTCTGAATGCCCCAGCACGAGCGTTGGGCTCAACATTTGAAACAACTCTTTACGACTGTGAAACAAAAACAGAAATAGGGGATCTTCTATTGGAACAGGTGCGCCTCCTTTCTATTTATGGATCATCACTGTTTCTTTTGCTTTATTCGTTTTCTAATTCTGTTCTATTATAGTGAAGAGGGACAAAAAATAATTCTAAAATGTGCAACTAGGAATAATCACATAAAAAATCTCCATCTTACTAGAAATTTTCATCTGCTATATGTGTGTCAACTTCGGAAATGAGGCCACGTATCTTACATCACTCACCATTTGAGAATTCATACTCTCCTTCTTCCTATTTGTGCTTTTGGTTCATTTTGTGCTATCACAATTACTCAATGACATTGAGCCTATTTTTACCTTAAAAAATGGAGGATGAAACTTCATGTCTTCCTTTACCACTTGTTAAAATCAATATTTGCAATAGGATCATGCAATTTACCAAAATCACAAGATACTAGAAAATTAAATAAGAAATAGATCAACACACCACAATTTGCGTATAACAATGGGATCTAGATCCAAGGGAAGTATAACAATGATAGATCCATTGCAAACTAGGAGATTCTAACATAAAAATAATCTCTTGATTCCAACCTTCGATTCCACCCAATCCTTACTCAATATTGCATTCTCTGGTACTGTTTTTCTTAAACTAAAACTCACAAAGAACCTAAAACAAGGTTGGTGCTATTTTTACCCCGAATATAACTAAATCCACCCTATTTACCTTATAAGGATTTTCCCTCCATCATTCAATTACAAAGTAATGGCTCCATTCTTTCTTATTCTATTTTTTCTATTCCTATTTAGAATCTAATTGTCATGATTAATGTTTTACATGTTTTTTATAGTATATTAAAAAAATCTACAAAATCTATCACTTCATCGACAATCTGCTAACGTTTTTACTCTTTTTGCAACTCCACTTATTTATGTGTACACCACTTAGATCTTTATTTACAATTGGTTGCTCTCTCCTATTATAAGATAGAGCAAACTCGTCAAAGGTATCATCTTCGCTTATCATAACTCTAGCTAAAAACTCATACCTGTGCCATATCTTGTGTCTCTGGTGCCAATGCATAGTTTAGGAATATGTATCTCCTTGCTTGAGTGCCATCTTTCACATGAGCATAAATAGGGCAATTACAACTTCTCACTCTAGTGTGATAAGCAACTTGCTTAACCGCATTTCCTCATATTACTACAATCAATTGATATTGATGGCTATACTGTATTCATGGCCAAAATTGTAGAGTAAAGAGTGAGCTCTCTCTAGTGAAGTTATGTTCATCCATCCTCTGAGTTTGCTTAAGTGTGGTGTGTTCACAGTAGTGTGGTGTCTCACTAAGCTTTCCTCAGTGCAAATCGGCTATAATTTTTTTTATTTAAAAAGAAGATAAAAATTAGGGGAAAAAAGAAGGTAAAAGAAAAGAGGATAAGAATTAAAAGAATTACAAAGCTAAAATACATATATATTTTTTTGAAAAAGAAGGTAAGACTGTCGGGCTACATCGGCAAGGGCCTACGACCCTCATTGCATATCAGTGAGGGCTGTCGGCCCTCGTCACTTGCAAACGAGGGCTTGCCAACCCTTGTATATTGCCATAAACAACCTACCAGCCATTAATCAAGCGAGCAACATCCTCGGCCACCATCTTTGTTGAGGGTTAACACAACAAGCTATGACCCCAACCTAACCCATTTTCGACAACTATCATACCAGTATTTCATCCTTGCAAATATTCACTTTTGTCTCTAGAATCAGATTTCCTTATTTTCTTCATTTGTTTCCAGAATCAGATTTTCCTTCTTTTCTTCATTTTGAGGGAATGAAGATATGTGAATATGTGAATGTTGCTTGATTCTAATAGACATATGTTCAATAGATGCTTTATAAAGCATTTTTAGGGAGATTAATTGTAGGGAATCCCTTTATGTTGATTCTTGTTTGGTGCTTGCGTTTGGGTGTTCAAACTTAGGATTATAGTCATATGATATTTGGGAAATCTATCATCTTCTTTAAGATGTTTAATCCACATTAGATATGATACTTTTGAACCTCCCTCTCTCAGCAAGATGATAGTGACAAGCATGAGGATGGTGACAAGGTCGACGGCAGGGAGGATGACAATAGCGAGGACAGTGGCAAGGAGGATGACGATGATGACAACCATGTGAATATAGATGATGATGATGATGGCAAGGAGGATGACGACGATGACAACCATGTAAATATAGATGATGATGATGATGGCAAGGAGGATGACGACGATGACAACCATGTGCATATAGATGATGATGATGATGGCAAGGAGGATGATGATGACGACAACCATGTGCATGTGGACAATGAGGATGACGACAGTGAAGATGATGAGAATGTGCATTCATCGGGCAGGCCTTCGCCGGTTTGTTCCATGGGCAATAATGATAAGAACGAGGGTGTTGACAAGGAAGGTCAATGTGAAGGTGATGGCAATAGTGATAGTAAGGACAATGAGGACGAGAATGATAACGGTGAGGATGACGAGGACAACAATGTACATGAGCTTTTGCATTCGTCTGACGGGCCTTCTCTAGTTGGTTCTGTGGACGGTAATGATGAGAACGACAATGTTGTTGAGGAAGGTCAATGGGAAGGCAACATCAGTAGCCATAGCAAGGACGACGAGGACGAGGACGATGATGGTGAGGATGATGAGGACAACAATGTACATCGGCTTTCGCATTTGTCTAGCGGGCCTTCGCTAGTTGGTTTCGTGGATGATAACGATGAGAATGATGATGTCAATGAGGAAGGTCAATACGAAAGTGACGGCAACAGCCATAGCAAGGATGATGAGGAGGAGGACAATGACGGTGAGGATGATGAGGACAACATTATGCGTGAGCTTTCTCAATCATCTCGAGGGCCTTCACCGGTTGGTTCCGTTGATGATAATGTCGAGAATGACAATTTCAATGAGGAAGGCGAAGGTGACAGCTACAGCTACAGCTATGGCGACGGCAATGACGATGAGGGAAAGGATGAGGATGAGGAGAGGGATGATGAAGAAGGCGAACAAGAGGTAAGAGACGACAACAACCTAAAACTCAACTGATTGTTCTCTGTTCAAAACTCATGTGAATTTTTTGAAAAGCTGAAATTAAATCTAGGGATAGTTAATTGCAAGCTTGCTGCATCTATTAACCATCGGGTTTAAATCAAAAGAAGGGCTTTATGCACATCTCTATCCTTTGCTTTGCCCTACTTTCTCCAAATCCGAGTACCAACTAATTGCCAGGAAAAAGTCACGTCAATATTTTCTATAAATCAATTTGAATAGAATTAAGAGATTATGTTGATTCTTGTTAGTTGCTTGAGTTTGGGTGTTCAAACTAGGGATTAATGTAAAGTAATATGATATATGGGGATTTTGACCTTTTCCTCTTAAGATGTTTAATCCACCTTGAACATGATAATTTCAAATCTTAGCAAGATGACGGTGATGACTACAACAACAATGAATACGATGACGACACGAAAGACAATAGCGATACTGGTGACGAGGGTGACTACAACGGCGAGGATGATGACGGCTACTAGGACGACAATGCGCAAGAGGTTTTGTGGTTATCTCGTGGGCCTTCGCGGGTTCATTTTGTGGACAATGACAATAAGGAGGAAGGCGAAAGGCAAAGGCAAAGGCGAATGCAATGGCAACAAGGAGGACAAGAAAGAGGGCATTGATGAAGAGGCCGAAGAGGAGGTGAGTGATGGAACAGAATGGTGTACTTGGCTTCTTCTTTTTTTTCCTTCAAAACATGTGGCGAGATGACTATGGCTAGCAGTTGAAAGATTGTTGATGCCCAATCCTTCCGGTCTCAAGAGCTGATTGGCGAAGCGACCTCAGTTTCTATTAGTTTCCTTTTCGATAGTTCAGATGTTAATTCCCTCCTTTCTTTTCCCTCCATAAAACGACTATGGTGTGTAAGTGCCCCTATTGATATCACATACTAGTTTGGAACTTACTTGTTAATCAATTATAATTCTTCATGTATGCATCTAATTATGTCGAAATTCCCCCCTGTAGAAACATGCTTCATGAATATGTCTTTGCTGATATTGTTTGAGATTAATTAGTTAAACACTCTATGACACTCAAAAACCATAAAAACGGTACTAATGTTCCTTTTCTAGACCAAATCCTTCGTCCTTTGCCTTTTGGGCAAACAGGAAATTCCCACAATCATTCTTCTTGCTTTTTCATTGTTGATCACATTATGACTGACTCCACTTTGTCTGTGAAGGCAGGCCCAATTAGTCAAGGCTTCTTGTCCATCCTATAAGATAATTTCATTGCCGAAATTCTTACTTGTCTTTATAGTATATAAACATAAGCAGGTCCATCTCATTGGGATTAAGAAGGGAAAATAACACAAATGGTTCATAAAATTTGATCAATATGTAATGTGATTTATGAACTTTTAATTTGTTCAATGTAGTCCATAAACTTTAGTACAATTCGTAATGTCTTCCTTGAATTTTTAATTTGTTCGATATGATCTTTAAACTTTTTATACATGTTCAAATTAGTCTCTGAACTATATGAAAATGTTCAATATTATTTCTGGACTTAAAATAATGAAATGACAGTATTGAATATTTCTAATATTATTTCAAGGACCACATTATCTATTGAGCTAAATTTTAGGAACTATTTTTGTCGTTATCCTCATTAGGAAAGGAATTAACGTATTCAATCTCATGTACAATTTGTCCAAGTCGATGTGATGGTCTTTTGAAGGACCAATTGAAGACAGCAATTGAAAAACGCTTGCCTTACTAAAAGAATGAACGCAAATCCATGCAGGACGGCTTTTAGGCAAAAAGAGAATTCATCAATAATCAATGAAATAAGCACAAACGTACGCAAAAGGAGAAGGTAGATCAAAGGGCCCATGGTGACAGAAAGTTAGAAACATTGTTTACAGTGCACTTCTCTTTTGCGTCCTCCCTCTGATACAACCTTAAGTGGCGGTCTAAAGTAACACAAAAGAAAGGGTTCCGAGAACAAGGCTGCATATGATTCTTTTTTTTTTTTTTGGTCGGTAAAGCTTTCTTTCATTCTATATGAGACTAGAAAGAACCGATTCCGTTCAAAATTGTAACGAAAAATGGTGTTGTTGTCCCAAGTGATACGTATTTCGCACACGCTCTTCAACGTTGGATGAATGTGCACTTTGCGCGTGCTCTTCAATATTTGACTTTCTTAGTCCTTTTATTGTGTAATATTTTATTGTGATCTAAACAAGTTATTAAGAAAGTGATTGAAAAGGACTTATAAGTTTATAGTTGTCCCAAGCAATATGTTTTTGGGCGCATGCTCTTTAACGTTGGAATAAGAATGTGCATTTCGCATGTGCCCTTCAATATTTGACTTTCTTAGTCCTTTTACTGTGTACTCCATATTTTATTATGATTGAAACAAGTTATGAAGAAAGTAATCGAAAAGGACTAATGATTTTATAGTTGTCCCAAGTGATAAATATTTTGTGTGTGCTCTTTAATATTTGACTTTCTTAGTTGTTTTATTGTGTACCTAATATTTATTGTGATCGAAACAAATTACAAGACTAATAATTTTCTGGTTGTCCCAATATTTTATTGTGATCAAAACAATATTTTATTGTGTACGCTCGAATACGTATGTGGAATTTGCGGTGCAAGCATGACTCATGAGCGTTTCTGAAGTGATACATACGAGCCACGAGTTTCATAAACCGGATACTCCTTGAAGATTTGTCTCGTGTGAGATGGAGTGGGGTAGTTACGCTTCCCATGCTCGATAGTGCTTGAATTACACCAAAGAAGCTGTGATGAGCGGGTAGGTACGAGATGAGCCGCTATCAACTCCAATGTGCAGTTTGTGACAACTCAAAATCCAATTTTAGGACTTCCATCAGTTCATGAATTTTAATGCTAGGATCTTGATGTTTGCACGACCAATCTCTCGCAGTTGCAAATCAAGAACAGGACCCCAATTGCGATGGCAATCAATCAAATCCCAAGATGGCCGGCATATTGTGCCACGTTCACGTGCATGACACACGTCCAAGGTTATGATTAAATCTTATGAGGGTTTTTGATTCACGAGCGGTGCATACAAGGCCACGTGAATTTTTCGATGGACTCGAACTATCGCCAACGCGTCCAGTGATGTCGTGTGCTCACATAGCAGCGAACAACAAGCATCGCAGAGGCAAAACCTGAACCAGATAATTCTCTCTTGTGGGTTTGGAATTCATTGGGCCCTTCTTTTTCCCATAGAAATGTCATGAAACGTCTGATATTTTCTTTGTGCTTTAATTCCCATATTCTCATTGTCACGCCCCGAACCTTGAGCGCGTGCACATCCCACCGTGGTCGATCAAATATGCGACATCCCAGGATACGTCGCCGACCCATTCATTTCATTACGCATGCGGAAGCGAAACAAATCCTCTGACAACATTTAACTTGGGATAGAAAAGTAGGCAATCAATCATAACACCAAACACTTATTTTACAAACACATATGTTTAAATACAACTCTGGACTATCTACAAAATAGATCAACTCGACAAAAGAGGAATCGCCCTAAGATCAACTAGCAGGACACGTTCACCGATACTTCAATCTCCACCTTTCCAGACTTAGGGCTTCGGGTCCTCCACGACCGCCATCTAGGGACCTGAAATTTTAATCCCACAACCGGGATGAGACGATGTCTCAGCAAGTTCAACCCCCTAAACCCCTATTAGAGAGAAAATACGCCCCGGGTGGCCTAGCCACATCACACAGAAGACTTACCTCGCATTAGCCTTCATATGCAGGTTAACACAATTTATATAATTCAACCACGTACAATTATGATAACCAAACAACCATGGCACAATCATATCATCGAAACAATTCAACCACTTGGATCGTCTCAACGATCAATCGACTTGGCCGATTACATGTCAATTCAGCAAATCAATCATTACTCTTAATCACGGCCCTATACAAAGGTTTAATAACCAGTGGCAATCACGGCCCCACTCGGCACGACCTGTAATCAGGTGGTAATTCACGGCCTCATCAGGCACGACCTCTAATAGGTGGTATTCACGGCCTCATCAGGCACGACCTTTAATAGGTGGTATTCACGGCCTCATCAGGCACGACCTCTAATAGGTGGTATTCACGGCCTCATCAGGCACGACCTCTAATAGGTGGTATTCACGGCCTCATCAGGCACGACCTCTAATAGGTGGTTAATCACGACCAACTCTTCCATAAATTTCGACACTTGGGACTTTATAAAAAGAATCCCCATTCATCACAATCACACTCAATTTGCCACAATCAATCATCAAATTCAAATTCTAAATGCACAGCAGCGATCAGCACGAAATTCGAGAGTTTAGGGTCCCGACGAAATTTTCGAATTTTAATAAATAATTAAATTTATTCCGAAAATTAATTAAATAATAATATCCATATTTTTCGCAATCCACACTCAATTTATAATATCCAACCATCAATTTCAAAATCCGAACGCATAGCAGCAATCGGCACGAAATTCTGAGCAATCGGGATCAAAAATAATTTTTCCGTTTTTTTTTTAAATAATAATATTTTAATAATTTCGGAATATAATATAATATTATAAATTCCAGAATTTCGAAACATTTAAATAATTCAAAAATAAAACCCTATTATGTCCCATCAAGGTTTATTATTAAATAAACTCTCTTAGCCTTTAATTAACCACATTTTAAATTAAACAAACCTTTTAATCCAAATCATAATTAAATAAACTAAAATAACCATCTAAACTTGCTTAACTTAAACTAAGCACACTTAGGGCATAATTAACCGTCTAATCAAGATTTAGTGAGCTAAACTCACCGGATTAGCGAGCCGAGCGAACCAAAACGACGGGGACGCCGAGGAGAACAACTTTCCTCAAAGCGGGCCGAGCATCCGAGCTCTGGAAGGCGGCCAAAACGGGCCAAACGCCCGTTGCATACCCATTTTCTGCAACTTCCGGTGGCTGCTGGTTGGGGGCGGATCCGGCGGCAATTCGGCGGAGGAACGGCGGAGGAGAGACCGGCGGGGCTTGGACGAGCTAGGGGGAAGTCAACGGTGGCTCACAGCGGGGCGCACGGCGGCGGCTGGCGGGCTGTTTGCTTGGCGTCCTACGATCTGGAATTTTCGAGCGGCAAACGGAGGGAGAGAAGAGAGGCGGAAGGCGAGCGGCGAAGGTGGTGCAGCGACGGCGGCGTGAGGCGGCGACGGGCGGAGCTGCTGGCTTCAACCGGTCTTCGGCTTGCTGGTTCGGGGTTCCCAGATCTGCTGGGGACGCGGGCTGAGGCGGAGCGGCGAGCTGGTCGGCGAGCGAGCGAGCGAGCGGAGCGGCGCGCGGCCAGGCGCGGGCGAACGGTGGGCGGCGGCGATGAACGGCGGAGGCGTGCGGTTCCTCCGGCTTCGCTGGTTGCTGGGTTCGAAGAAGAAGATGAAGAACATGGAGGAGAGGGGCTCGACGGGAGAGAGGAAGAAGAGAGGGAGGAGAGAGAAGAAGGGGGAGCAAATTTCATTTTCTTTTCCCTTTTCTTTTTCTCTTTTTCCCTCATCCAATCATGGTGGCCCACCATGACCTAGGATGACCTCACAATCCACTCACCCAATCTTCCACAACATCTTCCAATGGGTCCATTTTATTTTTCCGCCGGGGTCCAATTCTTGTGCATGAAATTCTTCAATTATAATCAATCCACTTCCAATTGAGTCCAAATTGAAGTTCATAAAATTAATCCAATGTCACCACACTTCAATTCACATCTTCACTTGTCCGTAGAACTAACTTAAGTCCCAAAAGCAAGACCAAAAACGGCCTACTAATTTCTCGAGCCAAATTAGCCATTTCTTGATTATTTTGCTAAAAAGCTCGGCTTGCATGAAAAATCTTCCAAAGATGATTCAATGATCTTGAAATGATTTATGGCACACCCAGACTTCCAATTTCTGAATTCGATCTCAGTTCCACGGTTAATTTCACTTTGGCACGATACTAGCGCGGCTCAACCTACCGGGTAGCCTTTAGAAATTTTTATGCATTTGACCTGTGGTTGATCATCTCAAGCCACAATGTACATCTTTGAAACATTGGCGACTTTCGGTTGTCGGGGTAATCTTAAGGTTTCAAATACGAACACAGAGTACCCAATCGATAGAAAAGTCGGTCCAGTGTCGATCGACAAGAATTGTGCGATCTGGTGGAATCACCCACACCTGATCACATGCTTCTGTCGAGTCGACCTATCTCCGATCTTTAATCGATTTTAATCGTGTCGTAATGACCCTTGCAGATTAGCTCGGTCGAAAGGTCGCTTCCTGGTCAAATTCTCGAGTCTGATGCATTAGAAACTCTTAACGGCTTCACCCGATAGACTAGTTTTCATATGAGTGGCCGACTCAAGGAAAAGAACTATATGCGTGCCAACGAAATGCCCGTCTCAATTTATTGAAAATAGAATTGGAAAATTGGGATGTCACACTCAAGTGTCTCCGATCCACGCACTCTCAAGATCAACATGACGGTTCCTTTGTTGCCGAATCGTTGGAAGGAGCCATCGCCTGCATTTGTCGAGACTCCATGGGTTGATTGGCAGACGGATTGGCGAGATTAGCACATGCTAGCTCGGCCGCGCTGGTGGAGTGCATAGTTATGGTGGAAATCTTAATCTTCCTCTCCCTTTCCGCATGAACTGAAGCTTCGTTTAAGTCTTGAGTCAGACAATGCAGATCTAATAAGAGCCTTTATCAAGCACAAATCAACTAAACTAGGAAGTACAATGGATGCACTAATTGGGAGAGAATATTATATGATGTTGAGTTTTTCAGGCCTTAAGTTAGCCTATTGCAGCAGGAGTCCAACAAAATAGCCGACTAGGTCACCAAAGCCTAATGAAAGAAAAGTCCTAGTAATTGGACTATTTATCCACCTCAAGCCCCTTGGAACTTGATTTGCTCTGGAGCTTTAAACTTGTATTCACTAAATACTTCTAAGGGAATGGCATTTACGATTTCAGACCTTGGAAAAAAAATCCTTCTGATTGTCTCTTCAAAAAAAGTTTTGCACTAGATTGCCATGGAGTTTGCTAGATTAGCCAACAAAACGGCCCCATAAAATTTTTAGTGATGAAACTAAAACATCATGGAATGACATTCCTTGAGATTAACGTCAACACATTTCGCGCGTACACACATTATCATATGGAAATGGATTTACTCAACTGAACAAGAATAGAATAACACTGAGAGCAAAGACCATGCAAAATGAATCTGACCAAATATCTTACACGCACACCAAAATCTGCATTAGTTTGTTGTCAAAATCGTGCAAAGTTAAGAGTAACCTCTATATTAAATTGACTATTAAAATTGATAACGATGCACTAGATTAAACCAGATGCACTTTGGCTAGCTAGGACTCCTCAAGTCCAATGAGCCAAACAGATCTCGGAATTATTGTCAAGATTGATCTCGAATGAGGAAGATGTCCCAACAAGTCTGGCACTTCGTCTGTTTGCATTTGTCTAGCCCAGAGTCGCACCTCCTACCGTGTAATTCTGTCTTTTGTGGCGTTTGATCCTGTCACGTTCGTCCTGTACATCCAAAAGCCGAAGAAAAACAATGAGATCAAATGAGTTGCTAGGTCGACGTGTAAGCTATCAAAGATCTTTACGTTAACTTTATGTCTTTTATTGTGTTCATTTATTGTCAAAATGTACAGTCCTTGGCTTGATGGACAAACCTGCGATATAGAAGAAAAATCATGTGTAAAGATATGATCGTTTTGAGAATACAAACATAAATTGCTATTATAATGGAAAGATGAGTGCAATTGCTATTATAATGGAAAGATGAGTGCTCTATATAGAATGCTCGCTGATTATATTGAACTCAAATTGGGAAGTTATCAATAGTTAGCCGGTGGAGTTGCTATATTAACAGCAGAAATGTAGGCACGAGTGTTTAGGGAATTCTTTCATAAAAGTTTGAGATCGAAGTTTCAATTTAGTTTTTTTTTTTTGGAAATACAAATATAAATCATAAATATATTATATAAATGTCAATCTAGTTTTGAATCTTTTGATTTGACCAATTTAATTATAAATATTTCAACAATCTGTCAATATAGACTTTTTGGCTAATTTTAGCCGAAAACTAGTAAAATAGACATCGTTCTACTTGGTATGATTAGCTACCGGCAAGGGTCACAACCCTTGCCAATCGCAGGGAAGGCAACTGCTAAGGTCTAGTGAAGGCTTCAAGCCCTGTCCTCACCTACCACAATGGAAAAAAGTATGAAAAATTAAAAATAATTGTAAATTATTCGCGTTAGTACAAGATGGTATTTGTCGTCAATTTTTGGTCAAAATTGATCAGAAGGATTATATTGGTAAATTGTCAAAAGATTTATAGTTTGAGACTGAATTGGTGTTCATATAATATGTTTAGGATTTTTTTTTTGGTAATATTCCCCAAAAAATTAAAACCGTAATAAATGGATATACACTATATTCCTTTGATTAAAAAGTGCAATTAAAATATAGAGGAAATGATGATTAGAAAATCGCATCATTTGTTAATATTTCCCAACTTTTCTTTTTCAAATATCGGGCAAGTCTAGAGTTGAATATTAGGGAGTGCAATGAACAGAGTAGAAACCAAGACCCAAGGCAAGGGCAATGCGAGCAGAGGCAGATCGGGAGGGGAGAGAGGAGATGCGGGGTCTGTTCGACAAGCAAGCGTAGATGTACGTGGACGCTCGTCCGACATACTCGGCACACTAGTACTCCATGCTCGCTTCTCGCATTCCTCGTCACTCCCTCGCTCGGGACGTCGGCGCCGGCAATGGCCAAGCCGCCCTCTGTGTGAGTCCTCTCTCTCTCTCTTTTCTATGTGCAAGATTAATCGCAGGTTTACTGTTTTTCTTGATACGATGGAACCCAACATTGATCGGGAGCCGTGACGGTGTGATCAGATTTTCTGGATTTTGCAAAAAGAAAAATGGGCTAGACCAGATATGATTGCAGACCATGCGAAATTCGACACTTTTTATGATTTAATACATATCAAATGCATGTCTCGCTGAAGAGGAATTTTGAGGAGAATCATTCATTCGAGCAATCACCATGTATGAATAATTTTCCTTTGTTTTTGCTTTTGGAAATAATTGACTAAACATAGGGTGTAGAGAATGGGTGAAGATTAGCTCATCCTGGGTGAATTTTACCTGAATCCTCATATACTACTTTTAACTCTGCTCATTGATAAGAAGTTAATTTATTCGATTTGATTTTGCTTGGGGCTTGGATAGGCTGCGTACTGCTTCCTAATCACTAACTGAAGGTGGTCATCCTCCAGTTCCACGTAATTGATCTCAAATCCTTTGTGTTGTTTTGAATGTGAACTTTAAAACTGAAGTTCAACCCGTCTCCGTGTCTTCCGGGCTTCTTCTCCCTTTTTTATCTTTTTAAAATGGGCTTCTCTTTCCTCTTTGATTTATTCAATCGAATTTCATTACTTCCAAATTGTTCTTGTCACTTACAACTCCGTTCATATGCCCCGCACTTGCTTGTAAAATAGGTAGCCCAGCACTACGACCGGGTGATCGCCACTGATGCGAGCGCAGCCCAGCTAAAATGTGCGATGCAGCATCCGAGGGTCCATTACGTCCACACCCCAATACCCATCTCCAACGATGAAATCATAACCTTAATTGGAGGTGAAAATTCAGTGGATTTAATTACGGTGGCTCAAGCGGTGCACTGGTTCGACCTACCCAATTTCTACTCCCTCTAGACCCGTCTACTCTGGAAGCCGGGAGGTGTGGTCGCAGTATAGTGCTACAATGGCATTGGAGTGAGCTCTACATTTGATCCGGTCATGAAACGCTTCCATGAAACTACGCTGCCCTTTTGGGATCCCAACATAAAGCACATATCCGATGGTTACGAGAAACTTCCTTTCTCGTTCGAGAGTGTGGGGTTGGGATGTGAAGGTGAGCCACTGCCACTGGATGTACCAAAGGATCTCTCTTTCGAAGGGTTTCCGAGGGTGTTAAGGTCATGGTCATAGTTACTACGGCTAAGGAATGAGGTGTTGGTCCGTTATCTGAAGGCATAGTGAGAGAGCTTGAGGATGCATGGGGTGGTCCTGATTTGGTCAGGTGCATTGTGTACAAGGCTTTAATGCTTGCCGGCACAGTGTAAGCTGTAAATTTCCATGTCCTCTTTTGACTCCATTAGAATAGAATTGAACATAAAGGGCAGTTCAAATGATCTTTTTAGTTGCCAATTTATACAAGCTCAGACATGCAGATACTATATCTCTGTCAAGCATGTCAATCTTGGCTTCTTTTCTCCTTCAATAGAGGTCGCAAAATGACTATGACTATTAGTTGAAAGAGTGTCCAATGCCCACATCCTTCCAGTCTCACGGTCCGAGGAGCGAAAGTACCTCAGTCTTTTCGTCTGTTTTGGTTCTTATCAGGTTTTATTCTTTCCATTTTCAATAGATCAAATGTTAATTCGCTTATCTTTTCCATCCACAACCAGACAATGGTATGCAAGTGTCCTGTTTATCCGACGAATTTGTTTGGATCTTAGTTTATTCTGTTGCAATTCGGTGTATGCATCCTATGCGTCAACGAGAGTTCATTTGTGGAAACATGCTTCACGAATCTGTCTTTGCTGATATCGTTCAAGACTCATTGGTTTACCATTCCACGACACTTCCAGTTATAAAAAAAATATGGATTTCATTTTCCCCCTTGAAGGAATTTTTAGCGCTGCCACCGTTTTCACTCGTCTTTATAGGGTGCATACCATGCCCTGCCATGAAGTCCAGGTAAAGTAATGAAGCCATGATTCACATCTAGACTATCACGAAATCATCAACATATCTAAATCATTAATAGAACCTTTATCACAGATGGTTGTTTACTTAAACCGTAACCAAACTTCTTGGCTATGTTTTCATTCGCAATCATCTAAAATAGAGCAAATTTAGTTCAATCTAGCAAAGGATTATGACCTGTGATGATTACTGATCGGATATGAATAAGACAATCACAGATACGGCTTCAAGGACGGGAATCAATGAAACAGTTAGAAATGATCACTTTACAAGCTCTTCGGTTGTGGCGACTGCGAGCAGGGGCGAACGGAGTCTCCGGGGAGCAGCAGTGAAATCAGAAATCTGCGACAGAAACGGCGGTTGTCCGTAGCCTGAGAATATCGGAGAATGTGAATGGATCGGTGGAATCCAAGAGAGGTTTTTCGCGTGTTAAAGAGGAGGATGCGAATTCATCCGAGAGGGAGCTTCCGAGGTGCCGTTCTATAACCATGTCGATCGTCGTTAACGAAAAGGAGCTTCAGAAGTGAGGATAAAACTGCTGGAAACACAAAAGAAACGAGAAATCAGTGCGGTTATTGAATCAAAAATCGAAAATAGAAAATCGGAGAATCCGAGAAAAATCGGCTTCAGTGTCATTGCCATAACCCCGTAAGGTCGAGCTTGTAATGACAATATTTTAGCTCAATGGAGCTCCATCTATGGCTGTTTCTCCCTGTTTCAAGTCAGGCATTTCGCCGTGCGCGCAAATCGCACCCCCATCAGCACGCATACGTAACCGTGCGCGCCGAGCAGAGGAGTGAATTGGGGGAGCCCCTGGTCGAGCATGATGAGCGGAGGCGGAGGCGGAGGCTGAGGGAAGGAGGAAGGAGGAGGAGCAGCGGCGCACGACGTCCATTTCTGCCGACGCGCCGCCCTATCGCAGCGGAGCGTGAGGTCGCGGGATCCGTAAATGTGCCCATTGTTTTCTCCGCTGCAGGATCATAAGCGGAAGAACGAAACAAATTATCAAGGCCGGGCTTGTTGAGTCTTGAAGCGGGCTGAGCTTCTAAAGGTTTTCGCTCTTCTCAGTAAATATGGTCTTGTCTTTTTACTTTCCAGGGCTAAAGCTTTGGGCTGAATTGTTTGAACTTTTATAGCAAGGCCTGTAAGACAAGACACATTCGAGCTTAAATTCTGATCCCTGGTAATCATATTTGCAAACCAAATGTGAAGTGGAAGTTACTGAGACATATGTTGCGCAAGATAAATCTATGTGAGCCCAGCCTGATCATTTTGGGCCTGAAGATAGGCTTGAATGTTAGGGTAGGATTTTGACCTAGACCGAGTTGGACCAAGTAGTACCCCGAAACTTCCAATTTCTTTTTTCTCGAAATAATAACACAAATAGTTACTGAACTTTAGTTCAATATATAATGTCGTTTTTGAACTTTAAATTTGTGCAAATGGCATGCTTCAACTTTGGTCCAATGTGCAATGATATTATTAGACTTTAAATTTGTTCAAGGTGGTCCCGAATCCAATTGTTTAATGCAGTTCATAAACTATTGATAAATGTTTAATGTGGTCCCTAGATTATAAGAAAAACTTAAAAAGTTCAAGAACTATGTTGAATATTAGATCAAATTTGGGGACCACATTGGACAAATTAATAAATGACATTACACATTGGTCTACTAAAATTGATGTCTCACATAAATAGGGTGGACCCAATAACTTTTAAATGTAATAGATCAACACATATAAGTGGATGACATGTCTCGTGTTGCCACATGTCTATCTACCACAATTATATGTGTGTTTATCCAAAACTGTTACAACTTATTTATAAGGATAGAAATGTGCCAATATACATTCTTTAACCATGTTTCTAAGAAGTTTATAAAAGGATGAACTACCCATCTTATTATATTCGAGAACAGTGATCATATAATATTGTGTATTAGTTTTCGTGCATTAGACTAAATTTTTCCATTCAATTGGGAAAAGTACCAAAAAATGTTGTACACATATTACATCAGTCCAAATTTAGTTATAAATCTTTAATTTAATCAATTTAGTCCTAAATGTATTTATACCAATTGAGTTTATTTGACTAATTTTAACTGAAAATCACTGATGTAGACATTAGCCATTTTATGTGGCACAATCGATGCTCACGTTGATATTTTAAATAATAGTTTTTGAATTTTCTAATTTGGTTTTTTCTTTCTTTTCTGTTCCTTTTATTTTTTTGAAGACGACCTCCGCTTTCCCATCAATGCCGCTGCAGCATATAGCGAAGATTTGTAGGTTTCTTCACTGCCTATCTTATTTTTATTAACATTCTCTCCTACAAGACCGTTTCGAACCTACAAATTCAACAAAATCCACAAGACTGCTCTAAAAATAAAGATTAATGGAAGTGGACCGATAAGCATTTGGAGTTCTGACCTTCTGATACTTCATCAGAGGAGCAATTAGTTCCGGCTCTGGTCCAGTCCTCTTCTTCCCTATAATTGCTGCTCAAAATGCTCTATATTATTGATTATACATTATTTACATTTTAGATGAATTTATAGGAGAAGATACATAATGTTCTTTGCTTAATTTTAGCAAAGAATCCCAAAATATATGCAACAAGAAAGGTAACAAAATAACAAAAAATAATATCAAAAATCAGATTTGATTACATTCTTTTATACGCCCCCGCAAGATGGAGTTTCCATCGAAAACACCAATCTTGTGTCAAAGTTGATGAACTCGTTATTTTGATAATGGTTTAGTGAGAATGTTGCGAGTTGATCATGTATTGAGATATGGGAGACTTGAAGACGGTTTCTTTTGATGAGCTCTCGAACAAAATGGTAGTCAATGGCCATATATTTCATGCTAGAATGGAAGACCGGATTGGCACAAACATATATCACGCCAATATTGTCACAATGGATGACGAGGGGTTGTGTCGAATGAACTGCGGTCTCTTGAAGGAGATTTTGGACCCAAAGAAGTTTGGCCGACGTTGTGGCTACGGCCCTATATTCGGACTCAGTGGAGGAGTGCGCAACAAATTTTTGCTTCCGAGAACTCCAAGAAATGGGATTAGCGCCAATGTAGCTAAGAAATACGGAAGTAGAAGTACAGTCATCTGAGTTATCGGCCCAGTCGGCGTCGGAGTAAGCATGAAGTGTTGGTGTGGTATCACGGCGCAAATGTAAGCCATGAAAGATGGTACTCTTGTGATAGCGAAGTAGACGCTTGGCTGCCGTCCAATGAGTGTCGATGGGTTTGTGTGTGAACTGCGATAACTTATTGACTGTGTAGGCAATGTCGGGTCGGGTAATAATAAGGTATTGTAAGCTACCAATTAAACTTCAAAAATCAGTTGGATTTCTGAGTTCGGTGCCATCAATAATAGTCAAAGTAGTACCTGTTGCATGGGGTGCTAACCTCTTTAGCAGCAATCATTTTATGGCGCTCAAGAAGGTCCTGAATATACTTGTATTGGGATAAAAGTACACCGTGTTGAGTAAGTATGACTTCAACTCCCAAAAAGTAGTGTAGAGACCCGAGATCTTTCACAGAAAATTGGTGAGAGAGTGAGGCAATGAATTGGTTCACAACTTTGGAGTCAATTCCAGTGATGATGAGACCATCAACATAGACCAGAAAACACATGTGAGTCCCATTTTTGGAGTAGATAAAAAGGGAATTGTCTGCTTTGAAGTTGACAAAAGAATGATCAAGGAGAAAGGCACTTAATTCATTGTACCATGCGCGGGGAGCTTGTTTAAGCCCATAAATTGCTTTGCATAATTTATAGACATGATTGGGTTTGGTAGGATCCTTGTAGCCAAGAGGTTGCATCATATAGACTTCATCGTCAAGGGTGCCTTGGAGAAAGGCATTATTTACATCCATCTGTCATAAATCCCAACCACGCATGAGGGCTACAAGCTCCCAATTTGACTTATGGTGGGAGGAGAGTGTCCCTTGTCTCAAGCTCCCTGAAGATGCTTCAAATATTTCATCTGTCGACTTGCCCAGAGCCAAAAGAGATTCAATTTGTTTCAACGTTGGAAGCTTTGAAAGAATTTACTGTTGTGGCTTGCATTTTGTTAAAAAGGTTAGGCGGTTTGTCAAACACGAAGAATTTGAAGTGTTTAGAAATAATATTTTGTGAGAAGTTGACTATTTCTGGGTGCAGATCAATAGAAAGGATTACTGATGCATCAATCTCAAAAATACCAAAGGAGTGCCGGATAGATATAAGGGATTGTGAGTGGTTACTCAACACTGGCCCCCATAATTCAATCATCACTTGGGAGTGTTACAGAGAGTTGATTCTGAATGCACAAACAAAAGCGTCGGACTCTGCTATCGAAACAACTTTTTCCGAAATTGGGGATCATCTATTGGAACAGGTAAACCTTTCTTTTATTCACAGATCATCTTGTTTCTTCTGCTTTATTCTAGTGAAGAGAGAATAAAATGATTTTAAAATGTTCAACCATGGAAAATCTCTCATTAAAAATTCCCATCTTACTAGGAATTTTATTCACTATACTTGCATCAACTTCCAAAGTGAGGTCAATGTTCTCCATCACTCACCATCTGACCAAGAATCTATACTCTCCTTCCTATTTGTGCTTTTAATTCATTCTGTGCTTATCACAATCACTCAAATGACATGCAACCAATTTTTACCCCCAAAAATTGATGATGAAACTCCATGACTTCTTTCCACTTGATAAATTCAATATAGTGCAATATATCGTGCAATCCAACAAAGTCATGGGATCTCAGAAAATTAAATAAGAAATAGATAACTCAATTTGTTCAAAAGAGCAATCTAAATTCAAGGAAAGAGTGATAATGATACCACTACAAACTATGAGATTCTAACATAAAAAATAATCTCTTGATTCCAACCTCCGAATCCACCCAATCCTCATCAGTGTTTCACTCAACCTCTAATGCTGCTTTTCTCAAACTAAAACTCACAGAGAGAACCTTAACAATTTCAAGAAGATACAATGTGTAATAATACCAAGATGTTTTGAAAATAGGGTTAAAACGCATCCTATGCATGTCCTCAGCTCCACTGGGTGCTTGGTTGAGTCATGATAGCTGGTCCAGGCTCCTGGCAATTAGGCTCGACCCAATATGGCTTGACTCACCGGTGCCTCTGCAATTGTCGGGGATTAACCCTCTGAACGCCCATACACTTGTAGATGCCTATTTGCATCTCTTCACTTGAATCCAAGCGGACATTCTCGACAAATCTCCACATTGGCTCAAGTTTGCGGCCAAGTCACCATTCATTGCTTTACATTACTGCACTCTCCCAACACCTTCCCCAGGCCGCTTAAGTTGCATCATTTTGCCTGTGCTATTCATCCTACATGCCATGTCATCGCCTATGCCACGACATTGCCATGTCATCATCATGACATATGCCATGTCATATAGTGTCAGACAAACTAGCTCTTCCGCTTCTTTCGCTGTCACTATTTTTGGCCTCAGTCATTGATGAAATCACTGTGTCTTGAGACAAAACCTTCCCACTCATGTCACAACCCACAAGAGTAACAATATAACAGCTTACAGATCGACCACTCTCTACCCTGCTTGACTCGGGTCTACTGACCCACTTACTACCACGCTAGGTCAATTGCTTTCCCTACCATCCAATCGAATTCTGAAGAACCCATTCCATGTGTACACAAATTGACCGTATAAATTACCAACAGCATGTGAAAGATCAAATCTAGTACTACACGTGCACAAGGCATATACCTCTAACAATCAACAGTACTAGCTTCTGAAATACGATTATCTGCTCCACCTCCATCACGATGCACAGTGACATCGTAAATGATGTCCTAAACCTGTGGCATGAGGGGTATATCCAAAACTTACCAGCTACATGTTGTGGTGCTTCCGACTTGTCTCACGTAACTCCTCTGAGTCATTCTCAACATTCTAATTTTCCTATCTCTTCGCATCTCTATATGCAACACCTCCTCTGCTTCTCCCAAATTTCCCAATCAGATTTCCTTATTTTCTTAACTTATTTCAAGTCTTGGGAAAGTCACAAAGGAGTAAATCAAAGCCTAACGGTTGCTCCGTTCCAATTTTGAGGGAATGAAGATATGCAAATTTGTGAATGCTGCTTGATTCTAATAGATTTATGTTCGATTGATGCTTTAGAAAGCATTCTTATGGTGATTAAGGGTGGGGAAAACCTCTTACGTTGATTCTGGCTGGGCACTTGCACTCGGGTGTTCAAACGAAGGATTATTGTCACATGATACTTGGGGAATCTGTTTTCTTCTTTAAGACGTTTAATCCCCCTTAGATATGATATTTTCAAACCTCCCTCTCCTCAACAAGATGATGGTGACAAGGATGACGACAATGACAGGCAGGACGGTAGGGACGATGGCGATGACGAGGACAATGAGGACGACAGCAGGGATGATGATGGCGGTAGGGATGATAAGCCTTCTTAAGCTGAAACTACCGCAAGCCAAACCATTTTCTATTATAACTAATATTGAGCTCAATTTATTTCTTTTTATCAGCATTTTCATTTTTTTTATTTTTTATTTTCGCTTTCTCTTTGTACCCTTTCACGAATCAGAGCTCTTTTAGCTCTATGCAGCTCTTTTTGCGATTTGAGAACAAACTCCCAACTAATAAAACCACTGGGATTGCCTTAGTGACCATCCCTCCCTCATGAGAAGTGGGAGGTGGGGGTTCATTTGCCCACCTTCTTGGGGTTGGGGCGGAGACAAATAGTTTCAGATATAGCTTTCGACTCTCACGTGTTGTAAAGAGCAGTACAAAAAGTTTGAGAGTGAGTTGAGAGTTAGAGTAAGACTAATAAAAAAAAAAATCCTAACTAATACATAAGATTTCCAGAACTTAAAAAGTAACAGCCATGGATCAACATATCAAAATCATAAGTTGTAAACCAATTTATACTCCACCATCAACCACCTCTATCAAGAAATGCCAAATTTTCACAATCAGCCATTACGCTCAGCCATTGTCACCGGCCATTCGGTGACAAAAATTTTCATATTGGCAAACATTCTCTGAATATCAAAAACTACCAAAGCTAATATGAGCAATTTCAAGACAATACTGGATATTTGGTAATATGCATACCGGTGACTTTCACTCATTTTCCTCGCCATTGTTCATCATGAGAAGATTATCCAATACGGAGAACACAATAAACAACATAAAAAAGTAACAATGACACAATGGGTGGTACTAGATCTATACACTTAGTAAATCAACTTCGGAGAAACGATTCATATCAACACGTTTTCAGATCTGACATTGTCATGATCTATTTCTCGGTCATGACTTTGAGGCGTTTTGTCAAACATTATTCGTGCAACAAAACGATTGACTCAAGCTATGGAACGGAACAAAAGCCATGTTTTCATCTAAAATCCCAAAAATCAGTGTTAAAAATCAAAAAGCCAAAAGCCATCACAAGTCATCCAGTTACAGCTCAGATCTTAAGTGAATTACACCCGAACTACATGAACGTGGCTCTTTTACACAACTCACCGTAACAGAGCAAGAAAGAGGGGAATGAGTTTACCTGGTTTATCGGCGGTATGGATACTGCAACAAGAGCTCGAGACGAAGAATAAGAGACTTACGATCGTCCAGGAACGAAGTTAGAACCAGCGGAGAAGTTCGAACGGAAACTAAATTCGTCGTATCTTAGGGAAGCTGGATTTTCTGACTCTGCCGCTGAGCATACCAAAGGATAAAGGTTTTAGGTGCGCTCGGCTATGAAGTTCAACGCCCGCGCAGAAGTATCGAGTGAGTGCGAAGCACTCTGGACACTCCGATCAGAAATGCAGGAGAGAACAGAGGCGTGGCCAGCGAAGCTTGGAGACGGCGGAGGACGTCGATCCACGGCGGCTACAGCGATTGAGTCGACGAAGAAAACATGCGAGCGAGAGCAATCAATGAGAAAGATCTTTCAGTGAACCCTCTGTAACTCTAAAAACTAATGCTCTGTTTTCCCCCATCCTGTTATGGCCGATCTCGCGGTGTTCAGTTATGGGATGCGACGATGAAAGCTGGTAGTCGGAGATGGTGATCAGTGGATTCTGGCGTTGATTGGTGCACGGTGAAGAAACTTTTTGGAGCTGGGCGGATCCAGAGAGAGCTAAGCTATCATGGCGATGGGCACTGACAGTTGTATTTGCGTGGGCTATTGTGCAGTAGAGATTTTGAGCAAATTAGAAATCTCCAATACTGGGTTTTGGGGCTTGAGCGTTGCGAAATGAATTGAGTTGAACTGATGGGTAAGGCGAAATGGACCAAGTCCAAAAAGTTTTGTCATGTTCTTTTCGCATGGACCGAATTGGAGCCCTTCTTTTTGTTATTTCTCTCCTTTAAAAAAAATAAAAGAATTTTTGAATTGTCGACTAAAATTCAGATGTCAAAATAAGCTTGGCTTGGCCTACATGTTGTAACTTTATTTCATTGGTTGTTATTTATGTCAGTGACTGTAATTTGTTTTGACTTACAATTGGTAATTTATATTTTCGATTTGTTCTTTGTCTTTAGAGTTCATAACCCGAAAATGTTAATACTTAGTAATTAACCCAGAGTATAGTAAGATACCATAAATTGGCGTTTGTGATGATACCTATACTCAATAATTTTCCTTAATAATGATAACTTTCCTATAAGCCCTCGCAAATGACATATTAATGACCACCCTTTAATATATAGTAATTTTACCTAAAAATCTCGTGAGTTTGAATTTTCTAATGTTTATAACTTTTCATGAAATATAGCAAACAACATGAACTTCTTGTAATTTTTATTTCTCTATTCCGAGTAAATTATGACAAGAGAAAATTCCAAATAAGGACATGAAGTGAATCTATTTTCTCAAATAAGGATCCAAAGTGAACTTTGTGTCAAATAAGGATCCGAAGTGGACCCATTGTTTCAAATAAGGATCTGAAGTGAATTTTGTGTCAAATAAGGACCCAAAGTGATCAAGTTAATCTCTATTAAAGACCTTAGTTCAGCGATTAAAATAGGGGTAATTTTGTCAGAAATTTGTGATTGGAAAAAAAAGGGAAAATTCCAAATTAATTAAATTTAGGTTATCCATTTAGATGTTTACGTTTTCTTCTTTCTTCTCCCCCACTGCTCCTCGACCAAATCACTGCCCAATCATCATCGCAACTCGATTCTCGTCGCTCCTCGCTTTGCTCGACTGGCGGAGAATTTGGGTTTTCGACTTTGCGGAGAATGAGTACAAGAAATTGGGAGAACTTCGGTCTTTTGACTTTGTAGAGGATGGGTATAAGGAATGAGGAGACTGTAGAAAACTTAGGGCTTTCTTTTTTCTTTTTGTTTTAGGATTTGTTAATTTTTCCTTTTTTTTTTTTTTGGACAAAATTGCCCAAACTCCAGTCTTTGGAAATGTCACATGCTTGATAGCCGGCGAATATTTGGCTAACCAGCAAGCTCAGGTTTTTATTGGGAATTTATTCAACTACTCCAGGTCCTTATTTGAGACAATGTGTCAACTTTTAGGTCTTTATTTGACACAAAGTTCATTTTGGATCATTCTTTGAGAAATTTGGTCAACTTTGGGTTCTTATTTGGAATTTTCCCTTATGACAATGGTCTTCATTTACAGTTTCTAAATTTAAGGACTCTTTACATGTCATAATTTTCCTTCATCAATGGTAATGCCGACAATCTTATAGTCAATAATTTTGATTAAATATTCATAAATTTTTTCTATATTTCTAAAATAATTTGTCAATCGAAAATTATTCACTCTCTGAAGCCAAAGGCTTAGATTGAGTTTGACCTATTATGAGTGATATCTCACGTCCTTTGTCAATTAGTGGAGGTCATTTGATGGTTGAAACTTATTCACTCTTAATACAACGGCTTAGACGAAGTTTAACGAGTTATATGTGATATCTCAAGACCCGATATCAATCAAGACCCGATATCAATCAGGAGAGGTCTTATTGAGTAATTTACAAGGTAACACTCATTCTCAATATTTTGTGTGGTTACTTTGAGTATTCTTTTATACTTGGCTTACATGTATCCGGTTGGCCCAGGTCATTACAGATTGTTAGAGGAGGATCATTTCTAGTATATATATGGTTTGTGGCTAGACTAGGCCTGTATGCAATCAAAATAGGGATGAAAATGATCATCGAGGGGACTTGAACAAAATGTAGCTCCTAACAGCTTTCAATGCCATCCCAAATGGTCAATTACCTTACAAGATTACTTGGAGTATTCTTTCTGGTTTATTGGCCGATGTGGACCAGCTGAGCTTGGTGGTTACATTCTGCACTTTCCTATATGGGGGGCTGTAGAATCCAATGAAAAACTACAAATTGGGCTTGTTTAACTGCACTTAAGTAGAAACATAGTATTTTATTGTTTTCCACCAAAATTAAAAATATTATCTGAATTTTTTAAAATTTCATGTGAAAGTATTTGACGATCTACATACCAAAATTGAGTGTTGTGGAAGTCTCAGATGTTTCAAATTTAACAAAAAAGAATGTCAAAGTATACGAGCTCTAAGATTCAAATTAAACAAAAAATAAAAGGCGAAACTCAATCTAGACAGATAGTAGTATATCAATGAGAAAAGCTTTTTACAAAGAGTCAAACATTTTTTCTTGTTAGAAAGGAGTAAAATCAAGTCCACATTTCCCCCCAAAAGAGACTTAAACTGTAAATGGGTATAAACTATATACTTATCATTGCAAAGTACATTAATAGTATAGATGAAATGGCGATCAGAAAATAGCACTACCAGTCTGAATGTTCCTTACTTTTCCTTTCCTAAATCAAGGGAAAGTTTAGAGTTTAATCATTGGGAGTGCAGTTATCAAAGCATAAACTAAGACCCAAGGCAAAGACGACCCAAGAGCAGAGGAAGACCCAAGGCCGAGCACCACGACGAGGTGATCGCCACTGATGCAAGCGTGGCCTAGCTAAAATGTGTGATGCAGCATTTAGGGTCCGCTGCATTCACACCCCAAGGACGAAATCGTGAACTTAATTGGAGGCGAAAATTCGGTAAATTTGATTACAGTGGCTCAAGCAGTGCACCGGTTTGACCTCCCCAATTTATACTCCCTCGTGACCCGTCTGCCCCGGAAGCTGGGAGGCGTGATTGCAGTGTGGTGCTACAATGATCTTGAAGTGAGCCCTACACATGATCTGATCATGAAAAACTTCCACGAAACTACACTGCCCTTTTGGGACCCCAGCATATAACGTTCTTAATTGATTGTTAAAAGAAACTCCCTTTCCCATTTGAGAGTGTGGGGTTGGGATGCGAAGGCGAGCCATTGCCACTTGATATACTGAAGGAGCACTCTTTCAGAGGGTTTTTGAGGATTTCAAGGTCATGGTCTGCAGTTACTACAGCTAAGGAACAAGGTGTTGATTTGTTATCCGAAGGCATGGTGAAAGAGCTTTAGGACGCATTGGGTGGTCTCGATTTGGTCAGGTGCATTGTGTACAAGGCTTTCATGCTAGCCAGCACAGTGAAACTGTAAATTCCTGTGTCCCCTTTCGACTCTATTAGAATAGAATTGAGCACATGGGCTATTCAAATGATAAGCTAAGAACTTATGAAACCTGAGCTCAGACTTTGTGATGAGCCGATATGCATAGACTGTGTCATATCTCTGTCAAGCATGTCCAACTTGGTTGGGGAAGGAATTTCTTGGAACAGAATTACGTACGTGGCTTCCTTTTCCCTTCGAAACATGTGGAAAGAGCGTTGAATGAGTGTTGAATGCCCATATCCTGCCGATGTCGAGCTGAGGCGCAAAACCACCTTAGTTTTTGTGTGGTTCTTGTGTGGTTCTGTTCTTTTCCCTTCTTAATTTGTTGGCTTGCCACTCTACGACGCTTGCAATTATAAATAGCATGAATTATCTTTTCCCAGACCAAATCCTCCTTCGGCCTCTTAGGCAAACAGGTGACACACTAAATTCTTCCCCTTGAAGGCTTTTTCAGCGCTGATCACATTAATGGGCCAACACAGATTTTCCTTTGAAGGCTGGCCCAATTATTTAGGGCTTCTTGTCCAATGCGAATTGTAATTTTATTACCACAGTTCTTACTCGTCTTTGAAATATATATACAAAAACAGGAACATCTCATTAGGAAACGAATTAATGCAATCAATCTCACATACAAATCTCTCGAAGTCGATGTAATTTCAACCTACTTCATTGCTACCATTGATCTTTGGTGTTGCTACCACTACATTCACTCCCAAATACATGATGGGTGATATTTGAGCAAAGTCATGAGTGTCAATGTCTTGCATTAGAGACAAG
This sequence comes from Eucalyptus sideroxylon x Eucalyptus melliodora, assembly GCA_016097485.1. Lineage (NCBI taxonomy): Eukaryota > Viridiplantae > Streptophyta > Magnoliopsida > Myrtales > Myrtaceae > Eucalyptus > Eucalyptus sideroxylon x Eucalyptus melliodora. The sequence goes on along the minus strand of CM027831.1, from coordinate 68,115,465 downwards.
TTTCCTTATTAACACTATAAGAACAATTCCAATAGATATAAGGAAACCGTATATGATTCTTATAAAAAAGTTTTTTTTTTCATATGATATGATCAGTGACTTTTTTATTACATCAATGACATCAAATCAATATATTGATGTCAATAACCTCAAGATCGCTTGCTTAAAAAAAAAAAAAAAAATTCTGATTCGGTATAATATTTTACAAATATAAATAGACAATACATATGAACATTTGCTTTGTTCGGAAATAAAATAATAAAAAACTATTTTACCTCAAAAGAAATAATTAAACGAAATCCAACCAAGTTTTTTTTTTAGCGGTTCAGTTTAGTATAAGAATACTGTTTCGAAAAAAAACGGTTCACAAATCAAATTGAACTGTTTTAAGAGGTTTGATTTGGTTTCAACTTTTTCTGAAACTAAGCCGAATTGCAAAACGGCATTATATCAATTATTGATTTTGTTAATTAGTTTTACCATCCATATATAAAGTAGCTTGTTGAATTAGGTTTGATTTTCATTTTGTGTGAATATATGAACTGTTGTGAGTGTCATGAAATTGTTGAAGTTGGAGACAAATAGGTGAAAGAAGAAAGAAAAATTATACATAATCAAACGGGGAAAAAAAGATTTGGCTTTGTGGGTTCTTGACTATAAAACGATTTACTTTAGTATCACTTTCCTTCGAACCGTAATTATGCAGTTGGTTTGATTTAACGTCCAAATCGCATCAATTACGTTACTCACTTTCTGATAGTTACAAATAAGGAAGTAAGTGTTGTGAAAGAACGTCGAGGCAACTACACATGTACATATGGACTTCCCTTTACAACAATTACAAATACATTAAATGAAAAAATTCATATAATGTTATTTGTAATGAAATTCATTCAATTATTTACACAAGAGGAGTCACATGAGCCTCATTTCTAGAAGAAATTCTTCCCGGTGGTCTAATAGAGGACCCAAAAACAAAGAATCAACAGCAATCACTGCAAGTACGACAACTAGGGTCTCCAATTTTTCATAGGATCATTCTACCTCGCCGGGCTGACCACGACATTTTTCGTGTCTTATCTGATGAGGTTACTTTGGAGGAGGCTCACCGTGCTCATCGCCGGGATTGTCTTCATCCTTGGGTGTTTAACGTTGCAGCTCAAGAGCAGGTGATGCTCATCATTGAATAAATTTTGTTCGAGTGTGGTGCTGGCTTCACCAATTAGGTTCACATGCATACATGTGTGCACAGAAAAATCGTGACTGTGATATCTATCATGTGATTGTGATTGTGCCTTGAAATGTGAGCCAAAATGGTTGTCGTTATACATCATTTTTAACTGTTGTATTGGAATCTTGATCAATGATGATCTGAAAGCATGTGAAATAAAGTTGGAGCACTTTATTTATTGTACTAGAATCTTGACAAATAATGACATGAAAAGATATGAAATATATTGTGAGTGGGTCGTAGGCCCACGAAGGACAATTTATCCATCACGACAAGTTATCTTTTTCACTAAGAAATAACAAAAAGTGATATTTCACCATCAGATACGAAAAAAGGGAGGTTTTTTTTTTTTTTTTTCCCACTTTTGATAGGAGTTCCTTATTAAAAAAACAAAAAGCAGAAGAACCAGAAAAACGGCTCTATCACATTAAATTTTGTAAAGTTATTCCCCTTTTGATAAGCCTAAGTTAAACTGGACATGATTTTTGGCCTCATAACATGAAATACATCAATTATTTCATTTCTTTTCTTAATTTTGTTTGAAAATAAAGCCATTAGTTCCTATATATATATATTTGCTTTTAAGTTTTCCCAAATTCGTCTTGATGTCCTCCTTCATCGAAATCCTAATCACCTTTTAATTTTTTTTCCTGATATAGATATCGTGAATTTTTTATCTTAATCAGCAGATACTTTTATGAAGATAGAGATAGCTTATGTTACTTTGCAGCTTTTCCATGTGATTGCGACATTTCATTTTGTTTTTGTTTTTTTTGTATTGGATATTGACTATCTTCGAATCATCCAGTGGATGCCGACACGTCTAGTTGATACATATTATAATAATTTTGCCTTTAAAAAAGCCCTTTCGGCTATTGGTTTGAATGAACATGGCTCTGTGAAACTCTGTGTCCAATCCAAAGTTTATACCTTTTTATTTTAATTTACCTTATTCCATTTTCCCTCAGCTTAAACTTCAAAATTCAATTCAACTGCCTACAAAGAATCTCTTCTTTCTTGTCTAACGAATAATTGTTTAATTTTGTAGGCCATGGGATTGAAAATAAATGATTTAATCTAGCATAAATCAAATGTGGCAAGTTATGATTAGACCATCTACTATGATTCTGATGATTTTGGGGTTAAAAATAATCATCAAAGACCATACTTAGCATGGCTACTAATCAATCCATCACCGTAGAAAGAGATTTTTCTCCATTTCGGAATGATTGAATTCCTACTATATTTTATTACTACAAATTTGCATACTCTATAACAAATACAACTCTTAATTAAAGTGAATCGTAGGGATTTTCGTCGGATAATAGATTTCAAAAGGACAAACTATCTTTTTAGATAAGGAAGAACATAAGCTGATATTTGAACATCAGGTAAGAAAAAAGTTTTTTTTTTTTTTTTTTGGATAGGAGTTCCTATAGAAGAAGAAGAAGAAAGAAGAAGAGGCTCTAGCACGTTAAATCATGTAAACTTTTTCTCCTTTTGATAAGCCTAAGTTAAATTTGACATGATTTTATGACCTTGATAACATTAACATGAAAATACATCAATTATTTTTTTCTCTTTTCTCAACTTTTTTTGGGGAAAAAAAGAAAAGAGTTGTTGGTTTCTAACATTATACAATTTTTTTTTCCTATTTTCCAAAATATTTAGAACTAAGAAAGGTGTCCTTACCAGCTTCTTGTTAATCGTCTAACCAAATTTCCTATTATGCAATTATGCAAGCACACTTAAATGTAAATGAGATGAGAATGCAATTTCCAATTTCATTATGATGTTTTCTTGGTCCTTCTTCCTTGAAGTCCTAATAATCTTTTTATGTTTTGTCCAGATATAGATATCATAACTTTAATTAATTGTTCTTTAATTATAATCTGCCAACTTTAATGATGATTGTGATATATTTTGTTGATTGGTAGTGTTTCCGTGTGATTGCGATATTCGTTTTTGTTGGAAGAAAGTCGGCGGAAAACGACTAACCTCTTTCAGATGCGCAATGAACAATTTGTCCCTGAATGACTGTTGAATTGCGGACAAATCACGAACAAAAATACTCCATATTGGACTAAATGTAATCATGAGGAAAACATCCGATTTTCACAGCATAAATACCAATTGTTCTTGTAAATGAGAAATGAAACACCTTCTTTTTCTTTTGATGGAAGGGGACAAGAAAAAGGAGAGAAATTTCTAAAAGTACGTTCTGCCAACCATACCAACGGTTATCTTTAGAAAAATTTTATACAACTCCCTCATACCCTTTCAAAGGGTGTTTTTCCATCGTAGAATATCAAGAAGAAACAATGCGTTCTCATTGCACCCCATTATGGACGTACTAAATAAGTACAACATCTTCCACTTGGATATGATTGGCTTGATAGCACTCTATCAAGAATATAATGCATGCAAAATTCATCAACTTTACAAAATAATTTATACTAGCAAGTAAGCCGCATGACTAGTGAGTATACTTGCACTTGGGAGCACAAATTATGCACCTGTTAGGGACGACATAATGGCTACAACCCTAAAAAGAAATAAACAATTAATATCTCACAGTGCCAAAAACATATTTTGTTACATCAATTCAACTATAACTATTTCGTAAAAGCTATAGTTGACTATTCTAAAAAAAAAAAACACACACACAATGTCCGCAACCTAATAAGACGATAGAATTAGTCGACCAGTAAATACATGTGATAGATGTAAAACAACAATAATCTTCTTTTGCACTCATGTCTCTCTCCATTTTAGAACAACTGCTTTCTTAGACACGTCCCATAAAACCATCTCTATTCATGACTGTCGGTAACATGCTAAAATAACAACATTTATATTTTACTTCGAGAATATAGTCAAAAGTAATATATGACACAAAATGAGGAAAATTATAAATTACATTAGGGGCTCACACGATGAGTAAATAAGGATAATTTTACTCACATTCCCTTGTTGGTTGTATAATGCACATGTAGTATGAATTCCATGCTATAGTGGGTTTCTCTTTCTATAAGAGCGTATGTCATTTATTAGATATATCTACTATACGAATCTTAGCCTAAATATACCACCGCCCTCAGCGGCGCAGCTGGCTTAGGCGCTCTCCTCCTTACGAAGGAAAGAAGTTCGAATCCCAAAGGTATGTTAGGGATTCTTACCTGAAGTACTATAGTGGTGGGTCCTGTAATCGCTCCCTCAAGGTTTGCTTGTCGGCTGTCGGCTTACGATATTCCTTGGGTTACCAAAAAAAAAAAAAATCTTAGCCTAAACATAATCACGCACTTCTCACGTACTCATGTTTAACTCGAGAACTATATTAGCTTTCTATAGTGTCCAATTAAGTACTCGCATCTGGCATCTTTCAAGCATACATGATTGTGAGACTTTCACGTTCGGTTTTATTATAAACAAATCACAAACCTCATCTTGATTCCAATCAAGGCAACATAATATTTTATGTACTAAACTTGCTCTTTAGCATTTATTTGTACATAACATCTAATCTCAACGTGCTAACTATAATACTTGAGATGATTGCTCATGTGCATGAGCCAATCATTGCCTACTGACATACTTTTCAATAATATATGTGTGTATGTGCTAGTCTCATAATAGATTTATACTTATTGATAAAACATCAAGTCACTTATAAACAAATAAGTATAATACATATGTCCACATGTACATAAACCAATGATCCTTTACAATAACACATATCACATTCTACGCAATCCTAATGATATCTTGTGGGCCAAGAATATGTCTCTAGGAATAACCTTCATAAATGGATCGGCAACCATTTTATCGTTTGAAATGTATTGTAGGATTACTTCTTTCTATGCTATTATATTCCTTATGAAGTTATTTTTTATATCAAGGTGCTTCGTCCTTCCATGATACTTGAAATCCTTCACATAGGCAATGACTGTTTGACTATCGTAATAAACTATCACCGGTCTTGGAACCTCAGTGACAATGGCTAAATTTTCAAGAAATGTTTTAGCCATAATAGAGCATGCAATAAATTCTGCATCTATTGTAGATAAAATCGTGCATATCTCTTTCTTGTTATTCCAAGAAATTGCACATTTATTGAACAAGAATGCATATCTAGAAATAGATTTACGCTCATCTAGGTCTCCACCCTAATCAGCATTTAAGTAGCTTAACGGGCGTAAATAATTTCTTTGATAACAATGTCGATAGTCCATGGTGCATTTTAAGTATCTCAAGATTTTTTTTACTACTTTCTAGTGTGTTTGACCTGGATTTGATTGATATCGGTTCACCAATCCTTCGGCATAACATATGTCGGGTTGAGTATATATCGTAGTATACATCAAACTTCCAATCGTACTAGCATAAGAAACGATTTCCATTACTTGAATTTCTTCTAGAGTCTTAGGATACATCTTAATACTTAGGCCTTCACTTTGCATAACAGGAGTATTAATGAGATTACAGTGCTGCATATTGAAATGTTCAAGAATCTTCATTTTATAAGACATTTGTGATAAAGTAAGGAGTTTCCTTGATCGATCTCTTTCTATTTTAACTCCTAATATATAAGTAGCTCCTCTCATGTCCTTCATTTCAAAATTGGAGGGCAACCATTTTTTGATAGTAATAACTAAAACCTTGTCATTTCTAACCAATAGAATATCGTCCATGTAAAGAGATAAAATCATAGATTTATCTTCTGATTGCTTGACATATACACAATGATTTTCTTCAATCATCGTGAAACCAAAAGTTATGGCTTGATGAAAATAAAGATACCACTGTCTAAATGATTGCTTAAGGCCATATATCGAGCGATGAAACTTACAAACTTTATGCTCTTGACCTTTAGCTATGAAACATATTAGTTGCTTCATATATATTTCCTCATCTAGTTCTCCATTGAGAAATGCCGTCTTTATATCCATTTGATGTAATTCAAGGTCTAAATGTGCAACGATAGCTAGGATAACGCGTATTGAGGCAAACCTTACAACTGGTAAAAAAGTTTCCTCATAATCTATACCATTTTATTGAGTATAACCTTTCGTCACAAGACGAGTCTTATACCTTGCAATAGATCCATCTACCTTTCGCTCAATCTTAAAGACTCATTTGTTTCTAATGGCTTTGCGATTAGGTGGTAGATCAACCAAGTCACAGACATGATTTGCCCTTGTTGACTCCATCTTATCTTTCAAATTTTTTCTCCATTCTTCCTTATCAGAAGATGAGAGAGTCTCTTGAACAATCTTTGGCTTGGCATCGTCTTTCCAAACAATTATAAATGCTTCCCCTTCAATCTCAAAACAACGAGGAATATTTTTACGATTATTTTTGTGCAACTAAATTTCACTTGAATTCGGTTCACCATGTGATGCAACACTCCCATTAGGTTTTGTATGTTGAGGTAAATCTTCATTTCTATTTATAACATTAGTAGTGTGTTGTTAGGATCTTCCATCTCATATAATTGGAAGTCCTTATTAATTTCACATCTATTAGGAAAATTGTTATCCAAGAATGTGACATCTCGTGATTCCATTTCAATCATATTTCCATCAACTTGTTCACCTATGAACACATACTCTTTGAATTGTTCAGAATATCTTATAAAAATACATTTCTTCCTTCTATGACCTAATTTCCCATATTTGTGGGAATAATCATGAATATAAGCTGCACATCCCCATGGATGTAGACTATTTAAGTCCGTTTTCCTATCGATTCATAATGCATCTTCCTAATTGAAGATAGGTAAATTTGCTTGCGCCATCATAGACCTAACTAGTTCAATATAGTTCTATTTCTTCTCTTAGCTATTTCATACCAGTTGCAATGAAAATTCAGTTTTAGTCAATTTACCGAATGGTTTTCTAGTTACTTTTACTGCTAGAGAATGTTCATATACGGGTAGATTAACATTAGTGAGCAACTCAAAATGCATTCTCTAGCTAATCTTTACATTTTTTATAATCTAATGTAATCTAATCTAGCATGCCAAGTACTTGCATCAATCTCAACATTACTAGAAAATGCAATTAAAGAAAAAGAACAATTAATATTAACATTGTACTGATCATAGTCAAGGTATAACACCATAAAATCATTTAATACATGACCTGAACCATAATAAATTTTTCTAAACTAAATGTCAACACAATCACTATGAAAATTCAATACATAACATAAGCTAAGATGAACAATTACGGAGACTAAGTTTCGTCGATATTTGGATTATATAGGACATCATGTATGAATAGGTTTCGACCACCACGTAAAATTAATTTACATGTGCCGATACCCTTCATTTCAATTCTTGAGTTATTCCCAACATATATCAATCTTCCTTCGGCTGTATCTGACGATATTCTATAAATATTTCTCGGTCTCTAGTTACGTGGTCTGTTGCTCCTAAGTCTACAGTCCACAATGGAAAAGATTCAGCAGGCATTACAATGCTAAAAATAAAAGCATTATTTAAAGTAATTGAGTAATAGGGTACTTATTTTAGCTTAGTACCTTTACGAGTAAAGTAATCCATATTGCCATAATTATAGCATTTCATATTGGCCTTGTCCTTCTTCCCACCATGTTTTTTGTGTCGGAATGTCTTAATCCTCTTAGGTGCCTGATTAGTATTTGTTTTCCTTTATTGTTAAATTAATGATTCTTTTTGCGCGAACTCAATTTGGTAACATAAGCATGGTAGAGGATCTCGCAGCCTCTAGGTGCTCATTCTCTAATTCCAAATGACACGTTATATAACCAAAAGCAACAATATTCTTATTATGCATTATGTTGATCTTCATATGCTGCTAATTGTTAGGCAGAGACGTTATAACAACCTGAACTTGTTGTTCATCCATAAGAGAGTGACTTGCTGACTTCAGCTCACGAATCATGTTTGACATCTCTCGAAGATGCTGCCTCATCGTTACATTTGGACGCTTTCAATATATGTCAAACTTGATAGTGAGTCTCCTCAATTTAATAGCAGATGTACTCCCAAACTTATCATTCAAAGCAACCTACATTGCTTGAGCTTTATCATAACTTTCAAACTCACACATGAGATAATCTTGCATACAGCTTAGCAACGTGATGCGAGTAATGCTATTTTTCTTTTTCGAAGCTTGATAAGCTTCTAGATCTCTCCTGTGTTAAGTTGAAGTTCCATGCTCAAATTCATCAATGGTGTGGTTGAGGGTTTCCAAAATTTTTTGCTCCTCAAGGATGTACTGAACCTTTTGGTGCCAAATATCATAATTGTCATTGTTAAACTTCTCACCCTTATTGAGGTCAGCCACAATGGTCTTGGATGCCGAAGTTATAATCAATCATTATAATACATTGACATAATAAACGCATAATCAATATAAGCACACTTTTTAGAGTAACACACATATTTAATTTGTAGCAAATATAAACTAAATTAATGATAATTAAACAAAAGATACAGAAATGAAAGTTCACTATGTTCCCATTCAACTCCCGTGTATGATTATTCTATTATCATTAATTAGTTTAATTCGTGCAAATTGTAAGTTCTAGGTGAGAACTCCTTCGAATTCTACCAACCTACGAACTCCCACTAGAAAAAATAATTATATGACTTCATGTAATTTCTACATTTTTCCATTAACACAAAATCATAGTATGATGTGAACCAACGTACAAAAAATAATCATGTTACAACTATAATCAAAATGCAATTCAACATGTAACGGAAAAAATAAGGATTTCCTATCATTGTTCGAATTTTCTTGGAAGTAAAACATTACAAGTATATTAAATTATATACATGCTACCATCGAACCAAGCTCTACACATCATATATTATCTCATTTTTATCTCATTTTTATCTAGGCAAGCTATTGTATTTCTAAAAACATAAGAAATGCAAGCTAAAAATGAATAAACAACATATTTAAATCCAAAAAATACACGTACTTAGGGTTCCCTACAAATTTTTATACATTTATAAAACTCAAAAATATAAAATAAATGTACACAATATAGAGAACAACCAGACGAACCAAATGTTGTTGACCACACTCCCATCCGACATCACACGCGCCCGCATGCGTTGACTGAGTGTGTAACGCATGTGGCGTATGCACCAACGAGCCTAGAAAGCTCTGGCTAATCTGATTGATCCAACTGGTGATCGGTCCGACCGGTTTGACCACCGGCTTGGTCAATCGGTTGATCGTTCAACGGTTGGGTTGGGTTGGATGACAACTAACCTCTTTCAGATACGCAATGAACAATTTGTCCTGGAATGATCGTTGAATTGTGGATGAATCACGAACAAAAATACTCCACGTTGGTTTGAATGCAATTACAAGGAAAGCATCCGATTTTCATAGTGTAAATGCCAATTGTTATTGTAAAGGAGAAATGAAATCCTCCTTTTTCTTTTGATGGAAGGAGACAAGAAAAAAGGAGAGGAATTTCTGAAAGTACAACTCTCTCATACCCTTTCAAAAGGGTATCTTTCCATTGTAGCATATCAAGACGAAACGGTGCGTTCTCATCGCACCCCATCATGGACGTTTTAAATAAGTACAACAGTTGCTTTTTGGTCCCAGAGAACATCATGTTGGACATCGACTATCTTGGAGTTATGCGGATAAAGCCGACACATCCCTTTAATACCCGTGAACTTTGTGTCTCTTCCCTCTTTTGAGTCCAATCTAAAGTTCAAGACCTTTTTATTTCATTGTATCCAATTTTCACTAACTTAAGGACATTGACTATCTTGGAGTTATGTGGATAAAGTCGACACATCCCTTTAATACCTGTGAAACTTTGTGTCTCCTCCCTCTTTTGAGTCTAATCTAAAGTTCGAGACTTTTTTATTTCATTGTATCCAATTTTCACTAACTTAAGGACATTGACTATCTTGGAGTTATGCGGATAAAGTTGACACATCCCTTTAATACCTGTGAAACTTTGTGTCTCCTCCCTCTTTCGAGTCTCATCTAAAGTTCGAGACCTTTTTATTTCATTATATCCAATTTTCACTAACTTAAGGACATTGACTATCTTGGAGTTATGTAGATAAAGTTGACACATCCCTTTAATACTTGTGAAACTTTGTGTCTCCTCCCTTTTTCGAGTCAAATATAAAGTTCGAGACCTTTTTATTTCATTGTATCCAACTTTCACTTACTTAAGGACATTGACTATCTTGGAGTTATGCGGATAAAGTTGACACATCCCTTTAATACCCGTGAAACTTTGTGTCTCCTCCCTCTTTCGAGTCTAATCTAAAGTTCAAGACCTTTTTATTTCATTGTATCCAACTTTCACTTACTTAAGGACATTGACTATCTTGGAGTTATGCGGATAAAGTTGACACATCCCTTTAATACCTGTGAAACTTTGTGTCTCCTCCCTCTTTCGAGTCTAATCTAAAGTTTGAGACCTTTTTATTTCATTGTATCCAATTTTCACTGACTTAAGGACATTGACTATCTTGGAGTTATGCGGATAAAGTTGATACATCCCTTTAATACCCGTGAAACTTTGTGTCTCTTCCCTCTTTCGAGCCCAATCTAAAGTTTGAGACCTTTTTATTTCATTGTATCCAATTTTCGTTGACTTAAGGACATCGACTATCATGGAGTTATGCGGATAAAGCCGACACATCCCTTTAATACCCGTGAAACTTTGTGTCTCTTCCCTCTTCCGAGTCCAATCTAAAGTTCGAGACCTTTTTATTTCATTGTATCCAATTTTCACTGACTTAATTTTAATTGTTTAACCTAGCATGACTATGGAGTCGGAAATACAATATTAGTTATTTGATCTAGCAAAATAAACTAGGCAAGTGCCAATTAGACCACCAGATACGATTCCAATATTTCTGGGTTTAAACATAATCATCAAAGACCGTATATAGCATGGCTACTAATTGTTAGGATTCACCGCATAATCACAAAGAAAATAGAGAGTGAAAGGAAGAAAGAGAATTTGAGATGCAAGGTTTATTCTTATTCATCCTTAAATTAAGGTTACGTCTAGCTGAGAATTCCACTATAATTAGCATTCGCACATTTCTGTTACATCCCTCAATTACATTAAAAAGAAAATATATATCCAGTAATATTCGTGGGCCCGAATCAAAACTATTAATAAAATATAGATAAAAAATATATGAAAGCATGGAAACCAAATCAAACCATCGAACCATATGGTATAACTTATTAATTTTGTTGATTATTTTTACCACTTACACATGAAGCAGCCTATTGGAATAGTTTTGATCGTGTGAATTTGTGTGTTATTGTGAGTGTAGAATTTGACCTTTTTTTTTTCATGTATTTACAAAAGATGGAGAGAAAATAGTGAAAGAAGAAAAATTGATTGAATCGAATCAAACTACAAAAAATGGTTTAGCTTTGTGGGTTCTTGACTATAATTAGGTTTAGCTTAGCTATACTTTTCTTCAAACCGAATTTATACTGTTTGGATTGTGTACTTCTATTCATAACAATTATAAGTACATTATGTGAAAAAGTTATATACGCTAACGTTACTTTTAACGAAACTCATTCACTTTACATCGGTGGGAGTCACATTGATACCTGATTCCTTGAAGAAATTCATCCCGATGGCCTATCCGAGAACCCAAGAACCAAAAATCAACAGCAATTACTGCAAACATGATAATTAGGGTCTCCAAAAGTTTACGTCATTGTCGTATCTCGAGGAAAGTGTTAAAAAAGTCATAAATCTTTTGCATTTATGCTAATTTAGTTCTAAAGCTTTTTTTTTTATACCAATTTAGTCATAAACATTTTTACGTTGTGCTAATTCAGTCCTTTCCAGCCAATTTTTCTGATTGGACACCGGTTGGCTAACGTGACATGATCGACACTAACGTTGACAACTTTTAATAATATTTTATTTTTTTTGAATTCTAATTTTAATTTTTTATTATTTTTTCCTTCTCCTCCTCCTTCCTCCAGTTAGTCGCCGGACCTCGGCAACCGGCCAGAGGCGACGGTTGGTGAGGGAGGGCCTCGCCCGCCTGGTGCGAGGCTGCCCTTGCGGGCACTGGTGAGGTGGCCGGCAAGGTCAACCTCGACCTCACTAGCTGCCGCCTCTGGCCGATCGTTGAGGTTTGGCGATTGATTAGAGAAGGAGGAGAAGGAAAAAAGAAAAAGAATTAAAATATTATTAAAAGTTATCTACATTAACATCGATCAAGCCACATCAGCCAGCTGGCGTCCAGTCAGCAAAATTCGCCCAAAATTGGCCGAAAATGACTAAATTGGCATTAAAAAAAAAGGTTTAGAACTAAATTGGCACAAACGTAAAAGGTTTAGAACCTTTTTTAACACTTCTTCCGTCGTATCTCCCCAGGCTAACCGAGATGCTGGTCACGTCCTACATGACAAGGCGGCTCAAGAGGAGGCTCGCCATGCTCATCCTTAGGATCTTCCTCAGGTGTTCAACGCTACAGCCCAAGATCTGGCCATGCTCATTCTTGAAAGAATTTTGTTTGGGTGCAGTGTCGGTTTCGCTATTTTGTCCAAACTCACACATGTGCGCAGATTAAAATTCGTAATTATGATTTCTAGCTTGTGCAGTGCGAATGTGCTTTGAAATGCGGTCCAAAGAGGGTGGCGTGATGTTGCGCTTTAGTTCTAGCATTGGAATTAAGATGACGTGGATAGATATGAATTTTATCATGAGTGCTCGTAGGGATTTTCGTCGAGCAAAGGACGAATTGTTCATAAGGACAAGCTGTCTTTTTGTCTAAGGAAGAACATAAGGTGATATTTTAACATCAGGTAAGAAAAGGTTTTTTCCCCCGTTTTTGATAGGAGTTCCTACATAAAAGAAGAATAAGAAAAAAAAAAAAAAACAGGCTCTAGCACATTAAATCATGTAAACTTATTCTCCTTTTGATAAACCTAAGGTAAACTCAAGGTGATTTTTGGACCCTGATAATATAAATTACACCAATTATTTCAGTTCTTTTCTTAATTTCATTTGGAGATAGTCGTTAGTTCCTAATATTATATAAATATTTTTTTCAGTTTTCTGAAATATTCAGAATTAAACAATGTTTCCTTACTACATTACCAAAAAAAAAAAACAATGTTTCCTTACTAGCTTATTGTTAATGGGAAAATTGTCTAAAAAGTCTAAAACCTATTGTTAAATGAGTCTTTTTGTTTTTTGGTAAAAATTGTTAAATGATTCTTTAACCTTTTGATATTGCCAAAATCCTAAATGTTTTCTTATTTTGCCAGCTGAGTCTATCCGATTAATTTTAGTTGAAAATCATTGATGTAGACACCAATTATTCGACATGACACAACCAGCATTGATATTGACAAATTTTATAATTTTCTAAATTTAAAAAAAAAAAAAAGTATTTCCTTTCTTTTTCTTCCTTTTCCTTTATTCTCTTCTAAGCCCGGTAACCCTCACTAGTCACGGGTGAGAGTCACGGCCCTTATTAGACTTGGTAGAAAAAAATGAAAAATAAAAGGATAAAAAATATTTGTTCACATTAGCATCAGCCATCTTATCTGACATCCAATGTCCATGTTAAAATTGGTTGGATATATTTAATTGACAAAATGTGAAAATATTTATAATTCAATTTGCGAAATTTAAATACAAGAATGTGATATGTTTAAATTTTATTGCATAATTTTCCCTATTGTCGATATCGAATTTCTTGTTATACGATTAAGCAAACACAACTAAAATGTACATGAGGTCACAATTTCGTTGTGATGTTTTCTGAGTCCTCCTTCCTCAAAGTCCAAATCATCTATTTTAGCTTTTTCTCTGTTAAGATATCGTAACCCTAATTATCTATTCTTTAAACTTAATCTGCCAATACTTTTATAAAGATATAGATAGATTCTGTTACTTGGCAGCTTTTCTATATGATTGCGACATTCCATTTGTTTTTGATTGGTTTATGGCCCAGAGACATCATATTGGACTTCGGCTATCTTGGAGTCATCCAGTTGAAGCCGACACATCCCATTAAAACATGTTTCAATAATTTTGCCTTTAGAAGAGTCCTTTTGGCTTTTAGTTTCAACGAACGTGGCTCTGGGAAACTTTGTGTGTTCCCCCTCTTTCGAGTCCAATCCAAAGTTTCAGAGCTTTTTATATTATCTTATCCCCATTTCACTGACTCAATGTTAATTATTTAATCTGGCAGGCCATTGGAGTCGAAAACAAATATTAGTTATTTAATCTAGCAAAAAATCAACTAGTGGTGTAGCGTTTTGAAAGCCAATCTGTGTTATCAGAGCCAAGCTTCCATATCCAACACTATAAGTCCAACTCCAATAAATATAAGCATATTATATATAGATGTTATAAATGCAAAAGTTTCCAAATGATAGAAGGGAAAATATTTTATCACACAAATATCATTATATATAACAGTTTTTAGTTGGACATGTATTATAAAAATTCTTTATATTATGGAACTAATCATTAGTTCCCTTTAGAAGGATATGAAATTAAGTTTATGTTCAAATAGCATATATGCCACGGTTGCACAAGTCTATCCATCCGATATAGGTTTTTAGGACATCATAACTTAACTACAGTAGTGTGTCATCTTGATGTAGTGCAAGTCATCAATTTGAGCCTAATTTTTCCTAAAACCAATGCGAATAGGTACAATTTCTCTTTGTGGTACTTCACCTTGCTTGTTTTTTGTTCAAAGATGAAATTCTTAATGAAAGTTGGTTGTATTAACATAGTTGTGCAATAATAGCTTGTTCCACGCACGATAAATTGCATTTTATATGTTCTGAATGTATTTACTTTTGAGGGACTTACAGTTTTTCTTGGATCAGGACTAGGAGGTCTAGGAATGGTATTACGTACCAATCCAATTTTATTCTGGCTTTTCCTATATATGCCATTTTGTTTTTGATGTCAATAACCTCAAAAACGCTTGCTAAAGGAAAAAAAAAAAAACTCTATTGTAGGAGTGCGGTCTTATAATTACAATCTAGACATGAACCTCCGCATTGTTCAATACTAAATAATAGAAAAAGCTATTTATCCTAAGATGAATGATTATAAGGACTGAGCAAGAAAAGTTCAAACCGTTCAACCAAATTGACCAAACCCTTTTTTTGTCGATTTGGTTCGGTTTAAAAGCACTCTTTTGAAAGAAAAAAAAATCACAAATCGAACTAAATTCTTTTTTGTGGTTTGGTTTGGCTTCAACTTTTTCCGAAACTAAATCAAATTGCAGAACTAAATTATTAATTTTGTTGTTTATTTTTACTAATCATATATGAAATAGCATTTAGAAGTAGGTTTGATTTGCATTCTGTGAAAATTTATTAACCGTCATGAGTGTAGATTTTTTATTTATTTATGAAATTACAAAAGATAAAGAGAAAAAATAAAAAAATAAATCAAACCCAACCCAACCATAAAAATGGTCTGGTTTGATTGGTTCCTGACTATGATCTGGTTTAGTTTGGTTTCACTTTTCTTCCAACCGTATTTATGCAGTCTGATTTGTTTAGGGCGCACTTAGGTGGAGTATTTTTTGTGAACAATGCAGCAAATCCAATCTGTGCAACATGAAGGAGATTGTTTATTTATCTAGAGCTTCATGGGTCATCATGAAAAATGATTCTTTGGGTATATCTTGTTATTATGTATTTATCTACATATATTGTAGATCTAGATTATTGGATTGGGATTTTAAATAAGCCCAACTATAGAATAGCTATAGAATAATCGTAAATGATTTAATTGCGGGAGTTCATATTTTTCTAATCCAAAAGTTCAAAAGTGAATTGAGAAGCAACATTGTCTGCACAGCCAGCACCACGTGAAAAGCATGAAGAAGAAATTCGAAAGAAATTGGGCGTGCGGAAAGCTCCACCACTATGTGTTCTTGTAGTCATAATGTCCACCTTATTTTTATAGCCATCAACTTTATTCACTGTAACTTGGAAGCTGCACCTGTTGTGAAGTAGCCTATACATCTTTATTTAATAGCAAATGGGTCAAATTCAAATATGTGGAGTGTCATATACTTCTAGTAAGGATTTTATTAGCAAGGGTTTTGAGGACAATGGTTAAATTTATAGAGAAATTTTATCAGTATCCAAGAACTATTTTTCTCACGTTATGCACAATTATTATATTGAAGAAAGAAACTTATTTATTGGGTGTGGCTAACAAGTGCCCTGGCTTAACAATCTGCTTCAAGTAATAAACCTTGGCATTGCCATGGCATGTCCTGTCCATGAGCAAATGTATATCTTCTAATAAGCTGGAAGAATAAACGATGGTTTTGTCACGCCCTGATCCTCCGAGTGTGTGCCCATCCCTCAATTGGTCGATTAAATAGCAACGTTCCAGGACGTGTCGCCAACCCATTTCTTTTTAATGCACATGATGAAACAAATGAAATAAATCCCCAGACAACAACAAGATGAGATATAAAAGTAAGGCCACAATTTTTCAAAACCAAACAACACATTTATATATATTATACTAATTCATATACATTACTAACCGATATTTACAACGTCTACAAAAAAGTCGACTCTCCAAAACAAGCTATCCTATGACTAGTTAGTTTGACTCATTTGCCGATTCTTCAGTGTCCACAGGAGTTAGGCGAGATGGTGGGTTCTCTCCACTACGCCATCGGGAGAGTTAGCTAGATCCTCATCTAGAGCAGCATCAATCACCACAACAGGGATACCAAAAGCCCTAAGGGGACCTAGCCTAACACCGTAGGGAGTGGTGCGGAATCATGCTCTGAATCGATTAGGTATCTCTTGATGTAGAACCTCTTCGACTCAAACAGTGGTTACAACTAGCTCGTAAACCCAAAAACCTCCAAGATCGGGGAAACTAGAGACTTGCTCGGTAACCCTCATGGGACGACCATGACGCCTGGGGGGAATCACCATCTAAGAACTTGAAAAGATAAGCCCACTATGGAGTGAGATGACGTCTCAATAAGTTTACCCTCCTAAGACCCAACTAGGAAGAAAATACGTCCTAAGGGCTGCTTAAACATAAACACGAGTCAGAAGACTTACCTTGACCTCCAGTCCTTCCTGCAAGTCAGAATAATTCATAAATTCAACGAATCATTTCAACACCTCAATTCATCCAATCAGATCAAACCATCGATCAATTGACTTAGTTAATTCCATGTCATCAATATCATATCTTGATAAATCCATTAAATTCTATTTATAACGTCCGATTACAGCAAATTTGGTCGACGATGGACGCTGCTGGAGTCAACTTGGGCTCTGATGGACGCTGCTGTTGACTCGGTAAGGAGCTGCACGTGAAGTGGTGTGTGTCGGTGGGGCTGGAAGAGGAAGAAACGGTCGAAGGTGGGGGCGTCTGTGGGGCAGAGAGCATGTGAGGGAAATGGAAATTGAAAGGAAAAGCACAAGCGGCCAGAGGGGAAAGGAGTCGACGAAGCTGGTGGGGCCAGAGAGAGAGAAATAGACGGAGAATGAAGGGGTGAGATAGCAGGGTTGGTCGGCTGAGAGGAAAAAGAACATGCAAAAAAAAAAAAAAAAAAAAAAAAAAAAGAGAGAAAGCGGGGGAGAGAAAGAAAGCTGTGTCGGCTGGGGGGGCCGGGGGCCCTCTACGCACAGGTCTTCGAGAGAAATGAGAGGGAGAGACGTGCACAAGTTGAGCCGACCGGGGGGGAGGGGCCTCTACGCACAGGTCTTCGAGAGAATTGAGAGGGAGACACGTGCACAAGTTGAGCCGACCGGGCCCCCGGGGGGGGGGCTCTCCGCACAGGTCTTTGAGAGAATTGAGAGGGAGAGACGTGCACAAGTTGAAGAGAAACGTGCGGCGAAGAGAGAGGGATCGAAGGAAGAGAAACCAAAAGAATAAATTTAATAAAATGTCATATATTTATCCATTCTTGGTCAAACAAATTTTCATATAAAATGCTTGGTCCTCACTTGCTTTCTTGCACCATAATTCTCACAATTAACAAGTCTTGGATAGCAAAAAATGGCCATTTCCCGTAATTTCGAATTCCATTTCCTTTTTCCCGAAATCTAATTTCTTAACAAACCTCTCCGATTGACGTCTAATTTTGTTGAAGAAAAAGTCCACAAAATTTCCTTTTACCAAGTAGCTCACACAGGAGGCCAAAAATCTCCTCAAATTGATCGAATTTCCATTTGTTTTCTGAATTATCCGAATCGATTTTCCGTAAAAATTCCGAACTCGCCGAAAATTCCTCAAAAGATGAGTCAACATTCCTAAAATGACTCGTGACACAACAAAAATTTTAGTTTCTGAAATCGAATTCAAATTCGCAGTTAATTTCAATCTGGCGCAATTTTAGCGTGATCTAGCCTATCAGGTAGCTTTTAGAAATTTTTGGTGCAATTGACCCGTAGTCGATTTTTTTGAACCACACGTACCTCTTCAACACATTGGCGACTCTCGGTGATCATGAAAATCTCGAGGTTTCAAATACGGACACAGGGTACCAAAAACGACAGAAAATCGGTCTAATGCTGGTTAACGAGAATTTTGCAATCAGGTGAAATTATCCACACTTTGATCATACATCTTGGTTGAATCAACCTATCTCGGTTGAATCAACCTATCTCCGGTCTCTGACCGATTTTTAATTATGCCATAATGATCCTTGTAGACTAGCACGGTCGAGCAGTCGATTCCTGGTTAAATCCTCAAGTCTATTGCATTTATATTCTTTAACGGTTTCACTTGATAGGCTAGTTATTTATTGAGTGGCCATATTAGAGAAAAACACTATAGTCGCATCGATAAAAGGCCCGATTCATTCAATCAAAAACAGAATCTGAAATTCAAGATGTCATAGGTTTATTATTAAAGTAGTTAGAAATCTTGAAAGCATTAATAAATGTTAATATTTTTCAAAACCAAACAAGATAGAAAGTTGCCTAGCGACTGACAAATGCCGGTATATCAATCAAACTAAGTTTGGTGATATCGAATAATAGTTAGTAACTTTAAAGGAGTTGGTAAGTCAAAGGAATAGGAATTGGTAGATTATTAAACTAATTGCCAATCTTCTAAGTGTAAATAAGTGTTTGTACTTTTCAAACTCAAGCAAAAAACATGCATAAAAGTATGTCAACAATTTCCTTGGTTATGTCAACAATTTCCTTGGTTCGTGCGAAATTACTTATACCTAGTACAACGTGCTAGATGAAAAAGTATCTCAATCTTGCCTATTTAAGAGAGAGAGAGAGAGAGAGAGAGAGAGAGAGAGAGAGAGAGAGAGAGAGAGAGAGAGAGAGAGAGGTGACCTGTGAAGTGTGAAAGGAGCTCGCATGGCAAACTCAGAGACAAGAACGAGCACCAACAACCCATTAGGAGGTGAGTATCAGGTGTTTCTAAGTTTTAGAGGGCCTGACACTCGTCGGGGAATCACCAATAGCCTCTACCACGCCTTGGTAGATGCTGGGATTCGTGTTTTCATGGACGATGAAGAGCTTCGACCAGGAGAAAGAATTAGAGGCAACCTTTTGCTAGCGATCGACGACTCGAAGCTTTACATACCCATCTTCTCCCAAAACTATGCTTCAAGTCATTGGTGTCTCCGCGAGCTTGCAAAGATGGTGGAGAACACCTCTAAATCTAGAGAAGAGGGGAATGAGAAGGTGATATTGCCCATCTTTTATGACGTGAAACCTGCTGATGTGAAATTGAAAACCCCGTTGTACCGTGATGCCATACTGAATTTGGAGCAAAGGATGGAGGATCAGAAGAAGAAGTTCAGCTCTGAGGATATAGAGTCGTGGCGCCAGGCTCTCAATGAAGTTGATGACACCAAGGGGTGGGAGCTGAAGAAATATCCAGGGTAACTATCTAACCATGAACCTCAAAATTATCTTTTACAATCGAGCAATAGATCTTATAAAGATTCATTAATTATATTCCAACTCCAATTTTTCTAAACTTAAAAGGAAATTCTCAAATTCTTGTTTTTTTTTTTTTAATGACGAGATATCAAAATTTATTCGGACCTAATAGGATTATTACAAATTTTCTTTTGACCTAATTTCTATTGTATGAGAAATTGGCTTTGCTTCATCTTTTTCATACCAATTTGATCCATGAATGTATTACAAATTTTCTATTATTTTCCTATTACATGTGGCAACGATGTGGGACTTACCGAGCATCATATTGAAAAAAACTTGAAAAATTAAAAAGAAAAATAATTTTAACATTTTAATAGTAGAAATGAGGAAGGATAAGGATAAAAAGATAGAAAAGCTTTTTTTTTTTTTTTTTCTTTCGAAGCAAAAGAAAATGCGAGCCATCGGAATTTCTCTCTCGGAATCTTATAATAGTAAGACTCCATTCGTTCAAGAACATGATCGTTGAGAAAAACTTGGATTGTTCGCACAAAGCCGAAGCCTTAGATTCTGAAATAAGATTTGTTCTGACAGCAGCAATTGTTTATAAAAAGGAAAAGCTCACCTTATTAAGCTGCTCCGCTTACACCATTTTCATCAGTCAGACCGCCGGTATCAACGCTTGTTGATCAAACAGTAGTGCAGCTGGTCACTGAAGCTGTCCATGGTCGCCGGCAGCCGTTGCCTCAAACACCTGCCGCTAGACTCACCACCACCTACTACCTTGCCGGCTACCCTCGCCCTTGAAGACAACCACATGGAATCAGACACCATCTCCACCACAATCAGATTCAGCCTCCACAACCAACTTCGCACTTAACCACCACCAAACTCATCCCCCACCACCGCCTAGGATCTTAAGAACTCGACCAACTTTGCCAAAATCGTCCACTACCGTCGCCAGATCAGGTTGCCGCCTCCACCATTACGGTTCGCCGCCATTAAAATCGTGAAACACATCACCGCGCACGTAAAGACCCGGGTTTGAGTTTGGGCCACAAACCCAGCGTGAAACCTCATATCTGAGGTCATACGACCTCCAATTTGAGGTTGTTCGACCTTAGCCACCATTGAGAACTCCATTGGCCACTCGAGCTTCATCGAGTTTGGCCATAATTTCGTCAAGCTTGGGGCTACAGTCGCTCGAGCTTCATTGAGTTCGGTCATTCGGCCATGGTGGTTGGAGCTCCTTCGAGTTCACAGCCATGGCCAGTAGAGTTTCCATGTAGTATTTCAAACTCCTGTCTCAAGAACTCAATTTTAAGAAACCATGGAAAGCTTTAATGAAGAATCAACAAATGATCAGATTGGAGAAAAAAGTTACTGGGGATGGGAGCAAGCGAGATTTCTTTCCACCGTTCTTCGTGCCCCTTCATTTATTCTTTTATTTGTTAGTTTCTCAGCCTATTTTCTAATGACAGGTCAATTTTTTCCGTCCATTAACGTGGGTAGAGCTAAAGGAACAATTTGATTGTATCGATTTGTTTCGCGACAAATTTTCAAACTTCTTATACATTAATTCCTTTGATAATCAGACATTTCTCTCTCTCTATTCCTTCAACTTATAATCACTGGTAATGGATGTTAAGGTTTGTAAATTCATCACGTTCCTGAAGTTTTTAGGGTAACGTAATTAGTCTTGGTCAAGTCCCGTTTGTTTCGTGCCATTTTTCGTTACCCCAAAACTAGTTGTCTCATGATGATGAAGACAAATGTCTATAGACATGTGATAACGCGTATGACTACTAGGTAGAGTGACCATGAAAAATAAACTGCTAGGTAAACCTCACGCAAAAGCGTTCCACGTGCAAGCGTTCCACGTGCATGCGTGCATGCGTGTCTATAAGTGAAATAATAAGGTAGAGTCAAAGTTTAGTGTCTTCGAACACGATGAAATTCAAATAAAATGAACTTAACAAAACTTCATGCTGTTTAGTTTAGTATTATTATGTCGGTAAAACACAAAAGTACCTTTTCTTGCACTATTTTTATATTGGTCTCTTACGTTGTGTTATTTCTCACGTGCAATAAGAAACTGTCAACATTAGATTCCTGGCTTCATCACTTAACTAATCAGTATCTACCTTTTGATTAGTTTATGAAATTGATCTATGAAAGGGATACAACAAATAATTGTTTGATATTTGAATAAGAACCACTTATTTATATACTCCTTTTCCATTCTTTTTAATAAGAGTTTTCCCTCCATAAATGTTTTAACCTCGTGTTCCAAACCGGTTAACTTAGTAGATGGTTGGTCAACGTGCAATTAAACAAATTTGTTACCACTTCACAATTGAAACTGTTCAACTTTGTCGCAGTGATGGGGATCTTATCGAGGCTGTTGTTTTCGAGGTTGTGGTTAGGCTCAAGACAAGACAAAGAAAAGTGACTAGAGATTTAGTTGGAATGGAGGATCGAATAGCCACCATAAATGGTCTATTGGACATCCAATCCGGTGGTGTGCGGGTTATTGGAATTTATGGGATGGGCGGTATTGGTAAATCAACACTTGCCAAGATCATCTATAACCAACTATGTCCTCGCTTTGGGAAAAACTGTAGCTTTCTTGATGGTGTAAGGGAAACAGCAAAAACCAAAGGCCTAGTCAAGCTGCAAGAACAATTGTTATCCAATATCTCTAATTCTAGAGTGGCTCGCAATATTGATAACATTGACTATGGAATCAATACAATTAGAGAAACAATTTGCAACAAGAAGGTACTAGTTGTATTGGATGATGTTGATGAGGGAAACCAAATCGAATGCCTTATTGGAACTGATTCTTTGTACAATGGTACTAGGATACTTGTTACCACTAGGGACAAAAGTGTTATAAAAATCAGAGGATTGAAGTATGAAATTGTGCCATATGAAATGGAGGTGTTAAGCGACAAAGATGCACTTCAACTTTTTAGCAGGCATGCCTTCGATGCTAACTTTCCTCCAGACAAACTATATGCCACTTCAAAAGACATCATCTCTACTACAGGTGGACTCCCTTCAGCTCTTCGGGCAATAGGTTCATTGCTTTTTCTTCAGAAAGAGGAAAAAATATGGCAAGAGATGCTAGAGAAGCTAAGAAAAACACCAAGTAGCGATGTCTTAGGAAAGCTACGGATTACCTATGATGCCTTAGAAATGGATCAACAGCAGATATTTCTCGATATTGCATGCTTTTTTATTGATAAAGATAAGACTAATCCAGTCTTTGCATGGAAAGATTGTGGGTTTAGCCCAGAGTATGCTATTGATGTCCTTATTAACCGATGCACTATAAAGGTTTTAGATGAAAATAAGTTTTGGATGCATGATCAATTTAGAGATCTTGGAAGGGCAATCGCTAATCAAGAGCATTCTAGGTTGTGGGCTCCAAACGACGTCATTCGCGAATTAAGATCAACAGAGGTAATGTGGTGACCAAATTTATTTTGAATAGAAAATTACTTACCGTGTTCATAATTAAGGATTCATCTTTCTAAATTGAGAGCTCCTCTTATGTTCCATTTTTTCTTCTCTTCAATGGAATAAAAATGTATGATATTGACAAGTTCCTGCTCCTGCTCCTTAATGTCATTGGCAGATCAAGAGTAGCGTTCAAGCACTGGATTTGACAAATTGGTCAAGGACTGATAATAACTTAACCATCACTGCGGAGGAAATTAAACGTTTCCCACATCTTCGGCTACTGTGGTTGCATAACATAACCTGCCAAGGCGACTTTGCGGGTTGTCTTTCCGAATTGAAATGGATCAGTGTGTTTTACCCTGATAAAAGTTCTGAACGTCATCCACGTTTTGAGGCAACCAATTTGCATCTAGAAAATGTGGTTGTGGGGAATTTCGTTGGCCATGGATTCACGGATGATCATGTCAGGGGCCTGATTAAGGTATGTCAGCTTTCCCTCTCGCTAATTTCTTATTCAATGAAGGACAAAATTCAATGTATTTATAGTCTAACTTTCTTATTTAGTGAGAGGATCAAAGGACAAATGGTCCAATTTAGTAGCCTAAATTCCTATGTATCCCTTGTATAGACATCCAAGGGTCCATGTTGATGTTTCATTGGCTTTTGTAGGATGGGAGGAAATTGAAGGTTCTCACTCTTGAGAATAATATGTCGATTTACAGGACACCAACCTTTTCTCAATACTTAGTTTTAGAGAAGTTGAGTATTTCTAAATGTTCATCTTTGATGGAAATTGATTGCTCTATTGGAAATTTGCGGTGGTTGACAGATTTGAGTATTGAGTCATGTCAGAGTCTTGGAAAATTGCCTGAACAAATTGGAGAGCTACCGAATCTTCAGCACCTCTCTCTTAAGAATTGTGATAGCTTGAGTGAACTCCCCAAATCAATTTCGAAATTAGAGTCATTGATGAAGTTGGATGTATCTCACACACCTATTACAGTATTACAAGATACCATTGGAAGACTATCAAGCCTGTCATCTCTCAATGTATCATCCACACCGATTGTGAAAGTGCCCAATACAATGAGCCAACTTTGTTGCCTCCAAACACTGGACTTAGAGCATTGTCATAAGCTCCAAGAGTTACCAAGAGCTCCCTAGAAGTTTGACCATTCTACGGTTGAGATCTAGTTCATTGCAGACCGTCCCTAACCTCTCAAACCTTACTAATATAGTTGAACTGCTCCTATCTGATGGTTCTGAATCTAAGGCCACATCAAATATAAAAACTTGTGACTTGCAGTGGATAGGGAGGTTATCCAAATTGAGGAAGCAGCACTTGTGCCTTTCAAATGTCCAAGCACCGCCTACAGATTTGGGCTCCCTTTCTCTACTAAAGGAACTTACTATGTACGGATTAGATTTTGAATCCCTCGAACAACTTTCGTCGAACTTGACAGTTCTAGAGCTTGATCGCACTCAAGTGAAACAATTACAACTCGACGGGCTTCCTCAGTTGGAAAAGTTGACTATCAGAACATGTGAACTTGTCAAAAGATTATCCTTTCCATCAGGTTTAAGAAAACTGAGAGAAGTCGAGGTGTCTTCTTGCACTGGGCTAGTTGAAGTTCATTTTCTCGATGACTTAATATCTTTGGAGGAATTATGTATTGAGGACTGCAAATCTTTAGAGAGGTTTCTTAATCCATTGGAGGAGCCAGGGTTTAATGAGCTACAAGCTACCAAGTTGACTAATGGTGGGAGGAGAGTGTCCATTGTCTCAAGCTTTCTAAAGATGCTTCAAGTATTCCAGCTGTTGAGGTGCCCAGAGCTAGAGGAGATTCAATTTGCTTCTACGTTCAAACCATTGGGAGTATTTTCTGTCGAAGGGTGCACTTCATTAAAAAGGATAGGCGGTTTGTCTAACTTGAAGAACTTGACGCGATTAGGCATTGTAGAGTGTGAGAGTCTGCAAGCTGTAGAGGGCATGGATGAATTAGAGTGTTTGGAGCGGCTGAAAGTTCATAAGTGTAGATCAATGGAAAGGATTATTGATGTATCAAGCTCAAAAATACCAAAGGAGTGTTGGATACAGATGAGGGATTGTGGGGAGTTACTTGACACTAGTCCAGATGATTCAAGCACCACTTGGGAGTCTTACAGAAAGAAGATTCTTAATGCCCCAACACAAGCATCGGACTCTGAATTAGATACTACTTTTTATGATTGTGAAACGGAAATAGCAACAAGGGATCTTCTATTGGAACAAAGCGCCTTTTTTCTATTTATGGATCATCACTGTTTCTTTTGCTTTATTCGCTTTCTATTTATGTTCTATTCTAGTGAAGAGAGAGAGAAAATGATTCCAAAATGTGCAACTAGAGATAATCACATAAAAAAAAATCTCCATATTACTAGAAATTTTCATTTGCTATATGTGTGTCAACTTTGGAAGTGAGGCTATGAATCTTACATCACTCACCATTTGACTGAGAATTCATACTCTCTTTCTTCCTATTTGTGCTCTTAGTTCATTTTGTGGTATCACAATTACTCAAATGATGTGGAGCCTATTTTTACCCTAAAAAATGGAGGATGAAACTTCATGTCTTCTTTTTTCACTTGCTAAAATCAATATGTGTAATATGATCATGCAATTTACCAAAATCACAAGATACCGGAAGATTAAATAAGAAATAGATTCAATACACTACAATTTGTGTAGCTCAAATCAAAAAGTGATCTAGATCCACAGGAAGTGTAACAATGATAGATCCACCGCAAATTAGGAGATTCTAACATAAAAATAATCTCTCGATTCCAACTTTTGATTTCACCCAATTCTTATTCAGTGTTTCATTCTCTCATACTGTTTTTTTTTTTAAAAAATAAAACTCACAGAGTACCTAAATCAAGGTTGGTGCTCTTTCCCCCCCCCCCCCTAATATAACTAAATCCACCCTATTTACATTAAAAGGACTTGCCCTCAATCATTCAATTACAATGTGATGGCCCCATTCTTTCTTTCTCTATATTTTTTTTTCTATTCCTATTTAGAATCTAAATATCACAATTAAGCATTTTACATGTTTTATTTTTTAGTATATTAAGAAAATCTACAAAATCCGTCACTTCTTCGGTAGTCTGTTAATGTTTGTGCTCTTTTTGTAACTCCACTTATTAATATGTACACCACTTAGATCTTTCTTTACAATTGGTTACTCTCTCCTAATATAAGATAGAGCAAACTCGTCAAAGGTAACATCTTTGCTGATCATAACTCTAGATAAAAACTCATACTTGCGCCATATCTTGTGTCTGTGGTGCTAGTGCATAGTTTAGGAATATGTATCTCCTTGCCTGAGTACCATCTTTCACATGAGCATAAATAAGGCAATTACAACTTCTCAATCCAAAGTGTGATAAGCAACTTGCTCAACCGCATTTCCTCATATTACTACAATCAATTGATATTGATGGCTATACTGTATTCATGGCCAAAATTGTAAAGAGTGAGCTCTCCCCAATGAAGTTATATTCATCCATCATTTGAGTTTGCTTAAGTGTGGTGTGTTCACAATAGTGTGGTGTCTCACTAAGCTCTCCTCAGTGCAAATCGGCTAGAAATTTTTTTTTTAAATAAAAGAAGATGAAAATTAAGGGAAAAAAGAAGGTAAAAGAAAAGAGGATAAGAATTAAAAGAATTACAAAGCTAAAATATATATTTTTTTGAAAAATAAGGTAAGACTGCCAAGCTGCATCTGCGAGGGCCTAGGACCCTCGTTGCGTATCAGTGAAGGCTGTCGGTCCTCATCGCTTGCAAACGAGGGCTTGCCAACCCTTGTATGTGTCTAATGGTGCTGGCACCCTCATTGCCACAAACAACCTACTAGCCATTAATCAAGCGAGCACCATCCCCGACCACCATCTTTGTTAAGAGTCGACACAACAAGTTATGACACCAACCTGACCCATTTTCCACAACTATCATACCAGTATTTGATCCCTGCAAATATTCATTTTTGTCTCCAAAATCAAATTTCTTTCTTTTCTTCATTTGTCTCTAGAATCAGATTTTCTTTCTTTTCTTCATTTTGAGGGAATGAAGATATGTGAATATGACCACCCACCTAGGTGGCGTCGCTAGAGCGGGCGCTCTTCCTCTTGCAAAAGGTCAAGCGTTCAAATCCCGGGCGTCACAGGATGACTTACCCGGTGGCCGTGTGTGGTGGCTAGCACATGTCGCCCTCAAGTTTCACCCCCTGTTAACCTGGGCCTGTCGGGCCGTCTGCGTTGGTACGGTGCGGGAGTTCCCTGGGTCACCGAAAAAAAAAAAAAAAAGATATTTGAATATGTAAATGCTGCTTGATTCTTATAGACATTTGTTCAATAGATGATTTAGAAAGCATTTTTTAGGGGGATTAAGTGTAGGGAAAACCCTTTATGTTGATTTTTGCTTGGTGTTTGTGTTTGGGTGTTCAAACTGAGGATTATAGTCATATGATATTTGGGAAATCTATCATCTTCTTTAAGATGTTTAATCCTCATTAGATATGATACTTTTGAACCTCCCTCTCTCAGCAAGATGATGGTGACGAGCATGAGGACGGTGACAAGGTCGACGGCAGGGAAGATGACAATAGCGAGGACAGTGGCAAGGAGGATGACGACAATGACAACCATGTGCATATAGATGATGATGATGATGATGATGATGATGGCAAGGAGGATGATGATGACGATGACCATGTTCATGTGGACAATGAGGATGATGATAGCGAAGATGATGAGAATATGCATTCATTGGGCAACCCTTCGCCGGTTTGTTCCGTGGATGATAATGATGAGAACGATGATGGTGATGGTGATGGTGAGGATGACGAGGACAACAATGTGTGTGAGCTTTCCCAGTCATCTCGAGGGCCTTCGCTAGATGGTTATGTGGATGATAATGTTGAGAATGACGATTTCAATGAGGAAGGCGAAGGTGACGGCTACGGCTACAGCTATGGCGACGGCAATGATGATGAGGGCAAGGATGAGGACGAGGAGGAGAGGGATGATGAAGGCAAACAAGAGGTAAGAGACGACAACAACCTAAAAATCAACCGACTGTTCTCTGTTCAAAACTCATGTGAATTTTTTGAAAGGCTGAAATTAAATCTAGGGATAGTTAATCGCAAGCTTGCTGCATCTATTAACCATAATTGAAGAAATTGATATGAACTGTCGGGTTTTAATCAAAAGAAGGGCTTTCTACACATCTCTATCCATTGCTTTGCCCCACTTTCTCCAAATCCAAGTACCAACTAATTACCAAGAAAAAGTCACCTCAATATTTTCTATCAATCAATTTGGATGGAATTAAGAGATTATGTTGATTCTTGCTAGTTGCTTGCGTTTGGGTGTTCAAACTAGGGATTAATGTAAAGTAATATGATACTTGGGATTTTGACATTTTCTTCTTAAGATGTTTAATCCACCTTGAACATGATAATTTCAAGCCTCAACAAGATGACGGTGATGACTACAACAACACCGAATACGATGACGACAAGGAAGACAATGGCGGTAAAGATGGTGACGAGGGTGACTACAATGGTGAGGGTGAATACAACAGTGAGGATAATGACGGCTACTAGGACAGCAATGCACAGGAGGTTTTATGGTCATCTTGCGGGCCTCCGCGGGTTCATTTTGTGGACAATGACAATAAGGAGGAAGGTGCAAGGCAAAGGTGAAGGCGAATGCGATGGCAACAACGAGCACAAGAAAGAGGGCATTGATGAAGAGGCCAAAGAGGAGGTGAGTGATGGAACGGAATGGTGTACTCGGCTTCTTTTTTTCCTTCAAAACATGTGGCGACATGATTATGGCTAGCAGCTGAAAGATTGTCGATGCCCAGTCCTTCCGGTCTCAAGAGCTGATTGGCGAAGTGACCCTGGTTTCTCGTCTCTTTTGGTTCTTATTAGGTTTCCTTTTCAATAGTTCAGATGTTAATTCCCTCCTTTCTTTTCCCTCCATAAAATGACTATGGTGTGCAAGTGCCCTTATTTATATCACGAATTAGTTTGGATCTTACTTGTTAATCGGTTCTAATTCTCCGTGTATGTATCTAATTATGTCGAAATTTCCCCTGTAGAAACATGCTTCATGAATCTGTCTTTGCTAATATTGTTCAAGACTCATTGGCTAAACACTTTATGACACTCAAAAACCATAAAAACGGTACTAATGTTCCTTTTCTAGACCAAATCCTTCGTCCTTTGCCTTCCAGGCAAATAGGAGATTCCCACAACTCTTCTTCTTGCTTTTTCATTGTTGATCACATTATGGGCCGACTCCACTTTGTCTGTGAAGGCAGGTGCAATTAGTCAGGGCTTTTATCCATCCCATAATGTAATTTCATTGTCGACATTCTTACTTGTCTTTAAGGTATATAAACAATAACAAGTCTGTCTCATTTGGATTAAGAAGGGAAAATGACACAAATGGTCCATGAACTTTGATCAATATATGATGCGGTCTATGAACTTTTAATTTGTTCAATGTGATCCATAAACTTTAGTCAAATATATAATGTGTTCCCTAAATTTTTAATCCATTCGATATGATCTTTGAACTTTTAATACATTTTCAAGTTAGTCTCCAAATTTCCAGCTAGAAGCACTCAAAGCACCAGGTCCTGATGGACTAAATGGCCAATTTTATCAGCATGCTTGGGAAGATATTAAAGTCGACCTTTCCAACTAGTTCAAGAGTTCTTCCTAACAGGTATACTCGATCCCCTCTTAAACAAAACATACATCACACTCATCCCAAAGATAAAGAATCCAGAAAGTGTTAGCCAATACCGATCAATTAGCCTTTGTAACTTTAGCTATAAGATCATATCGAAGGTCATGGCCAATCGGCTAAAGAAGTGGCTACCTATGCTCATTGAAAATGAACAAAGTGCTTTTGTGGAAAATCGACAAATACAAGACAATATTCTGATTGTTCAAGAAGTATTGCACCAACTGAAAATCAGAAACAAGAAAAAGAAATTCCAAGCTATCCTAAAATTGGATATGCAGAAAGCTTATGATCAAGTTGAGTGGGATTTTTTGAGGGCTAGTATGCTGAAAATGGGCTTCTGTGAAAGATGGGTAGGACTTATTATGCAATGTGTATCATCTGTCTCCTTCAAAGGTGAAAGTTAATGGAGAACCAACGTCATATTTCTCACCATCACGTGGGATACGACAAGGAGATCCCCTATCGCCATATTTATTCATTCTTATGGCCAATGTCTTGTCTTGGATGATGCATAGAGCGCTAGAAAAACGAGATATAAAGGGGATAACTCTCAACAAGTATTGTCTAACCCTAACACACCTATTGTTTGCTGATGATGCTATATTTTTTTCTAGAAGGGACTGTCAAAGAATGCCAACAAGTTGCCTCAATCTTAAATCAATACCGCTATGCCACAGTCGTGCAATTAACCTCAACAAATCAGGTGTGTACTTTAGTAGGGGCTGCCCTATGAATCGTCGGCGAGATATGGCACATGAATTAAGAGTTCCGATAATTGAAAAGACAGGGAAATACCTTGGTATACCTTCTGATTGGGGAAGCTCAAAGAAAGAAATGTTTGCATGGATATTGGCGAGGGTGAATATGAAGCTCGAAGGCTAGAAGGAAAAGATTCTTACAAAAGCTGGGAAAGAAATTCTAATCAAGAGTGTGGTGCAAGCAATCCCTCAATATGCAATGTCAGTATTTAAAGTTCCAAATTATGTCTATAATGCTATTGAAAGAAAAACTGCTTCCTTTTGGTGGCGGCAAATTGAAGCAAAGAAGGGACTACACTGGAAAAAATGGGAAGTTCTCAAAACCAGAAAAGACGAAGGGGGTCTCGGTTTCAAAGACTTGAAAACGTTAAACGTCGCCATGCTAGGTAAACAAGCGTGGAGATTATCACAAAGTCCATCAACCTTGTGGGGAAAAATTCTAAAAGGCATCTATTTTCCTTAATCAAAATTCTAGCGAGCAAGAAGGGGAACCGTCCTTCATGGGGATGGCAAAGCATCCTTATGGGTAGAGAAGCCATAGAACCAAATATGAAATGGGTAATTGGAGATGGCAAAACTGTTAAGATTCAAGAAGATAGATGGCTTTCTGTCGGGATAGCTAGGGGACTAGCAAATCGGGATGATCCAGTCATGGTTGCTGAGTTGTTTAATGAACAGAAGACAGAGTGGGCTGAAAACAGAATAAGAACATTCTTTGACGAGAGAACGGCCAATGAAATTTAACCATCCCTATTACTCCCAACTCAAAGGAGGATAAACAAATCTGGTCCGGAAATAAATTGGGTACCTACTCAGGACAAAAGCGACTACAGCAAGGTGCAAGCTAAGACTACAAATCTAGACACAAATATAGCATCAGCATCTTTTCAGCCCCCCCCCCCGCTCCTTATGGACTAAGATTTGGAACCTACAGATCCCCCCAAAAATAAAGATCTTCCTTTGGAGTTTGTGCCAAAATGCCTTGCCAACACAGGAGAATTTGTTTAAGAGAAAAGCTTTACCTGATCCGCTTTGTCTTTTTTGCGCTCGAGAACCGGAAAAAACAAAGCATTTGTTTTTGTTCTGCGAAGAAATGACCAAAGTGTGGTAAGATCCAAGAGTAGAATTGAACATAAATGCCCTGAACATCACCAGACTAGACAAATGGCTGTTGGAAATTTTTGGAACAAAAGCAAAAGCTTCAGGAGATGAACTACTTGCAACAACACTATGGCAGATATGGAAAAGTAGAAACAACTTCATCTTTCGAGGTAAAAAATTCGATCCACTTGGTCTAGTTATTGCAGCAACAACGCAAGTCAAGAGCTTTAGCCGTTGGATTCAAATGAAGAAATTGAAGGAACCCAAAGACGAAAACTCACCGATTCGCTGGCACCCACCGGCTGAAGGCCTCCAAACCTTGAATGTTGACTACTCATGGATAAATCCAGACAAACCGAGCTCAATCGCAAGAGTTTTACGAGATTCGAGAGGCCTCTTGGTTGATGGCTTCACAGCAGAAATCTGGGCAAGTTCTCCCCTTCAAGCTGAAACCCTAGCACCTGTGAGAGGAGTTTAGTTTCTAAACCAAAGACATGTACAGCACGTGAAGCAAAAAGGGCATCAGAAAGGCAAGTACAAATGTGAAAGTGATAGTTTCTCAGTTGTTGAGATGTTTATGGGCCGAGAAGAAATCCCATGGGCTTTGGGCAATATAATGGAAGAAGGCAAACGTTTGCTGGCCCAATTACCTTTAATGAGTATTACACATATCCCGCGGGAGTCCAACCAAGCAGTAGATTAGATTGCAAAAGCACACCGCACAAAGACTCTTCCTCTAGGGTGAAAATCTCCCCCCCCCCCCCAATCTCTATGGGACATTTTATGTTTTGAATCTTCTTCTAGTGTTGCTTGTAGCACTTCTACTGATGAATGAATGAATGAAAATGCTTTTACGACCAAAAAAAAAAAAAGTTAGTCTCCAAATTATATGAAAATATTCAATATCATCCCTGAACTTAAAATAATGAAATGGCAATATTGAATATTTCCATATAATTCAGGGACCGCATTATTTATTGAGCCAAATTTCAGGAACTATTTGTGTCGTTATCCCCATTAGGAAATGAATTAATGTAATCTCATTTACAATTTGTCCAAGTCAATGTGATGGCCTTTTGAAGGACCAATTGAAGACCGCAATTGAAAAACGCTTGCTTACTAAAAGAATGAATGCAAATCCAACCAGGACGGCTTTTAGGCAAAAAGAGAATTCATCAATAATCAATGAATTAAGCAAGAACGTACACAAAAGGAGAAGGTAGATCAAAGGACCCATCGTGACAAAAGGTTAGAAACATTGTTTACTATGCACTTCTCTTTTGCGTCCTCCTTTGATGCAATCTTAAGTAGCAGTCTAAAGTAACACAAAAGAAAGGGTTCCGAGAACGAGGCTGTATATGATTTTTTTTTTTAGTCTGTAAAGCTTTCTTTCATTCTATGTATGATTAGAAAGAGGAGATTTCATTCAAAATTGTAATGAACAACGGTGTTGTTGTCCCAAGTGATATATGTATTTTGTGTGCGCTTTTCAACGTTCGATGAATGTGCATTTTGCGTGTGCTCTTCAATATTTGACTTTCTTAGTCCTTTTATTGTGTATCCAATATTTTATTGTGATCGAAACAAGTTAAAAGTGATGGAAAAGGAATAATAAGTTTATGGTTGTCCCAAGTGATACGTATTTCAGCGCATGCTCTTCAACGTTGGAACTAGAATGTGCATTTCGCATGTGCCCTTCAATATTTGACTTTCTTAGTCCTCCTATTGTGTACTCAATATTTTATTGTGATCGAAACAAGTTATGAAGAAAGTAATCGAAAAGGACTAATAATTTTATAGTTGTCCCAAGTGATATATATTTTGTCCGTGCTCTTTAATATTTAGCTTTCTTAGTCCCTTTATTGTGTACCCAATATTTTATTGTGATCGAAACAAACTACAGGACTAATAATTTTCTGGTTGGCTCAATAATTTATTGTGATCGAAACATTATTTTATTGTGTACACTCGAATACGTATGTGGAATATGCGGTGCAAGCATGACTCGTGAGCGTTTCTGAAGTGATACATACGAGCCACAAATTTCATAAACCGGATACTCCTTGAAGATTTGTCTCGTCTGAGATGGAGTGGGGTAGTTACACTTCCTATGCTTGATAGTGCTTGAATTACACAAAAGAAGCTGTGATGAGCGGGTAGGTACGAGATCAGCCGCTATCAACTCCAATGTGCAGTTTGTGACAACTCAAAATCCAATTTTAGGACTTCCATCAGTTCATGAATTTTAATGCGAGGATCTTGATGTTCGCACGACCAATCTCTCGCCGTTGCAAATCAAGAACAGGACCCCAATTGCGACGGCAAACAATCAAATCCCAAGATGGCCGGCATATTGTGCCACGTTCACGTGCATGACACACGTCTAAGGTTATGATTAAATCTTATGAGGGTTTTTAATTCACGAGCAGTGCATACAAGGCCACGTGAATTTTTCTATGGGCTCGAACTATCGCCAACGCGTCCAGTGATGTCTTTTGCACACAGCAGCGAACAACAAGCATCGCAGAGGCAAAACCTGAAACAGATAATTCTCTCTTGTGGGTTTGGATTGCAATTGGGCCCTTCTTTTTTCCCACAGAAATGTCACGAAACGTCTGCTATTTTCTTTGTGCTTTAATTTCCCACATTCTTAAGTATCTCCGATCCACTCTGAAGATCAACATGACGGTTCCTTTGTTGCCGAATCATTGGAAGGAGCCATCGCCTGCATTTGTCGAGACTCCATGGGTTGATTGGTAGACGGATTTGCCAGATTAGCACATGCTAGCTCAGCCGCACAGGTGGAGTGCATAGTTACGGTGGAAATCCAAATCTTCCTCTCGCTTTCCGCATGAACTGAAGCTTCGTTTAAGTCTTGAGTCTGACAATGTAGGTCTAATAAGGGCCTTATCAAGCACAAATCAACTGAACTAGGAAGTACAATGGATGCACTAATTGGGAGAGAATATTATATGATGTTGAGTTTTTCAGGCCTTAAGTTAGCCTATGCAGCAGGGAGTCCAACAAAATAGTCGACTAGGTCGCCAAAATCTAATGAAAGAAAAGTCATAGTAATTGGACTATTTATCAACCTCAAGCTCCTTGGAACTTGATTTGCTCTGAAGTTTTAAACTTGTATTCACTAAATACTTCTAAGGGAATGGCATTTACGTTTTCAGACCTTGGAAAAAAAAATCCTTCTAATTGCCTCTTCAAAAAAAGTTTTGCACTAGATTGCCATGGAGTTTGCTAGATTAGCCAACAAAACAGCCCCATAAAAATTTTAGTGATGAAACTAAAACATCATGGAATGACATTCCTTGAGATTAATGTCAACACATTTCTCGCGTACGCACATTATCATATGGAAATGGATTTACTCAACTGAATAAGAATAGAATAACATTGAGAGCAAAGACCATGAAAAATGAATCTGACCAAATATCTTACACGCACACCAAAATCTGCATTAGTTTGTTGTCAAAATCGTGCAAAGTTAAGAGTAACCTCTATATTAAATTGACTATCAAAATTGATAACGATGCACTAGATTAAATCAGATGCACTCTTGCTAGGTTTTGGCTAGCTAGGACTCCTCAAGTCCAATGAGCCAAACAAATCTCGGAATTATTGTCGAGATTGATCTCGAATGAGGTAGATGTCCCGACAAGTCTTGCACTTCGTCTGTTTGCATTTGTCTAGCCCAGAGTCGCACCTCCTACCGTGTAATTCTGTCTTTTGTGGCGTTTGATCCTGTTGCGTTCGTCCTGTACATCCAAAAGCCGAAGAAAAACAATGAGATCAAATGAGTTGCTGGGTCGACGTGTAAGCTATCGCTTAATCCATCTAGAGTTTTCATTTCCTATATCAATAACTTTCATAATAAACGAAGATGAGATCCACATAATGATTTGTTGTCATCTTATAGGCGGCAGTATTCAATTTGCGGCCAATATATATCAAAGATCTTTACGTTAACTTTATGTCTTTTATTGTGTTCATTTATTGTCAAAATGTACAGTCCTTGGCTTGATGGACAAACCTGCTTTATGGAAGAAAAATCATGTGTAAAGATATGATCGTTTTGAGAATACAAACATAAATTACTATTATAATGGAAAGATGAGTGCTCTATATAGAATGCTCGCTGATTATATTGAACTCAAATTGGGAAGTTATCAATAGTTAGCCGGTGGATTTGCTCTATTAACAGCAGAAATGTAGGCACGAGTGTTTAGGGAATTCCTTCATAAAAGTTTGAGATTGAAGTTTCAATTTAGTTTTTTTTTTTTTGGAAATATAAATATAAATCATAAATATATTATATAAATGTCAATCTAGTTTTGAACCTTTCGATTTGATCAATTTAATTATAAATATTTCAACAATTTGTCAATATAGACTTTTTTGGCTAATTTTAGCCGAAAACTAGTAAAACAGACATCATTCTACTTGGTATGATCAGCTACTGTGGCCCTTGCCAATCGCAGGGAAGGCAACTACTAAGGTCTGGTACCACAATGGAAAAAAGTATGAAAAATTAAAAATAACTGTAAAATTATTCACGTTAG
This sequence comes from Eucalyptus sideroxylon x Eucalyptus melliodora, assembly GCA_016097485.1. Lineage (NCBI taxonomy): Eukaryota > Viridiplantae > Streptophyta > Magnoliopsida > Myrtales > Myrtaceae > Eucalyptus > Eucalyptus sideroxylon x Eucalyptus melliodora. The sequence continues at coordinate 68,078,639 of CM027831.1, read as the reverse complement.
TACAAGACTTGGTATATGTCGTCAATTTTTGGTCAAAATTGATCGGAATGATTATATTGGTAAATTGTCAAAAGATTTATAGTTTAAGACTGAATTGGTGTTCATATAATATGTTTAGGATTTTTTTTGGTAATATTCCCCAATAAACTAAAAGCTTAATAAATGGATATACACTATATTCCTTTGATAAAAAAGTGCAATTAAAATATAGAGGAAATGATGATTAGAAAATCGCATCATTTGTTAATATTTCCCAACTTTTCTTTTTCAAATATCGGGCAAGTCTAGAGTTGAATATTAGGGAGTGAAATGAACAGAGCAGAAACCAAGACCCAAGGCAAGGGCAATGCGAGCAGAGGCAGATCGGGAGGGGAGAGAGGAGATGCGGGGTCTGTTCGACAAGCAAGCGTAGATGTACGTGGACGCTCGTCCGACATACTAGGCACACTAGTACTCCATGCTCGCTTCTCGCATTCCTCGTCACTCCCTCGCTCGGGACGTCGGCGCCGGCAATGGCCAAGCCGCCCTCTGTGTGAGTCCTCTCTCTCTCTCTCTCTCTCTTTTCTATGTGCAAGATTAGTAGCAAGTTTACTGTTTTTCTTGATACGATGGAACCCAACATTGATCGGGAGCCGTGACGGTGTGAGCAAATTTTCTGGATTTTGCAAAAAGAAAAATGGGCTAGACCAGATATGATGGCAGATCATGCGAAATTCGACACTTATTATGATTTAATACATATCAAATACATGTCTCGCTGAAGAGGAATTTTGAGGAGAATCATTCATTCGAGCAATCACCATGTATGAATATTTTTCCTTTGTTTTTGCTTTCGGAAGTAATTGACTAGACATAGGGTGTAGAGAATGAGTGAAGATTAGCTCATCCTGGTTGAATTTTACTTGAATCCTCATATACTGCTTTTAAGTCTGCTCATTGATAAGAAGTTGATTTATTCGATTTGATTTTGCTTGGGGCTTGGATAGGCTATGTACTGCTTCCTAGTCACTAACTGAAGGTGGTCATCCTCTAGTACCACATAATTGATCTCAAATCCTTTGGGTTGTTTTAAACGTGAACTTTAAAACTGAAGTTCAACCCGTCCCAGTGTCTTCTAGGCTTTTTCTCCCTCTTTTGTCTTTTTAAAATGGGCTTCTCTTTCCTCTTTGATTTATTCAATCGAATTTCATTACTTCCAGATTATTCGTCACTTACAACTCCGTTCATATGCCCTGCACTTGCTTATAGCACTACGACCGGGTGATCGCCACTGGTGCAAGCGCAACCCAACTAAAATGTGCGGTGCAGCATCGGAGGGTCCATTATGTCCACACGCCAATACCTATCTCCAACGATGAAATCGACCTACCCAATTTCTACTCCCTCTTGACCCGTTTGCTCCAGAAGCCGGGAGGTGTGGTGGCAGTATGGTGCTATAATGGCATTGGAGTGAGCTCTACATTTGATCCAATCAGGAAACGCTTCCATGAAACTACGCTGCCCTTTTGGGACCCCAACACAAAGCACATATCTGATGGTTATGAGAAATTTCCCTTCCCGTTCGAGAGTGTGGGGTTGGGATGTGAAGGTTAGCCACTGCCACTGGATATACCAAAGGATCTCTCTTTCGAAGGGTTTCTGAGGGTGTTATGGTCATGGTCCGCAGTTGCTACGGCTAAGGAATGAGGTGTTGATCCGTTATCCGAAGGCGTAGTGAGAGAGCTTGAAAATGCACGGGGTGGTACTGATTTGGTCAAGTGCATTGTGTACAAGGCTTTTAATGCTTGCCGGCACAAGGTAAGCTGTAAATTTCCGTGTCCTCTTTTGACTCCCTTAGAATAGAATTGAACAAAAAGGGCAGTTCAAATGATCTTGTTAGTTGCCAATTTATACAAGCTCAGACATTGTGCTCAGCTGATTTGCAGATACCCTATCTCCTTTTCTCCAATAGAGGTGGCGAAATGACTATGACTATTAGTTGAAAGAGTGTTGAATGGCCACATCCTTTGGGTCTCAAAGTCCGAGGAGCGAAATTACCTCAGTTTTTTCGTCTGTTTAGGTTCTTACCAGGTTTTATTCTTTCCATTTTCAATAGATCAAATGTTAATTCGCTCATCTTTTCCATCCACAACCAGACAATGGTATGCAAGTGCTCTGTTTATTCGATGAATTTGTTTGGATCTTAGTTTATTCTGTTCCAATTCGGTGTATGCATTTCTAATTACGTCAACGAGAGTTCATTTGTGGAAACATGCTTCACGAATCTATATTTGAAATATTGTTCAAGACTCATTGGTTTACTACTCCACGACACTTCCGGTAAATTAATAAAAATTTACCATATTTAAATCATTAATAGAACCTTTATCACGGATGATTTTTCACTTAAACCGTGATCAAACTTCCCGGCTATGTTTTCATTGGCAATCATTTAAAACAGAGCAAATTTAGTTCGATCTAGCAAAAGATTATGACCTGGGATGATTACTGATCCAATATGAACAAGGCAAACACAGGTATGGCTTCTAGGACGGGAATCAACTAAACGAGTGGAAATGATCACTTTACGAGGTCTTCGGTTGTGGCGACTGCAAGCAGGGGCGAACAAAGAGTCCAGGGAGTAGCAGTGATTCAGTGAAATCAGGAACCTGCAACAGAAACAGCGGTTGTCCGTAGCCTGAGAATATCGGAAAAAGTGAATTGATCAGGGGAATCCAAGAGAGGTCTTTCGCACGTTAAAGAGGAAGATGTGGATTTATCCGAGAGGGAGCTTCCGAGGTGCTGCTCTATAGCCATGTCGCCGTTGATGAAGAGGAGCTTCAGAAGTGAGGATAGAACTGCCGGAAATACAAAAGAAACGAGAAATCAGTGCGATGATTGAATCGAAAATCGAAAATAGAAAATCCGAGAATCCGAGAAAAATCGGCTTCAGTGTCATTGCCATAATCCCGTAAGGCAGAGCTTGTAATGAAAATATTTTAGCTCAATGGAGCTCCATCTATGGCTGTTTTCTCCCTGTTTCAAGTCGGCATTTCGCCGTACGCGCAAATCGCACCCCCATCAGCACGCATACGTAACTGTGCGTGCTGAGCAGAGGAGTGAATCGGGGGGAGCCGCTGGGCGCTGGTTGAGCATGACGAGCACGAGCGCGTTCGCCGAAGGAGGCCAGGCGACGTTGTCGGCGGAGGCGGAGGCTGAGGGAAGGAGGAGGGAGGAGGAGCAGCGGCGCATGACGTCCATTTCTGCCAACGCGCCTTCCTCTCGCGGCGGAGCGTGAGGTCGCGGGATCGGTAATGTGCCCATTTTTTCTCCGCTGCCCGAAAGCGGAAGAAAGAAAGAAGTTATCAAGGCCGGGCTTGTCGAGTCTTGAAGCGGGCCGAACTTGTAAAGGTTTGGGCTTTTCCCAGTAAATATGTGCCTGCTTTTTTACTTTCCATGGGCTAAAGCTTTGGGCTGAATTGTTTGAACTTTTACAACAAGGCCAGTAAGACAAGACACGCTCAAAGTGAGCTTAAATTCTGATTCTTGGTATGGGTCGGGTTATATGCTATGAAGCACGGACACGCTGTCCGTGCTCGCGTATCGTGTCCGACACGTGTCGGAGCGTGTCGGACACCTTGACACGCTCGGACACGTTCGGACACGCGGTCAACGCGTGTCGGATTTTTCGACACGTGGTCAACCTTTCCCGACACGTTTCGACACGCGTGTCCGGGAGGGAGCAGACCACGAGCGACGGCGAGAGACGGCCGAGCTTAGACTGAAGCGAGGGCCGGCCCTGTGAGGGAGAAAGGACCAAAAATGAGAGGAAGAGGAGAGGAAGGCGGTCGTGCGGCGAGCGGCGAGCGGCGAGGAAGGGGTCGTGCGTGCGGCGAGGAGCGGCGAGCGGCGAGCGGCGAGGAAGGGGGTCGTGCGTGCGGCGAGGAGCGGCGACCAGCGAGGAAGGAGGTCGTGCGGCGAGCGGCAAGGAGGGAGGAGGAGAAGAGGAAGGGTCGCGAGCGGCGAGAAGAAGGAGTAAAGGAGCTAGGGTTTCTGAGAAACTCAAAAGTAATTAAAAAATGGGAGTCTATGGGTACCTATTTTGGGGGGAGGGAAAGTGACGGACAGATGGGGGGAAATGGACGATTGTGGGAGGGAAAGGAAAAAAAAGTAAATTTGGGTGGGGGATGGACGATGGTGGGGACTGGGGAGGGAAAGGAAAATGAATTTGGAAGTGGGGGGAAATGGATAAGGAAAAGAAGAGAGTGGGGGAATTTTTTTTTAATAAGAAAAATAAATAAATGAGATTAAAAAATAAAAGTAAATTTGGGGGGAGGGGGGATTTCGAAAAATAAATATAAATTTGGGATAATGAAATAAAAAAAAAAAGTGTAAGATTTAGTAATATTATTAGTATAAATTCATTGTAAACTCTTTATTTATTTATTTATTTATTTGTGAATTTGAATTAAATTAATTAAAAATAAATAAATTATTTAATATTTAACGTGTCGGAACGTGTCGAAATTCTCTACTTTTTTGAGAAATGACGTGTCGCGTGTCGTGTCGCGTGTCGTATCGCGTGTCCGTGTCGCCGTGTCCGTGCTTACATAGGTTATATGTATATATGCTATCAGTGCGAAGGACTTTGATCGTCTCCGAGAACCGATTTCTTTTTTTTTTTTAATATCATATCTGCAAACCAAATGTAAAGTGAAAATTACTCAGACCTATGTTGCATAAGATAAAATTATGTAAACCGCAAGTAATCATCAATATGGCTCAGGAGCACAGGCCAGTCATGGGATTTTAATTATGTCCAACTGTAGATATTGTTAGAGAACAATAATAAAGATTAAATGTTTGAGAATCGTATTATTTGTAATCCAAAAGTACAAAAGTGAATTTAGAGCAGATGCCGTCCACATTTCCAGATTCATGTGACAAGCACGAGAAGGTACAATTGTTTAAGAGAAAAAAAAAAAGGAAAAAGAAAGAAAAGGTACGACTGTTTTGAGAAAAAAGATAAAAAGAAAAATAAAGGTACATCTCTATCCGACGAAAGAAGGGGTACAGCTGCACCTGCATGTGCTATTGTGTCCATTTTTCTAACTAGTCCCCACCTTATTATTTTTAAAGGCATCAACTTTAATAACTATAAATTGAAAGTTGCACCTGCGAAGTTGCCCATGCACGTTTTTCTATTTATTGCAAATGGGGTCAAATGCAAATATTTAAAGTATAATTTTTTTTCCTAATAAGGATTTTACCAACGAATGTCCATTTTTACTGGTTTGACAAAACTCCTACACATAAATTTTTTGTTATTATCAAAATACTATTATATTATACATAATTAATAAAGTCACTTATTATTTGGTGTGGAATGATTAATAAGTTCCTAGAAAGCACTCGATAAAAAAAAAAATCTAATAATAATCCTTGATTGGTCACCATAGCACCTCACGTTCACAACTCGGAAGCAAATTTAGATGATCTTTTTTTATTTGTCCATAAGTTCTAAAGTGGATTCAGAAATAGGTGTTGTCTACATCGCCGGAGCCCTGTGAAAAGCACAAAGAAGAAGAAACTTCATGTGATATTGTAATGATAATGTCCTCCTATTTATTAATTTTAAATCCATAACTTTATTGACTCTGAATTTTTTACGTAGACACAGCCATGTGAAAGCACGACAAAAGAAGGAACTCCATCGGATCTTGTAATGATAATGTCCTTCACCTTATCATGGGTGCGTTTGGGAAACTTTTAGGGAAAGTCTTCGAGAAAATATAAAGACTTTTGAGTTAAAGGGGTTTTTGGAAATGCAAATTATATTTGGTAAATCGTATTTATAAAAGTCAATTGTCAAGTATATTTGAGCAAAATAGTGTTTGGACAAATTAAATGTGCAAAAGACTTTTGTCATTAAAGAAAAGGAAATAAAAAAGAGAATTGGCTGGTTACTACCGACGAGAGGTAGGCGGTCCGACGAGGGTCCGGTGTGGGGCAAGCGGTCCTGCGAGAGGCAGGTGGTCGGCGAGGGTTGCCGCAACCAAATCGAGCAGCCCTGGCGACCTCCACACAGAGGTCACGGTGCGGGGGGTCGTGCGACCTTCCGGCGAGGGTCGCCGCGACCCAGATCGTTGCCAGGGCCACTCGATCTGGTTGTGGCGACCTTAATCGCGACCAGATCGTTGCGACCAGATCGTGCGATCCCAATCGCTTGATTTGGGTCGCCGGAGGTTGCGTGGCCTAGATTTGGGCCGCAGCGACCTCCGGGGACCTAGATCTGTGCGCGATTTGGGTTGTCGGAGGTCGCATGGCCTAGATCTGGGTCGCAAAGACCTCCGATGACCTAGATCTGCTGGGGGTCGCAGCGTCGCAGGGTTGCAGCAATCGCGCGACCTTGCTGTGACCCACATGTGGGTGGTTGCCGAGGGTTGCAACGGTCGTGGCGCACGACTTGCAGGGGTTGCCGAGGTCACGCGACTGGCCGCCAACGGTTGCTGTGACACACCGGCCTCTTGCTGCCTCTGTCCAGCTCGTCGCTAGCCCCTCACAGCTCGGCGCAACTTCGTCAGCCAACCTCAACGAAGAAGAACGTGAATAGTTACAAGGACGAAACCAGAAAAACTAAATGTTAACGGGACATTTATGGAAAAAAAGTTTTTGTCTTAACTCTCCATCAGCCTTCCGAGAAGGCTGAATGCCCAAGGGAGCCCCTAACTTGCCTTGGGCTTTCAGCCTTGGGAAGGCTTGCATTTCCCAAAGGCAAGTAAAAAAATCTTCTCAAATACTCTCTCCTTAGCCCAAAGACCTTTAGCCCTCCAAAGATCCTTTGGGAAAGCAATTCCCAAGCACAGCCTAAGTCCATCAACTTTATTAACCGGAAATTGGATGCTGCACCTGCTGCAAAGTTGCACACGCGCGTCTTTTGTGGTAAATGGAGCCAAATTCAAATATGTGAAATGCAGTCTTTTTAAATTAGCATTATGTCATTTGTTGTCTTCATTTTATGTATAGTCCTTGGTTTGGTGGACAAACCTAAAAAAAGATAATGTTTAAACATATGATTATTTAGAGATTATAAACCCAATTTGCTATAAGACTGGACGAAGAGTGATTGATAGAATGCTTGATGATTATGTTGACTTTAAATCGGGAAGTTAGAAATAGTGATCGATTACTTGACGAATCTTAATTATCGTAAATTACTCTTTTGTTCATCTATAGTCATATACATTATTATTGTTTATTTAGATCTAGGCATGATTTCTTATGGATTGGTTCGACACAGTTGAATAACCGTTGGATCTTTTGTATTCAAAGTAAAAACTATAGGCGTGCAATCATAAAAAAAAAAAAAAATTCTTTAAAAGTACGAGATAAAGAACTTACCATTGGAACCACCCGTTAGGGTGGCTCTGTTGGTTCGTAACTCCCTCTCCCGAAAGAGAGGTTGAGCTTCACAGGGGAAGCTGGCAGAGGCATTTAGGTGACTTACTCGGTGCACGTGTGTGGTGGCTAGCACGTGTACCCTCAGGGTTTATTCTCCAGCTGTCGGCCGTGTGGGGGTTCCTTGGGTCACAAAAAAAAAAGAAAAAAAAGAACAAGAGGCATTTATGTGACTTACCCGGTGCACGTGTGTGGTGGCTAGCACGTGTACCCCAGGCTTTATTCTCCGACTGCCGGCCGTGCGGGGGTTCCCTGGGTTACCAAAAAAAAAAAAAAAGAACTTACCATTGGATATTTCTTTAAAACGTAAGGGTAAGTCTCAACTGTTTTTTTTTTTTTTTTTTTTGGTAGTTGATAAGTTCCAAATATTGGCAGAAATGGAATAGTGGAATTTTTACGTTCACCTGATTTACGTGAGATATCTCATAATTTGGGTCCCTTATAGGTCTACTGAAGTTTATGGCTCACATGAATCCGGTGCACCCAATAACTTTTAAATGTAATAGATTAACGTTAAGATGTCTTATGTTGCCGCATGTCTAGCTACCACAATTATATGTGTGTTTTCCCAAAGCTATTAGAACTCATTTTTAAAGATAGATATGTGCCAATATACATCCTTTAACAACGTTTGTGAGAAGCTTGTAAAATGATCAACAACCCATTTTATTATTTTCGAGATCCGTGACCATATGATATTGTGTATTAATTTTTGTACATTAGACTAAACCTAGCCATTTAGTCGGAAGAGTATCAAAAAGTTAATTTAGTTTTAAAATTTTAATTTAACTAATTTAGTATCAAATATATTTATATTAATCGAATTCATTCAATCAATTTTACTTGAAAATCGCTACTAACATGAACACTAAGCGTTTTTTGTGGAATATTTTCTTAACTTTCTAGTTTGGTTTTTTTTCCTTTTCTGTTCTTTTTAGTTTTTTTGGAGACAATGTCTGCTTTCCCATCAATTGTGCTGCACCATATAGCGAAGATGGTGCAGGTTTCTTCACCGCCTATCTTCTTTTTCTTAACATTCTCTCCTACAAGACCGTTTTGAACCTACGAATTCAATAAAATCCGCAAGACTGCTGTAAAAATAAAGATTAATAGAAGTGGACCCATAAGCATTTGGAGTTCTGACCTTCTGGTACTTCATCAGAGGAGCAATTAGGTCTGGTCCAGTCCTCTTCTTCGCGACGCTTGGCCACGGGCCTGTCGTACTCGTCCTCTTCTTCGACCAGGTCGTAGATTGGATCCTCGATCTTAATCATCGCGGCGGACTCGGCTCTCGGGCCGCCAGCGCAGAGGGTCTTGAGGCACCGGCAACCCCTCCAGACACGTCGTCGAGGTGGCTCCTAATTTCCTTCGCTGGCCGGCGACTCTTTGTTGCTTCTCTTCCAACTCTCTCTCTCTCTCTGGCCAGGCTTTCGCTAGCCACAACGAGTGCATCAGGCGAGGGCCGCCCTGCTCTCGTCAACCACAGCGAGGGCGTTGCGGCCCTCGCCGAGAACCGGCAAAGTACCCGCAAGGGTCGGCCAGCGGCCCTTGCCGGCCCTCGGCAACGAATAAAATAAATAAATAACATAAAAAAAAAAGATAAAATAAAAAACCAAAAAAATATATAAAAAATTCAGAAAATTATTAAAATCTTATTTAAAAACGTTACTACTCGGGAAAGGCCACGTAGGTTTCTTTCTTTCCTCTTACCGATAGACTTCTTTACCCCATAAATAAATAAATATTCATAGAATAAACGAGCCCCTTATTTTGTCTTTTAGTGCCCGTTTCTTCCCTTACTTTCTTTTCTACGGCCAATAACAAGTCCAACAAAGAAGAGCTTCTCCGTCCGAATTATTCTAATCCGTTTGAAGAAATCTTCCTCAATAAATTCAATTTAACAAATCGATATTCAAGTTTAAATTTTAATTCGAAACATTAATTTAACAATCACTTCAGTATAACTATTTTTCACCAAATTTCATAAATCCTACAATTTAAAAGGAATATTTATCTAGATAGACCGATTGTTGAAATTTCTTTTGCTCAGCTTTGTAAATTACAATTGGACACAATTGGTTGGCGACATTTCTAGCTCTGATACCAAATATTGGAATCAAAAGAAGAATAATCTGGAAATTTGGAACAAGAACACAAATAAAGACTAAAGGGTGATACTAAGCTGGTGAGGAATGTGGCTTATAAAGCCTTTATGTCGCAGGGAAAGTGAAAAAGTGTGACCTTCTTTATCTGACTGAGAAGGGCATGTTTGTAAATTGCTTCAAATATTAAGGCCATTTCACATTGTTTATTAATCTTAGCTACTGCTCTTATTATTTCATAAGTTGTTTGTTCATTTCTTAAGAGCGTTGGAATAAAGCCAACGCTCTAACAGTGAGCTAAATATTTAATATTTGTCCCTTCTTTTCAATCGTACTCAAAAGATCATGATCTCCCCAGTGAGTTGTAAACATATGCTTAAACAATGCTTAGTTGAGCATTTTTGCCAACAACGCAGCAAATCCAATCTTTACAATATGAAGGAGATTCTTCTAGTAATCTAGGGTTCTATATATTATCTCAAGGTGATTTATTTAGGATTTTATTTTTATTTTTATGTATCATATAGATATATTGTGAATTTACAATGTTGCGAGAGAACAACCATCCGACGAAAAAAAAAAAAAGTACAGTTGCATGTGTTATTGTGTCCATTTTTCGAACTGATCCCCACCTTATTATTTTTTAAGGCGATAACTTTAATGACATTAAATTGGAAGTTGCACCTGCTCCGAAGTTGCCCATGCGCGTTATTTGTTTTTATTGCAAATGGGGTCAAATGTAAATATTTAAAGTATAATTTTTTCTAATTACCGACGAATGCCCATCGTTACTGCTTAAATAAAAAATCCACACATAAAATTTGTCATTTTCAAAATACTATTTTTATATTATATATAATCAATAAAGTCACGTCTTTTCTTTTAGGTGTGGAATGATTAATAAGTGCTTAGAAAGCACTCGATAACGGAAATTTTTAATAATAATCCTTTATTGGTCGTCATAGCGCCTCCTGTTCATGACTCGGAAGCAAATGTTATGAGGATCTTTTTTTTATACATCACCAAAGTCATTTGAAAAGCACGAAAATGAAGGAACTGCATGGGATCTTGTCATGTCATGATGATGTCGTCCACTTTATTATTTTTAAATCCATAACTTTATTGACTTCTGAATTGTTTTTTTTTTTTTTTTTTTGTAAAAATTGACTTCTGAATTGTTTACGGAGAGAGAGCCATGTGAAAAGCACGAAAAAGAAAGAACTCCATGTGATCTTGCACTGATTATGTCGTCCACCTTATTATTTTTATTTCCATCAACTTTATTGACTGTAAGGTGGACGCTGCACCTGCTGCGGAATTGCCCACGCCCGTCTTTTCTGGCAAAAGGATTCAAATTCAAATATATGTTGTATTTTTTAAATAAGCAGTATGTTTAACTAGTGTTCCGAGGGTACTGATTAAATTAAATATTTACACAAGAAAATTTTGTCATTTTGAAAGCACTGCCTTTCTACTAATGATCTTTGGCGAGGCCATAACATTTCCCGTTCATCATTTGGAAGCAAATTTTTCACAAATTTTTTATAATAAGGCCACTTCTCTCTAGGTTAGAAATTATGTATCACCAATTGTCGTTAATGTCTGAACCGATCTCATGGATTCCAAGTTAGATCCGAATACACTGAAACTCTTAGAATATTTTGGTCAGCTAAGTCAATTTTAATTTTTCTGAATCGATTGGCAGTGTTATCATATCTCAAGTCTTTGCAAACTTAATAGTATTTCAACGGTCTTCTGATAAGTCTTAAGAAGTCTTCGTTGTGACTTCTATATTAAAGTCGCCGGCTTGTATCGAGATCAGCCAAACATCTTCGGCCTTTTGCGAAATTGCCCACAGCCGGTACGATGTGCTACCACTGCTACGTGAAAAAGCTTTTCAAGAGTGCCTACTAGAAAGAGAGAGAGAGAGAGAGAGAGAGAGAGAAGGCGGCTTTGTTAGGTGCGAAGTGAGCTCGTATGGCGATATCAGAGACGGGAACAAGAACCAGCAATTCATTAGGAGGTAAATACCACGTGTTTTTGAATTTTAGAGGACCTGACACTCGTCGTGGATTTGCCGACATCCTTTACCACGACTTGTTGAAAGCCGGACTTCATGTTTTCATCGATGATGAATCGATTCGGCGGGGTACAAGATTTGGTGGCAAACTTCTGCGAGCAATCAATGACTCTAGGCTCTACATACCCATCTTCTCCCAAAACTACGCTAAGAATCACTGGTGCCTCCGTGAGCTTGTGAACATCATGAAGAACACCTCTGAATCTAAAGATGGGAATAAAAAGGTTATATTACCCATCTTTTATTACGTGACACCAGATGAAGTCAACTTGAAAAAGGGCCGGTATAAAGAGGACATATCGGCGTTGAAGAAAGAGAGGAAGCTCAGCACAGAGGAAGTAGAGGAGTGGGAGGGTGCTCTCTCCAAAGTTGATGCCATCATGGGGTACGAGCAGGAGAAATATAAAGGGTAACCATCTAGCTATGAATTTGAAATTTATTTTTCACAATCGGACCATATATCTAATAAAAATTCGTTAATTATATTCCAACTCCAATTTCCTGAACTTCTTTTTGACTGGGAAAACAACTTTTCATATGCAATTGCATACAGGTCCATATCAAGTTCACTGGCATAAATTTGGAATCTCATCACATGCATGGATCAAAAGTTGTTATGAAAAAATTAGGCAAAGCCAACTTTTTTATACGATGGAAATTAGATCTAAAATGAAATTATGATAATCCTATTAGGTCAGAAAAATATTTGGATATGTCATCATCAAAAAAAGAGGAGAGAAACAACACAAATAGTTCATGAACTTTGATTCAATACATAATGTGGTCACCTAAACTTTGAATTTGCTTAATATATCTTAGAATTTTGGCTTAATATGAAATGTTATTCTTGAACTTTTAACTTATTTGATGTGGCCTATAGAGTTTTGGTACACGTTTAATTTAGTCATTCAATTATCTAAAAATGTTCAATGTTGTTTTTCTATTAATTCAAGTTCAGGACTACATTAAGCATTTTCATGTAATTTAGAAACCAGATTGAATATATGCCAAAAGTTCATAGACTCCATTAAATATATTAAAAGTTCAAGGCATGATAAATTAAAGTTCATGGATTGCATCGAATAAATTAAAAAAAATTAAAAGTTTAAGGCCATATTGCACATTGAATCAAAGTTCAGAGACCATTTGTGTTGTTTTTCCTAAGTTCTTTTCCACATCAAAAAGAAAAAAGAAAATAACATTGCAGTAACACATCCCACGTTTATATTTTGATTATTCTACTTGATTTAACAATCAACCATTTCTCTTCCTCTTTTCCTTCAACTTAAACTTGTAATGGATGTTCAAGTTTGTGATTCATCATGTTCCTGAAGTCTAGTTGCCTCCTGACCCAAAAGAAAAAGAAAAAAGATCTAGTTGCCTCATAATAGGAAAGAGAAATATCCATATATATTGACATGTGATACCCCATTTAAGTGAGAGCTGCGGAGCCAAGAAAGAGAAGGCAAGAGCTGTCGCCCCACAGCTCCTTGTAATTTCATCATAACAAGTCCAACACGTCAATTTTTTTTTTTAAACAATTTCTTATAGCCGAGCCTGCCTCCCCATTAAAAAGAAAAAGAAAAAGAAAAAGAAAAAGAGAAATAAACATAAGACTTTAGCCCAGATCTGTCATCCCTCAAATTTCGTAGGAGGTTGCTCAAAAGAGCAAACGGAATCAGATACCCTGATAGTCGTTCTTTTTTCCTTTTAAATATTTTTGTTACCTCTGCCAAATATTTTTTCAATAACCCTGACTAGCAAGATGTCTGTGTCTTGCACGGTTTCAAGATGCTATTCAATTTTCCTCGATCACGGAATTTTCCCTTTTCTTGGTAATTCTTCAATGTCTATTGTCTCTTGAATAAAAATATTCCCATATCCATCTCTTTTCTAAAAGTTTTGTTGCAAAAGTTGGTTGTTAGAATAGTTTGCATTTTCGAAAAAGAAAAAAAAAAAAACAGAAGAAGAAGAGGAGGAGGAAGAGTTTGCATTTACTAATGCTTCAAGTTGAATGTTTTTCACAACTTTGTTAATTTCAGTTTGGTTGTATCGTGATATCAGTTTATATTTCTGACTGACTTTCTCACATTTGTCATGTTACATAGACATGCGTGTTTAGAGAAATATTGATGGTCCCATCCTTTGACATCTTTATGATAAATAATTAATATCAAATTAAAAGAAGCATGATCAATTGTTTAAGTTATAATAGAATTCCAATAAGATATATCTTGAATTATATGACTTGGACTATACTTTTAACTTGTTGCTGCTACAAAAATGAGCTTTAGATAGCATTAAAAATATTAAAAGAATTATCATAATGCTAATAAACATAAAAATGTTTTCAGTGTATTGATAAATTCTATTGCGTACACTGAACGTTGATGGGTATTGCCTTGATCATTTTACAAAGTTCAACGAACTTGCCTTGTTTTTCTTTAATGAGTCCTAAAATATTCATTTATCTAATATACACGAAATCTTATTTATCAGCACCAACACGTAGCTAGGTCATTTGTTTTTAGGGACTCTTGTGCTAGGTTGATTAGGATATCAATCAAATATGCAAAAAGAAAAGAGAAAGTTGGTCGAAGTGGACATCTCTCTCTCTCTTTCTCTCTCTCTCTCTCCTTCAAGTTCACGCTCATCCATGTTATTGGCAAAGTAGCGTGATTCTTCTGTTTGATTAGCTGGGTTTGTCCTCATATATACTCATTTTGCATGAAGTATTATTTAAAGGGAAAGTCAACTTGTTTCATATTCTCCGTATTCTTTATTAAAACGATATAACTATGCATATGGTCCCAGAACTTGATCATTTTTTTTCCAATCAATTTTTCTTAACTTCTAGTTTGTCTCATCAAGTGATTAAATTTGTATCACTTTTCTAATCAAGTTCCTTCAGCTTCAAATCTTATGAATCAAAGCAGACATATCTTATTGCCGAATGTTCACATTTATGTCTATTCTATTTTCATCACCTACGTGCTCTTTGTAAAAAGGTATTAAATTTTGTAATTTTATGACGTTTATGTAATAAAATATCGCTAACAAGATTATGTTTTATTGTCAGAATTTCTTCAAGAATTATTGAAATCAATATAATACTTTAAAAACTTATCTTAGTCCTCAATTCAAAGTTTACTGTCACCAATTATAAAGCGATAGGAATTGTCTTCATCAACTATACAGTAATAGCAATTATCTTCGATTGTTAATTTAATCATGTATGAGTAACTTTAAAATTAAAAGTAACTCACCCTTAATTTGTTTTACGTGTTGAGCTGTAATTTCTTGTATAAATATTAAAAAAAATTGTCTTATTAGAGTTGTATATAATTATGCATTTTATCATAACATTCATCACTAATTATGCATTAGTCATATTTATCTATAAAATTTATGAAATAAGGGAAATTATGTAATAATGGTATATTTATTTATTTATTTAGTTCTTAATATCCATTATTTGTAAAACAATGCGTAATTTACCAAATTATCATCTAAAATCCGTTATTAATCAAATATAGGCTAATAATCGTAGACCCATAATATGCGTATCCTGGAATATAACTTTTCAAGCGTTTTGTTTTGTTTTGTTTTTTTTTTTTTTTTTTTTTTTTTTTTTGCTAACTTATATGCAGGAATTTGTTCCATCAACTTAAAAATTTGGCTTATGAAACTTAGACGCGAGATTTTGTTCTCATCAATTTGAAAAATCATTATGATTTTGTGCAGATAATTCTAAATGCAGAATATGCTCAATCCTTAAATACCATTTAAATTTTCTTTTTATAACTTAGATGTGGGAATCTGTTCCATTAAAAAAACTCGGTCTATAAATATTTCAAAATAGAATATACACACGATTATAGGTAAACTATCCAAATATACACAAGAATTAGAGATGGAGAATTGTAGATTTGCTAAAGTGAACACGAAATGTAACTTATTAGGTAAAACTAACACATGAGCATTCCACGTCACACAATCTCGCGTGAACTTTACTCATTATATGTATATACAATATATGATAATTTTATGCATCATACAAATGAGAAATCAAGGCATTCGATGGAAATTAAGTTTTTTTTTTTTTTAGTGTAATGATGTAATGATAAACTTTTAGTATCTTTGAACAAGATGAACCGAAAAAAAAATAACTTACAAAACTTAATGCTGTTCAGTATTTTTATTTCGGTAAAAAATGAACACGCCTTTTCTTACACTATTCTTATATTAATTCGGTATCTTACGTGGTGCTCTTTCTTACATGCAATAAAAAAGAGTCGACATTGGATTCCTGGCTCCATCACCTAACTGATTAGGATCTTCCTTTTGATTAATTTATGAAATTGATTTATCAGTTATTTGAATAAGAACCACTTATCTACATACTCTTTTTTGTTCTTTTTCAGTC
Source organism: Eucalyptus sideroxylon x Eucalyptus melliodora (assembly GCA_016097485.1). Classification (NCBI taxonomy): domain Eukaryota; kingdom Viridiplantae; phylum Streptophyta; class Magnoliopsida; order Myrtales; family Myrtaceae; genus Eucalyptus; species Eucalyptus sideroxylon x Eucalyptus melliodora. The sequence goes on along the minus strand of CM027831.1, from coordinate 68,062,594 downwards.
TTTTTGCACAAGTATTGTCTATCTTATAACATTACTAGAATATAATCTGATTATGTGATGGAGAGCTGCCAAGCTAACGGCACCATTACTCGTAAATAATGGTGCCTTTTTTACTACAAAGTGCCATTGAAATACAATTGGCAACTGGAACCTACACAATAAATAGAAATGAAGCAAATTTGGAAAACAAATCTCAGACAAAAAATTCTAAAATATTGGATAGTATTTCTTTTTTCCAAAAAGGAAATGAAACAAATAAGAAGGAAATCTAATTGCTGCAAGTGAACTTAAAAATAAAAATAAAAAAAAACTTTAAGTGACTACTCAAATAAAACGCTCGATTCTTTTGCAGTGTACCCGCGATAGCACTTTAACCTATTATAGATATTACAAAAGTCAAATTAGTAACCACACTTGTGTTTTTACCCAATTTGATGAGATTTCAAAGAATTACCCAACAAGTGAAACTTGTACATTGCAATGAGTCTCTTTATGGCATTTGTTGAACTAAATCACGATATATATTTATTTAGTTTAGTTATTTTAAATTGAAAGTTGGCAAGCATGGTGAAAAAGAGGTGTTGTACATAAAAAAGAAAAAAAGTGAGGTGAAAATTTTAATCAAACAAATTCAATATAGTTTTAAATGCTTTGCCTTGTTTGCTAGTCACAAGATGATCATGATTTTGATTTTCAAGTTAACTTGCATTGGTATTGACTTGAGTTGAACTTATCGATGATTAATTTGTGTACATATAGACTTAAGTAATATAAAAAATGATAGTAGAAATGTCTAAAGTAAATACTTTTGTTATTATAACTCGGGTAAGACATTACACTTTAGCAAAATTGAGGAGTGAGTTGAAACTCTAATAAATCTTTTTTTTCTTGATTAAGCTCGTCATCTTTTTAATTTTGTCTTATTTGAAGTGTTTAGAATTAGACAAATCGAAGCGATTTTCTTGTTAATTGTCCATGTGTAGATGACTTATATTATACTGAATTGAGTAGGTTGTATGTTTTCTGCTATGGGAAAATTGTGTTAGAGATCATTTTAGTTGTAACAATGGAAAAATAAAAAAATTGAACTGCGACATACGGTAAAGCAAAGAAAGAATAATAAGAATAAACAAAACGAGAACCACGGATGGCAGAGAATGAACAAGCGAAGAGAATAATAAGCAAAGATTCTCTCTCCGGTCTTCTCTTTGCTTATCTTGGTATTAGGCTTGCCTTATGGATGGCAGACAGAGAATGAATAAGCAAAGAGAAACCGGTAAAGCCAGTTGTCCGATTTCTCTTGCAATATGTGCGGTGGAGAACGCACCGTCAGGTGCCTCCTAATGACAGCTCTGTTAGCTTCTCATTCTCCTTATGTGATTCCTTCATAAGATCAAAGTTTCTTACATGGGAACAATTGGTGGATTAACTGGCTAGTCCCACCTTGGTTGAATGCTGCTATGTATCCCAAACTTGATCATTGTCTGAAGCCCTTCCAACATTCTAACACTATTTAAGATAATCAGATTGAACTTAGTTGACGTTTACATAATGAGTTTTTTCCCGCCAAAATTTTTTGACCTCACGTTCGCACCCGGTTACTTAATAGATGATTGGTCAACATGCAAGGAATTGAAATTGTTACGTTTTCTCAATTGAATCTGTTAAACTTTCTGGCAGCGATGGGCATCTAAGCAAGTTTGTTGTCGAAGAGGTTGTAAAAAGGCTCGGGATAAAGCACAGAAAAGTGACCAAAGATTTAGTCAGAATAGAGGATCAAATAGCAGCCATAAACAATTTATTACACATCGACTTTGGCGATGACTCCGGTAGTAAGTACAACTCCGATAGTGGGTTCGATGTGTTCCTAAGTTTCAGTTGGCAAGATACTCGTCATGGATTCATCAACGCCCTCTATAATGGCTTGGATGAAGCTAGGATTTGCATCCCCTGATGGTGAAGCTGGGATTTACATCTTCCGTGATGAAGATGCATTGCTACTGGGCGAAAGTATAGATGGCATACTTCTACGAGCGATTGATTACTCTAGGCTCTACATACCCATTTTCTCCCCAAAATATGCTTTGAGTAGTCGGTGTCTCTGTGAGCTTGCAAGGATGGTGGAGAACATCTCGAAATCTGGAGAAGATGAGAATAAGAAGGTGATATTGCCCATCTTTTATAATGTGAGACCTGTTGATGTGAGGCTGGGAACCGACTTGTACGGTAATGACCTGGAGATTCACAGAGGGAAGTTCAGCTCTGCGGATATAGAGATTTGAAAGCAGGCTTTGAGAAGAGTTGGTGACATCCGCGGGTTTGACTTGCAGGATTATACCGGGTAACCATCTAACTGTGATGTGAAAATTATCTTTTACAATTGAAAGTTAGATCTAATGTAAATTCATGAATTATATTCCAACTCCAATTTCCCTAAATTGAAATAAAAAGTCCCAATTCTTGTCATTTTATCTTTTATATCATGAAATATCCAAATTTTTTATGACCTAACAGAATAATTTATGATTTCGTTATTGACCTAATTTTCATTGTATAATAATTTAACTTTGCTTCGTCTTTTTTACACTAACTCGATCCATGTATATTGAGATTCCTGGTGTATGCCAGAGAACTTGATTATAGAATTGAATGCAGTTGCATTTGTTAAATTCTTTTCCTCGTCAAAAGAAAAAAGTAAATCTAATATTGCTGTAACTCATCGCACATTTATATTTTAATTCTTCTACTTGATTTAAAGATCAAACATTTCTCTTTCTCTATTCCTTCAACTTAAACTTGCAATTGATGTTCAAATTTTTAATTCATCATGTTCTTGAAGTTTTGGGGGGTGATGTTGAATTTTATCAAGTCTTTAATCCCTCTAGGTCCAGTCCCGTTTGTTTCATGCCCTTTTTCATTGGATAAATTCTAGTTGCCTGCTGAAAAACTACAGTTGCCTCGTAATAATAGAAACAAATGTCCATACATATAGACATGTGAAAACCCATATAACTGCTGGGTAGAATGATCACGAAAAGTAAACTACTGAGTAAAACTCCCACGTGAGCGTGCTTTCCCCACGGTTCAACCTCATGCGAGCTTTTATACATATAAAGACACTTGATGGAGATTAATTTTTCTTGTTTTGAGTGAAATAATAATATAGCGATAAATTTTTAGTGTCTTTGAGCACGATGAACATTCTAATGAATGAACTCACAAAACTCAATGCTGTTTAGTATTTTTATTTCGGTGAAAGACAAAAACACTTTTTCTTACACTATTTCTATATTAGTCTCTTACGTGGTGTTCTTTCTTACATGCAATATAATAACGTATCGACATTAGATTGCTGGATCTACCTTTTGATTTGGTTTTGAAATTGACATAAAAGAGATACGACAAACACTCGTTAGATATTTGAATAAGAACCATATTTATATGCTCCTTTTCTGTTCTTTTTTATTCTTTTGGGCAAGCATTTCGATTTCATAACATAACAATAACATATTATGATTATGTTATTCTTTCATAAGATCAAAGTTTCTTACATGGGAACAATTCACTATGCGGGGGCGGATTAACATTTTAGTCCGGCCTTGGTTGAATACTACAATATATCCCAGATTTGATCGTCATTTGAAATCCTTCCAACATGCTAACAATATTTAAAATAATCAGATTAAAATTAGTAGACGGGTACATATTAAGTTTTTTCCTCCAAAAGTTTTTCAACCTTGTGCTCCCACTCGGTTACTTAGTAGATGGTTTGTCAACATGCACTGAAATGAATTTGTTGCCTTTTCTCAATCGAAGTTCAACTTTGTGACAGCGATGGGCACCTAGTCAAGTCAGTTGTTGAAGAGGTTGTGAATAGGCTCCTGAGAAGACAAAGAAAAGTGACCAAAGATGTGCAGCTTATTGGAATTCACAGGATGACCGGCATTGGTAAATCAATACTTGCCAAGATTATCTCCAATGAACAACATCCTAAGTTTAAGAAATACTGCAGCTTTCTCGATGATGTAAGCAAAACGGCAAAAACCAAGGGCTTAGTTGAGCTGCAAAAACAATTATTGTCCGATATGTCTAGTTCTAGAGTGGCTCGGAATATTGAAAAGATTGATCATGGGACCAATATAATTGGAGAAACAATTTGCAACAAGAAGGCATTGATTGTTTTGGACGATGTCGATAACGTCAACCAAATCCAAGAGCTAATTGGAATGAATTCTTTGTGTCCCGGCACTAGGATACTTGTTACCACCAGGGACAAAAGGGTTCTAGATATTAGAGGATTTAAGTATGAAATCGTGCTTTATGATATGAAGGGTTTGAGTGACAAGGATGCACTTCAACTTTTTAGTAAGCATGCCTTTGATGAAGACTCTCCTTGAGCCGATTACGACACTCTTTCAAAAGACATCGTCTCTACTGCTGGTGGACTACCTTTAGCTATTGAAGCAATAGGTTCATTGCTTTTTCAGAAAGAGAGAAAAATTTGGAAAGAGATGCTCGAGAAGCTGAGGAAAACACCTCATGGGGATGTCATGTAAAAGCTATGGATAACCTATGATGCCTTAGAAATGGATCAGCAACAGATATTTCTTGATGTTGCATGCTTTTTCATCGGTTGGAATAAGTTTGATCCAATCTACATGTGGAAGGATTGTGGGTTTAGCCTAGAGTATGCTATTGATGTCCTTATTAATAGGTGCATGATAAAGGTTACGGATGACAATAGGTTTTGGATGCATAATCAATTTAGAGATTTTAGAATAGCAATTGCTACTCAAAATCAATAGAGGTAAAGTATGACCAAACCAAATTTGAATAGGGAATTACTTACCGTGTTCTTAATTGAGGATTCACGTTTATGAATTGGGAGCTACTCTTCTGTTTCACTTTTTCTTCTCTCGACGAAATAAAATTGAGGGGTACTGAGAATTCTTGTTCTTGCTCCTCGATGTTATTGGCAGATCAAGCGAAGTGTTCAAGCCCTCTGTTTGCAATCGGACTTGTCGGCTCAACCTCCTTTAACTGTCACTTTGGAGCAAACTGAACGGTTCCCACATCTGCGGTTTCTTTGGTTTTCTGATGTAACTTGCCAAGGCGACTTTACGGGCTGTTTGTCCAAGTTGAAATGGATTAGTGTTTGTTACCCTGGAATATATCCTTTTCTACAACACCAACACCATCCACGTGGTGAGGCAACCAATTCACATCTCGAAAACGTTGTTGTGATGAATCTTTTTGGCATTGGGTTCACAGATGATGAGGTCGGCAGCCTAATCAAGGTATGTCAGTTTCCCTCATAGCCTAATTTTCTCATTTAATGAAGGACAAAATTTAATGGATTTATAGTCTAATTTTCTCATTTAGCAAGAAAATCAAATGACATATGATGCAGTTTGGGAGCCTAAATCTGTATTTATCCTTATACAGACATCTAAGTGTCTATCCTGATGTTTCATTGGCTTTTGTAGGAGACAAGGAAATTGAAGGTTCTCACTCTTCAAGAGAGTGACTTGCAAACCCTTGAACCACTTTCATCAAACTCTACAGTTTTAGAGCTCACAAGCACTCGAGTGAAACAACTACCACTTGATGGGCTTGCTCGGTTGGAAAGTTGACTGTCGAAGGGTGTAAACTCCTCGAGAGATTAACTATTATAGGGTGTGAAAGCCTGCAGGTTGTCGTGGGCATTGGCGAATTAGAGCATTTGCAATGGTTGAAAGTTAAAGGGTGCAAATCAATGGAAAGGATTATTGATGCATCGAACTCTAAAATACCAAATAAGTGCGAGATATCAATAACGGATTGTGGGAAGTTACTCGACACTGATCAAGATGGTTCAAGCATCACTTGGGAGTCTTATAGAGAGAAAATCCTAAAATGACCAATATGAGGGCGCCTTTGAAATAGAAGCAGGGGATCGTCTATTGAAAATGGCGTGCCTTGTTTCTTTTCATGGATCATCACTGTTTCTTGTGCTTTATTTGCTTTCTATCTCTGCTTTATTCTAGTGAGGCGAGACAATAAACTGATTCTGAATTGTTCTACCATGGATATTCTCCTTACAATTTCCCATCTTGGTGGGAATGTCCATATCCCATGTGTGTGTGTCAATTGGACCACAAACACCAATGGGCTTATTAAAGTAAACGTACATTAATCAAATTAAACCCAACTCACAAGAACTCGGCCCATATTTATTTAGCCTAGTCAAGCCCACTTACACTAAGACCATAATAAGCCTTCTTAAGCTGAAACTACCGCAAGCCTAACCATTATCTCTTATAACTAATATTGAGCCCAATTTTTTTCTTCTTCTTCTTCTTTTTTATCAGCATTTCATTTTTTTTTTTTCGCTTTCTCTTTGAGCCCTTTCACGAATCAGAGCTCTTTTAGTTCTATGCAGCTCTTTTTGCAATTTGAGAACAAACTCCCAACTAATAAAACCATTGGGTTTGCTATAGTGACCATCCTTGTCTTATGAGAAGGGAGAGGTGGGGGGGGGGTTCAATTTCTCATCTTCTCGAGGCATTGGAGTGGGGTCAAATAGTTTCGGATGTGGGGGGGGGGGGTTTGGGGTTCAATTTCTCATCTTCTCGAGGCGTTGGAATGGGGTCAAATAGTTTCGGATGTAGGTTTCAACTTTCATGTTTTGCTAAGAGACAAGACGAAACATTTGAGAATGAGTTGAGAGTTAGAGTAGGACTAAAAAAAAAAATCCTAACTAATACATGAGACTTCCAGAACTTCAAAAATAATAGCCATATAGAGGTGAGCACACTAGATAGCCCAAACCGAGAATCGCCCAGACTGGACCAGACAGACCGGTTGGGTCCAGTTCCTAGAGGGATCGGTTTGGTTCCTAGTTTCATAAAAATGGAACCAGTGATTGTCGATCCGGTTCTCGATTTCAAGGGGAAACGAAATCAAACCAGAATTAGAACCGCACCGGACCGATTGGACTAACCCTTTTTTTTTAAAATATATTTTTTAATTTCTTAAAAATAGCAATAAAACTTAAAAACAGTAACAATTCTTGTATTTTTCTTAATTTTTGTTGCTAAGTAATCGGTTTCATGGGACCAAGCTAGTTGGTTCAATCTGATTCTCGATCCTAGGTTGGTTTGGTTGGTCCGATTCGTTCCTAGTACTAGGTCGGTCCGGTTCAGTTCCCGATCTCAAAAATTGAAACTGGTTCTCCTGATTCGATTTCCAGTTTCTAGGTGGAATTGAACCAGACCAGGAATTGATCACTCCTACAACCATGGATCAACATATCAAAATCATAAGTTGTAAACCAATCTATGTTCCACCATCAACTACCTCCGTCAACAAATGCCAAATTTTCACAATCAGCCATTACGCTCAGCCATTATCACCAGCCATCCAGTGACAAAAATTTTCATATCGGCAGACATTCTCTGAATATCAAAAACTACCAAAGGTAATAGGAGCAATTTCAAGACAATAGTGGATATTTGGTAATATGCATACCGGTGGCTTTCGCTCATTTTCCTCGCCATTGTTCATCATGAGACGATCATCCGGTACGGAGAACACACTAAACAACAACAAAAAAACGGAGGTTCAGATTCAGTAACAATGAAACAGTGAGTGGTATCAGATCTATATACTTAGTAAATCAACTTCTAAGAAACGATTCGTATCAACACGTTGTCAGATCTGACATTGTCATGATTTATTTCTCGGTCAAGCCTTTGAGGCGTTTTGTCAAACGATACACGCGCAACAGAACGATTGACTCAAGCTATGGAACTGAACCAGAGCCATGTTTTCATCTGACATCCTAAAATCAGTGCTAAAATCTCAGAGCCATCATGAACGTGGTTCGTTTACACATTCACCGCAACAGAGCAGGAAAGAGGGGAATGAGTTTACCTGGTTTAATGGAGGTATGGATACTGCAACACGAGCTCGAGACGAACAATAAGAGTCTTGCGAGATCATTCATGAACGAACCAGCGGAGAAGTTCGAACGGAAACTGGATTCGTCGTATCTTAGGGAAGCTGGATTTTCTGACTCTGCCGATGACCATACCAAAGGATAAAGGTTTTAGATGCGTCGGCTATTATGAAGTTCAACGCCCGCGCAGAAGTATTGAGCGAGTGCGAAGCACTCTGGACACGCCGATCAGAAATGCAGGAGAGAACAGAGGCGTGGCCAGCGAAGCTTGGAGACGGCGGAGGACGTCGATTGACGGCGGCTACGGCGATTGAATCGACGAAGAAAACATGCGAACGAGAGCACTCGATGAGAAAGATCTTTCAATGAACCCTGTAACTCTAAAAACTAATGCTCTGTTTTCCCCCATCCTGTTATGGCCGATCTCGCGGTGTTCAGTTATGGGATGTGACGATGAAAACTGGCAGTCAGAGATGGTGATCAGTGGATTCTGCCAGAATTTGGGGCTGTCAATGGGTCGGGTCGGGTCGGGTCGGAACACATTGCCTTAATATTAGGGTCGGGTCGGGTAACGTCAAAACCCAACCCGACCCAACCTATTGACAGCCCTAGATTCTAGCGTTGATTGGCCGTGAAGAAACTTTTTGGAACTCGGCGGATCCAGAAAGAGCTAAGGTATCATGGCGATGGGCTCTGATAGTTGTATTTGCGTGGGCTATAGTGCAGTAGAGATTTTGAGCAAATTAGAAATCTTCAATAATGGGTTTTGGGGCTTGAGCGTTGCGAAATGAATTGAGTTCAATGATGGGTAAGGCGAAATGGACCAAGTCCAAAAGGTTATGTCATGTTCTTTTTGCATGGACCCTTCTTTTTGTTATTTCTCTCCTTAAAAAAATAAATAAAAGAATTTTTGAATTGTCGACTAAAATTCAGATGTCAAAATAAGCTAGGCTTGACCTACATGTTGTAACTTTATTTCATTGGTTGTTATTTATGTCAGTGACTGTAATTTGTTTTGACTTACAATTGGTAATTTATATTTTTGATTTGTTATTTGTCTTTAGAGTTCATGACCCGAAAATGTTAATACTTAGTAATTAACCTAGAGTATAGTAAGATACCATAAATTGGCGTTTGTGATGATGCTTATACTCAATAATTTTCCTTAATAATGATAACTTTCCTATAAGCCCTCGCAAATGACATATTAATGATCACCCTTCAAAATATAGTAATTTTACCTAAAAATCTTGCGAGTTTGAATTTTCTAACGTTTATAACTTTTCATGAAATATAGTAAACAACATGAACTTCTTGTAATTTTTATTTTCTCTATTCCGAGTAAATTATGACAATGATCTTCATTTACAGTTTCTAAATTTAAGGACTTTTTATATGTCATAATTTTCCTTCATCAACAATTAACGCCGACAATCTTATAGTCAGTAATTTTGATTAACTATTCATATTTTTTTTTTCTAAAATAATTTGGCGATCGAAATTTATTCACTCTCTGAAGCCAAAGGCTTAGATTGAGTTTGACCTATTATGAGTGATATCTCACGTCCTTTGTCAATTAGTGGAGATCATCGATGGTCGAAACTTATTCACTCTTAATACAACGGCTTGGACGAAGTTTAATGAGTTATATGTGATATCTCGAGACCCTATATCAATCAGGAGAGGTCTTATTGAGTAATTTATAAGCTAACACTCATTCTCGATACTTTGTGTAGTTACTCTGAATATTTTTTTATACTTGGCTTACAAGTATCTTGTGACATCCCGATTTTCCAATTCTATTTTCAATAAATTGAGATGGGCATTTCATTAGCACGCATATAGTTCTTTTCCTTAAGTCGGCCACTCATGTGAAAACTAGTCTATTGGGTGAAGCTGTTAAGAGTTTGTAATGCATCAGACTCGAGAATTTGACCAGGAAGCGACCTTTCGACCGAGCTAATCTGCAAGGGTCATTACGGCACGATTAAAATCGATTAGAGATCGGAGATAGGTCGACTCGACAATGGCATGTGATTAGGTGTAGGTGATTCCACCAGATCACATAATTCTTGTCGATCGACACTAGACCGACTTTTTCTATCGATTGGGTACCCGTGTTCGTATTTGAAACCTCAAGATTACCTCGACAACCAAAAGTCGTCAATGTTTCAAAGATGTACATTGTGGCTTGAGATGATCAACCGGGTTGAATGTATGAAAATTTCTAAAGGCTACCCGGTAGGTTGGGCCGCGCTAGTATCGTGTCAAAGTGAAATTAACTGTGGAATTGAGATCGAATTCAAAAATTGGAAGTCTGGGTGTGTCACAAATCATTTTAAGAATATTGACTCATCTTCGGAAGATTTTTCATGCAAGTCGAGCTTTTCAACAAAATAATCAGAGAATGGCTAATTTGGCTTGAGAAATTAGTAGGCCCGCTTTTGATCGTACTTTTGGGATTTAAGTTGATTCTATAGACAAGTGAAGATGTAAATTAAAGTGTGGTGACATTGGATTAATTTTATAGACTTCAATTGGACTCAATTGAAAGAGAATTGAATGGAATTAAAGAAATTAATGTACAAAGTTTCATGCCCCGGCGGAAAAATAAAATGCAACCATTGGAGAAGTTGTGGAGGATTTGAGTGAGTGGAAGATGACATGGGATGATGTCATGGTGGTTGAGGCCAAGGGTTGAGATCTTGACACGTGGACGGTGGAGATTTGCCCGAGAAAAGGTGACCCATCACCATCATCTTCCTCCTTGAATCAAGGAGTTGTCTTGAAACTTGGGAAGGGAGGGGGGAGAGAGAGAGAGGCGTGCGAACCAGAAGCTCGGCCGGCCTCCCCTTCTCGTCAACCCGCTCGGCCACTCGTCGCCGGCCGCCCCTCCGCCCGCTTGCCGTCGCTCAGCCCGCGTGCACCTCCGCTTCTCTCCTCTATCCTCTTTCTGCTGTTCGGTGCCCTTGTTGTGCGAAGATCAGAGCAAACCGAAGCAGCATGTCCCACTCGCCACCGCACAGCGACCGGCCGAAGTCGTCGCCGTCCAACCGCTCACTCGCTCGCTAGCTCTTGTCGCGCCTCGGTCGCGCCTTCGTCCGCTCGTTCGGCGTCCCAACTGTTGCTCGATGCCGCCGCATTTGCGCCGAAGTCTCCATCACCGCCGCACATCCTCACCAGCCATCGCCCGAGCTACCGCCGCCCCTCTTCACCGGTTCCGCACCCGAACCGACGCCGGATCAACCCTCCTCCACCGTGAACAGCAGCCGTAAGAAAATGGGTATGCGGCGGACGTTTGGTCCGTTTTGGCCGCCTTCCCGAGCCGGATGCTCGGCCCGCTATGAGGAAAGTTGTTCTCCTCGGCGTCCCTGTCATTTTGGTCCGCTCGGCTAGCTAATCCGGTGAGTTTAACTCACTAAACCTTGATTAGACGGTTAATTATGCTCTAAGTGTGCTTAGTTTAAGTTAAGCAAGTTTAGGTGGATATCTTAGTTTATTTAATTGTGATTTGGATTAAAAAGGTTTGTTTGATTTAAAGTGTGTTTAATTAAAGGCTAAGAGAGTTTATTTAATAATAAACCTTGATGGGACATAATAGGGTTTTATTTTTGAATTATTTAATTGTTTCGAAATTCTGGGATTTATAATATTATATTATATTCCGAAATTATTAAAATATTATTATTATAAAAAAACGGAAAAATTATTTTTGACCTCGATTGCTCGAATTTCGTCTTTGATCGTTGCTATGCGTTCAGATTTTGAAATTGATGGTTGGATATTATAAATTGGGTGTGGACGACGAAAATATGGATATTATTATTTAGTTAATTTTAGGAATAAATTTAATTATTTATTAAAATTCAAAAATTTCGTCGGGACTCTAAACTCTCGTAAATTTCGTGCGATCGCTGCTGTGTATTTAGAATTTGAATTTGATGATTGATTATGGCAAATTGAGTGTGAGTGTGATAAATAGGGATTCTTTTTATAAAGTCCCAAGTGTCGAAATTTATGGAGGAGTTGGCCGTGAATTGCCACCTATTAGAGGTCGCGCCCAATGGGGCCGTGATATGCCACCTGATAAAGGTCGCGCCCAGAGAGGCCGTGAATTGCCACCTATTAGAGGTCGCGCCCAGTGGGGCCGTGATATGCCACCTGATAAAGGTCGCGCCCAAAGAGGCCGTGAATTGCCACCTGATAAAGGTCGCGCTGAGTGGGGCCGTGATGCCACTGATTTTAATTTTGCCGAGTGGGGCCGTGATTAAGAGTAATGATCGATTTGCTGAATTAACATGTAATCGGCCAAGTCGATTGATCGCTGAGACGATACAAGTGATTGAATTGTTTTGATGATGTGATTGTGCCATGATTGTTTGGTTATCATAATTCCACGTGGTTGAATTATATAAACTGTGCTAACCTGCAGATGAAGATTAATGCGAGGTAAGTCTTCTGTGTGATGTAGCTAGGCCACCGGGGGCGTATTTTCTTTCTAATAGGGGTTTAGGGGGTTGAACTTGCTGAGACATCATCTCATCCCGGTTGTGGGATTAAAATTTCAGGTCCCTGGTGGACGGAGCAGCCAGATAGCTTTGGTTGGCCTTGAGGAGTTACAGAGGTGAAGTCATAAGATTGGAGAACAAGTCCGACTTGTAGGTCGTAGGACAATTCCTTTTAAGAGCCGGTCTTTTGTAGACTTTTGGCCGTAGACCTCTGTTTATAATTCTGTTGAATTATGAAAGTGTTATGTTGTGGTTTTGCTTCTTGCTTTTCTATCCCGTATTTTATTGTTAGGGGTTTTATAATACGTTCCGCTTGCGCATTAATAAATCAATGGGGTCGGCGACACTACCTGGGAATGTCGCATTTGATTGACCGCAGTGGGATGTGCGTGCACCTGGGGTTCGGGGCGTGACATATCTAGTTGGCCTGGGTCATTACAGATCGTTAGAGGAGGATTGTTTCTAGTACATATATGGTTTATGGCTAGACTAGGCCTGTATGCAATCAGAATAGGGACAAAAATGATCATAGGGGGAGAGGGCTTGAACAAAATGTAGCTCCTAACAGGTTTCAATGCCACCCCAAATGGTCAATTACCTTATAAGATTACTTAGAGTATTCTTTTTGGTTTATTGGCCGATGTGAACCAGTGAGCTTGGTGGTTACATCCTGCACTTTCCTATACGGGGGACCGTAGAATCCAATGAAAAACTACAGATTGGGCTTGTTTAATTACACTTAAGTGGAAATATAGTATTTTATTGTTTTCCACCAAAATTAAAAATATTATCTGAATTTTTTTAAATTTAATGTGAAAGTATTTGACGATCTACATATCAAAATTAAGTGTTGTGGAAGTCTAGATGTTTCAAATTTAACAAAAAAGAACGTCAAAGTATACAAGCTCTAAGATTCAGATTAAACAAAAAATAAAAGACGAAACTCAATATAGACAGATAGTAGTATATCAATGAGAAGAGCTTTTTACAAGAGTCAACATTTTTTCTTGTTAGAAAGGAGTAAAATCAAGTCTACATACTGTTGGAGAAATCTTTCCAGAATATTTTGAAGCTGACAAAACGTTTCTATCAATCTAGTCTGGATATCTGCAGATCGTCTAGTTTAAAGTCTGAAGACTTTCTGATCACCAGACTCAAGATTCAAGACTCAAGACTCAAGACTATTCTCATTGACAGTCTTTCGATCCGTGTGACGAAGGAAATCGAGCAAGTATATGGTTGAGGATTTAATCCTACTCTCTGGAGAAGATCTTTTTTGGTTGGATAAATATAATGGATTCTTTTGTTCGTATCTAGATCAATTGAAGATCCGATGGTCGACAAAGTATTCTTGGAATGTTCTATTCTTGGAAACCAAGATCCTGATTGTATGGACGAACATGATTGATGGGCTATCGTCAGGTTCCTTTTATAGCTTGAATGATCTTCTTGATTGATTCCGTCCAACGGGTAGATTGGAGGAATTCCTTTGGAAAGTGCCAACGGGTATGATGGCATAAAGGAGTATAAAAAGAAAGACATTCTAGTTGTTTGAGTATGTGATCGATAGAGAAATTCCAGAGTCTGAAGCATTTTGATTATTAGTCGACTCACTCTGAGCAAAATCGTATACACAGAGAGTGTCCATACTTGGTAATACCTTGAGTGAGTGTGGTAGATCATCTACACCTAGAAATCAAGGAAGATCAACACTGTAACATCTCTTTGTTGATAGTGGAATCCAGCCAATTGGCTGTCAGTGCAGAAGAGTGGACATAGGCTTGAATCAAGCCGAACCACTATAAACCGCGTATTCAATTCTCTCTTTCCTTTACTTAGTCTTACGTTGATTATTACTTATCGCAAATTCTTCAACTGTCTAAGTATTGCACAATAATAAAAAAAAATCTTTTATATATCTATTCACCCCCCTCTAGGTACTCATACTAGCTATATCACATACCACCACTTGTGGTGGCCTAGTTGGATAAGGCTCCCATGATCCTTTGCGAGAAAGAGAGGAGTTCGAATCTCGCTGGCCGCACGAGATCTTAAGTGTGACGTCGGGGTGGTGGGTCCTCTGCTAGCGTCACCTCGGGTTTACCTCGCCGGCTGCCGGCTGTACGGGGTTCCCGGGTCATCAAAAAAAAAAAAAAAAAAAAAATCAAGTCCACATTTCCCCTCAAAAGAGACTTAAATCGTAAATGGGTATACACTATATACTTATGATTACAAAGTACATTAATAGTATAGATGAAATGGTGATAAGAAAATAGCACTATCAGTCTAAATGTTCCTTACTTTTCCTTTCCTAAATCTAGGAAAAGTCTAGAGTTTAATCATGGGGAGTGCAGTTATCAAAGCAAAAACTAAGACCCAAGGCAAAGACGACCCAAGAGTAGAGGAAGACCCAAGGCCGAGCACCATGACGAGGTGATCGCCATTGATGCAAGCGTGGCCTAGCTAAAATGTGTGATGCAGCATTTAGGGTCCGCTACATTCACACCCCGAGGACGAAATCATGAGCTTAATTGGAGGGGAAAATTCAGTAAATTTGATTACGGTGGCTCAAGCAATGCATTGATTTGACCTCCCCAATTTATACTCCCTCGTGACTCGTCTGCCCCGGAAGCTGGGAGGCGTGATTGCAGTGTGGTGCTACAATGATCTTGAAGTGAGCCCTACAAATGATCCGGTCATGAAAAACTTCCACAAAACTACACTGCCCTTTTCGGACCCCAACATAAAGTTCTTAATTGATTGTTAAAAGAAACTCCCTTTCCCATTTGAGAGTGTGGGGTTGGAATGCGAAGGCAAGCCATTGCCACTTGATATACCGAAGGAGCTCTCTTTCAGAGGATTTTTGAGGATTTCAAGGTCATGGTCTGCAGTTACTACAGCTAATGAACAAGGTGTTGATTTGTTATCCGAAGGCATGGTGAAAAGAGCTTCAGGACGCATTGGGTGGTCTTGATTTGGTCAGGTGCATCGTGTACAAGGCTTTCATGCTAGCCAGCACAGTGAAACTGTAAATCCCTGTGTCCCCTTTCGACTTTATTAGAATAGAATTGAGCACATGGGCTGTTCAAATGATAAGCTAAGAACTTATGAAACCTGAGCTCAAACTTTGTGATGAGCCGATATGCATAGATTGTGTCATATCTCTGTCAAGCATGTCCAACTTGGTTGGGGAAGGAATTTCTTGGAATAGAATTACGTACATGGCTTCCTTTTCCCTTCGAAACATGTGGCGAGAGTGTTGAATGAGTGTTGAATGCCCATATCCTGTCGATGTCGAGCTAAGGCGCAAGACCACCTTAGTTTTTGTGTGGTTCTTGTCTGGTTCTGTTCTTTTCCCTTCTTAATTTGTTGGCTTGCTACTCTACGACGCTTGCAATTATAAATAGCATGAATTATCTTTTCCCAGACCAAATCCTCATTCGGCCTCTCAGGCAAACGGGTGATACACTAAATTCTTCCCCTTGAAGGCTTTTTTAGCGCTGATCAAATTAATGGGCCAACACAGATTGTCCTTTGAAGGCTGGCCCAATTATTTAGGGCTTCTTGTCCAAAATGAATTGTAATTTTATTACCACAGCTCTTATTCGTCTTTGAAGTATATATACAAAAACAGGAACATCTCATTAGGAAACGAATTAGCGCAATCAATCTCACATACAAATCTGTCGAAGTCAATGTAATTTCAACCTACTTCATTGCTACCATTGATCTTTGGTGATGCTACCACTACATTCACTCCCAAATACATGATGGGTGATATCTGAGCAAAGTCATGAGAGTCAATGTCTTGCATTAGAGACAAGTTTCCTTATTAACACTATAAGAACAATTCCAATAGATATAAGCAAACCGTATATGATTCTTATAAAAAAAAAATTCAGATGACACGATCGGTGACTTTTTTATTACATAAATGACATCAAATCAATATATTGATGTCAATATCCTCAAGATCGCTTGCTTAAAAAAAAAAAATCTGATTCGGTATAATATTTTACAAATATAAATAGATAATACATATGAACATTTGCTTTGTTCGGAAATCAAATAATAAAAAACTATTTTACCTCAAAAGAAATAATTAAACCAAATCCAACCAAGTTTTTTTTTTTTTTTTTTTTTGCGGTTTAGTTTAGTATAAGAATACCGTTTAAAAAAAAACGGTTCACAAATCAAATTGAATTGTTTTATGAGGTTTGATTTGGTTTCAACTTTTTCTGAAACTAAGCCGAATTGCAAAACGGCATTATATCAATTATGAATTTTGTTAATTAGTTTTACCATCCATATATTAAGTAGCTTGATGAATTAGGTTTGATTTTCATTTTGTGTGAATTTATGAACTGTTGTGAGTGTCTTGAAATTGTAAAAGTTGGAGACAAATAAGTGAAAGGAGAAAGGAAAATTATACCTAATCAAAATGGGGAAAAAAAGGATTTGGCCTTGTGGGTTCTTGACTATAAAACGATTTAGTTTATTATCACTTTCCTTCGAACTGTATTTATGCAGTTGGTTTGATTTAACGTCCAAATCACATCAATCGCGTTGCTCACCTCCTGATAGTTACAAATAAGGAAGTAAGTGTTGTGAAAGAACGTCAAGACAACTACACACGTACATGTGGACTTCCGTTCACAACAATTACAAGCAATTAAATGAAAAAAGTCATATAGTGTTATTTGTAATGAAATTCATTCACTCATTTACACAAGAGGAGTCACACGGGCCTCATTTCTTGAAGAAATTCTTCCCGGTGGTCTGGTGGAGGACCCAAAACCAAGAATCAACAGCAATTACTGCAAGTACGACAACTAGGGTCTCTAATTGTTCATGGGATCGTTCTACCTTGCCGGGCTGACCACGACACTTTTCATGTCGTACCCGATGAGGTAGCTTCGGAGGAGGCTCACCATGCTCATCGCCGGCATCGTCTTCATATTTGGGTGTTTAACGTCGCAGCTCAAGAGCAGGTCAAGCTCATCATCGAATAAATTTTGTTCGAGTGTGGTGCTGGCTTCACCAATTAGGTTCACATGTATACGTGTGTGCACACAAACAATCGTGATTCTGATAACTATCATGTGGTTGTGATTGTGCTTTGAAATGTGGGCCAAAATGGTTGTTGTTATACAGCATTTTTAACTGTTGTATTGGAATCTTGATCAGTGATGATTTGAAAGCATGTGAAATAAAGTTGGAGTGTTTGCTCAAAAAAATAAAATAAAGTTGGAGTGATGATTTGAAAGTATGTGAAATAAAGTTGCAGTACTTTAGTTGTTGCATTGGAATCTTGACTGATAATGACGTGGAAAGATATGAAATATATTGTAGGCCGACAAAGGACAATTTATCCATCACGACAAGCTATCTCTTCTACTAATAAGGAATAACAAAAGGTGATATTTCACCATCAGATAAGAAAAGGTTTTTTTCCCCCATTTTTTTTATAAGAATTCCTTCAAAAAAAAAAAAAAAAAAAAAAAGAGAAGAACCAGAAAGGTGGCTCTAGCACATTAAATTTTGTAAAGTTATTCTCCTTTCGATAAGCCTAAGTTAAACCGGACATGATTTTAGGCCTCATAACATGAAATACATCAATTTAATTTCAGTTTTTCAAATTCCAAATTAAAGTAGGTTTTCATTCCACAGCTTCTTGTTGATCGTCTGACCAAATTTCTTATTATACAATAAAGCAAACACAACTTAAATATATGTGAGATCACAATGGACTTCCATTTTCCAATTTCGTTTTGATGTTTTCCGTGTCCTCCTCCCTCGAAATCCTAATCACCTTTTAATCTTTTTTTCCGGATATAGATATAGTGAGTTCTTTAACTTAATTAGCCAATACTTTTATGAATATAGATATAGCTTCTGTTACTTTTCAGCTTTTCCATGTGATTGCGACATTTCATTTTTTCTTTTTGTATTGGACCTCGACTGTCTTCGAATGATCCAGTGGTAGCCGACACGTCCAATTGATACATATTCTAATAATTTTGCCTTTAAAAAAGCCCTTTTGGCTATTGGTTTGAATGAACGTGGCTATGTGAAACTTTGTGTCCAATCCAAAGTTCAGTCCCTTTTTTTTTCTTTTTTGATAGGAGTTCCTATAGAAAAAGAAGAATAAGGAGAAAAACAGGCTCTAGCACGTTAAATCATGTAAACGTATTCTCCTTTTGATAAGCCTAATTTAATTTTGACATGATTTTATGACCCTGATGACATTAACATGAAGTACATCAATTATTTTATCTCTTTTCTTAACTTTTTTTTGAAAAAAAGAAAAAAGAAAAAGAGTTGTTGGTTTCTAACATTATACAAATTTTTTTTTCTAAAACATTCAGAACTAAGAAAGGTGTCCTTACCAGCTTCTTGTTAATCGTTTGACCAAATTTCTTATTGTGCAATTAAGCAAGCGCACTTAAATGTACATGAGATGAGGATGGAATTTCCAATTTTGTTATGATGTTTTCTTGGTCCTTCTTCCTTGAAGTCCTAATCATCTTTTTATTTTTTGTCCAGATATAGATATCGTAACTTTAATTAATTGTTCTTTAATTCTAATTTGTCAACTTTAATAACGATTACGATATATTTTGTTGATTGGCAGTGTTTCCACGTGATTGTGATATTCATTTTGATTTCTCTGCTTTTTGGTCCCACAAAGCATTATATTGAACATCGACTATCTTGGAATTATGCAGATAAGGCTAACACATCCCTTTAATACCCGTGAAACTTTGTGTATCTTCCCTCTTTCATCCCATTTTCACTGATTTAATTTTTAATTGTTTAACCTAGCACGACTATGGAGTCGGAAATACAATATTAGTTATTTGATCTAGCAAAATAAATGGGCAAGTGCCAATAAGACCACTAGATATGATTCCGATATTTTTGGGTTTAAACATAATCATCAAAGACCATATATAGCATAGCTACTAATTGTTGGGATTCACCGCATAATCACAAAATAACTAGAGAGTAAAGGGAAGAAAGAAAATTTGAGATGCAAGGTTCAATTTGATTCATCCTTAAATTAGGGTTACGTCTAGCTAAGATTTCCACTATAATTAGTATTCGCACCTCTATTATGTCCTTCAATTACAATAAAAAGTATATATATATATATATATATATATATATATATATATATATATATATATATATATCTGTGTGTGTGTGTGTGTGTGTGTGTGTGTGTATCCAGTAATATTCATGGGCCTGAACCAAAACTATTCATAAAATATAGATAAAAAAATATGAAAGCATGGAAACCAAATCAAACCATTGAACCATATGGTATAAATTATTAATTTTGTTAATTATTTTCACCACTTCAGCCTATTGGAATAGTTTTGATCGTGTGAATTTGTGTGTTGTTGTGAGTGTAGAATGACTTTTCTTTTTCATGTAATTACAAAAGATGGAGAGAAAATAGTGAAAGAAGAAAAATTGATTGAATTAAATCAAACTACAAAAAAGGGTTTAGCTTTGTGGGTTCTTGACTATAAGTAGGTTTAGCTTAGCTATACTTTTCTTCAAACCGAATTTATGCTGTTTGGATTGTGCACTTCCATAATTCTATTCATAACAATTATAAGTACATTATGTGAAAAGGTTATATACGCTAATGTTATTTTTAAAGGAATTCATTCACTTATTTACATTGGTGGGAATCACATTGATCCCTGATTCCTTGAGGAAATTCTTCCTGATGGTCTATCCGAGAACCCAAGAACCAAAAATCGACAGCAATTACTGCAAATATGATAATTAGGGTCTCCAATTATTCACCTCATTGTCGTACGTCCCCAGGCTAACTGAGATGCTAGTCATGTCCTACATGACAAGGCGGCTCAAGAGGAGGCTCACCATGCTCATCCTTGGGATCTTCCTCATGTGTTCAACGCTGCAGCCCAAGATCTGGCCATGCTCATCTTTGAAAGAATTTTGTTTGGGTGCAGTGTCGGTTTCGCTATTTTGTCCAAACTCATACATGTGCGCACATTAAAATTCGTAATTGTGATTTCTAGCTTGTGCAATGTGAATGTGTTTTGAAATGTGGTCCAAAAAGGGTGGCGTGATGTTGCGCTTTAGTTCTTGCATTGGAATCTTGATTAAAGATGACGTGGAAAGATATAAATTACATCGTGAGTGGCTTGGAGGGATTTTTGTCGAGCAAAGGACGAATTGTTCATAAGGACAAGCTGTCTTTTTATCTAAGGAAGAACATAAGGCGATATCTGAAAATCTGGTCAGAAAAAAGTTCTTTTTTTTTTTCCCTTTTCTGATGGGAGCTCCTAGAGAAAAAGAAGAAAAACAAGAAGAAAAACAGGCTCTAACACGTTAAATCATGTAAACTTATTCTCCTCTTGATAAGTCTAAGTTAAATTTGACATGATTTTATGAACCTGATAACATTAACACGAAATACATCAATTATTCTTTCTCTTTTCTTAACTTCTTTTGAAGAAAAAGAAGTTGTTGGTTTCTAACATTATATAATTTTTTTTTTTCTGTTTTCCAAAATATTCAGAACTAAGAAAGGTGTCCTTACCAGCTTCTTGTTAATCGTCTAACCAAATTCCTTATTATGCTATTAAGCAAGCACACTTAAATGTACATGAGATGAGAACGAATTTCCAATTTCATTATGATGTTTTCTTAGTCCTCCTTCCTCAAAGTCTTAACCATCTATTTGTCTTTTTTTTTTTTTGTTTTCCAGATATAGATATCATAACTCTAATTAATTGTTCTTTAATTATAATATGTCAACTTT
Source organism: Eucalyptus sideroxylon x Eucalyptus melliodora (assembly GCA_016097485.1). Classification (NCBI taxonomy): domain Eukaryota; kingdom Viridiplantae; phylum Streptophyta; class Magnoliopsida; order Myrtales; family Myrtaceae; genus Eucalyptus; species Eucalyptus sideroxylon x Eucalyptus melliodora. The sequence goes on along the minus strand of CM027831.1, from coordinate 68,041,341 downwards.
GATAACGATTGAGATATATTCTATTAATTGGCAGTGTGTTCGTATGATTGCGACATTCATTTTGATTTTTTCTGCTTTATGGTCCCAGAGAACATCATATTGGACATTGACTATCTTGGAGTTATGCAGATAGAGCCGACACATCCCTTTAATGCCTATGAAGCTTTGTGCCTATTCTTTCTTTCGAGTCCAATCTAAAGTTCGAGATCTTTTTATTTCCTCTTATCCATTTTCACTGACTTAATGTTAATTGTTTTAATCTAGCATGACTATGGAGTCACAAATAAAAAATTAGTTATTTGATCCAGCAAAATAAATGGGGCAAGTGCCAATTATACCCCCAGATACGATATTTGTATCTTTGGGTTTAAACATAATCATCAAAGATCATATATAGCATGGTCACTATTAGTTAGAATTCACTGCATAATCACACAGAAAATAGAGTAAAAATGAAAAAGAGAATTTGAGATGCAAGGTTTATCCAGATTTACCCATAAAGTAGGGCGACATCTAGCTGAGAATTTTACTATAATTAGTATTTTGCACCTCTTTATTACATCTCTCAATTACAAGAAAAAAATACATGTGTATATATATCCAGTAATATTCATAGGCCTGAACCAAAACTACTAATAAAATATAGGTACAAAAAATATGAAGGCATGAAAACCAAATCAAACCACCGAACCATATGGTATAAGCTATTGATTTTGTTAATTTTTTTTACCACTTATACAAGAAGCAGCCTATTGGAATAGTTTTGATTGCGCGAATTTGTGCATTGTTGTGAGTGTAGAATTTGACTTCTTTTTTTTTTTTTTAACAAAAGACGGAGAGAAAATAGTGAAAGAAGAAAAAAATGATCGAACCGAATCAAACCACAAAAAATGGTTTAGCTTCGTGGGTTCTTGATTACAATTCGATTTAGCTTAGTTGTACTTTTCTTCAAACCGACTTAATGCTGTTTGGATTATGCACTTCTATTCATAATAATTATAAGTACATTATGTGAAAAAGTTATATACGCTAATGTTAATTTTAACGAAATTCATTTACTTATTTACACTGGTGGGAGTCACATTGATCCCTGATTCCTTGAAGAAATTATTCCTGATAGTCTATCCGAGAACCCAAGAACCAAGTATCAACAGCAATTACAAGGCAGCTCAAGAGGAGGCTCACCACGCTTATCATTGGGATCTTCCTCAGGTGTTCAACACTGCAGCCCAAGATCTGGCCATGCTCATTTTTGAAAGAATTTTGTTTGGGTGCAGTGTCGGCTTCGCTATTTTGTCCAAACTCACACATGTGCGCACATTAAAATTCGTAATTATGATTTCTAGCTTGTGCAATGTGAATGTGTTTTGAAATGTGGTCCAAACAGGGTGGCGTGACGTTGTGCTTTAGTTCTTGTATTGGAATCTTGATTGAAGATGACGTGGAAAGATATGAATTATATCATGAGTGGCTCGTAGGGATTTTAGTCGAGCAAAGGAAGAATTTTTCATAAGGACAAGCTGTCTTTCTATCTAAGGAAGAACATAAGGTGATATTTTAAGATCAGGTAAGAGATGGGTTTCCCCCTATTTGGATAGGAGTTTTTTTTTTTGGTAAGATATTTCGAAAGGAGTTCCTATTTAAGAAAATAAGAAAAAAGGTCCCCAGCACATTAAATCATGTACAACTTATTCTTCTTTTGATAAGCCTATGTTCAAAGTCGACGTGATTTTTGGACCCTGACAACATGAAGTACATAAATTATTTCATTTATTTTCTCAGTTTCGTTTGGAAATAGTCATTGGTCCCTAACATTATTTAATTTTGTATTTAGTGTTCCAAAATATTCAAAGCTAAGGAAAGATTTTCCACCAGCTCCTTGTTGATCGTCTGACCATATTTCCTAGTAGACAATTAAGCAAACACATCTTAATTGTACATGAGATCATAATGGAATTCCAATTTCCAATTTCATCATGATGTTTTCTTGGTCTCCTTCCTCGAACTCCTGATCACCTTTTTTTGTTTTTTTCCTGTGAGATAGATATCATAACCCTAATTAACTGTTCTTTAAACTTAATCAGCCAATACTTTTACAAAGATAGGGATAGATTCTGTTACTTGGTAGCTTTTCCATTTGGTTGCGATATTTCATTTTATTTTCGTCTTGTTTTTGTCTACTTTGCTTCATTTCCCCTGCCAAATGTAGGTCGCGGAACTTTATCAGCAAGCGATTATCGACACGAGCTGTGTCGGTTTTCCTAATTTCTCCAAACTTGTCTTTGTCCGCACATTAAAAATTCGTAATTATGATATCTAGTTTGTGCAGTGCAAATGTGTTTTGAAATGTAGTCCCAAAAACGGTGGCATGATGTCGTGCTTTAGTTGTTGCATTGGAATCTTGATTAAACATGACGTGGAAAGATGTGAATCATATCCTGAGTGGGTCATGGAGATTTTCGTTAAGCAAAGGACGATTTGTTCAAATGGACAAACTGTCTTTTTATCTAGGGAAGAACACAAGGTGATATTTGAACATCACGTAAGAAAAAGTTTTTTCCCCGTTTTTTATAGGAGTTCCTACAGAAAAGAAGAACAAGAAAAAAAAAAAACAGGCTCTAGCACATTAAATCATGTAAACTTATTCTCCTTTTGATAAACCTAAGGCGAACTCAAGGTGATTTTTGGACCCTGATAACATAAATTACATCAATTATTTCAGTTCTTTTCTTAATTTCGTTTGGAAATAGTCGTTAGTTCCTAATATTATATAAATATTTTCTTCAGTTTTCTGAAATATTCAGAATTAAACAAGGTTTCCTTACTTTTTCACCAAAAAAAGAAAAAAGAAAACAAGGTTCCCTTACTAGCTTAATGTTAATGGGAAAATTGTCCAAAAAGTTTGAAACCTATTGTTAAATGAGCCTTTAACCTTATTGATATTGCTAATTGAATCCTAAATCTTTTCATATTTTGCTAGCCGAGTCTATCCAATTAATTTTAGCTGGAAATCATTGATGTAGATACCAATCATTCTATGTGACACAACCAACATTGATGTGGACAAATTTTATAATTTTTTGAAATTAAAAAAAAAAATCTTTCCTTTTCTTTTTGTTCCTTCCTTTTCCTTTATTCTCTTCAAAGCCCGGTAACCCTCACTAGTCACAGGCGAGAGTTACAGCCCTCGTTAGAATTGGTAGAGAAAAATGAAAAATAAAAAATATTTGTTTGCAATAGCATCGGCCATCCTATCTGACATCCAATGTCTATGTTAAAATTGGCTAAATGGATTCAATTGGCAAAACGTGAAAATATTTATAACTCAATTTGTGAAATTTAAATACAAAAATGTCATATGTTTAAAATTTTTTGTATAATTTTCCCTACCATTGATATCGAATTTCTTGTTATACAATTAAACAAACACAACTAAAATGTACATGATATCACAATTTCGTTGAGATGTTTTTTGAGTCCTCCTTCCTCAAAGTCCAAATCATCTATTTTAGTTTTTTCTTTGACGTGATATCGTAACCCTAATTATTTATTCTTTAAACTTAATCTGCCAATACTTTTATAAAGATAGAGATAGATTCTGTCACTTGGCAGCTTTTCCATATGATTGCGACATTCCATTTGTTTTTGACTGATTTATGGTCCAGAGACATCATATTGGACTTCGGCTATATTGGAGTCATCCAGTTGAAGCCGACACATCCCATGAAAACACGTTTCAATAATTTTGCCTTTAGAAGAGTCCGTTTGGCTTTTGGTTTTTATGAACGTGGCTCTGGGAAACTTTGTATGGTCTCCCTCTTTCGAGTCCAATCCAAAGTTTCACACCTTTTTATTTTATCTTATCCCCATTTCAATGACCAAATGTTAATTATTTAATCTGGCAGACCATTGGGGTCGAAAATAAATATTAGTTCTTTAATCTAGCAAAAAATCAACTAGTGGTGTGGCGTCATGAAAGCCAATTTGTGTTATCAGAGCCAAGCTTCCATATCCAACACTATAAGTCCAACTCCAATAAATATAAGCATATTATATATAGATGTTATAAATGCAAAAGTTTCCAAATGAGAGGAGGGAAAAAATTTATCACACAAATATCATTATATATAACAGTTTTTAGTTGGACATGTACTATAAAAATTCCTTCTTTTATGGAATTAATCATCAGTTCCCTTTAGAAGGATATGAAATTAAGTTTATGTTCAAGTAGCATATATGCCACGGTTGCACAAGTCTATCCATCCAATATAGGTTCTTAGGACATCATAGCTTAACTATGGTAGGGTGTCATCTTGATGTAGTGCAAGTCATCAGTTTGAGCCTAATTATCCCTAAAACCAATGCAACTAGGTACAATTTCTCTGTGTTCAAAGATGAAATTCTTAATGAAAGTTGGTTGTATTAACATAGTTTTGCAATAATAGCTTGTTCCACGCATGATTAACTGCATTCAATAAGTTCTGAATGTATATACTTTTGAGAAACTTTTAGTTTTTCTTGGATCAGGACTTATATTAGGAGGTCTAGTAATGGTATTACACACCAATCCAATTTTATTCTGGCTTTTCCTATATATGAAATTTTGTTTTTGATGTCAATAACCTCAAAAACGCTTGCTAAAGCCAAAAAAAAAAAAAGAATCTATTGTAGGAGTGCGGTCTTATAATTACAAACTAGACATGAACCTCCGCATTGTTCAAGAATAAATAATGGAAAAAGCTATTTATCCTAAGATGAATAATTATAAGGACTTAGCAAGAAAAGTTCAAACCGTTCAACCAACTTGACCAAACCCTTTTTTGTTGATTTGGTTCGGTTTAAAAGCACTCTTTTGAAAAAAAAAAAAAAAAGAAGTTTACAAATCAAACTAAATTCTTTTTTGCGGTTTGGTTTGGCTTCAACTTTTTTCGAAACCAAATCAAATTGCAGAACTAAATTATTAATTTTGTTGTTTATTTTTACTAATCATATATGAAATAGCATTTAGAAGTAGGTTTAATTTGCATTCTGTGAGAATTTATGAACCGTCGTGAGTGTAGATTTTTTTTTTTATTTACGAAATTACAAAAGATAAAGAGAAAAAAAAAATCAAACCCAACCCAACCATAAAAATGGTCTGGTTTGGTTGGTTCCTGACTATGATCTGGTTTAGTTTGGTTTCACTTTTCTTCCAACCATATTTATGCAGTCTGATTTGTTTAGGTAGCAGTTAGGTGGAGTATTTTTTGTGAACAATGCAGCAAATCTAATCTGTGCAACATGAAGGAGATTGTTTATTTATCTAGAGCTTCATGGGTCATCATGAAAAATGATTCTTTGGGTATATCTTGTTATTATGTATTTATCTACATATATTGTAAATCTAGATTATTGGATTGGGATTTTAAATAAGCCCAACTATAGAATAGCTATAGAATTATCGTAAATGATTTGGAGTTCATATTTTTCTAATCCAAAAGTTCAAAAGTGAATTGAGAAGCAACATTGTCTGGACAGCCAGCACCACGTGAAAAGCATGAAGAAGAAATTCGAAAGAAATTGGGCGTGCGGAAAGCTCCACCACTATGTGTTCTTGTAGTCATAATGTCCACCTTATTTTTATAGCCATCAACTTTATTCACTGTAACTTGGAAGCTGCACCTGTTGTGAAGTGGCCTATACATCTTTATTTAATGGCAAATGGGTCAAATTCAAATATGTGGAGTGTCATATACTTCTAGTAAGGATTTTATTAGCAAGGGTTTTGAGGACGATGGTTAAATTGAAAATATGCATATAGAGAAATTTTATCAGTATCCAAGAACTATTTTTCTCACGTTATGCACAATTATTATATTGAAGAAAGAAACTTATTTATTGGGTGTGGCTAACAAGTGCCCTGGCTTAACAATATGCTTCAAGTAATAAACCTCGGCATTGCCATGGCATGTCCTGTCCATGAGCAAATGTATATTTTCTAGTAAGCTGGAAGAATAAACGATGGTTTATTATTAAAGTAGTTAGAAATCTTGAAAGCATTAATAAATGTTAATATTTTTAAAACCAAACAAGATAGAAAGTTGCCTAGTGACTGACAAATGCCGGTATATCAATCAAACTAAGTTTGGTGATATCGAATAATAGTTAGTTTGTTTAAAGGAGTTGGTAAGTCATGGGAATAGGAATTGGTAGATTATTAAACTAATTGCCAATCTTCTACTTGTAAATAAGTGTTTGTACTTTTCAAACTCAAGCAAAAAAGTGAACAAAAGTACGTCAACAGTTTCCTCGGTTCGTGCGAAAAAGTATCCCAATCCTGCCTATTAGAGAGAGAGAGAGAGAGAGAGAGATAAATAAATAAGTGTTTGTGCTTTTCAAACTCAAAGCAAAAAAGTGAACAAAAGTATGTCAACAGTTTCCTCTGTTCGTGGGAAATTACTTATACCCAGCACAACGTGCTAGATGAAAAAGTATCTCAATCCTGCCTATTTGTGAGAGAGAGAGAGAGAGAGTGAGAGAGAAGGGTGGGTGACCTGTGAAGTGTGAAGGGAGCTCGCATGGCAAACTCAGAGACAAGAATGAGCACCAACAACCCATTAGGAGGCGAGTATCAAGTGTTTCTAAGTTTCCGAGGGCCTGACACTCGTCGGGGAATCACCAATAGCCTCTACCATGCCTTGGTAGATGCTGGGATTCATGTTTTCATGGATGATGAAGAGCTTCGACCAGGAGAAAGAATTAGTGGCAACCTTCTACTAGCGATCGACGACTCTAAGCTTTACATACCCATCTTCTCCCAAAACTATGCTTCGAGTCATTGGTGTCTCCGCGAGCTTGCAAAGATGGTGGAGAACACCTCTAAATCTAAAGAAGAGGGGAATGAGAAGGTGATATTGCCCATCTTTTATGACGTGAAACCTGCTGATGTGAAATTGAAAACCCCATTGTATCGTGATGCTATACTGAATTTGGAGCAAAGGATGGAGGATCAGAAGAAGAAGTTCAGCTCTAAGGATATAGAGTCATGGCGCCAAGCTCTCAATGAAGTTGATGACACCAAGGGGTGGCAACTGAAGAAATATCCAGGGTAACTATCTAACCGTGAATGTCAAAATTATCTTTTACAATCGAGCGATAGATCTTATAAAGATTCATTAATTATATTCCAACTCCAATTTTTCTAAATTTAAAAGGAAATTCTCAAATTCTTGTTATTTTTTTAATCACAAGATCTCCAAATTTATTTGGACTTAATACAATTATTACAGTTTTGCTTTTGGCCTAATTTCTATTGTATAAGAAATTCGCTTTGCTTCATCTTTTTCATACCAATTTGATCCATGAATGTATTACAATTTTTCTATTATTTTCTTATTACATGTGGCAACGATGTGGGACTTACCAAACATCATATTGAAAAAAAAACTTGAAAAATTAAAAAGAAAAAAATAATTTTAACATTTTAATAGTAGAAATGAAGAAGGATAAGGATAAAAACATAGAAAAGCTATTTTATTTTATTTTTTAAAAAAAGCAAAAGAAAATGCGAGCCATCGGAATTTCTCTCTCGGAATCTAATAATAGTAAGACTCCATTCGTTCAAGAACATGATCGTTGAGAAAAACTTGGATTGTTCGCACAAAGCCGAAGCCTTAGATTCCGAAATAAGATTTGTTCTGACAGCAGCAATTGTTTAATAAAAAGGAAAAGCTCACCTTATTAAGCTGCTCCGCTTACACCATTTTCATCAGTCAGACCGCCGGTAGCAACCCTTGTTGATCAAACAGTAGTGCAGCTGGTCACTGAAGCTGTCCATGGTCGCCGGCAGCCGTTGCCTCAAACACCTGCCGCTAGACTCACCACCACCTACTGCTTTGCCGGCTACCCTGGCCCCTCAAGACAACCACATGGAATCAGACACCATCTCCACCACAATCAGATTCAGCCTCCACAACCAACTTCGCACTTAACCACCACCAAACTCATCCCCCACCACCGCCTAGGATCTTAAGAACTCGACCAACTTTGCCAAACTCGTCCACTACCGTCGCCAGATCAGGTTGCCGCCTCCACCATTAGGGTTCACCGCCATTAAAATCGTGCAACACATCACCACGCACGTAAAGACCCGGGTTTGAGTTTGGGCCACAAACCCAGCGTGAAACCTCATATCTGAGGTCATACGACCTCCAATTTGAGGTTGTTCGACCTTAGCCACCATTGAGAACTCCATTGGCCACTCGAGCTTCATCGAGTTTGGCCATAATTTCGTCAAGCTTGGGGCTACAGTCACTCGAGCTTCATTGAGTTCGGTCATTCGGCCATGGTGGTTGGAGCTCCTTCGAGTTCACAGCCATGGCCAGTAGAGTTTCCATGTAGTATTTCAAACTCCTGTCTCAAGAACTCAATTTTAAGAAACCATGGAAAGCTTTAATGAAGAATCAACAAATGATCAGATTGGAGAAAAAAGTTACTGGGGATGGGAGCAAGCGAGATTTCTTTCCACCGTTCTTCGTGCCCCTTCATTTATTCTTTTATTTGTTAGTTTCTCAGCCTATTTTCTAATGACAGGTCAATTTTTTCCGTCCATTAACGTGGGTAGAGCTAAAGGAACAATTTGATTGTATCGATTTGTTTCGCGACAAATTTTCAAACTTCTTATACATTAATTCCATTAATAATCAGACATTTCTCTTTCTCTATTCCTTCAACTTACACTGGTAATGGATGTTAAGGTTTGTAAATTCATCACGTTCCTGAAGTTTTTAGGGTAACGTAATTAGTCTTGGTCAAGTCCCGTTTGTTTCGTGCCATTTTTCGTTACCCCAAAACTAGTTGTCTCATGATGATGAAGACAAATGTCTATAGACATGTGATAACGCGTATGACTACTAGGTAGAGTGACCATGAAAAATAAACTGCTAGGTAAACCTCACGCAAAAGCGTTCCACGTGCATGCGTGCATGCGTGTCTATAAGTGAAATAATAAGGTAGAGTCAAAGTTTAGTGTCTTCGAACACGATGAAATTCAAATAAAATGAACTTAACAAAACTTCATGCTGTTTAGTTTAGTATTATTATGTCGGTAAAACACAAAAGTACCTTTTCTTGCACTATTTTTATATTGGTCTCTTACGTTGTGTTATTTCTCACGTGCAATAAGAAACTGTCAACATTAGATTCCTGGCTTCATCACTTAACTAATCAGTATCGACCTTTTGATTAGTTTATGAAATTGATCTATGAAAGGGATACAACAAATAATTGTTTGATATTTGAATAAGAACCACTTATTTATATGCTCCTTTTCTATTCTTTTTAATAAGAGTTTTCCCTCCATAAATGTTTTAACCTCGTGTTCCAAACCGGTTAACTTAGTAGATGGTTGGTCAACGTGCAATTAAACAAATTTGTTACCACTTCACAATTGAAACTGTTCAACTTTGTCGCAGTGATGGGGATCTTATCGAGGCTGTTGTTTTCGAGGTTGTGGTTAGGCTCAAGACAAGACAAAGAAAAGTGACTAGAGATTTAGTTGGAATGGAGGATCGAATAGCCACCATAAATGGTCTATTGGACATCCAATCCGGTGGTGTGCGGGTTATTGGAATTTATGGGATGGGCGGTATTGGTAAATCAACACTTGCCAAGATCATCTATAACCAACTATGTCCTCGCTTTGGGAAAAACTGTAGCTTTCTTGATGGTGTAAGGGAAACAGCAAAAACCAAAGGCCTAGTCAAGCTGCAAGAACAATTGTTATCCGATATCTCTAATTCTAGAGTGGCTCGCAATATTGATAACATTGACTATGGAATCAATACAATTAGAGAAACAATTTGCAACAAGAAGGTACTAGTTGTATTGGATGATGTTGATGAGGGAAACCAAATCGAATGCCTTATTGGAACTGATTCTTTGTACAATGGTACTAGGATAATTGTTACCACTAGGGACAAAAGTGTTATAAAAATCAGAGGATTGAAGTATGAAATTGTGCCTTATGAAATGGAGGTGTTAAGCAACAAAGATGCACTTCAACTTTTTAGCAGGCATGCCTTCGATGCTGACTTTCCTCCAGACAAACTATATGCCACTTCAAAAGACATCATCTCTACTACAGGTGGACTCCCTTCAGCTCTTCGGGCAATAGGTTCATTGCTTTTTCTTCAGAAAGAGGAAAAAATATGGCAAGAGATGCTAGAGAAGCTAAGAAAAACACCAAGTAGCGATGTCTTAGGAAAGCTACGGATTACCTATGATGCCTTAGAAATGGATCAACAGCTCTAGAGCTCGATCGCACTCAAGTGAAACAATTACAACTCGACGGGCTTCCTCAGTTGGAAAAGTTGACTATCAGAAGGTGTGAACTTGTCAAAAGATTATCCTTTCCATCAGGTTTAAGAAAAATGAGAGAAGTCGAGGTATCTTCTTGCCTTTGGGCTAGTTGAAGTTCATTTTCTCGATGACTTAATATCTTTGGAGGAATTATGTATTGAGGACTGCAAATCTTTAGAGAGGTTTCTTAATCCATCGGAGGAGCCAGGGTTTAATGAGCTACAAGCTACCAAGTTGACTAATGGTGGGAGGAGAGTGTCCATTGTCTCAAGCTTTCTAAAGATGCTTCAAGTATTCCAGCTATTGAGGTGCCCAGAGCTAGAGGAGATTCAATTTGCTTCTACGTTCAAACCATTGGGAGTATTTTCTGTTGAAGGGTGCACTTCATTAAAAAGGATAGGCGGTTTGTCTAACTTGAAGAACTTGACGCGATTAGGCATTGTAGAGTGTGAGAGTCTGCAAGTTGTAGAGGGCATGGACGAATTAGAGTGTTTGGAGCGGCTGAAAGTTCATAAGTGTAGATCAATGGAAAGGATTATTGATGTATCAAGCTCAAAAATACCAAAGGAGTGTTGGATACAGATGAGGGATTGTGGGGAGTTACTTGACACTAGTCCAGATGATTCAAGCACCACTTGGGAGTCTTACAGAGAGAAGATTCTTAATGCCCCAACACAAGCATCGGACTCTGAATTAGATACTACTTTTTATGACTGTGAAACAGAAATAGCAACAAGGGATCTTCTATTGGAACAGGTGCGCCTTTTTTCTATTTATGGATCATCACTAATTCTTTTGCTTTATTCGCTTTCTATTTATGTTCTATTCTAGTGAAGAGAGAGAGAAAATGATTCCAAAATGTGCAACTAGAGATAATCATCTGTTATATGTGTGTCAACTTTGGAAGTGAGGCTATGAATCTTACATCACTCACCATTTGACTGAGAATTCATACTCTCTTTCTTCCTATTTGTGCTCTTAGTTCATTTTGTGGTATCCCAATTACTCAAATGATGTGGAGCCTATTTTTACCCTAAAAATGGAGGATGAAACTTCATGTCTTCTTTTTTCACTTGCTAAAATCAATATGTGTAATATGATCATGCAATTTACCAAAATCACAAGATACCGGAAGATTAAATAAGAAATAGATTCAATACACTACAATTTGTGTAGCTCAAATCAAAAAGTGATCTAGATCCACAGGAAGTGTAACAATGATAGATCCACCGCAAATTAGGAGATTCTAACATAATAATAATCTCTCGATTCCAACTTTTGATTTCACCCAATTCTTATTCAGTGTTTCATTCTCTCATACTATTTAAAAAAAAAAAAAAAAAAACTAAAACTCACAGTACCTAAATCAAGGTTGGTGCTCTTCCCCCCCCCCCCCCAAATATAACTAAATCCACCCTATTTACATTAAAAGGACTTGCCCTCAATCATTCAATTACAATGTGATGGCCCCATTCTTTCTTTCTCTATATTTTTTTTTTCTATTCCTATTTAGAATCTAAATATCACAATTAAGCATTTTACATGTTTTATTTTTTAGTATATTAAGAAAATCTACAAAATCCGTCACTTCTTCGGCAGTCTGCTAATGTTTGTGCTCTTTTTGTAACTCCACTTATTAATATGTACACCACTTAGATCTTTCTTTACAATTGGTTACTCTCTCCTAATATAAGATAGAGCAAACTCGTCAAAGGTAACATCTTCGCTGATCATAACTCTAGATAAAAACTCATACTTGCGCCATATCTTGTGTCTGTGGTGCTAGTGCATAGTTTAGGAATATGTATCTCCTTGCCTGAGTACCATCTTTCACATGAGCATAAATAAGGCAATTACAACTTCTCAATCCAGTGTGATAAGCAACTTGCTCAACCGCATTTCCTCATATTACTACAATCAATTGATATTGATGGCTATACTGTATTCATGGCCAAAATTGTAAAGAGTGAGCTCTCTCCAATGAAGTTATATTCATCCATCCTTTGAGTTTGCTTAAGTGTGGTGTGTTCACAATAGTGTGGTGTCTCACTAAGCTCTCCTCAGTGCAAATCGGCTAGAATTTTTTTTTTATTTTATAAAAGAAGATAAAAATTAAGGGAAAAAAGAAGGTAAAAGAAAAGAGGATAAGAATTAAAAGAATTACAAAGCTAATATATATATATATATATATATATATATATATATATTTTGAAAAATAAGGTAAGACCGCCAAGCTGCATCTGCGAGGGCCTAGGACCCTCGTTGCGTATCAGTGAGGGCTGTCGGTCCTCATCGCTTGCAAACGAGGGCTTGCCAACCCTTGTATGTGTCTAATGGTGCTGGCACCCTCATTGCCACAAACAACCTACCAGCCATTAATCAAGCGAGCACCATCCTCGGCCACCATCTTTGTTAAGAGTCGACACAACAAGTTATGACACCAACCTGACCCATTTTCCACAACTATCATACCAGTATTTGATCCCTGCAAATATTCATTTTTGTCTCCAGAATCAGATTTCTTTCTTTTCTTCATTTGTCTCTAGAATCAGATTTTCCTTCTTTTCTTCATTTTGAGGGAATGAAGATATGTGAATATGACCACCCACCTAGGTGGCGTCGCTGGAGCGGGCGCTCTTCCTCTTGCAAAAGGTCAAGCGTTCAAATCCCGGGCGTCGCAGGGTGACTTACCCGGTGGCCGTGTGTGGTGGCTAGCACATGTCGCCCCCAGGTTTTACCCCCTGTTAACCCGGGCCTGTCGGGCCGTCTGCGTTGGTACGGTGCGGGAGTTCCCTGGGTCACCGAAAAAAAAAAAAAGATATGTGAATATGTAAATGTTGCTTGATTCTTATAGACATTTGTTCAATAGATGATTTAGAAAGCATTTTTTAGGGGAATTAAGTGTAGGGAAAACCCTTTATGTTGATTTTTGCTTGGTGTTTGCGTTTGGGTGTTCAAACTGAGGATTATAGTCATATGATATTTGGGAAATCTATCATCTTCTTTAAGATGTTTAATCCTCATTAGATATGATACTTTTGAACCTCCCTCTCTCAGCAAGATGATGGTGACGAGCATGAGGACGGTGACAAGGTCGACGGCAGGGAAGATGACAATAGTGAGGACAGTGGCAAGGAGGATGACGACAATGACAACCATGTGCATATAGATGATGATGATGATGATGGCAAGGAGGATGATGATGACGATGACCATGTTCATGTGGACAATGAGGATGACGATAGCGAAGATGATGAGAATATGCATTCATTGGGCAAGCCTTCGTCGGTTTGTTCCGTGGACGGTAATGATGAGAACGATGATGGTGATGGTGAGGATGACGAGGACAACAATGTGTGTGAGCTTTCCCAGTCATCTCGAGGGCCTTCGCTGGATGGTTCTGTGGATGATAATGTTAAGAATGACGATTTCAATGAGGAAGGCGAAGGTGACGACTACGGCTACAGCTATGGCAACGGCAATGACGATGAGGGCAAGGATGAGGACGAGGAGGAGAGGGATGATGAAGGCAAACAAGAGGTAAGAGACGACAACAACCTAAAACTCAACCGACTGTTCTCTGTTCAAAACTCATGTGAATTTTTTGAAAAGCTGAAATTAAATCTAGGGATAGTTAATCGCAAGCTTGCTGCATCTATTAACCATAATTGAAGAAATTGATATGAACTGTCGGGTTTTAATCAAAAGAAGGGCTTTCTGCACATCTCTATCCATTGCTTTGCCCCATTTTCTCCAAATCCGAGTACCAACTAATTACCAAGAAAAAGTCACCTCAATATTTTCTATCAATCAATTTGGATGGAATTAAGAGATTATGTTGATTCTTGCTAGTTGCTTGCGTTTGGGTGTTCAAACTAGGGATTAATGTAAAGTAATATGATACTTGGGATTTCGACATTTTCTTCTTAAGATGTTTAATCCACCTTGAACATGATAATTTCAAGCCTCAGCAAGATGACGGTGATGACTACAACAACACCGAATATGATGACGACAAGGAAGACAATGGCGGTAAAGATGGTGATGAGGGTGACTACAATGGTGAGGGTGAATACAACAGCGAGGATGATGACGGCTACTAGGACAGCAATGCATAGGAGGTTCTATGGTCATCTCGCGGGCCTCCGCGGGTTCATTTTGTGGACAATGACAATAAGGAGGAAGGTGCAAGGCAAAGGTGAAGGCGAATGCGATGGCAACAACGAGCACAAGAAAGAGGGCATTGATGAAGAGGCCAAAGAGGAGGTGAGTGATGGAACGGAATGGTGTACTCAGCTTCTTTTTTCCTTCAAAACATGTGGCGACATGATTATGGCTAGCAGCTGAAAGATTGTCGATGCCCATCCTTCCGGTCTCAAGAGCTGATTGGCGAAGTGACCACTGGTTTCTCGTCTCTTTTGGTTCTTATTAGGTTTCCTTTTCAATAGTTCAGATGTTAATTCCCTCCTTTCTTTTCCCTCCATAAAATGACTATGGTGTGCAAGTGCCCTTATTTATATCACGAATTAGTTTGGATCTTACTTGTTAATCAGTTCTAATTCTCCGTGTATGTATCTAATTATGTCGAAATTTCCCCTGTAGAAACATGCTTCATGAATCTGTCTTTGCTGATATTGTTCAAGACTCATTGGCTAAACACTCTATGACACTCAAAAACCATAAAAACGGTACTAATGTTCCTTTTTTAAGGCTAGTATGCTGAAAATGGGCTTCTGTGAAAGATGGGTAGGACTTATTATGCAATGTGTATCATCTGTCTCCTTCAGCGTGAAAGTTAATGGAGAACCAACGTCATATTTCTCACCATCACGTGGGATACGACAAGGAGATCCCCTATTGCCATATTTATTCATTCTTATGGCCAATGTCTTGTCTTGGATGATGCATAGAGCGCTGGAAAAACGAGATATAAAGGGGATAACTCTCAACAGGTATTGTCTAACCCTAACACACCTATTGTTTGCTGATGATGCTATATTTTTTTCTAGAAGGGACTGTCAAAGAATGCCAACAAGTTGCCTCAATCTTAAATCAATACTTTGCTATGCCACAGTCGGCAATTAACCTCAACAAATCGGTGTGTACTTTAGTAGAGGCTGCCCTATGAATCGTCGGCGAGATATGGCACATGAATTAAGAGTTCCGATAATTGAAAAGACAGGAAATACCTTGGTATACCTTCGATTGGGGAAGCTCAAAGAAAGAAATGTTTGCATGGATATTGGTGAGGGTGAATATGAAGCTCGAAGGCTGGAAGGAAAAGATTCTTACAAAAGCTGGGAAAGAAATTCTAATCAAGAGTGTGGTGCAAGCAATCCCTCAATATGCAATGTTAGTATTTAAAGTTCCAAATTATGTTTGTAATGCTATTGAAAGAAAAACTGCTTCCTTTTGGTGGCGGCAAATTGAAGCAAAGAAGGGACTACACTTTGGAAAAAATGGGAAGTTCTCAAAACCAGAAAAGACGAAAGGGGTCTCGGTTTCAAAGACTTGAAAACGTTAAACGTCACCATGCTAGGTAAACAAGTGTGGAGATTATCACAAAGTCCATCAACCTTGTGGGGAAAAATTCTAAAAGGCATCTATTTTCCTGAATCAGAATTCTAGCGAGCAAGAAGGGGAACCGTCCTTCATGGGGATGGCAAAGCATCCTTATGGGTAGAGAAGCCATAGAACCAGATATGAAATGGGTAATTGGAGATGGCAAAACTGTTAAGATTCAAGAAGATAGATGGCTTTCTGTCGGGATAGTTAGGGGACCAGCAAATCGGGATGATCCAGTCATGGTTGCTGAGTTGTTTAATAAACGAGAAGAAGGCAGTGGGCTGAAAACGAATAAGAACATTCTTTGATGAGAGAATGGCCAATGAAATTTAACCATCCCTATTACTCCCAACTCAAAGGAGGATAAACAAATCTGGTCCGGAAATAAATTGGGTACCTACTCAGTGAAAAGCGACTACAACAAGGTGCAAGCTAAGACTACAAATCTAGACACAAATATAGCATCAGCATCTTTTCAGCCCCCCCCCCCCTGCCGCTCCTTATGGACTAAGATTTGGAACCTGCAGATCCCCCCAAAAATAAAGATCTTCCTTTGGAGTTTGTGCCAAAATGCCTTGCCAACACGGGAGAATTTGTTTAAGAGAAAAGCTTTACCTGATCCGCTTTGTCTTTTTTGCGCTCGAGAACCGGAAACAACAGAGCATTTGTTTTTGTTCTGTGAAGAAACGACCAAAGTGTGGTCAGATCCAAGAGTAGAATTGAACATAAATGCCCTGAACATCACCAGACTAGACAAATGGCTGTTGGAAATTTTTGGAACAAAAGCAAAAGCTTCAGGAGATGAACTACTTGCAACAACACTATGGCAGATATGGAAAAGTAGAAACAACTTCATCTTTCGAGGTAAAAAATTCGATCCACTTGGTCTGGTTATTGCAGCAACAACACAAGTCAAGAGCTTTAGCCGTTGGATTCAAATGAAGAAATTTAAGGAACCCAAAGACGAAAACTCACTGATTCGCTGTTACCCACCGGCTGAAGGCCTCCAAACCTTGAATGTTGACTACTCATGGATAAATCCAGACAAATCGAGCTCAATCGCAGGAGTTTTATGCGATTTGAGAGGCCTCTTGGTTGATGGCTTCACAGTAGAAATCTGGGCAAGTTCTCCCCTTCAAGCTGAAACCCTAGCACTTGTGAGAGGAGTTCAGTTTCTAAACAAAGACATGTACAGCACGTGAAGCAAAAAGGGCATCAGAAAGGCAAGTACAAATGTGAAAGTGATAGTTTCTTAGTTGTTGAGATGTTTATGGGCCGAGAAGAAATCCCATGGGCTTTGGGCAATATAATGGAAGAAGGCAAACGTTTGCTGGCCCAATTACCTTTAATGAGTATTACACATATCCCGGGAGTCCAACCAAGCAGTAGATTAGATTGCAAAAGCACACCGCACAAAGACTCTTCCTCTAGGGTGAAAATCTTCCCCCCCCAAATCTCTGTGGGACATTTTATGTTTTGAATCTTCTTCTAGTGTCGCTTGTAGCACTTCTACTGATGAATGAATGAATGAAAATGCTTTTACGACCAAAAAAAAAATGTTAGTCTCCAAATTATATGAAAATATTCAATATCATCCCTGAACTTAAAATAATGAAATGGCAATATTGAATATTTCCATATAATTCAGGGACCACATTATTTATTGAGCCAAATTTCAGGAACTATTTGTGTCGTTATCCCCATTAGGAAATGAATTAATGTAATCTCATATACAATTTGTCCAAGTCAATGTGATGGCCTTTTGAAGGACCAATTGAAGACCGCAATTGAAAAACGCTTGCTTACTAAAAGAATGAATGCAAATCCAACCAGGACCGCTTTTAGGCAAAAAGAGAATTCATCAATAATCAATGAATTAAGCAAGAACGTACACAAAAGGAGAAGGTAGATCAAAGGACCCATCGTGACAAAAGGTTAGAAACATTGTTTACTATGCACTTCTCTTTTGCGTCCTCCTTTGATGCAATCTTAAGTAGCAGTCTAAAGTAACACAAAAGAAAGGGTTCCGAGAACGAGGCTGTATATGATTTTTTTTTAGTCGGTAAAGCTTTCTTTCATTCTATGTATGATTAGAAAGAGGAGATTTCATTCAAAATTGTAACGAACAACGGTGTTGTTGTCCCAAGTGATATATGTATTTTGTGTGCGCTTTTCAACGTTCAATGAATGTGCATTTTGCGTGTGCTCTTCAATATTTGACTTTCTTAGTCCTTTTATTGTGTATCCAATATTTTATTGTGATCGAAACAAGTTAAAAGTGATGGAAAAGGAATAATAAGTTTATGGTTGTCCCAAGTGATACGTATTTCAGCGCATGCTCTTCAACGTTGGAACTAGAATGTGCATTTCGCATGTGCCCTTCAATATTTGACTTTCTTAGTCCTCTTATTGTGTACTCAATATTTTATTGTGATGGAAACAAGTTATGAAGAAAGTAATCCAAAAGGACTAATAATTTTATAGTTGTCCCAAGTGATATATATTTTGTCCGTGCTCTTTAATATTTAGCTTTCTTAGTCCCTTTATTGTGTACCCAATATTTTATTGTGATCGAAACAAACTACAGGACTAATAATTTTCTGGTTGGCTCAATAATTTATTGTGATCGAAACAATATTTTATTGTGTACACTCGAATACGTATGTGGAATATGCGGTGCAAGCATGACTCGTGAGCGTTTCTGAAGTGATACATACGAGCCACAAATTTCATAAACCGGATACTCCTTGAAGATTTGTCTCGTCTGAGATGGAGTGGGGTAGTTACACTTCCTATGCTTGATAGTGCTTGAATTACACAAAAGAAGCTGTGATGAGCGGGTAGGTACGAGATCAGCCGCTATCAACTCCAATGTGCAGTTTGTGACAACTCAAAATCCAATTTTAGGACTTCCATCAGTTCATGAATTTTAATGCGAGGATCTTGATGTTCGCACGACCAATCTCTCGCCGTTGCAAATCAAGAACAGGACCCCAATTGCGACGGCAATCAATCAAATCCCAAGATGGCCGGCATATTGTGCCACGTTCACGTGCATGACACACGTCTAAGGTTATGATTAAATCTTATGAGGGTTTTTAATTCACGAGCAGTGCATACACGGCCACGTGAATTTTTCTATGGGCTCGAACTATCGCCAACGCGTCCAGTGATGTCTTGTGCACACATAGCAGCGAACAACAAGCATCGCAGAGGCAAAACCTGAACCAGATAATTCTCTCTTGTGGGTTTGGATTGCAATTGGGCCCTTCTTTTTCCCATAGAAATGTCACGAAACGTCTGCTATTTTCTTTGTGCTTTAATTTCCCACATTCTTAAGTATCTCCGATCCACTCTGAAGATCAACATGACGGTTCCTTTGTTGCCGAATCATTGGAAGGAGCCATCGCCTGCATTTGTCGAGACTCCATGGGTTGATTGGTAGACGGATTTGCCAGATTAGCACATGCTAGCTCAGCCGCACAGGTGGAGTGCATAGTTACGGTGGAAATCCAAATCTTCCTCTCGCTTTCCGCATGAACTGAAGCTTCGTTTAAGTCTTGAGTCTGACAATGTAGATCTAATAAGGGCCTTATCAAGCACAAATCAACTGAACTAGGAAGTACAATGGATGCACTAATTGGGAGAGAATATTATATGATGTTGAGTTTTTCAGGCCTTAAGTTAGCCTATGCAGCAGGGAGTCCAACAAAATAGTCGACTAGGTCGCCAAAACCTAATGAAAGAAAAGTCATAGTAATTGGACTATTTATCAACCTCAAGCCCCTTGGAACTTGATTTGCTCTGAAGTTTTAAACTTGTATTCACTAAATACTTCTAAGGGAATGGCATTTACGTTTTCAGACCTTGGAAAAAAATCCTTCTAATTGCCTCTTCAAAAAAAGTTTTGCACTAGATTGCCATGGAGTTTGCTAGATTAGCCAACAAAATAGCCCCATAAAATTTTTAGTGATGAAACTAAAACATCATGGAATGACATTCCTTGAGATTAACGTCAACACATTTCTCGCGTACGCACATTATCATATGGAAATGGATTTACTCAACTGAATAAGAATAGAATAACATTGAGAGCAAAGACCATGAAAAATGAATCTGACCAAATATCTTACACGCACACCAAAATCTGCATTAGTTTGTTGTCAAAATCGTGCAAAGTTAAGAGTAACCTCTATATTAAATTGACTATCAAAATTGATAACGATGCACTAGATTAAATCAGATGCACTCTTGCTAGGTTTTGGCTAGCTAGGACTCCTCAAGTCCAATGAGCCAAACAAATCTCGGAATTATTGTCGAGATTGATCTCGAATGAGGAAGATGTCCCGACAAGTCTTGCACTTCGTCTGTTTGCATTTGTCTAGCCCAGAGTCGCACCTCCTACCGTGTAATTCTGTCTTTTGTGGCGTTTGATCCTGTTGCGTTCGTCCTGTACATCCAAAAGCCGAAGAAAAACAATGAGATCAAATGAGTTGCTGGGTCGACGTGTAAGCTATCGCTTAATCCATCTAGAGTTTTCATTTCCTATATCAATAACTTTCATAATAAACGAAGATGAGATCCACATAATGATTTGTTGTCATCTTATAGGCGGCAATATTCAATTTGCGGCCAATATATATCAAAGATCTTTACGTTAACTTTATGTCTTTTTTTTTTTTTTTTGGTATTGGAGCAACCGGCTTGCAGCCGACAGCGCGCCGTAAACCCCCAAGTGACACTTAAGCGGAGGACCCACCACCCCTGAGTCACACTTAATACACCTAGCGCCTCCCCTGATTTTGAACCCTTCACCTCTTCGTTGAGGATCAGCAGAGTCTTATCCAGTGGAGCCACCGCGGCTGGTGGTAACTTTATGTCTTTTATTGTGTTCATTTATTGTCAAAATGTACAGTCCTTGGCTTGATGGACAAACCTGCTTTATGGAAGAAAAATCATGTGTAAAGATATGATCGTTTTGAGAATACAAACATAAATTGCTATTATAATGGAAAGATGAGTGCTCTATATAGAATGCTCGCTCATTATATTGAACTCAAATTGGGAAGTTATCAATAGTTAGCCGGTGGATTTGCTCTATTAACAGCAGAAATGTAGGCACGAGTGTTTAGGGAATTCTTTCATAAAAGTTTGAGATCGAAGTTTCAATTTAGTTTTTTTTTTTGGAAATATAACTATAAATCATAAATATATTATATAAATGTCAATCTAGTTTTGAACCTTTCGATTTGACCAATTTAATTATAAATATTTCAACAATTTGTCAATATAGACTTTTTTGGCTAATTTTAGCCGAAAACTAGTAAAACAGACATCGTTCTACTTGGTATGATCAGCTACTGGCAAGGGTCGCAGCCCTTGCCAATCGCAGGGAAGGCAACTGCTAAGGTCTGGTACCACAATGGAAAAAAGTATGAAAAATTAAAAATAACTGTAAAATTATTCACGTTAGTACAAGACTTGGTATCTGTCGTCAATTTTTGGTCAAAATTGATCGGAATGATTATATTGGTAAATTGTGAAAAGATTTATAGTTTAAGACTGAATTGGTGTTCATATAATATGTTTAGGATTTTTTTTGGTAATATTCCCCAATAAACTAAAAGCTTAATAAATGGATATACACTATATTCCTTTGATAAAAAAAGTGCAATTAAAATATAGAGGAAATGATGATTAGAAAATCGCATCATTTGTTAATATTTCCCAACTTTTCTTTTTCAAATATCGGGCAAGTCTAGAGTTGAATATTAGGGAGTGAAATGAACAGAGCAGAAACCAAGACCCAAGGCAAGGGCAATGCGAGCAGAGGCAGATCGGGAGGGGAGAGAGGAGATGCGGGGTCGGTTCGACAAGCAAGCGTAGATGTACGTGGACGCTCGTCCGACATACTAGGCACACTAGTACTCCATGCTCGCTTCTCGCATTCCTCGTCACTCCCTCGCTCGGGACGTCGGCGCCGGCAATGGCCAAGCCGCCCTCTGTGTGAGTCCTCTCTCTCTCTCTCTTTTCTATGTGCAAGATTAGTAGCAAGTTTATTGTTTTTCTTGATACGATGGAACCCAACATTGATCGGGAGCCGTGACGGTGTGAGCAGATTTTCTGGATTTTGCAAAAAGAAAAATGGGCTAGACCAGATATGATGGCAGGTCATGCGAAATTCGACACTTTTTATGATTTAATACATATCAAATGCATGTCTCACTGAAGAGAAATTTTGAGGAGAATCATTCATTCGAGCAATCACCATGTATGAATATTTTTCCTTTGTTTTTGCTTTCGGAAGTAATTGACTAGACATAGGGTGTAGAGAATGAGTGAAGATTAGCTCATCCTGGTTGAATTTTACTTGAATCCTCAGATACTGCTTTTAAGTCTGCTCATTGATAAGAAGTTGATTTATTCTATTTGATTTTGCTTGGGGCTTGGATAGGCTATGTACTGCTTCCTAGTCACTAACTGAAGGTAGTCATCCTCTAGTACCACGTAATTGATCTCAAATCCTTTGGGTTGTTTTAAATGTGAACTTTAAAACTGAAGTTCAACCCGTCCCAGTGTCTTCATGCTTTTTCTCCCTCTTTTGTCTTTTTAAAATGGGCTTCTCTTTCCTCTTTGATTTATTCAATCGAAATTCATTACTTCCATATTATTCATCACTTACAACTATGTTCATATGCCCTACACTTGCTTATAGCACTACGACCGAGTGATCGCCACTGGTGCGAGCGCAGCCCAACTAAAATGTGCGGTGCAGCATCGAAGGGTCCATTACGTCCACACCCCAATACCCATCTCCAACGATGAAATCATGACCTTAATTGGAGGTGAAAATTCAATGGATTTAATTACGGTGGCTCAAGTGGTGCACTGGTTCGACCTACCCAATTTCTACTCCCTCTTGACCCGTCTGCTCCAGAAGCCGGGAGGTGTGGTGGCAGTATGGTGCTACAATGGCATTGGAGTGAGCTCTACATTTGATCCAATCATGAAACGCTTCCATGAAACTACGCTGCCCTTTTGGGACCCCAACACAAAGCACATATCCGATGGTTATGAGAAACTTCCCTTCCCGTTCGAGAGTGTGGGGTTGGGATGTGAAGGTGAGCTGCTGCCACTGGATATACCAAAGGATCTCTCTTTCGAAGGGTTTCCGAGGGTGTTAAGGTCATGGTCGCAGTTACTACGGCTAAGGAACGAGGTGTTGATCCGTTATCCGAAGGCATAGCGAGAGAGCTGGAGGATGCATGGGGTGGTCTTGATTTGGTCAGGTGCATTGTGTACAAGGCTTTAATGCTTGCCGGCACAGTTTAAGCTGTAAATTTCCGTGTCCTCTTTTGACTCCATCATAATAGAATTGAACATAAAGGACAGTTCAAATGATCTTTTTAGTTGCCAATTTATACAAGCTCAGACATTGTGCTCAGCTGATATGCGGATACTATATCTCTGTCAAGCATGTCAATCTTGGCGTCTTTTCTCCTTCAATAGAGGTCGCAAAATGACTACGACTATTAGTTGAAAGAGTGTCCAATGCCCACGTCCTTCTGGTCTCACGGTCCGAGGAGAGAAAGTACCTCAGTTTTTTCGTCTGTTTTGGTTCTTATCAGGCTTTATTCTTTCCATTTTCAATAGATCAAATGTTAATTTGCTTATCTTTTTCCATCCACAACCAGACAATGGTATGCGAGTGTCCTGTTTATCCGACGAATTTGTTTGGATCTCAGTTTATTCTGTTGCAATTCGGTGTATGCATCCCTCTACGTCAACGAGAGTTCATTTGTGGAAACATGCTTCTCGAATCTGTCTTTGCTGACATCGTTCAAGACTCATTGGTTTACCATTCCACGACACTTCCAGTTATAAAAAATATGGATTTAATTTTCCCCCTTTAAGGATTTTTTAGCTTTTCACTCGTCTTTATAGGGTGCATACCATGCCTTGCCATGAAGTCCAGGTGCAGTAATGAAGCTATGATTCACATCTAGACTATCACGAAATCATCAACATATCTAAATCATTAATAGAACCTTTATCACGGATGATGTTTCACTTAAATCATGACCAAACTTCTCGGCTATGTTTTCATTCGCTATCATTTAAAACAGAGCAAATTTATCTAGCAAAGGATTATGACCGGGGATGATTACTGATCAGATATGAATAAGGCAAACACAGGCACGGCTTCTAGGATGGGAATCAACGAAACAAGTAGGAATGATCACTTTACGAGGTCTTCGGTTGCGGCGACTGCGAGCAGGGGCGACCGGAGTGTCCAGGGAGCAGTAGTGAAATCAGGAACCTGCAACGGAAATTGCGGTTGTGCGTAGCCTGAGAATATCGGAAAAAAGTGAATTGATCAGTGGAATCCAAGAGAGGTCTTTCGCGTGTTAAAGAGGAAGATGTGGATTTATCTGAGAGGGAGCTTCCGAGGTGCTGCTCTATAGCCATGTCGCCGTTAATGAAGAGGAGCTTCAGAAGTGAGGATAAAACTGCTGGAAATACAAAAGAAACGAGAAATCAGTGCGACGATTGAATCGAAAATCGAAAATAGAAAATCCGATAACCCAGAAAACTTGGCTTCGGTTTCGTTGCCATAATCCAGTAAGGTAGAGCTTGAAATGACAAATTTGAGCTCAATGGAGCTCCATCTATGGCTGTTTTCTCCCTGTTTCAAGTCAGGCATTTCGTCGTACACGCAAATCGCGCCCCCGTCAGCACACATACGTAACCATGCGTGCTGAGCAGAGGAGTGAATCGGGGGGAGCCGCTGGTTGAGCATGACGAGCGCGTGCGCCGAAGGAGGCCAGGCGACGTTGTCGGCGGAAGCGGAGGATCGAAAGCGAAAGAAAGAAAGAAGTTATCAAGGCCGGGCTTGTTGAGTCTTGAAGCGGGCTGAGCTTGTAAAGGTTTGGGCTTTTCTCAGTAAACGCGGGCTTGTTTTCTACTTTCCATGGGCTAAAGCTTTGGGCTGAATTGTTTGAACTTTTATAACAAGGCCTGTAAGGCATGACACACTCAAGGTGAGCTTAAATTCTGATCCTTGGCATGGGCCGGGTTATATGTATATCTGCTATCAGTGCGAAGGACTTTGATTGTCTTCGAGAACCGAGATTGTCTTCGAGGACCGAGTTTTTTTTTTTTTTTTTTTAATATCATATTTGCAAAATAAATGTTAAGTGAAAGTTATTCAGACCTATGTTGCATAAGATAAATTTATGTAAACCGCGAGTAATCATCAATATGGCTTAGGAACACGGGCCAATCATGGGATTTTAATTATGTTCAACTGTAGATATTGCTAGAGAACAATAATAAAGATTAAATGTTTGAGAATCGTATTATTTGTAATCCTAAAGTACAAAAGTGAATTTAGAGCAGATACCGTCCACATTTCCAGACCCATGTGACGAGCACGAGAAGGTACAATTGTTGAAGAAAAGAAAAGAGAACGTACGACTGTTTTGAGCAAAAAGATAAAAAGAAAAGGAAAGGTACATTTCTACCTAACAAAGAAGGGGGTACAACTGCATGTGTTATTGTGTCCATTTTTCCAACTGGCCCCCACCTTATCATTTTTAAAGGCATCGACTTTAATGACTATAAATTGAAAGTTGCGACCGCGAAGTTGCCCATGCGCGTTTTTCTATTTATCGCAAATGGGGTCAAATGCAAATATTTAAAGTATAATTTTTTCTAATAAGGATTTTGACGAATGTAATAAAACATCCACACATAAAATTTTTGTCATTTTCAAAATATTGCTTTTTCTTATTTTATACATGATCAATAAAGCCACTTTTTACCCACTCATGAGCAGCGCAAATAGTGTGAGTGTTCTCCCTTATCGTCGAGATTGAGAGTTCAAACTCTCTCATTATATTCCATGACTTAAGTGAGGGTTCCAGGGATGAATTATAG
The DNA here is from genome assembly GCA_016097485.1 of Eucalyptus sideroxylon x Eucalyptus melliodora. Taxonomy (NCBI): domain Eukaryota; kingdom Viridiplantae; phylum Streptophyta; class Magnoliopsida; order Myrtales; family Myrtaceae; genus Eucalyptus; species Eucalyptus sideroxylon x Eucalyptus melliodora. The sequence goes on along the minus strand of CM027831.1, from coordinate 68,015,499 downwards.
GGCCAACCCTCGAGGTTTTATGTCTAAATAGCGGCTAGTACTATCGGGCCGTATGATCCCCGAATGGTGATTTCCAACGGTTCCTCGGTCATCAAAAAATAAAAATAAAAAGAAAGCCACTTCTTATTTGGTGTGAAATGATTAATAAGTACCTAGAAAGCACTTGATAACAAAAATTTTCTAATGATAATCCTTGATTGGTCGTCCTAGCACCTCCTGTTCACTACTCGGAAGCAAGAGGATCTTGTTTTATTTGTCCGGAAGTTCAAAAGTAAATTCACAACAGGTGTTGTCTACATAGCCAGAGCCATGTGAAAAGCGCGAAGAAGAAGAAGCTCCATGCGATCTTGTAATGAAAATGTCCTCCAATTTATTTTTAAATCCATAACTTTATTGACTCTGAATTTTCTACGTAGACACAGCCATGTGAAAAGCACGAAAAAAGAAGGAACTCCATGTGAGTCCTCCACCGTCCATCAACTTTATTGACCGTAAATTGGACGTGACTGTTAATTGGATGCTGCACCTGCTGCGAAGTTGCCCACAAGCGTCGTTTATGACAAATGGAGTCAAATTCAAATATGTGAAATGCAGTGTTTTTATCTATCGTAGGAGTACAGTATATATGCCGCGACTATAAATAGGTATTATACATGAACCGACGTGTTGCGTGAACTAAAAAGCAAGGGGTGAGTAAAAAATGGTTCAAGTTAAAGCAACACGAATTGAACAGTTTCTTTGTAGTTCGATTCAATTTAAAAGTACCTTTTGGAAAAAAAAAAAAAAACAGTTCACAAATGAAACCAGAATGTTTTTTGCATTTTTTTTGGTTTTAATTTTTCGAAACCAAATCAAACTGCAAAATCATTTTGTATAAATTAATAATTTTGTTAATTATTCTTGCCATCTATATATGGAACAGCCTATTGATTTTCGTGGTATGTGAATTCATGAATTGTTGTAACTACGGCTTTTGGTTGTTTTTTTTTTTTTTCATGAATTTGCACAAGGTGAAGAGGAAAAAAATGAAGGAAGAAAGAATGATTAAACTGAATTCATCCTCAAAAAATAATTTGGTTTGATTGGTTATGGACTATAATAATTTAGTTTGGTTTCACTTTTCTTCGATTGTATTTATGCAGTTTGGTTTGGTTTGACATCCAAATTGTACCAACCACACTGTGCTCACCTCCTAATAGTTATAATAAAGAAAGAAGTGTGGTAAAAGATTTGCATAATCATTTTGTTTTTAATATAAAGACACATTTTATAAGAAAAATTGAGTAGAGTAATCAATTCTAATAAAAGGCAAGTTATTAAGTTGAAGGGATCAAAACAAATACTTGATGGTGAATTGATAAATATATGCTGAGGCAGCACTTAGGTGATGCATTTTTTGAATGCTGCAAATTCTATAAATGCAATATGAAGGAAATTTTCTAGCTTAGAGTCCCATTTGTCATGTGGGACGCTATTCTTCAATCATATTTTACTATTATGTACTCATACAGATATTTGTAATTTTACAATATCAAACTCGGATGTTAAATATGTCCAAACGTAGGTATAGCAACAGAATATTGAAAATGATATAATTATTTGAGAATCATTTTTTTAATCCAAAAAATCAAATGTAAATTCAGAACAGAGGTTGTTACATAGCCAGAGTCATTTGACAAGCACGAAGAAGAGCCTCCAAAGAAATTTGGCGTGCGAAGAGGTACACCTCTTATGGTCAGAAAAAAAAAAAATAGAAAACAAAGGTACACCTCTATATCTCTCCGTCTTTTTTGGTCTCCACTTATTATCATCGCCTTTATTTTTTATTTTTTGGTCAATCCTACTCTATTCACTCTCAGACTTTTGCCCTACCTTCTTGCAGGGCGTGGGAGTCAAAACCCACACTTGAAACTAATTTGTCCCCACCCCAACCTCTCTGAGAAGATGGGGATTCGAATCCCTCACCTCCTCTTTTCATATTGGAAGGGTGGCCCATCGCCTTTGTTGACTAGCTGCACTTGCTGAGAAATTGCCTATACGCGTTTTTGGTTAGGCCTTCTTTGTCCACCTTATCATTATAAAATCCGTCAACTTTGTTGACTAATGGAAGCGCCACCGGGAAGTTGCCTGTATGTCTTTTTACTAGAATTTTGTTAACCAGTGTTCTAGAGGCATTAATTAAATTAAACATCCACGCGCAAAGAAATTTTTTCATTTTCAAAATACTATTTTTCTCATATTTTGCACCATCAGTGTATTGAAAATGAAAAATATAATTTTATTATGAGGGGCTAACTAGTGTTGTGAGGGCACTTATTAACAAAATACTTTTTAATTGCTGCCATAGCATGTCCTGTTCATGATATGGACGCAAATCTTTCACAAATTTTCTCATAATGCCACTTCTCTCAAAGTGGGATGATTATAATTACCATTGTTGTTGATGTTTGAACCGATCTTGTAGTCTCCCGATTATATTTGAATATTCCAAAACTTTTTGAATCTATTGGTTAGCTCAGTCGATTTTAATTTTCCGAATCAATTGGTAGTTGGCTCATACCATGAGTATTTGTAAAATTAATAGAATTTCAATGTTCCTCTAATAAATCTTAAAATTTTTCGTCATGACTTAAATAGTTATCAATAAGGAAATAATGGTTGTAAAAGTCTTGCGCAATTTTTTGCTTTTTAATACGAAGGCATATTTTATGAGAAAATGTGAGTAGTTAAATATAATTAATGATAATATAAGGCAAGTCATTAAGGCGAAGAGATCAAAACAAATAATCCATGGTGAATAATAAATATATGCTAAGGGAGCGCTTAGGTGGAGCATTTTCTCCAGAGAATGAAGCAAATCCAATTTTCGTAAAGTGAAGGAGATTTTTCTAATTATCTATAGTCCCACGTGGAATCACGAGAGGTGATTCTTTACTAATATTTTGTTATTGGATTTTTTTATTTATTCAGAAGTTCAGAAGTGGATTCTGAACGGATGCTATCTACATAGCCAGAGCCATGTGAAAAGCATGAAGAAGAAACTCCGTGTGACCTCGAATGATAATGTCCTCTTTATTATTTTTCAATCCATCACTTTATTGACTCTGAATTTTCCATGGAGACATAGCTACATGAGAAGCACGAAAAAAGAAGAAATTCCATCTGATCTTGTAATGATAATGTCCTCCACGTTATCATTTTAAGTCCATCAAATTTATTGATTATAAATTGAACGTGATTGTAAATTGGACGTTGCACTTACTGCGAAGTTGCGCACACGCGTCTTTTATGGCAAATGGATTCAAATTCAAATATGTGAAGTGTAGTATTTTTTTAATAAGCATTATGTTTAATTAGTGCTCCAGGGTACCGATTAAATTAAATATTTACACATAAAGAAAATTTTGTTATTTCGAAAGCTTTGCCTTCCTTATACGCAATCAGCACATTGAGAATATAATTTTTTTTTTTCATTAGATATAGCCAACAAGTGTCCATAGAACGCTTATTAAAAAGATATGTCTACTAATGATCCTTGGCGTGGCCAAAACATTTCCTGTTCATTATTTGGAAGCATTTTTTCAAATTTCTTTTTAATAAGGCCACTCCTCTCTAGGTTGGAAATTATGTATTACCAACTGCTGTTAATGTCTGAACCGATCTTATGGACTCTAGATTAGATCCGAATACACCAAAAATCTCAGAATCTTTTTGGTCAACTAAGGGCATGTTCGGTAATACTCCTAGAAACAACTTATTATATTTTTTTTTATCACCGAGAACAAAAAAAGAATAGAAATCCATTTGGTAAATTTTTTGTTCTAGAGAACAAAAATATATATAGTTTTTGTCCATTTTTTGTTCATGGGAATATATTTGAAATAGAATCAAGAAGTAGAAAAAAGTTATTTCTTGTTCCTGACAACAATTCTTCTAATAAAGTCTATTTTTTTTTTTTTTAATTTTCTCTTCTCTTTTCATCTCTTTCCTTTTCTTCTTCTTCCTTTTGGCCAATTGTGGGCCTTGGTCATTGCTCGCAACCTCGCTGGAGTGTCGCCAGCCCCCCGTGACGCCATGCCTCGTTGTGGTTGGGCGAGACTCGACCTTGCTAGGCCACCTCTAGGTTGGCGTTACCTAGTGGTGTCTCGATGAGGCTCGCTGGGTTGGGCAAGGCTCGGCCTCACCCAATCTGGTGAGGCCAAGCCTCGTGGTGGCTAGGCGAGCCTTCGACAAGCTTGCAAGACCTCGCCTAACAGGTCGCTAGCCACCGCTCTGGCCAACGACTGGCCACGAAAAAGGAGGAAGAAGAAGAGAAAATGAAAAAGAAAAAAGAAAAAATAGAAAAATATGATAAAAGTATTTAAAAAAATTAAAAGAAACAAAAAAATTTAAGAATCTTACCAAATGCATTTCTATCCTGGGAATATAAATTTTAAATAGTTACCAAACTTTTTCAAAAACTCAAAAATTATTCCCAAGAACTGAATAAAAAAAAATTATTTCTGAGCAAAAATTGTTTCGCAATATAATGGTTACCAAATGTGCTCTAAATCAATTTAAATTTTTTCCAAATCGATTGATAGTTGGCTCATATCTTGAGTCTTTTTAAAATTAATTTTATATTCAAGGGTCCTCTAATAAGTCTTAGAAGGTCTTCGTTGTGACTTCAGTATTAAAATCACGACTTGCATCGAGATCTGCACAACATCTTCGGCTTTGTGCGAAATTGCCTACAGCTGGTACGATTGCATCGCCATGGCATGTCCTGTCCATGAGCAAATAAATATTTTCTAATAAGCCGGAAGATTAAACGATGGTTTATTATTGAAGTAGTTAGAAATCTTGAAAGTATTAATAAATGTTGATATTTTTCAAAACCAAACAAGATAAAAGGTTGCTTAGTGACTAAAATTTATTGGTATTTATTGTGACAAATGCTGGTATATCAGTCAAACTAAGTTAGGTAATATCGAATAATAGTTAGTAACTTTAAAGGAGTTAATAGTCACAGGAATAGGAATTGGTAGATTATTAAACTAATTGCGAATCTTCTACGTGTAAACAAATGTTGTTACTTTTCAAAATCAAGCAAAAAAGTGCATAAAAGTATGTCAACAGTTTCCTCGGTTCGTGTGAAATTACTTATACCCAGTACAACGGGCTAGATGAAAAAGTATCTCAATCTTGCCTATTTGTGAGAGAGAGAGAGAGAGAGAGAGAGAGAGAGAGAGAGGTGACCTGACCCGCTAAGTGTGAAGTGAGCTCGTATGGCAAACTCAGAGACAAGAATGAGTACCAACAACCTATTAGGAGGTGAGTATCAGGTGTTTTTGAGTTTTAGAGGGCTCGATACTCGTCGGGGAATCACCAATAGCCTCTACCATGCCTTGGTAGATGCTGGAATTCGCGTTTTCATGGATGATGAAGAGCTTCGACCAGGAGAAAGAATTAGTGGCAACCTTCTGCTAGCAATCGATGACTCTAAGCTTTACATACCCATCTTCTCCCAAAACTATGCTTCAAGTCATTGGTGCCTCCGCGAGCTTGCAAAGATGGTGGAGAACACCTCTAAATCTAAAGAAGAGGGGAATGAGAAGGTGATATTGCCCATCTTTTATGATGTGAAACCCGCTGATGTGAAATTGAAATCCCGTTGTACCGTGATGCCATATTGAATTTGGAGCAAAGGATGGAGGATCAAAGAAGAAGTTTAGCTCCGAGGATGTAGAGTCGTGGCGCCAAGCTCTCAATGAAGTTGATGACACCAAGGGGTGGGAGTTGAAGAAATATCCAGGGTAACTATCTAACCGTGAATGTCAAAATTATCTTTTACAATTGAGCAATAGATTTTATAAAGATTCATTAATTATATTCCAACTTCATTTTTTTCTAAATTTAAAAGGAAATTCTCAAATTCTTGTTTTTTTTTTTAATCACGAGATATCCAAATTTATTTGAACCTAATAGGATTATTACAATTTTGCTTTTAACCTAATTTCTATTGTATAAGAAATTGGCTTTGCTTCATCCTTTTCATACCAATTTGATCCATGAATGTATTACAATTTTTCTATTATTTTCTTATTACATGTGGCACCGATGTGGGACTTACCAAGCATCATATTGAAGAAAAACTTGAAAAATTGAAAAGAAAAAAATTATTTTAATAGCAGAAATGAGGAAGGATAAGGATAAAAAGGTAGAAAAGCCTTTTTTTTTAAAAAAAAAAAAAAAAGAAAATGCGAGCCATCGGAATTTCTCTCTCGGACTCTTATAATAGTAAGACTCCATTCGTTCAAGAAGATGATCGTTGAGAAAAACTTGGATTGTTCGCACAAAGCCTAAGCCTTAGATTCTGAAATAAGGTTTGTTCTGACAGCAGCAATTGTTTTTAAAAAGGAAAAGCTCACCTTATTAAGCTGCTCCGCTTACACCATTTTCATCAGTCAGACCGCCAGTATCAACGCTTGTTGATCAAACAGTAGTGCAGCTGGTCACTGAAGCTGTCCATGGTCGCCGGCAGCCGTTGCCTCAAACACCTGCCGCTAGACTCACCACCACCTACTGCCTTGCCGGCTACCCTCGCCCTTGAAGACAACCACCATGGAATCAGACACCACCTCCACCACAATCAAATTCAGCCTCCACAACCAACTTCACACTTAACCACCACCAAACTCATCCCCCACCACTGCCTAGCACCTCAAGAACTCGACCAACTTTGCCAAACTCGTCCACCCCCGTCACCAGATCAGCTTGCCACCGCCACTATTATGGCTCGCCACCATTAGAATCATGCAGCACATCACCACGCACGGAAAAACCCGGGCTTGAGTTTGGGGCACAAACCCAGCGTGAAACCTCATATCTGAGGTCATGCGACCTCCAATTTGAGGTTGTTCGACCTTAGCCACCATTGAGAACTCCATTGGCCGCTTGAGCTTCATCGAGTTTGGCCGTGACAGCTGGAATTTCGTCAAGCTCAGGGCTACGGTCGCTCGAGCTTCATTGAGTTTGGTCGTTCGGCCATGGTGGTTGGAGCTCCTTCAAGCTCATAGCCATGGCCAGTAGAGTTTCAATGTAGTATTTCAAACTCCTGTCTCAAGAACTCAATTTAAAGAAACCATGGAAAGTTTTAAAGAAGAATCAACAAATGATCAGATTGGAAAAAAAAAGTTACTGGGGATGGGAGCAAGCGAGATTTCTTTCCACCGTTCTTCGTGCCCCTTCATTTATTCTTTTATTTGTTAGTTTCTCAGCCTATTTTCTAATGACAGGTCAATATTTTCCATCCATTAACATGGATAGAGCTAAAGGAACAATTTGATCGTATCAATTTGACAAATTTTAGTAATTAATTGCATATTTTGAAAGTTTTAACACTCAATTATATTTTCATGACAAATATTAAGGCTTCAGGTACATTAATTCCTTTAATAATCAAACATTTCTCTTTCTCTGTTTCTTCAACTTAAACTGGTAATGGATGTTAAGGTTTGTAAATTCATCATGTTCTTGAAGTTTTTAGGGTAACGTAATTCGTCTTGGTCCAGTCCCGTTTGTTTCGTGCCATTTTTCGTTGGATAATTCTAGTTGCCTCTCAACACCCCAAAACTAGTTGTCTCATGATGACGACGACAAATGTGTGTGTGTGTGTGTGTCTTTATATATATATATATATATATATAGACATGTGGTAACGCGTATGGGTACTAGGTAGAGTGATCATGAAAAGTAAACTGCCGGGTAAACCTCACCCAAGAGCGTGCCACGTGCATGCATGCGTGCGTGTGTATAAGTGAAATAATATGGTAGAGTTAAAGTTTAGTGTCTTCGAACACGATGAACAATCAAATAAAATGAACTTACAAAACTTAGTGCTGTTTAGTTTAGTATTATTATGTTGGTAAAACGCAAAAGTACCTTTTGCTTGCACTACTTTTATATTGGTCTCTTACGTTGTGTTATTTCTCACATGCAATAAGAAAGTGTCAACATGAGATTCCTGGCTTCATCACTTAACTGATTAGTTTATGAAATTGATCTATGAAAGGGATTCAACAAATAATTGTTTGATATTTGAATAAGAACCACTATTTATATACTCCTTTTTGGTTCTTTTTAACGAGAGTTTTCCCTCCAGAATAGTTTTAACCTCATGTTCCCAACCTAACTTAGTAGATGGTTGGTCAACGTGCAATTAAACGAATTTGTTGCCTCTTCACAATTGAAACTGTTCAACTTTGTTGCAGCGATGGGGATCTTATCGAGGCTGTTGTTGTGGAGGTTGTGGTTAGGCTCAAGACAAGACAAAGAAAAGTGACTAGAGATTTAGTTGGAATGGAGGATCGAATAGCAGCCATAAATGGTTTATTGGACATCCAATCCGGTGGTGTGCGGGTTATTGGAATTTATGGGATGAGTGGCATCGGTAAATCAACACTTGCCAAGATCATCTATAACCAACTATGTCCTCGCTTTGGGAAAAACTGTAGCTTTCTTGATGGTGTAAGGGAAACAACAAAAACCAAGGGCTTAGTCAAGTTGCAAGAACAATTGCTATCTGATATCTCTAATTCTAGAGTGGCTCGCAACATTGATAACATTGATTATGGAATCAATACGATTAGAGAAACGATTTGCAACAAGAAGGTACTAGTTGTATTGGATGATGTTGATGAGGGAAACCAAATTGAATACCTTATTGGAGTTGATTCTCTGTACAATGGTACTAGGATACTTGTTACCACTAGGGACAAAAGTGTTATAAAAATTAGGGGATTGAAGTATGAAATTCTGCCTTATGAAATGGAGGTGTTAAGCGACAAAGACGCACTTCAACTTTTTAGTAGGCATGCATTTGATGCTGACTTTCCTCTAGACAAACTATATGACACTTCAAAAGACATTGTCTCTACTACGGATGGACTACCTTCAGCTCTTCGAGCAATAGGTTCATTGCTTTTTCTTCAGAAAGAGGAAAAAATATGGCAAGAGATGCTAGAGAAGCTAAGAAAAACACCTACTAGCGATGTCTTGGGAAAGCTAAGGATTACTTATGATGCCTTAGAAATGGATCAGCAACGGATATTCCTTGACATTGCATGCTTTTTCATTGATAAAGATAAGACTAATCCATTCTTTGTGTGGAAAGATTGTGGGTTTAGCCCAGAGTATGCTATTGATGTCCTTATTAACAAATGCACTATAAAGGTTTTAGACAAAAATAAGTTTTGGATGCATGATCAATTTAGAGATCTTGGAAGGACAATTGCTAATCAAGAGCGTTCTAGGTTGTGGGCTCCAGGCGACATCATTCACGAATTAAGATCAATAGAGGTAATGTGGTGACCAAATTTAATAGTGTGTTCATAATTGAGGATTCATCTTTCTAAAACGAGAGCTAATCTTATGTTTCATTTTTTCTTCTCTTCAATGGAATAAAAATGTATAATATTGACAAATTCCTGCTCCTGCTCCTCAATTTCATTGGCAGATCAAGAGTAGCATTCAAGCACTGGATTTGACAAATTGGTCAAGGACTGATGATAACTTAACTATCACTGCGGAGGAAATTAAACGTTTCCCACATCTTCGGCTGCTGTGGTTGCATAACATAACCTGCCAAGGCGACTTTGCGGGTTGTCTTTCCGAATTGAAATTGATCAGTTTGTTTTACCCTGATAGAAGTTCTAAACGTCATCCACGTTTTGAGGCAACCAATTTGCATCTAGAAAATGTGGTTGTGGGGAATTTCGTTGGCCATGAGTTCACGGATGATCATGTCATGGGCCTGATCAAGGTATGTCAGTTTCCCTATCAGTCTAATTTTCTTATTCAAGGAAAAAATTCATTGGATTTGTAGTCTAATTTTCTCATTTAGTGAGAGGATCAAAGGACAAATGATCCAAGTTGAGAGCCTAAATTCCCATGTATTTCTTGTTTAGACATTCAATTGTCCATGCTGATGTTTCATTTGCTTTTGTAGGATGGGAGGAAATTGAAGGTTCTCACTCTTGAGAATAATATGTCAATTTACAGGACACCAACCTTTTTCGAATACTTAGTTTTAGAGAAGTTGAGTATTTCTAAATGTTCATCTTTGATGGAAATTGACTGCTCTATCGGAAAACTGCGGTTGTTGACTGATTTGAGTATTGAGTCATGTCAGAATCTTGAAAAATTACCTGAACAAATTGGAGAGCTACCAAATCTTCAGCACCTCTCTCTTAAGAATTGTGATAGCTTGAGTGAACTCCCTAAATCAATTTCGAAACTAGAGTCATTGATGAAGTTGGATGTGTCTCACACACCTATTACGATTACAGATTCCATTGGAAGACTATCAAGCTTGTCATCTCTCAATGTATCATCCACACCAATTGTGAAAGTGCCCAGTACAATGAGCGAGCTTCGTTGCCTCCAAACATTGGACTTAGAGCATTGTCATAAGCTCCAAGAGTTGCCGGAGCTCCCTAAAAGTTTGACCACTCTACGGTTGAGATCTAGTTCATTGCAGACCGTGCCTAACCTCTCAAATCTTACTAATCTAGTCGAACTACTTCTATCTGATGGTTCTGAATCTAATGCCACATCAAATATAATTAAAGCTTGTGACCTACAGTGGATAGGGAGGTTATCCAAATTGAGGAAGCAGCACTTGTGCCTTTTAAATGTCCGCGCGCAGCCTATAGAGTTGGGTTCCCTTTCTCTCCTAAAAAAACTTACTATGTATGGATTAGACTTTGAATCCCTCGAACAACTTCCATCAAACTTGATAGTTCTAGAGCTCGATCGCATTCAAGTGAAACAAGTACAACTAGACGGGTTTCCTCAATTGGAAAAGTTGACTATCAGAATGTGTGAACTTGTCAAAAGATTATCCTTTCCATCAGGTTTAAGAAAATTGAGAGAAGCTGAGGTGTCTTCTTGCACTGAGCTAGTCGAAGTTCAATTTCTCGGTGCCTTAATATCGTTGGAGGAATTATGTATTGAGGACTGCAGATCTTTAGAGAGGTTTGTTAATCCATCGGAGGAGCCAGGGTGTAATGTGCTACAAGCTACCAAGTTGACTAATGGTGGGAGGAAAGTGTCCATTGTCTCAAGCTTTCTAAAGATGCTTCAAGTATTCCAGCTATTGAGGTGCCCAAAGCTAGAGGAGATTCAATTTGCTTGTATGTTCAAATCATTGGGAGTATTTTCTGTCGAAGGGTGCACTTCATTAAAAAGGATAGGCGGTTTGTCAAATTTGAAGAACTTGACGCGGTTAGGTATGGTAGAGTGTGAGAGCCTGCAAGTTGTAGAGGGCGTGGACGAATTAGAGCATTTGGAGCAGTTGAAAGTTTATAGGTGTAGATCAATGGAAAGGATGATTGATGTATCAAGCTCAAAAATACCAAAGGAGTGCCAAATTCAAATGAGGGATTGTGGGGAGTTATTGGACATTGGTCTAGATGATTCAAGCATCACTTGGGAGTCTTACAGAGAGAAGATTCTGAATGCCCCAGCACGAGCGTTGGGCTCAAAATTTGAAACAACTCTTTACGACTGTGAAACAAAAACAGAAACAGGGGATCTTCTATTGGAACAGGTGCGCCTCCTTTCTAATTATGGATCATCACTGTTTCTTTTGCTTTATTTGCTTTCTATTTCTATTCTATTCTAGTGAAGAGGGACAAAAAATAATTCTAAAATGTGCAACCAGGGATAATCACATAAAAAATCCCCATCTTACTAGAAATTTTCATCTGCTATATGTGTGTCAACTTCGGAAATGAGGCCAGGTATCTTACATCACTCACCATATGAGAATTCATACTCTCCTTCTTCCTATTTGTGCTCTTGGTTCATTTTCTACTATCACAATTACTTAACGAGGTTGAGCCTATTTTTACCTTAAAAAATGGAGGATGAAACTTCATGTCTTCCTTTTCCACTTGTTAAAATCAATATTTGCAATAGGATCATGCAATTTACCAAAATCACAAGATACCAGAAAATTAAATAAGAAATAGATTAACACATCACAATTTGCGTAGCTTAGTTCAAAGAGTGATCTAGATCCATGGGAAGTATAACAATGATAGATCCATTGCAAACTAGGAGATTCAAAAATAAAAAATAATCTCTTGATTCCAACCTTCGATTCCACCCAATCCTTACTCAATATTGCATTCTCTGGTACTGTTTTTCTTAAACTAAAACTCACAGAGAACCTAAAACAAGGTTGGTGCTATTTTTACCCCGAATATAACGAAATCCACCCTATTTAGCTTATAAGGATTTTCCCTCAATCATTCAATTACAAAGTGATGGCTCCATTCTTTCTTATTCTATTTTTTCTATTCCTATTTAGAATCTAATTGTCATGATTAACGTTTTACATGTTTTTTTTTAGTATATTAAAAAAATCTACAAAATCTATCACTTCATCGAAAATCTGCTAATGTTTTTACTCTTTTTGCAACTCCACTTATTTATATGTACACCACTTAGATCTTTATTTACAATTGGTTGTTCTCTCCTATTATAAGATAGAGCAAACTCGTCAAAGGTAACATCTTCACTTATCATAACTCTAGATAAAAACTCATACTTGTGCCATATCTTGTGTCTCTGTTCGTAAAATTCTAAACGCAAGTGCACGTATCGAACAAGTAATATAATGATGAGATAAAGTATCGTCCCACAGAGATCGATGATTAATAAACCAATTAAATACTAAAATAGACTAATTCTAAAATTTATCTAACAAATCAAAATATAATTAAGAATAAATTAAAAACAAAATTTGTAGACTAAATGCAGTAAATCGATAAGATAAATATGTTAGAGCATCTGATTTCACCATAACCACTAGATATGAATTTCATATTGTCGTGAATACAAGAATGATATCAAACATGTGTTAGCGGAATTTCCTAATCTATTTACTATCCTATCTCTAGGTATAGCAAACCTACTCAGCTTATTAATCCACTATATCTCTATGTGAATTAAAATAAACATGAGTGCATTAAAAAACTATGAATATTCCCGGTTTACAATGAGTCTTTTGGATCACCTTATTATCGAAAGCTACACAAATAACGCGGTATATTTCTATCCACGTTTAATTCATGGTTATATATTATAATGAACAATTGCATATTATCACCTCTCAATCTCAAACATGCACATCAAATTATTCAAGTGGTGGCCAATCACTCAAAAGCATTAAACGCAATAATATATAACTCACATGAATGAAATCAATTGTAAAACATAAAAATCATGAAATTCATATCATCATGGTTAGGCTACATCGTAGCTCTAACAAAAGAAAATTAGAACATAGTAGAAGAAAAAATAAAAATAAAAATATAGATCAAACCCAGCATCTTGAATCAAAGGACAAGAATTTTGTCACCACTTTTGTCTTCTCTTCAAAATACTTGAAAAAACTCTCAGAACAATGAAAAACGATCTAACTCCTCCTCTCTCTCTAAAAACCCTAGCTGCTCTCTCTGTCTCTATTTATAGGATATATCCAAGATATCTATCTCCCAACGCTTGCGAGATAACATTAGGAACAAAATCAAGAATTTCCCGATTTGATATCTATCTTCAACTGCTGCTTTTATTTGAATTCCTGATAATTGACATTCTTTTCCTTATCCTCTCCATATTTCATTATTCTGCATAAATAAGGAAAATTCAAATAATCAGAAGGAAATCCAAATATTTTCTCACAGATAATGCATTAATTACTGCCTAAAATAGGTAAAATAACTCTATTTTTATAGAGTTATCAGTCTCTGGTGCCAATGCATAATTTAGGAATATGTATCTCCTTGCTTGAGTGTCATCTTTCACATGAGCATAAATAGGGCAATTACAACTTCTCAATCTAGTGTGATAAGCAACTTGCTTAACTGCATTTCCTCATATTACTACAATCAATTGATATTGATGGCTATACTGTATTCATAGCCAAAATTGTAGAGTAAAGAGTGAGCTCTCTCTAGCGAAGTTATATTCATCCATCCTTTGAGTTTGCTTAAGTGTGGTGTGTTCACAGTAGTGTGGTGTCTCACTATGCTTTCCTCAGTGCAAATCGGCTATAATTTTTTTTTAAAGAAGATAAAAAATTAGGGGAAAAAAGAAATTGAAAGAAAAGAGAATAAGAATTAAAAGAATTACAAAGCTAATTTTTTTTTTTTTTTTGAAAAAGAAGGTAAGACTGTTGGGCTGCATCGGCGAGGGCTTGCGACCCTCGTTGCGTATCGGTGAGGGCTGTCGGCCCTCGTCGCTTGCAAACGAGGGCTTGCCAACCCTTGTATGTGTCTAATGGTGCTGGCACCCTTATTGCCATAAACAACCTACCAGCCATTAATCAAGCGAGCAACATCCTCGGCCACCATCTTTGTTGAGGGTTAACACAACAAGCTATGACACCAACTTGACCCATTTTCGACAACTATCATACCAGTATTTGATCCTTGCAAATATTCACTTTTGTCTCCAGAATCAGATTTCCTTCTTTTCTTCATTTGTCTCCGGAATCAGATTTTCCTTCTTTTCTTCATTTTGAGGGAATGAAGATATGTGAATATGTGAATGTTGCTTGATTCTAATAGACATATGTTCAATAGATGCTTTATAAAGCATGTTTAGGGGGATTAATTGTAGGGAATCCCTTTATGTTGATTCTTGCTTGGTGCTTGCGTTTGGGTGTTCAAACTTAGGATTATAGTCATATGATATTTGGGAAATCTATCATATTCTTTAAGATGTTTAATCCACATTTAATCCACATTAGATATGATACTTTTGAACCTCCCTCTCTCAGCAAGATGATAGTGACGAGCATGAGGATGGTGACAAGGTCGGCGATAGGGAGGATGACAATAGCGAGGACAGTGGCAAGGAGGATGACGACGATGACAACCATGTGCATATAGATGATGATGATGGCAAGGAGGATGACGATGATGACAACCATGTGCATATAGATGATGATGATGGCAAGGAGGATGACGACGATGACAACCATGTGCATATAGATGACGATGATGGCAAGGAGGATGATGATGACGACAACCATGTGCATGTGGACAATGAGGATGACGACAACGAAGATGATGAGAATGTGCATTCATTGGGCAGGCCTTCGCCGGTTTGTTCCGTGGACAATAATGATAAGAACGAGGGTGTCGACAAGGAAGATCAATGTGAAGGTGATGGCAATAGTGATAGCAAGGACAACGAGGACGAGAATGATAACGGTGAGGATGACGAGGACAACAATGTACATGAGCTTTTGCATTCGTCTGACGGGCCTTCTCTGGTTGGTTCTGTGGACGGTAACGATGAGAACGACAATGTTGTCGAGGAAGGTCAATGGGAAGGCAACATCAGCAGCCATAGCAAGGACGACGAGGACGAGGACGATGATGGTGAGGATGACAAGGACAACAATGTGCATCAGCTTTCGCATTTGTCTAGCGAGCCTTCTCTAGTTGGTTCCGTGGATGGTAACGATGAGAATGATGATGTCGACGAGGAAGGTCAATACGAAAGTGACGGCAACAGCCATAGCAAGGATGATGAGGACGAGGACAATGACGGTGAGGATGACGAGGACAACATTATGCGTGAGCTTTCTCAATCATCTCGAGGGCCTTCGCCGGTTGGTTCCATAGATGATAATGTCGAGAATGACGATTTCAATGAGGAAGGCGAAGGTGACGGCTACAGCTATAGCTATGGCGATGGCAATGACGATGAGGGCAAGGATGAGGATGAGGAGAGGGATGATGAAGAAGGCGAACAAGAGGTAAGAGACGACAACAACCTAAAACTCAACTGACTGTTCTCTGTTCAAAACTCATGTGAATTTTTTGAAAAACTGAAATTAAATCTAGGGATAGTTAATTGCAAGCTTGCTGCATCTATTAACTGTCGGGTTTAAATCAAAAGAAGGGCTTTCTGCACATCTCTATCCTTTGCTTTGCCCTACTTTCTCCAAATCCGAGTACCAACTAATTGCTAGGAAAAAGTCACGTCAATATTTTCTATAAATCAATTTGGATAGAATTGAGAGATTACATTGATTCTTGTTAGTTGTTTGGGTTTGGGTGTTCAAACTAGGGATTAATGTAAAGTAATATGATATTTGGGGATTTTGACCTTTTCTTCTTAAGATTTTTTTTTTGTCCAACTTAAGATGTTTAATCCACCTTGAACATGATAATTTCAAATCTTAGCAAGATGATGGTGATGACTACAACAACAATGAATACGATGACGACACGAAAGACAATAGTGATAAAGCTGGTGACGAGGGTGACTACAACGGCGAGGATGATGACGGCTACTAGGACGACAATGCGCAAGAGGTTCTGTGGTTATCTTGTGGGCCCTCGCGGGTTCATTTTGTGGACAATGACAATAAGGAGGAAGGCGAAAGGCAAAGGCAAAGGCGAATGCAATGGCAACAATGAGGACAAGAAAGAGGGCATTGATGAAGAGGCCGAAGAGGAGGTGAGTGATGGAACAAAATGGTCTACTTGGCTTCTTTTTTTCCTTCAAAACATGCAGCGAGATGACTATGGCTAGCAGCCGAAAGATTGTTGATGCCCAATCCTTCCAGTCTCAAGAGCTGATTGGCGAAGCGACCTTAGTTTCTCGTCTCTTTCGGTTCTTATCAGTTTCTATTATTTTCCTTTTCGATAGTTCAGATGTTAATTCCCTCCTTTCTTTTCCCTCCATAAAACGACTATGGTGTGCAAGTGCCCCTATTTATATCACATACTAGTTTGGATCTTACTTGTTAATCAATTCTAATTCTCCATGTATGCATCTAATTATGTCAAAATTTCCCCCTGGAGAAACATGCTTCATGAATATGTCTTTGCTGATATTGTTTGAGACTCATCAGTTAAAAACTCTATGACACTCAAAAACCATAAAAACGGTACTAATGTTCCTTTTCTAGACCAAATCCTTCGTCCTTTGCCTTTTGGGCAAACAAGAAATTCCCACAATTCTTCTCCTTGCTTTTTCATTGTTGATCACATTATGACCGACTCCACTTTGTCTGTGAAGGCAGGCCCAATTAGTCAAGGCTTCTTGTCCATCCTATAAGATAATTTCACTGCCGACATTCTTACTTGTCTTTATAGTATATAAACAAAAATAGGTCCATCTCATTGAGATTAAGAAGGGAAAATAACACAAATGGTCCATAAACTTTGAAGTTGTTCAATGTGGTCCATAAACTTTAGTATAATTTATAATGTCTTTCTTGAATTTTTAATTTGTTCGATATGATCTTTAAACTTTTTATACATGTTCAAATTAGTCTATGAATTATATGAAAATGTTCAATATTATTTTTGGACTTAAAATAATGAAATGACAGTATTGACTATTTCCATATAATTCAAGGACCACATTATCTATTGAGCCAAATTTTAGGAACTATTTGTGTCGTTATCCTCATTAGGAAAGGAATTAACTTATTCAATCTCATGTACAATTTGTCCAAGTCGATGTGATGGTCTTTTGAAGGACCAATTGAAGACAGCAATTGAAAAACGCTTGCCTTACTAAAAGAATGAACGCAAATCCATGCAGGACGGCTTTTAGGCAAAAAGAGAATTCATCAATAATCAATGAAATAAGTAAAAACGTACGCAAAAGGAGAAGGTAGATCAAAGGGCCCATGGTGACAGAAAGTTAGAAACATTGTTTACAGTGCACTTCTCTTTTGCGTCCTCCCTCTGATACAACCTTAAGTAGCGGTCTAAAGTAACACAAAAGAAACGGTTCCGAGAACAAGGCTGCATATGATTCTTTTTTTTTTTTTTTTTTGGTTGGTAAAGCTTTCTTTCATTCTATATAAGATTAGAAAGAACAGATTTCGTTCAAAATTGTAACGAAAAATGGTGTTGTTGTCCCAAGTGATATGTATTTCGCACGCGCTCTTCAACGTTTGGATGAATGTGCACTTTGCGTGTGCTCTTCAATATTTGACTTTCTTAGTCCTTTTATTGTGTAATATTTTATTGTGATCTAAACAAGTTATTAAAAAAGTGATTGAAAAGGACTTATAAGTTTATAGTTGTCCCAAGTGATATGTTTTTGGGCGAATGCTCTTTAACGTTGGAATAAGAATGTGCATTTCGCATGTGCCCTTCAATATTTGACTTTCTTAATCCTTTTATTCTGTACTCAATATTTTATTGTGATTGAAACAAGTTATGAAGAAAGTATTCGAAAAGGACTAATGATTTTATAGTTGTCCCAAGTGATATATATTTTGTGCGTGCTCTTTAATATTTGACTTTCTTAGTTGTTTTATTGCGTACCTAATATTTATTGTGATCGAAACAAATTACAAGACTAATAATTTTCTGGTTGTCCCAATATTTTATTGTGATCGAAACAATATTTTATTGTGTACGCTTGAATACGTATGTGGAATTTGCGGTGCAAGCATGACTCATGAGCGTTTCTGAAGTGATCCATACGAGCCACGAATTTCATAAACCGAATACTCCTTGAAGATTTGTCTCGTGCGAGATGGAGTGGGGTAGTTACACTTCCCATGCTCGATAGTGCTTGAATTACACAAAAGAAGCTGTCATGTTTGCACGACCAATCTCTCGCAGTTGCAAATCAAGAACAGGACCCCAATTGCGACGGCAATCAATCAAATCCCAAGATGGCCGGCATATTGTGCCACGTTCACGTGCATGACACACGTCCAAGGTTACGATTAAATCTTATGAGGGTTTTTGATTCACGAGCAGTGCATACAAGGCCACTTGAATTTTTCGATGGGCTCGAACTATCGCTAACGCGTCCAGTGATGATGTGTGTGCACATAGCAGCGAACAACAAGCATCGCAGAGGCAAAACCTGAACCGGATAATTCTCTCTTGTGGGTTTGGATTGCAATTGGGCCCTTCTTTTTCCCAGAGAAATGTCATGAAACGTCTGCTATTTTCTTTGTGCTTTAATTTCCCACATTCTCAAGTATCTCCGATCCACGCACTCTGAAGATCAACATGACGGTTCCTTTGTTGCCGAATCGTTGGAAGGAGCCATCGCCTGCATTTGTCGAGACTCCATGAGTTGATTGCCATGGGTTGATTGGTAGACGGATTGGCGAGATTAGCACATGCTAGCTCGGCCGCGCTGGTGGAGTGCATAGTTATGGTGGAAATCCTAATCTTCCTCTCCCTCTCCGCATGAACTGAAGCTTCGCTTAAGTCTTGAGTCAGACAATACAGATCTAATAAGAGCCTTATCAAGCACAAATCAACTGAACTAGGAAGTACAATGGATGCACTAATTGGGAGAGAATATTATATGATGTTGAGTTTTTCAGGCCTTAAGTTAGCCTATTGCAGCAGGGAGTCCAACAAAATAGCCGACTAGGTCGCCAAAGCCTAATGAAAGAAAAGTCCTAGTAATTGGACTATTTATCCAGCTCAAGCCCCTTGGAACTTGATTTGCTCTGAAGTTTTAAACTTGGATTCACTAAATACTTCTAAGGGAATGGCATTTACGTTTTCAGACCTTGGAAAAAAAAGAATTCCTTCTGATTGTCTCTTCAAAAAAAGTTTTGCATTAGATTGCCATGGAGTTTGCTAGATTAGCCAACAAAACGGCCCCATAAAAATTTTAGTGTCGAAACTAAAACCTCGTGGAATGACATTCCTTGAGATTAACGTCAACACATTTCGCACGTACACACATTATCATATGGAAATGGATTTACTCAACTGAACAAGAATAGAATAACACTGAGAGCAAAGACCATGCAAAATGAATCTGACCAAATATCTTGCACGCACACCAAAATCTGCATTAGTTTGTTGTCAAAATCGTGCAAAGTTAAGAGTAACCTCTATATTAAATTGACTATTAAAATTGATAACGATGCCCTAGATTAAACCAGATGCACTTTGGCTAGCTAGGACTCCTCAAGTCCAATGAGCCAAACAAATCTCGGAATTATTGTCAAGATTGATCTCGAATAAGGAAGATGTCCCAACAAGTCTTGCACTTCGTCTGTTTGCATTTGTCTAGCCCAGAGTCGCACCTCCTACCGTGTAATTCTGTCTTTTGTGGCGTTTGATCCTGTCGCGTTCGTCCTGTACATCCACAAGCCGAAGAAAAACAATGAGATCAAATGAGTTGCTGGGTCGACGTGTAAGCTATCGCTTAATCCGTCTAGAGTTTTCATTTCCTATATCAATAACTTTTATAATAAACGAAGATGAGATCCACATAATGATTTGTTGTCATCTTATGGGCGGCAGTATTCAATTTGCGGCCAATATATATCAAAGATCTTTACGTTAACTTTATGTCTTTTATTGTGTTCATTTATTGTCAAAATGTACAGTCCTTGGCTTGATGGACAAACCTGCGATATGGAAGAAAAATCATGTGTAAAGATATGATCGTTTTGAGAATACAAACATAAGTTGCTTTTATAATGGAAAGATGGGTGCTCTATATAGAATGCTCGCTGATTATATTGAACTCAAATTGGGAAGTTATCAATAGTTAGCCGGTCGATTTGCTATATTAACAGCAGAAATGTAGGCACGAGTGTTTAGGGAATTCTTTCATAAAAGTTTGAGATCGAAGTTTCAATTTAGGTTTTTTTTTTTGGAAATACAAATATAAATCATAAATATATTATATAAATGTCAATCTAGTTTTAAATCTTTCGATTTGACCAATTTAATTATAAATATTTCAACAATTTGTCAATATAGACTTTTTGGCTAATTTTAGCCGAAAACTAGTAAAACAGACATCATTCTACTTGGTATGATCAGCTATCGGCAAGGGTCGCAGCCCTTGCTGATTGTAGGGAAGGCAACTGCTAAGGTCTGGTGAAGGCTTCAAGCCCAGTCCTCACCTACCACAACGGAAAAAAGTATGAAAAATTAAAAATAATTATAAAATTATTCACGTTAGTACAAGATGGTATCTGTCGTCAATTTTGGTCAAAATTGATCGGAATGATTATATTGGTAAATTGTCAAAAGATTTATAGTTTAAGACTGAATTGATGTTCATATAATATGTTTAGGATTTTTTTTGGTAATATTCCCCAATAAACTAAAAGCGTAATAAATGGATATACACTATATTCCTTTGATAAAAAAAAGTGCAGTTAAAATATAGAGGAAATGCTGATTAGAAAATCGCATCATTTGTTAATATTTCCCAACTTTTCTTTTTCAAATATCGGGCAAGTCTAGAGTTGAATATTAGGGAGTGCAATGAACAGAGCAGAAACCAAGACCCAAGGCAAGGGCAATGCGAGCAGAGGCAGATCGGGAGGGGAGAGAGGAGATGGGGTGTCTGTTCGACAAGCAAGCGGAGATGTTCGTGGACTCTCGTCCGACATACTCGGCACACTAGTACTCCATGCTCGCTTCTCGCACTCCTCGTCACTCCCTCGCTTGGGACGTCGGCGCCGGCAATGGCCAAGCCGCCCTCTGTGTGAGTCGTCTCTCTCTCTCTCTCTCTCTCTCTCTCTCTTTTCTGTGTGCAAGATTAGTAGCAAGTTTACTGTTTTTCTTGATACGATGGAACCCAACATTGATCGGGAGCCGTGACGGTGGGAGCAGATTTTCTGGATTTTGCAAAAAGAAAAAATGGGCTAGACCAGATATGATCGCAGATGATGCGAAATTCGACACTTTTTTATGATTAAATACATATCAAATGCATGTCACGCTGAAGAGGAATTTTGAGGAGAATCATTCATTCGAGCACTTACCATGTATGAATATTTTTCCTTTGTTTTTGCTTTTGGAAGTAATTGACTAGACAATGGGTGTAGAGAATGAGTGAAGATTAGCTCATCCTGGGTGAATTTTACCTGAATCCTCAGATACTGCTTTTAACTCTGCTAATTGATAAGAAGTCGATTTATTCGATTTGATTTTGCTTGCGGCTTGGATAGGTTGTGTACTGCTTCCTAATCACTAACTAAAGGTGGTCATCCTCCAGTTCCACGTAATTGATCTCAAATCCTTTGTGTTATTTTGAATGTGAACTTTAAAATTGAAGTTCAACCCGTCTCAGTGTCTTCCAGGCTTCTTCTCCCCTTTTTGTCTTTTTAAAATGCGCTTCTCTTTCCTCTTTGCTTTATTCAATCGAATTTCATTACTTCTAAATTGTTCGTCACTTACAACTCCGTTCATATGCCCTGCACTTGCTTGTAAAATAGGTAGCCCAGCACTACGACCGGGTGATCGCCACTGATGCGAGCGCAGTCCAGCTAAAATGTGTGATGCAGCATCCGAAGGTCCATTACGTCCACACCCCAATACCCATCTCCAACGCCGAAATCATGACCTTAATTGGAGGTGAAAATTCAGTGGATTTAATTACGGTGGCTCAAGCGATGCAATCGGTTCGACCTACCCAATTTCTACTCCCTCTTGACCCGTCTGCTTTGGAAGCCGGGAGGTGTGGTTGTAGTATGGTGCTACAATGGCATTGGAGTGAGCTCTACATTTGATCCGGTCATGAAACGCGTCCACGAAACTACGCTGCCCTTTTGGGACCCAACATAAAGCATATATTCAATGGTTACGAGAAACTTCCTTTCCCGTTCGAGAGTGTGGGGTTGGGATGTGAAGGTGAGCCGCTGCCACTGGATATACCGAAGGATCTCTCTTTCGAAGGATTTCCGAGGGTGTTAAGGTCATGGTCCGCAGTTACTACGGCCAAGGAACGAGGTGTTGATCCGTTATCCGACGACGTAGTGAGAGAGCTTGAGGATGCGTGGAGTGGTCCTGATTTGGTCAGGGGCATTGTGTACAAGGCTTTAATGCTTGCCGGCACAGTGTAAGCTGTAAATTTCCGTGTCCTCTTTTGACTCCATTAGAATAGAATTGAACATAAAGGGCAGTTCAAATGATCTTGTTAGTTGCCAATTTATACAAGCTCAGACATTGTGCTCAGCTGATATGCAGATACCCTATCTCTGTCAAGCATGTCAGACTTGGCTTCTTTTCTCCTTCAATAGAGGTTATGACTATTAGTTGAAAGAGTGTCGAATGGCCACATCCTTCGGGTCTCAAAGTCCGAGGAGCGAAAGTCCCTCAGTTTTTTCCGTCTGATTTGGTTCTTACCAGGTTTTATTCTTTCCATTTTCAATAGATCAACTGTTGATTCGCTCATCTTTTCCATCCACAACCAAACAATGGCGTGCAAGTGCCCTGTTTATCTGACGAATTTGTTTGAATCTTAGTTTATTCTGTTCCAATTCGGTGTATGCATTTCTAATTACGTCAACGAGAGTTCATTTGTGGAAACATGCTTCACGAATCTGTATTTGCTGATATTGTTCAAGACTCATTGGTTTACCACTCCACGACACTTCTTGTTATAAAAAATGTGAATTGGGGCTTGTCCAGCACGAATTGTAATTTCACTGCCACCATTTTCACTCGTCTCTATAGGATGCATACAATTCCCTGCCATGAAGTCCATATGCAGTAATGAAGCTACGATTCACATCTAGGCTATCACAAAATCATCAACATATTTAAATCATTAATAGAACCTTTATTTTCACTAACCTGTAACCAAACTTCTCGGCTATGTTTTCATTCGCAATCATTTAAAACAGAGCAAATTTAGTTTGATCTAGCAAAGGATTATGACCTGGGATGATTACTGATCAGATATGAATAAGGCAAACACAGGTACGGCTTCTAGGACGGGAATCAATGAAACAATTAGAAATGATCACTTTACAAGCTCTTCGGTTGCGGCGACTGCGAGCAGGGGCGAACAGATTGTCCAGGGAGTAGCAGTGAAATCAGGAACCTGCAACGGAAACTGCGGCTGTCCGTAGCCTAAGAATATGGGAAAAAGTGAATTGCTCAGTGGAATCCAAGAGAGGTCTTTCGCGGGTTAAAGAGGAAGATGTGGATTTATCCGAGAGGGAGCTGCCGAGGTGCTGCTCTATAGCCATGTCGCCGTTGATGAAGAGGAGCTTCAGAAGTGAGGATAGAACTGCTGGAAATACAAAAGAAACGAGAAGTCAGCGCGACGATTGAATCGAAAATCGAAAATAGAAAATCCGATAACCCAGAAGACTTGGCTTCAGTTTCGTTGCCATAGTCCAGTAAGGTAGAGCTTGAAATGACAAATTTGAGCTCAATGGAGCTCCATCTATGGCAGTTTTCTCCCTGTCTCAAGTCAGGCATTTCGTCGTACACGCAAATCGCGCCCCCGTCAGCACACATACGTAACCGTGCGTGCTGAGCAAAGGAGTGAATCGGGGGGAGCCGCTGGTTGAGCATGACGAGCGCGTGCGCCGAAGGAGGCCAGGCGACGTTGTCGGCGGAGGATCGAAAGCGAAAGAAAGAAAGAAGTTATAATGAAGCGGGCTGAGCTTGTAAAGGTTTGGGCTTTTCTCAGTAAACGTGGGCTTGTTTTTTACTTTCCATGGGCTAAAGCTTTGGGCTGAATTGTTCGAACTTTTATAATGACAAGGCCTGTAAGACAAGACTACACTCAAGGTGAGCTTAAATTCTGATCCTTGGTATGGGCCGGGTTTTATGTATACGTGCTATCGGTGCGAAGGACTTTGATTGTCTCCAAGAACCGCGTTTTTTCTTTTCTTTTTTAAATATCATATCTGCAAACCAAATGTAAAGTGAAAGTTACTCAGACCTATGTTGCATAAGATAAATTTATGTAAACCGCGAGTAATCATCAATATGGCTCAGAAACACAGGACAATCGTGGGATTTTAATTATGTCCAACTGTAGATATTGTTAGAGAACAATAATAAAGATTAAATGTTTGAGAATCATATTATTTAAAATCCAAAAGTACAAAAGTGAATTTAGAGCAGATGTCGTCCACATTTCCATACCCACGGGACAAGCACGAGAAGGTACAATTATTTGAGAAAAGAAAAAAAAAGGAAAAAGAAAGAAAAGGTACGACTGTTTTGAGAAAAAAGATAAAAAGAAAAAGAAAGGTACATCTCTATCCGACGAAAGAAGGGGTACAGCTGCATGTGCTATTGTGTCCATTTTTCTAACTAGTCCCCACCTTATTATTTTTAAAGGCATCAACTTTAATAACTATAAATTGAAAGTTGCACCTACGAAGTTGCCCGTGCACGTTTTTCTATTTATT
This sequence comes from Eucalyptus sideroxylon x Eucalyptus melliodora, assembly GCA_016097485.1. Lineage (NCBI taxonomy): Eukaryota > Viridiplantae > Streptophyta > Magnoliopsida > Myrtales > Myrtaceae > Eucalyptus > Eucalyptus sideroxylon x Eucalyptus melliodora. The sequence continues at coordinate 67,990,313 of CM027831.1, read as the reverse complement.
GCAAATGGGGTCAAATGCAAATATTTAAAGTATAATTTTTTCTAATAAGGATCTTACCAAGGAATATAAAACATCCACACATAAAAAATTTGTCATTTTCAATATACTGTTTTTCTTATATTATACATAATCAATAAAGTCACTTTTCATTTGGTGTGGAATGATTAATAAGTGTCTAGAAAGCACTCGATAACAAAAATTTTCTAATAATAATCGTTGATTGGTCGTCGTAGCACCTCCTGTTCATGACTCCGAAGCAAATTTTAGAGGATCTTTTTTTTATTTGTCCAGAAGTTCAAAAGAAGATTCGGAACTGGTGTTGTCTACATCGCCAGAGCCATGTGAAAAGCGCGAAGAAGACGAAACTCCATGTGCTCTTGTGATGAAAATGTCCTCCAATTTATTCCATAACTTTATTGACTCTGAAATTTCTACATAGACACAGCCATGTGAAAAGCACGAAAAAAGAAGGAACTCCATGTGATCTTGTACTGATAATGTCCTCCACCGTCCATCAAATTTGTTGACTGTAAATTGGACGTGACTGTAAATAGGATGCTGCACCTGCTGCGAAGTTGCTCACACGAGTCTTTTATGACAAATGGAGTCAAATTCAAATATGTGAAATGCAGTGTCTTTTAATTAGCATTAGCTCATTAGTTGTCTTCATTTAATGTATAGTCGTTGGTTTGGTGGACAAACCTAAAAAAAGATAATGTTTAAACATATGATTATTTAGAGATTATAAACACAATTTGTTATAAGATTGGGAAGATGAGTGATTTATAGAATGCTTGATGATTATGTTGACTTTAAATCGGGAATTTAGAAATAGTGATTGATTACTTGATGAATATCAATTATCATAAATAACTCTTTTGTTTATCTATAATCATATACATTATTATTGTTTATTTAGATTTAGGCATGGTTTCTCATGGATTAGTTCGACAAGGTTGAATAACCGTTGGATTTGTTATATTAAAAGTAAAAAAATGTAGGCGTGGAATTATAGGGAATTTTTTCATTAAAAGTACAAGATTGCACTTACCATTGGATATTCCTTTAAAATGTAAAGATAAGTCTCAAATGTGTTTTTTTTTTTTTTTTTGTAGTTGATAAGTTCCAAATATTGACACGAATGGAATTGAGCAATTTTTGCATTCACCTAATTTACATAAGCTATCTCGTTATTTGAGTCCCTTGGAGGTCTACTGAAGTCAATGGTTCACATGAATTGGGTGCACCCCCAATAACTTTTAAATGTAATAGATCAATGCATATAAGTAGATAAGATGTCTCATGGCGCCACATGTCTAGCTACCACAACTATATGTGTGTTTTCCCAAAGCTATTAAAACTCATTTCTAAGGATAGATATATGCCAATATACATTCATTAACCACGTTTGTGAGAAGCTTGTAAAAGGATGAACAACTCATCTTATTATTTTCGAGATCTGTGATTATATAATATTGTGTATTAGTTTTCGTACATTAGATTAAATCTAGCCATTTAGTCGGAAATAATATCAAAAAAGTTATATACTTATTATATTGATACCAATTCAGTTTTAAAGTATAAAATGCATTTATACCAATTGAGTTCATTTGATCAATTTTAACTGAAAATCGCTGATATGGATACGAATATCTTATGTGACACGACCAACGCTGACGTTGATATTTTTTATAATATTTTTTGAATTTTATATTTTTTTTTTTTTCTGTTCTTTTTTTTTTTTTTAAGACAACCTTTGCTTTTCCATTAATACTGCTGCAGCATGTCGCAAAGATGGGGCAATTTTCTTCACCGTCTTCTTTTTCTTAACATTCTCTCCTGCAAGAACGTTTTGAACCTACGAATTCAACAAAATCCACAAGACTGCTGTAAAAATAAAGATAAATAGAAGTGGACCCATAAGCATTTGGAGTTCTGACCTTTCGATACTACATCAGGGGAGCAATTAGTTCCGGCTCTGGTCCAGTCCTCTTCTTCGCGACGCTTGGCCACGAGCCCGTCGTACTCGACCTCTTCGACCAGGTCGTAGATTGGATACTCGGTCTTTGATCTGCACGGCGGACTCGGCTCTTGGGCCGCCAGCGCGGAGGGCCTTGAGGCACCGCAACCCCTCCAGACACGTCGTCGAGGTGGCTCCTATTTTCTTCGCTGGCCGGCGACTCTTTGTTGCTTGTCTTCCAACTCTCTCTCTCTCTCTTTTCTGGCCAGGCTTTCACCAGCCCCAACGAGGGCATTGGGCGAGGGCCGCCACACTCTCGTCGCTGCAGCGAGGGAGTTGCGGGCCTTGCGGCCCTTGCTGAGAGCCGGCGAGGGCTATGATGCCCTTGCCTAGTACCGGCGAGTTAATAATATATTATTTAAAAATATTCACGTTCTGCTGTATCACTCAAATGATTGAAGTTCATGTTGATAATTTTTTTATCAAAATTGATTAGGTGGACTTAATTGATATTAATGCAGGAATGTTTAAGACTAAACTATAAAAAAAAAAAAAAACAGTTGATTATTGATTTATCACATATTTTATATTTTCTGGTGGAATTTGAATTTCCACCTCTACCTTGGCCTCCTCCACAACATTGATCGCCTTGATCGCCTTGATGGCTTCCTTAATTTGATGAAGCAATCCGACTTTGCGATGCTTGCTTGGGATTTGAATTAACAAGCTTTTTTTATCATTATTTGCTCATGTGAGTACAACGAACCCATCAATTGCTCCACGTAAGGTTGACACATTTTGCCCTTCCTTGATCCCTGCAATCATGTAACCAAATCTTTTAGACCTCAAGATTTTTTTTTTTCTGAGACTCGCACATCTTGGAAGTCTTCATCGTTAACCCTTAATTGTTTGATGATGGTTTGCACACAATCAAAATATACTGAGATTGATTTAGAGTCATTCATATGTAAGGATTCAAAATCACCTTAAAGTGTTTAAGTTGCACCTATTTGACACAATCATCACCTCTATAGGAGTTTTGCAAAATATCCACGCTACTTTTACGGTCTCCACGCTCGATATTCTTTCAAATATTGTTTGCTTTACAGCTTGAAAGATCACATATAATGCATACTAGTCTTTCCTCCTGGACTCCTCCAATAAATTGTCCTCCTCCTTTCTTAAAGCTTTGAATACTTCAGCATTGGCCACTATTGTAATATTAACACAGAAACGACAAGATGTTATAAATTAAGTCAATACAAAAAATCAGAAAAGTAAATGAGAAATGATAAGACAGTGGATATTAATGTGATTCGGTTCGAATAGCGATATCGACATTTTCGAGAAGAGTCAATATTAAAGAATTTATTATAATATGAGATTTAAGTTATAATCATTCACATATTCGAATTTTTTTGACATATAAGCAAAATGTTCATAAATAAATAACTTAATTGAACGCAAGTTCACAGCACAAAAATCACAGTGTTCACCCCAAGCAAAAGCTTTTCTCGCACCACTGAAAAATCAAGAACGTTGCGTGTTCTTGAATTTTTCCCTTCGTATTATTTTTCTTTTTATACTGCTTCTTGTGGGAGACAGTGAGAGGACAACTTCTTTTCTTTCCGTGTGTCCCTCACGCGGTCACACCTTTATTGACCGAATACTACTCAAGAATGGCAACGTACACCTCTTTCTTTCCTCTCAGAGATAGAATTTTTTACCCCATAAATAAATAAATATTCATAGAATAAATGAGCCCATGTCTTCCCTTACTTTCTTTTGCACGGCCACAAACAAATCCAACGAAGAGGAGCTTCTTCGTCCGAATTCTAATCCGATGAGACCAATCTTTCTCCACAAATTCAATTTAATAAATTAACATTCGAATTCAAACTCGAGATATTAATTTAACAGTCACTTCAATATAATCATTCTTTTTTATCAAATTTTATGAATCTTACAATTTGAAAAAAATACTTAAACAGATTGATTATTGAAATTTCTTTCATTTAGCTTAATAAGTTATAATTGAACACAATTGGTAGATGTCATTTCTAACTCTGATATCAAATATTGGAATCAAAAGAAGAATAACCCAGGAAATTTGGAACAAGAGCACAAATAAAGACTATAGGGAGGACTTTCTTATTGAAATGCAAATGCTCATACTGCAATTCTAAACCATTGCGTTTTTTTTTTTTTTTTTTTTTTTGGCGTGCTTACAATGATTGACAAGTAATCTATTTATAGCTAAATATTTAGTATTGGAAAAGTTTTGCACCCTATGGCTATTTGCTCTAAGACTTACGAGGTACAAGAATAAGCTTGTCGGTTATGCAACAATGCCATAAGGCATGCTATTCTTGTAGTGGGTCTTTCACTCATCTTCACTCGCCCTAAGCATGGGAGTTTATTATCCAGAACTTTCGTTTTAACATGATATCTACCTTTACAACTGTGAAGACCCCTAATTTCTTATTTGTTTTTGTCTTTTCGACAGAAAGGGAATATAGGGGTAATATTGCGAGATCTCTCATTCTTGGGCGTTCTCCCATCTATTTTTTCTTCTTGAGCCTTTTAAGGACCCCCTTACGTCTTAAACATAGTAAACATAGTATTCACTGGAGAAGAAATTTTTCTAGGTATCCTCAATCTTTCCTTTTGTGAATTTTTCTTCTTTCTTTTTCATGCACCTGCTAGCGATTAATAAGGTCTTCACAAAGAGGTCTTCATTTTTTAGTTCAAGCAATCTACCATAAATTATGCCTGTTGATTTTTTGTTTTTTTTTTTCATGAAGTTATTGTTTACACATCAATTAATTTTATCAATACGAACAATACGAGATTTCTTTTGAGGGATTCTAGTGATCTTTGAGGTCGTGGTCGGCGGTGACGATGGTGAAAGATCGGCAAGTGGAGTTGTTGAGTGAAGGAGGGAGTGGTAGGGAGTTTCAGATGGCCTAGGGTGGTACGAAGCTGGTGGGAAATGTGGTTTATAAAGCCTTTGTGCTTGCAGGGAAAGTGAAGAAGTGACTTTCTTTGTATGATTGGGAAGGGCATGTTTGTAAATTGCTTCAAATATTAAGGCCATTTCACATTGTTTATTAATCTTAGCTACTCCTCTTATCATTTTATAAGTTGCTTACTCATTTCTTTGGAGCATTGGAATAAAGCCAACGCTCTACTAGTGAGCTATATATTTAATATCTATCCCTTCTTTTTGAGTTAGTCAAAAGATCATTAAAAATTCTCCCCAATGAGTAGTAACAATTAATTGATGTGTTACTGGTTAAATTAAATATCCATACATAATATTTTTGTCATTTTCAAAATACTATTTCTCATATTATAAGACTTTCTAATAATAATCCTTGACTGGTGGTCATAGACTCACAATATATTTTGATCACAATTCAAAAGCAAGTGTTTCAAAAATTTTCTAGTAAGGCTATTTCTCTCTTAGTTGGAAATTATATATTACCATTGTTGTCGATGTCTTAACTGATCTTACGGTCTCCAAGATAAATCCGAATCCTCCTAAACTAAGGATCTTTTGGTCAGCAAAGTCAATTTTTAATTTTCTGAAATTATATCTCGAATCTTCATGAAATTAGTAATATTTCAACGGTTCTCTAAAACTTTGTAAAGTCTTCTTCGTGACTTTAATATTAAGGTCATCAACTTGTATCACGATCTGCAAAGCATCATCGACTTCGCGCATAATTGCCTATACCCGGTACGATTTGCTAGATGAAAAAGTATTTCAACAATGTCTGCTAGTAGGTCCCATGGAAATTGGACCAAATTCAACCTGCCGGTTTTGGGTAATTTCTGATGAAAGTTTCAATATCATTCCCAAAATTTCAAACTGGAAATAATTGGTTCAGTTGTTCCCTGGTTGGAGCCGGACTGGTAACTCTATTATTTTATTTTTATTTGTATTTTTTCTACTCTTCCAGAAGAGAAATTCACTGAGAGAGATAAAATAAATAAATCCTCTCGACTCTCTCGCCTCATCTCACTCTTGGTCGCCTCTCAGCTGAGCTCTCGCCTCCGACCATCCATCGCAGCATCACAGTAGTAGCCTCGCCTCCGGACCTCCCTCGCAGTCACTGCCTCCCTTTCTCGCCCTCATCTCAGTGTAATGGCCCTTCTCTCGTTATTGCTTGATTTCTGTTGCTAGTGTTGGTGAATCTGCCGGAATTGATGGTGTTGACTCTGTTGAATTTCAAGTTCATGTTGGTGAGGTTGTTGTGATCTAATCTCACCATGTCTCTTTGATCCTTCTTGCAATTCCTCTTTCTGTTAAAAGAAAAGTTCTAGAAGAGAGAGATCACCCAGCCAAGTGCGAAGTGAACTCCTATGGCGAACTCAGGAGGTAAGTACCAGGTGTTCCTCAATTTTTGTGGGCCCGATACTCGTCGTGGATTCACCAACAGCCTCTACTATGCCTTGATAGATGCTGGGATTCGTGTTTTCATCGATAACAAAGAGCTTCCACGAGGTGAAAAATTTAGTAGCAATCTTCTGCAAGCGATCGACGACTCCAAACTCTACATAACCATCTTCTCCCCAAACTACGCTTCCCATCACTGGTGCCTCCGTGAGTTTGCGAAGATGGTGAAGAATATCTCTAAACCTGAAAAAGATGGGAATAAGAAGGTGATATTGCCCATCTTTTATGACGTGAAACCTGATGATGTGAAGTTGAAAACAGATTTGTACAGTAAGGCCATATTAGAGTTGGAGCAAAAGATGGAGGATCAGAAGAAGAAGTTCAGAACAGAGGAAGTAGAGATATGGAGACAGGCTCTCAAGGAAGTCGATGCCATCCAGGGATGGGAGCTGGAGAAATATGAAGGGTAATCATTTAACCATAAACGTGAAAGCATTTTTTTACAACCAAGCAATAGATCTGATAAAAGTTCATTAATTATTTGCCAACTTCAATTTCTCTAGATTTAAATAGGAAGTCTCAAATTCTTCTTTGAAATTTTTTTAAATTACTGGATATCCAAAAAATTTCTGACCTAATAGGATAATTAAAATTTCGTTTTTGGCCTCCTTTCAAGTGTGTAAAAATTTGGATTGGCTTCATCTTTTTTATACTAACTTGATCCATGACATGGATGTGTCCATGTATGTGTTAAGATTCATACCGTATGCTAGAGATTTTAATCATGAAACTGTATGCAGTTGCATTATGAAGTTCTTTCCATGTCAAAAGAAATAAGTAAATCTAATATTGCCGTAATTCATCACGCATTTATATTTTGATTCTTCTACTCTTTTTTTTTTTTTTTTTGGTAGAAATTTTGGTTCTTCTACTTGATTTAAAGATCAAACATTTTTTTCCTCTATTCCTTCAACTTAAATTTGAAATGGATGTTCAAGTTTGCAATTCATCAAGCTCCTCAAGTTTTGAGGGTAACGTTTATGCGATCTTTAATCCAACTTGGTCCCTTCCCGTTTGTTACAGGACACTTACTTTCTTGTTTTAACTGAAATAATAACGTAGCGAATAAATTTTGAGTGTCTTTGAACACGATGAACATTCAGAAAAATGAACTTACAAAACTTAATGCTGTTTTGAATTGTTATTTCGGTAAACAACAAAAACACTTCTTCTTACACTTTTTTTCATTGGTTGCTTACGAGGCGTTCATGCAATGATAAAGTATCAAGATTAGATTCCTGGCTCCATCACTTGACTGATTAGAATCTACCTTTAGATTAGTCTATGAAATTGATCTACAAAAGAGATCCGACGAAGATTTGTTAGATATTTAAATAAGATGTTATTCATTCATATGATCAATGTTTACTACACGGGAAGAATTCACTGGGCGGTGTTCGGATTAACATTATTTAAGATAATCAGATAGAAATTGGCTGGTGATTACATAATAAGTTGATTCCCTCCAAAAAAGTTTTTGACCTCACATTCCCACCCGATTACTGAGGGCCCGTTTGTTTTCATTCTTTTTTTCTGTTTTTGAACAAAATTTCTATTTTTTTGTTCCAGGAAACAAAAAAAGAACATAAACGCGTTTGTTTGCGTTTTTGTTCCAAATCTATTTTTTTTGTTTCCAGGAACACATTTGGAGCGAAACGAAAAAAAAAAAATACGTTTCTTGTTTCAGGATCAATTTTTAAGAACAAATTTTCTCTCTTCTCTCTTTTTCTTCTCTTTTTTTTTTTCTTTTCTTTTTCTTTTTTTTTTTGGTTGGTCGGCGGCCTCGGCTATGGCCGTGACCGGCCGTCGAGGGTTGGCGACCTCACCGGAGTGTCGTTGGCCCTCGCGAGGCCGAGCGTCGCCGGCCCACAGCGAGGCTCGGCCTCCTCGGGCCGGCGAGCCTCGCCGTGGCCGGGTGAGGTCGCCGACCCTCATTGGCCGATTGCGGCCATGGCCGAGGCCGGTGACCGGCCAAAAGAAGAAAAAAATAAAAAAAAAAATAAAATAAAAAAAATAAAATAAAATTATTAAAAAATGAAAAGAAACAAAAAAAAAAAAGAATACAAATTTACCAAACATGTTTCTGTTCATTTTTTATTCCCGAACAAGTTTACCAAACGTCTTCTTCTTTCAAAAATTGTTCCCTGGAATGCAAATAATTTTTTCTATTTCTCGTTCCCTGGAATAATTTTTGAACGTAAACGTTACCAAACGCGCCCTAGTAGATCATCTGTCAACATGCAAGGAAATGAATTTGTTACTTTTTCTCAATTGAAAATTTTCAACTTTGTGGCAGCGATGGGGATCTAACAAAGTCGGTTGTGGAAGAGGTTGTGAATGGGCTTCGGACAAGACAAAGAAAAGTGCCTGAAGATTTAGTCGGAATGGATGATCAAATCGCAGCCATAAACAATTTATTAGACATCGACTTTTGTGATGTGCAGCTTGTTGGAATTTATGGGATGGGCGGCATTGGTAAAACAACACTTGCCGAAATTACCTTCAACCAACTATGTTGTCATTTTGGGAAAAAGCGCAGCTTTCTTGCTAACATAAGCGAAATGGCAAAAAACCATGGCTTAGTCAAGTCATGCGACAACAACTCTTGTCCGATATCTCTAATTTTGGGTTTCGTGATGTTGCTTATGGAGAACCCGGATCAATAGGATTGGAGAAATAATTTGCAGCAAGAAGGTTCTCATTGTATTGGATGATGTAGATAAGGGCAGCCAAATCCAGGAACTAATCGGAGTGAATTCTTTCTATCCTGGTACTAAGATACTCATTACCACTAGGGACAAAAGTGTTCTGAATATCAGGGAATTTAATTTCAAGTATTATGAAATAACGGGGTTGACGAAAGAAGATGCACTTGAACTTTTTAGTAGGCATGCCTTTAATAAAGACTCTCCTCCACAGGAATACTACAGTCTTTCACAACACATTGTGTCTACTACGGGTGGCTTACCTTTAGCTCTTAAAGCAATTGGTTCATCACTTCTTAATCATGACAATAAAAAAATATGGCAAGAGAGGCTAGGGAAGCTACGAAGAATACCTTATAAGGATGTCTTGGAAATGCTAAGGATTAGCTATAATGCCTTAGAGCCAAATCAACAACATATATTTCTCGATGTTGCATGCTTTTTCATCGGTGAGAATAAGACTAATCTAATCCACGGGTGGGAAGAATTTGAGTTTAGCCCAGAGGAAGCAATTGATGTCCTTATTAAGAGGTGCATGATAAAGGTCTTAGACGACAATACATTTTGGATGCACGATCAGTTTAGAGATCTTGGAAGAGCAATTGCTAAGGAAGAGGGTACTAGGTTGTGGGATACAGCCGACATCATTCGTGAATTAAGTTCGATAGAGGTAAAGTATGACCCTATTTGAATAGAAAATTGCTTACCCTGTTCTTAATTGAGGATTCACGTTTCTGAGTTGGGAGCTATTCTTCTATTTCATTTTTTCTTCTCTCGATAAAATAAAATTGTGGGATATTGACATATTCATGATCCTGCTCCTCAATGTCATTGGCAGAAAAAGCAAAACTTTCAAGCACTCTGTTTTCACGCGCAATGTCATTGGGATGACCCTTGTATAACTGTCACTGCGAAGGAAATTAAGCGGTTCCCGCATCTACAGTTTCTTTGGTTGTATGGCGTGAACTTGCAAGGCGACTTCGCGAGCTGTCTTTCCAAGTTGAAATGGCTTTATTTGTGCCATTACATTGGAGAAGATGATCATGCGTTTATGCCAACCAATTTGCATCTGGAAAACGTAGTTGTGTTGCATACTAATGGCTATGAGTGGACAGAAGATGCGATCAAGAGCCTAATCAAGGTATGGTAGAATCCCCCTTAGTCTAATTTTCTTATTCAATAAAGTACAAAATTGAATGAATTTACAGTCTAATTTTCTCATTTAGTGAGAGGATCAAATGAAAAACGATACAAGTCAGGAGCCTAAATCCATATTTATTTCTTGTATAGACATCTAATTCCTTGTCTTACTGTTTCATCGTCTTTTGTAGGGGGCAACGAAGTTGAAGGTTCTCAACATTGACTCATGTCGTTTGCCACATGGGACACCAATCTTTTCCAAACACTTAGTTTTAGAGAAGTTGAGTTTTCTTGACTGTTCTTCTTTGAAGAAAATTAGTTGCTCTATTGGGAAACTGAGGTGGCTGACTTACTTAGAATTTGAGTATTGTGAGGCACTTGAAAAATTGCCTGAACAAATTGGTGAACTAAAGAATCTTCAGCACCTCTCTCTTAGATATTGTCGAGCTTGAGGGGACTGCTGAACAAATTGGCGAACTAAAGAATCTTCAGCACCTCTCTTTTGGGCATTGTCGAGCTTGAGGGGACTCCCCAAACAAATTGGGGAACTAAAGAATCTTCAGCACCTCTCTTTTGGGCATTGTCAGAGCTTGAGGGGACTCCCTAAACAAATTGGCGAACTAAAGAATCTTCAGCACCTCTCTTTTGGGTATTGTCAGAGCTTGAGGGGACTCCCTGACTCAGTTTCAAAATTAGAGTCATTGACGAAACTGGACCTAGATGATTGCGATAAGATTCAAGAGTTGCCGGAGCTCCCAAAAAGTTTGGCCACTCTGAGGCTTGCATCTTCATCGTTGCAGAGTATCCCCGACATCTCAAACCTTACTAATCTAGTTGAACTGCTCCTATCGGATAACCATATTCCTGGTGGTCATTCAAATATAACTCAACCTTGCGACTTGCCATGGATTGGGAGGCTATTCAAACTGAGAAAGTTGGAATTGTGCCTTTTAAATGTCCGTGCAACATCCATAGAGTGGGGTTCCCTTTCCCTGCTGGAAGAACTTCGTCTCGATAGACTAGACTTGCAGAAGCTGAAACAACTTCCGTCAAGCTTGAGAGTTCTACAGCTCAGAGGGACTCAAGTGAAACAAGTGGAACTCGATGGGCTTCCTAATTTGGAAGAGTTAATAATCGGAGGATGTGAATGCCTTGCAAGAATATCCGTTACATCAAGTTTGAATAAACTCAGAGATGTTCATGTGATCCTTTGCCCCAAGCTAGTCGAACTTCAATTTCACGGTGTCTTAAAATCGATGGAGAGTTTATATATTTCGGATAATAAATCTTTAGAGAGGTTGGTTTGTTTGTCGGAGGAGGAGCTAGGATGTAATGAGGTACAAGCTCCCGAGTTGACTGGTGGTCAGAGGAGAGTGTATCTTGTCTCAAGCTCCCTAAAGATGCTTCGACATCTTCATCTGTATCGTTGCCATAAGCCACAAGAGATTCATTTTGTTTCATTGTTGGAAGCATTGAAAAATTTTTCTGTTGTCGAATGCGGTTCATTAAAAAGGTTAGGCGGTTTGTCAAACTTAAAGAATTTGAACAGTGTAAGCATTTTGGCATGCTGGACGCTGCAGGTTGTTGAGGGCATCGACGAGTTAGAGCGTTTGAAGGATTTGTGGATTCGTTACGCCCATCGGTGGAAAGGATTTTCGAGTCATCAAGCTCAAAAATACCAAAGGGGTGTTGGATAGTGATATTGGATTGTGGGCAGCTACTCGGCGGTGGCGGCCTTTCATCAAGCATCACTTGGGAGTGCTACGAGAGAGATGACTTTGAATGCACAAACACAAGCGGCGGACTCTACTATCGAAACAACTTTCCTCGAAATAGGGGTCCTCTATTGGAACAGTACACCTTTTTATTCATGGATCATCATTATTTCTTCTGCTTCATTCGCTTTTTATTTCTGCTCTAGTCAATAACATGATTCTAAAATGTGCAACCATGGAAATTTTCTCATTAAAAATTTCCATTTTACTAGGAATTTTATTTGCTATACTTGTGTCAACTTTGAAAGCGAGGTCAAGGTTCTTACATCATTAACCGTCTAACCGATAGAATACTCTCCTTCTTATTTATGCTTTTAGTTCATTATGTGCTAATCACAATTATTCAAATGACATGGAACCTATTTTTAAGCCCAAAAATTGATGATGAAACTTCATGACTTCTTTTCCACCTGATAAAATCAATATGATGCAATAGGAATAGGATCATACAATCTAACAAAATCATGAGATATCAGAAAATAAAATAAGAAATAGATTCAACACGCCCCAATTTACATAGCCCAGTTCAAAGCGTGATCTAAATCCATAGGAATAGCAGCAATGATACCGCTACAAACTAGGAGATTCTAACATAAAAAATAATCTCTCGATTCCAAACTCTGATTCCACCCAATCATGATCCAGTGTTTTGCTCAACCTCTAATGCTGCTTTTCTCAAACTAAAAATACAATATGTAATAATACCAATTTCAAGAAGATACAATGTGTAATGATACCAAAAAGATTTGAAAATGGGGGCAAAACGCATCCTATGCATGTCCTTAGCTTCATTGCGCGCTTGGTTGAGCCATGCTAGCTGGTTCAGGCTCCTGGCAATTAGGCTTGACCCAGTGTGGCTTGACTCACTAATGCCTCTGCAAGCGTCGGGGATTGACCCTCTGAACGCCCATACACATGTAGATGCCTATTTGCATCCCTTCACTTGAATCCAAGCTGACATTTTCAACAAACCTCGACATCGGCTCAAGTTTGCAGCTTAGTCACGGTCGTGATTTGTCACTTTACATTGCTATGCTCTTCCTACACCTTCCCTGGACAGCTTAAGTTGCATCATCTTGCCACGTCATCATGTCATGTTATATGCCACATCAATTATCGTATATGCCATGCCATCGCCATGTCATCGTCATGTCATATGCCATGTTATTTAGTTTCGGCGACACTACCTCTCCCCCTTCTTTCGTCATCCCTATTTTTGGCCTCAGTCATTGATGAAATTACCGTGTCTCGTAACAAAACCTTCCAACTCGTATCACAACCACTAGAGCAACAACATGACAGCTTACAGATCCATCACTCTCTAGGTTGCCTACTTGACTTGGGTCTACTTACCAAATTCCTACCAGGCTACGCGAACTGCTTTCCCTATTATCCTAACAAATACTTTGAAGGACCCATTCCATGTGTACACAAATTGACCATATAAATTACCAACAGCATGTGAAAGATCAAATCTGGTATTACACGTACATATGGCATATACCTCTAACAATCAACAATACTAGCTTGTGAAATACGATATATATGCTCCACCTCCATCCTGATGCACAGTGACAACGTAAATGACGTCTTAAACGTGCGATGCACAGTTACATGTTGTGGTGCTTCGAACTTCTCTCACGTAACTCTTCTATGTCATTCTCAACATTCCAATTTTCCCATTTCTTCCCATCTCTATATGTGACACCTCCTCTGCTTCTCCCAAATTCCCCAGCCAGATTTCCTTATTTTCTTAACGTATATGTCAAGTCTTGGGAAAGTTGTGAAGAAGTAAATCAAAGCCTAACAGTTGCTCCGTTCCAATTTTGAGGAAATGAAGATATGCAAATTTGTGAATGCTGCTTGATGGTAGTAGATTTATGTTCGATTGATGCTTTAGAAAGCATTCTTAGGTTGATTAAGGGTGAGGAAAACCCTTTATGTTGATTCTCAGTAGGTGCTTGCGTTTGGGTGTTCAAACGAGCATTATTGTCATTTGATATTTAGGGAATCTGTTTTCTTCTTTGAGATGTTGAATCCACCCCAAATATGATATTGTCAAACCTCCCTCTTCTCAGCAAGATGATGGTGACGAGGATGACGATGACAACAAGGATGACGGTAGGGAGGATGACGATGACGATGACGAGGACAATGAAGACGATGACAGGGATGACGATGACAACGACAATGTGCATGAGGACTATGAGAACGATGACGGTGAGGATGATGAGGTCGGCAATGTACATTCGTCTCGCTGGTCTTCGCTAGTTTGTTCTGAGGACCAGGACGATGATGACGATGATGATGATGGCGAGGATGATGAGGACTGTTGTACTTTAGCTAGTACGTCCATGATGGGGTGCGATTGGACCGCACAATTTGGACTTGATACGGTACGATGGAAGGACACCATTTGTAGGGGTGTCATGGAGACGTATAAAAGCCTCCCAAACACAACCGTTGGCTTGTTTGGCAATTCATTCGGACCAAATTTTCTCTCCATTTCCATCAAAGAAGAAAAGGGAATTCCATTTCACTTTTGTAAGAACAATCGACATTTACGCCGTGGAAATCGGGTGTTTTCCTTGTGATTGCATCCAGACTAACATGAGGTAGTGTTGTTCGTGATTTATTCACAATTCAACGTTCGTTCCGAGGCCATTTGCTGTTTGCGCATCGGAATCAGGTAAGTCGTCTTCCGCCGACTCGAATTCCAACATTGGTATCAGAGCTCGGTCGTGTTTTCTGCCTTGTTTTTCATTGAGTTTTCTCATTTACCATTTGATATTGAGATCAAGAGTTTGTATTCTACACTGTTTGGATCTCTGATAGTCGGAATTGCCAAAACTCAAAATTAAACCGGAGCAAAGAATGGGTTTGGGGTCGAGTTCATCCGTGAGGTTTTGGCCATTTTTCGAGATAATTTTTTTGGTCAAAATTAATTTTTGAATATACATGGTGAAAGAGCTCGTCGAGACGAGTCTGGCGATGGGTCGAGCGCCGTCGGAAGACGCCGGACGCGCTCACACGTGCGACCAGAAGCCGTTGCGCGTGGGCGCCACGTGCCTGAAATGCTGGCAAAGCCAGCGCGTGTGCCACACGCGTCGGTCGGCGAACCGGCATGTGCGCGACGCGCGCCAGCCAAGGAATCGGCACGCGCCGGTCGGCGAACCGGCACGCGATGACGTCACCTAACGGTCGGTAACCGCCGAGATGACGTCATCGATGACGTCATCGATGATGTCAGCACCAGCGACCTGACCCGATCCGACATGTTGACCTAACCTGACCCGACCCAACCGTTGATCGGTCAACGGTCGGACCGGTCAACCGGTCCGGTAGTCAAACCGGTCGGACCGGCCAGGAGCCGTTTGGCTCGCTGGCGCGTGCGCCACACGCATCGCGCACTCAGGTGGCGCGTGGGGGCGTGTGTGAGCTCCGATTGGAGCGTGGTTGGTGGCGTTTGGTTCGTAAGAGTGTCCTCTATAAAGTGGTATAATTATTTTATACTTTTGAATTTTATAAGTGTATGGAAATGCATAGGAAACCCTATGTACGCATATTTTTTGGGGTTTAATGCAGTTTATTCATTTGTGGCTTGTATTTTCTTGTGATTTAGGAAATACAGTAGCTAGCTTATGTGCAAATGATGTTATATAGACTATGTAGAGCTTGGTTCAATGATATAAAGTATATATTTTAATATACTTGCAATTTTCTATTTGCTAGAAAATTAGAATAATGGTAGGAAATCCATTACATGTTGAATTACATTTTTTGATTATAGTTGAAGCATGATTGTTGTTTATACGTTGGTTATTATCATGCTATATTTTTTGTGTTAAGGAAAAATGTAGAAATTACATAAGATCATATAATTATTTTTCCTAGTGGGAGTTCGTAGGTTGGTAGAATTGAAAGGAGTTCTCACCTAGAACTTAAAATTTGCGCAAATTAAACTAATTAATGATAATAGAACAATCGTACATAAAAGTTGATTGGGAACATAGTGAACTTTTGCTTCTGTGTCTTTTGTTGAATTATCATTAATTTAGTTTGTCTTTGCTACAAATTAAATATGTGTGTTACTCTGAAAAGTGTGCTAGTATTGATTCTGCGTTTATTATGTCAATGTGTTATAGCAATTGATTATGGTTTCGGCATCCAAGACCATTGTGGCTAACCTCAATAAGGGTGAGAAGCTAAACGGTGATAATTATGATATTTGGTACCGAAAGGTTCAGTACATCCTTGAGGAGCAAAAAGTTTTGGAAACCCTCAATCATATCATGGATGAACCTGAGCATGGAACTTCAGCTTAACACGGAGAGATCTGGAAGCTTATCAAGTTTGGAAAAGGAAAAATAGCATTGCTCGCATCACGTTGCTGAGCTGTATGCAAGATGATCTCATGTGTGAGTTTGAGAGTGATGACAAAGCTCAAGCTATGTGGGTTGTCTTGAAAGATAAGTTTGGAGGTACATATGCCACTAAGCTGAGGAGACTCGCCATCAAGTTTGACATATTCCGAAAGCGCCCAAATGTAACGATGAGGCAGCATGTTTGGGAGATGTCAAACATGATCCGTGAGCTGAAGTCGACGAGATCACTTCCTTACTGATGAACAACAAGTTCAGGCTGTTATAAGGTCTCTTCCTAATAATTGGGAGCATATGAAGATTAATATGACACATAATGAGAACATCGTAGCTTTTGATGATATTTTACGTCATTTGGAATTAGAGGATGAGCGTCCAGAAGCTGCCAGATCCTCTACCCATGCTTATGTTGCTGAATCGAGTTCGCGCAAAGTTTCCGGCTTCAAGCGTAAGAAGAATTTTCAGTTCAACAACAAAGGAAAGATGACTGATCAAGGACCCAAGAGGGCTAAGACCTTCCGACGCAAGAAGCGTGGTGGGAAGAAGGACAAGGCCAAGATGGAGTGCTACAATTGTGGCAAGATGGGTCACTTTGCTCGTGAATGCACTGAGCTGAAAAGGGTACCCTATTACTCAATTACTTTGAGTAATGCTTTTGTTTCTAGTACTGTAATGTTTGCTGAATTTCATCCAATGTGGACTGTAGGCTCAGGAGCAATAGACTATGTAGCTAGAGACTGAGAAATATTTGTGGAGTATTGTCGGATACCGCCTGGAAGAAGATGGATATATGTTGGGAATAACTTAAGAGTTGAAGTGAAGGGTATCGGCACATGTAAATTAATCTTATGTGGTGGTCGAAACCTGTTCCTATATGGTGTCCTTTATGCTCCAAATATTCGACGAAACTTGGTCTCTGTAATTGTTCTTCTTAACTTAGGTTATGTATTGAATTTCCATGGTGATTGTGTTGACATTTTGTATGGAACAGTTTATTATAGTCCAGGTCATGTATCGAATGGTTTTATGGTGTTATACATTGACTACGATCAGTACAATGTTAATGTTGATGGTTGTTTTTCTTTAATTGCGTCTTCAAATAATGTTGAGATTGATGCAAGCACTTGGCATGCTAGATTAGGTCACATTGGATTGCAAAGAATATAAAGATTAGCTAGAGAAGACCTTTTAGGGTCGCTTACTAATGTTAGCTATCCGTATGTGAACATTGTATAGCGGGAAAAAGCAACTAGAAAACCATTTGGTAAAGGGACTAGAGCTGAATTTCCATTACATCTCATACATTCTAACATTTGTGGTCCTTTGAATGTGAGGGCGAGGCATGGAGCCTCATATTTCATCACTTTCATAGATGACTTCACACGTTTCGGTTATGTCTTTATGATCTCCCATAAGTCAGAAGCATTAGACTGCTTTAGAAGATATATAGCGATGGTAGAGAATCAGTTGAACAAAATAATAAAGGTATTGAGAACTAATCGTGGACGTGAGTATCTATTGGAGCAATTCAAGGCTCTTTATGATGAAAAGGGAATTGTACGACAATTGACTATTCCTCGTACTCCACAACAAAATGGGGTAGTTGAGAAAAGGAATAGAACCCTATTGGAAATTGTTAGGTCTATGATCGCGCAAGCAAATTTACCTATCTCCTATTGGGGAGATGCGTTATTGACTGCTGCCTATATACTTAACCATGTGCTCTCAAAATCGATCACTTCCACCCCTTATGAATTATGGACTGGTAGGAAACCAAACTTAAGTAGTCTACGTCCATGGGGATGTGCAGCTTATGTTTATGATTCTTCCCATAAACATGGCAAATTAGGTCCTAGAAGGAAGAAATGTATCTTTATAAGATATTCCGAACACTCCAAAGGGTACGTGTTCATAAGTGAACAAGCTGATGGAAGTGTGACCGAAATGGAGTCACGAGATGTCACGTTTTTGGAGAACGATTTTCCTAATAGAGGTGAGATTGATAAGGACTTCCAATTATATCAGATGGAAGATCCTGATAACACACCCATTGATGTTGTAGAGGGAAATGAAGATTTATCTTAACCCACAAGACCTAGTGGGAGTGTTGCATCGCCTAATGAATTGAATTCAAGAGAAATTCAATTGCGTAAAAGTAATCGTAAAAGTATTCCCCGTCATCGTTTTGAGATTGAAGGGGAAGCATTTATGATCGCTCAAAATGACAATGCCGAGCCTAAGACTGTTCAAGAGGCTCTCTCATCCTCTGACAAGGAAGAATGAAGAAAAGCTTTGGAAGATGACATGTAGTCAATGAGGGCAAACCATGTCTGGGACTTGGTTGATCTACCACCCAATTGTAAGGCCATTGGAAACAAATGGGTCTTCAAGATTAAGCAAAAGGCGGATGGATCCATTGAAAAGTATAAGGCTCGCATTGTGGCAAAATGTTATACTCAACAAAAGGGTATAGACTATGAGAAAACTTTTTCACCAGTTATAAGGTTTGCCTCAATACGCTTTATTCTAGCCATCGTTGCACATTTGGACCTTGAATTACATCAAATGGATGTAAAGACGGTATTTCTCAATGGAGAATTAGATGAGGAAATCTATATGAAACAATCAATATGTTTCATAGCTAAAGGTTAAGAGCATAAAGTTTGTAAGCTTTATCGCTCAATATATGGCCTTAAGCAATCATCTAGACAGTGGTATTTTCGTTTTCATCGAGCAACAATAACTTTTGGTTTCACGATGATCGAAGAAGATCACTGTATATATGTCAAGAGGTTTTGGTTATCACCATAAAAGAATGGTTGTCCTCCAATTTTGAGATTAAGGACATGGGAGAAGCTGCTTATATATTAGGAGTTAAGATCGAAAGAGATCGATCAAGGAAACTCCTTACTTTATCACAAGAGTCTTATATTATGAAGATTCTTGAGCGTTTCAATATGCAGCATTGTAATCCCATTGATACCACTGTTATGCAAGGTGAAGGCCTAAGTATTGAAATGTGTCCTAAGACTCCAAAGGAAATCAATGTGATAGAAACTGTTCCTTACGCTAGTGCGGTCGGAAGTTTGATGTATGCTATGATGTGTACTAGACCCGACATATGCTATGCCGTGGGATTGGTGAGCCGATATCAATCAAACCTTGGTCAAGCACATTAGAAAGTAATGAAGAGAATCCTGAGATACTTGAAGGGCACTATAGATTATCGATGTCACGCCCTGAACCTCGAGCGCGCGCACAACCCTCGGTGGTCGATAGAATTTCGCGACGTTCCCAGGATTCGTCGCCGACCCTTTTCATTTTATTGCACATGCGGAAGCGAATTAACTAATCCCCTGACAACGATATACATGGGATAGAAAAGCGGACAACCAACTTCAAATCAAATACACTTTTATAAACACTTCAAGCTTATACGGAAGGTCTATGTCTATAAAGAACTACTGAGCCACCTATACTCCTGACCCTTTCGCTTCAAGCTCCAGGTTCTTCACACTAGGGACCTGAAAATGGTTATTCAATAACCAGGTGAGATATAAATCTCGGTGAGTTCCACCCCTAAGCCCCGGTTACTACACCAACTCAACTCAGGGTATCTATCCAGAACTTCACCACCACAAGCAACAACCAACAGTCGATTCGCATACAACTTTACTTGATATGCCATACCTTGCACGTTATAATTCAGCACAATACATGGAATGCACTTGGCCATTAGATGATACATTTCATCAATCACATACGAATCGCATCACAAGCGATCTCACCCGACCATTGCCACACCCTGCATGTTATCGATTCATGCGTGCGTGCCATAAACAATGTGGTTCACTCATGCATTCCAATTGATCACTGCCATACATGCATGATTATCGCCACATAGGCATGTTCTAATTGATCACCGCCACACAGGCTCGATTACCGCCACACAGGCACATTCTACGCCACACAGGCAAGTTCCACAGGTAATTCCCATGCCACACAGGCATGATTACCGCCACACAGGCTCGATTACCGCCACATAGGCAAGTTCCATGCCACACAGGCTCGATTACCGCCACACAGGCAAGTTCCACGCCACACAGGCTCGATTACCGCCACACAGGCAAGTTCCACGCCACATAGGCATGATTACCGCCACACAGGCATTTCACAAAGGAGTATCGCCCACCGGACACACAGTGGGGAAACGAATTCATCTTAATGATCACACAACCGCACCACCACAACTCCCTTTTTATCTTTGGGCACTTAGCCACTCCACACACGCTTGCATTTACATTTTTAAATCATCTTCTCCTAAAAGCGACTCATTTCGGTGTCCCTCGAACAAACCGTTTTTCCCTTTTTTATGGAAAACATACATTTCATGCGGATGTTTATGCAATAACACATCCAATCACTTCATAGAATCAACACACATGAATTTTAGACACTTTTCGCATTCTGGATGAACAGTGCATGTGAACAGTACTCGGTGAACAGTGTTTCGTGAACAGTAATCGTGAATAGTGTCGCATGAACAGTATTTTCCAGAATTTAATAAACTATAAATTAAATTCATAATTCATTAAAAGCATTAATTAAAGCAATAATCAATTAATTAAAGCCAAGCATACTTAATTAACCACATAAACCACATTAAGCAAATAAAGCAAGATTAAGCTAGACTAATCTAATTCATCCATCTAACCACCTATCTTAGGGCTAATACAAATTAATTAAATCACTTAAACTAGAATTAAATCTAACTAAACCAACCCTAAGCAAGTTTAGGCACTAATCGAAGGATTAGGAGCTAAACTCACCCGTTAAGTGGGCTGGAGACACCGACGCGACGGCGACAACGGAGGCGACGCTCCGGGACCTCTACCACGACGATCCAAGGTGGTCCCAAGCTCAACACAGCAACCACAGCTCAGACTCCCACTGAAACTTCTGAAAAACAGCCCTGCCGGAGAAGAAAACAAGTTGAATGGCTTGGCCGGAGCTCCGGCGAGGAGGGTGGCTGGCAACCGGTGACACCCGGGGGTCTTGGGAGTCTTGTTGGAGGTTGGGATGAGCAAAGGAACTGCTGGAATGGAAGAAAACGGGCTGCAAAGTCGAAACAGGCGAAGCAGGGCGGAACCAGGCGGTCCGGCGACCGGCGTCTTGAGACGGCCGTACAGGACGACCGACAGCTCCGTTCGGGACGAAACTGGGCTCGTTGGAACGGTCTGTCTCTCCCGGTCACGGTGATAGGTGGATCGTTGGCTGATTCATCCGGGAAGATCACTTTTGACTCGATTCTTTGACGAAGGGTCAGCTGGAGCAGAAACTGAAGGAGAGGGAAAACGAGGAAGAGAGGAGCTCGTCCGCTTGGAGGCCGAATGGGGGAGAGAGAGAGATGTGAGGGCTGGTGTCACACCTCATTAAGGCCATTAAATGGCCACTTCAATTCCCCATACAAAGTGACATCATCTTCTCTCTCTTCCTTTGCCTTATCCACATGCTTTTAGGGGCATTTAGGTCATTTCCACCTTGCACAAATTACACATCTGACCTTGGGCTGAAATTGTGGATGGGCCTAAGGATTGGGCTTGGCCATGAATAGGAATGGGCTTGGGAATTGGATGGGCTTGAAATGGCCAAGAATTGGCCCATGGGCTTAGAAGATGAATAGTTGGTTTGGCCCAATGGGCTCATTTGCTTGACTTAGGCCCATTTGGTGGCTGTCCCAACTTGGGCCTAAGGCCCACACTGACTTGGCTCGGCCCACTTCCTCACGGGCTTGCTTCCTCGGTCCGAAAATCCCTTTTTTATCAATTGCTCGGCTTAACTAGCTCTTTCGACTGTCTGAAGTAGCTTCATCCAAAGTCCGTCCCGACATTCCCAATAATTCGAAGTCCAATCATAAGTTCTCTTGCTATGTCAATTTCGCCCAATGCCATTTTGGTAACAACTCGGACTGACGGGTGGCTTTGAGGATTCACGCGTGACCGACTCATATCAAATCACGTTCAAGACATCTCGACGCATGGACGTCCTTGATGTATGAAATTACGGGAGATAGATGTACACGACATGCGAGGATCGACATAGGTCGTTCGTGGATTCGATAACAGTAAACGGAATCACCCGTCGTTCCATTATATTCTGTCCGCAAATCGACTTTTAGTCGTCCTTAGAATCGGCCTGCCTATCTACAGGATCGTCCTCACGTAAATCTCACGGTCAAGTCGTTTTCCCAGGTCGAGTCCTTTAGTCGTACGAGTTCTGTCCTCATTAGCCTTTCCCCTCAAGGTCAGTATCTCAGGAGTGATCAATTCCGAGTGAGATCAACCAACAATGCATTGACGAAATTCACATCCATTCATTCCTCAGAGGACTCGAATTTCAGGATGTCACAATCGACTTTGTTACCAAGTGAATGATTTATGCCTATTAGGTTATTTAGATGCCGATTGGGGTGGAGACCTGGATGAGTGTAAATCGACTTCTGGATATGCGTTCTTGCTCGGTGGAGGTGCGATTTCTTGGAATAGCAAGAAACAGACATGTACAGCCTTGTCTACGATGAATGCAGAATTTATTGCATGTTCTGTCGTAGTGCAAGAAGCAGTATGGCTAAAACGTTTCTTGGAAAATTTAGCCACTATCACTGAAGTTCCAAGACCGGTGACAATTTATTGCGATATGAAAGATCCCAAGTATCATGAAAGGACAAAGCACATTAACATAAAGAATAACTTCATCTGAGATATTATAGCATAGAAAGAAGTGATTCTGCAATACATTTCAACCAATAGAATGGTTGTTGATCCATTTACGAAGGCTATTCCTAGAGACATATTCTTGACCCATAGGATGTCACTAGGATTGCGTAGAATGTGATATATGTTATTGTAGAGGATCATCGGTTTATGTATTTGTGGACAGATGTATTGTACTTGTTTGTTTATTAGTGATTTGATGTTTTATCAATAAGTATAAATCCACTATGAGACTAGCACAAACACACACATATTATTGAAAAGTATGTCAGCAGGCAATGATTGGCTCACTCACACAAGCAATCGCCTCAAGTGCTGTAGTTATCACGTTGAGATAAGACGTCATGTACAAATAAATGTTGAAGAGTAAGTTTGGTACATAAAATATGTCGCCTTGATTGGAGCCAAGATGAGGTCTGTGATTTGTATATAATAAGACCGAACATGATAATACCACAATCATGTATGCCTGAAAGATACCAGATGTGAGTACTTAATTGAGCGCTATAGAAAGCGAGCTGATATAACACTCGGGCTAAACATGAGTACGTGAGAAGCACGTGACTATGTTTAGGCTAAGATCTGTATGGTGGATATATTTGATAAATGACATACGCTCTTATAGAAAAAGTAATCCACTATAACATGTAATTCATACTACATGTGCATTGTACGACCAACAAGGGAAGATGAGTAAAATTATCCCTATTTACTCATCGTGTGAGCCCTTGGGGTAATTTGTATTTTACCTCAATTTTGTGCCATATGTTACTTCTGACTATGTTCTCGAAGTGAAAGATCAATGTTACTACTTTAGCATGTTACGGGCGGTCATGAATAGATATGGCCTATGGGACATGTCTAGGAAAGCAGTTGTTCTGAAATTGAGAGAGACATGAGTACGAAGGAAGATTATTGTTGTTTTACATCTATCACATGTATTTACTGGTCGACCAATTATATCGCTCTATGTGGTTGCGGATGTAATTGTAAATACATGGTGTTTTGAGAATAATCAAGTATAGCCTTTAAGGGATAGGTATACTTGGATTGATGTAACAAAATATGTCTGGGGCACTGTGAGACATCGATTGTTTATTTCTTTTCGGGGTTGTAGCCATTATGTTATCCCTAACAGGTGCATAATTTGAGCTCCCAAGTGCAGGTGTACTCACTGGTTGCACGGCTTATTTGCCAATATGAATTGTTTTGTAAAGTTTATGAATGTTGAATGTCTTATATTCTTGATAGAGAGCTATCAAGCCCATCTTGTCTGAGTGGAAGATGTTGTACTTTAGCTAGTACGTCCATGATGGGGTGCGATTGGACCGCACAATTTGGACTTGATACGGTACGATGGAAGGACACCATTTGTAGGGGTGTCATGGAGACGTATAAAAGCCTCCCGAACATAACCGTTGGCTTGGTTAGCAATTCATTTGCACCAAATTTTCTCTCCATTTCCATCAAAGAAGAAAATGGAATTTCATTTCACTTTTGCAAGAACAATCGACATTTACGCCGTGGAAACCGGGTGTTTTCCTTGTGATTGCATCCAGACTAACGTGATGTAGTGTTGTTCGTGATTTATTCGCAATTCAACGTTCGTTCTGGGGCCATTTGCTGTTTGCGCATCAGAATTAGGTAAGTCGTTTTCCGCCGACTTGAATTCCAACAAGGACAATAATTCGCATGAGGTTTTGCAGTCATCTGACGGGACTTCACTGGTTTATTTTGTGAGCGATGGTGATGAGAATAGTGATGTCAACAAGGACGGCGACGGCGACAGCAATGGTGACGAGGATAGGATAAGGACGAGAACGAGGAAGAGGAAGAGAGGGATGATGAAGAAGCTGAAGAGGAGGTAAGAGGCCATGACAACCTAAAACTCAGCTGAAATCTATTCTCTATTCATAATTTGTGCTAATTTTCTGAAACGCTGAAAGAGTTATTACTCTAGATTGCAAGCTTGCTGCAAATAAAAACTGTGATCGAAGAAATTGATGTTGAAACTGTCGGTTTACAATCTAAAGAAGGGCTTTTTGCGCATCATCGTCCTTGCTTTGCCCTACTTTCTTCAAATTTAAATACCTATTGATTGAAAGAAAAAAAAAGATAAAAAAAAAGTCACGTAAAAATATTTTATTTGTCAATTTGGACACAATGACAGTGTCAATTTGGACGCAACTAAGGGATTATGTTGATGCTTGTTGGTTGCTTCCGTTTGGGTGTTCAAACTAGGTATCAATGTCATATGATATTTGGGGATTTTGACATTTTCTTCAAATCGGAGTACCTACTTCTTTATGATGTTTAATTCACCTTAAACATGGTATTTTCAAACCTCCCTCTCCTCAGCAAGATGACGGTGATGACCCCAACGACAATGAAGATGACGACAAGGGCAACTACAATGGTGGGGCCAACGACGATGACTAGGACGACAAAGTGCAGTAGCATCTGGAGTTGTCTTGCAGGCCTCTGCGAGTTTTTTCTGTGGACAACCACGATGAGAAGGAGGAAGGCGAAAGGCGAAGGCCAATGCGATGGCGACGACAAGACTGATGATGAAGAAGCCGAAGAGGAGGTAAGAGATGCAACAAAATGAGGTCTTTGGCTTCTTTTTTCCTTTGAAACATGTGGAGAGATGACTAAGACTAGTAGTTGAAAGAGTTTTAATGCCCATTATCCTTCCGGTCTCGAGAGTTGATAGGCGAAATCACTTTGGTTTCTCATCTCTTTCATTTCTTATCAAGTTTGGTCCTTTTCCTTTTCGATTGTTTAGATGTTATTCATCCCTTTCTTTTCCCTCCATAAAACAACAATGGTGTGCAAGTGCCCTATTTATGGCACACGAATTTGTTTGGATTTTTTGGGTTAATCTGTTCCGATTCAGTGTATGCATCTCATTATGTTGAGAGGCCCCCCTGTAGAAACATGCTTCATGAATCTCTCTTTGTTGATATTGTTCAAGACTCACTGGTCTTTCCCCACGACCAAATCTTTCGTCCTTGGCCTTTTAGGCAAACAGGTGATTCCCAGAATTCTTCCCCCTTCAAGGCTTTTTTCATACTTCAATTTTTTTTATATTCTGAGAAGAAGGGACTCAGACTGGGTCCTTGGGCCCAACCCGAACATGGACTAAACCTGGACTCATAGGGCTTGGGCCACGAACGCCAGTGGGCTCCTTTAAAACAGACCCACTTCGAATAGAAAACTCATCGAAGCCCATTTTGTTTAAACTGATTGCAGTAAGCCCATTTTCCCTTCTAACAGCAACGACCCTACTTTACAGCTTATAGATGAATTAAGCCCTAAGCTTTTACACTCAAGATATCTCCCATTGTAAAACCCATTGCGGACTAAAAAGAAACACCTCAAAAATGAACATTAACTCCAGATGAATAAAGGGATACTAATGCTGCTAGGAACTTGATAACAAACATCACCAGACATCCGAACTTGCATTATCCACCTCCAGTCATTTCTCATTGGCGAGCACCATCAACAACCACCGGATCACATAACGCAGAAAAATACAGGAAAAGAAGGAACTGAGACTCATTTTCTGTAACCATGACCATGTTCAAAGAAAAATTTCACCTAGAGGCTACAACACTAACATCAACATATATAAAACATCAATATACGCTCTGAATGACTGATGCCAATGCCTATCTCACAAGAAATTTTCAAATGCATTTCATCAAACAGATCGTAGGCACTGCAAAGATCGAGTCTAGTTATGAAGTTGAAGTTGTTTCTTGTTCTAAAATGAGCATTAGAACAACAATGACATCACGAATCATCAAGTATCAACTCAGTTTTTTTCAGTAATTTTCACATGAGTATCATGAACACAACTCGGCACAACAACCCCCTAAAACAGAAGCAAAAAAAAAAAAAAGAGAATGAAATTACGAGGTCAATGGACGACAACGAAGCTATAATCCTTCACCAACTCAAGTTTGAAGACTTAGGTTATCACTGCCTGTCGGGATCAAAGTGAACGAATGGATTCCAAGCGCGAATCCGTCGCTGCGAAACTCCCGGCCGCACAGCAGAGTAAAGCAGAGCACGTCTTGCACGCCTCTGGAGCCGATTGATGGTGGCAGCGATCGACGGTCAGCTCAATAGAAGAGGTTTTCAGAGATGATGTAGCCGAGGATCACAGCCGGCGGTGGTGTGCTGAGCAGGAACGGAGATCCTCAAGTATTCGGATAGCAGGGTAGTTTGCGGCACGGGGGCAGGACCAGCGGAAAATGGCGTCGCCGTGTGTCGATCAATACTTGACAGTTTTAATTTCAACTAGGCTTTGACTATTAGCGTCGGGCTCCATCCAAGCTAGAGACTCCGTTGGATATTTCATGGATTATCATAGTCTATCTAAATTTAGGCAAGGTTTTTGATGGATTACTTTGATGAGGTTTAATAACCGTTGGATTTGTTGTATTAATAGTAGAGATGTAGGCACGGGTTTATAGGGAATTCTCTCATTGAAAACTTCGAGATCCAACTTATCATTGGATTTTTTTTTATAAATGTTTTGTTGATAGTTGATATGTAATGGAGCAACTTTTACATTCACCTCATTTATGTGACCTATTTTATAATTTGGGTCCCTTGTAAGGCTACTAAAGTCAATGGCTCTCATGACTTAGGTGTGCCCAATAACTTCAATATGTAACAGATCAACATATATAAATAGAACACATGTCTCGTGTTGGCACATGTCTAGCTACCATAACTATATGTGTTTTTTCCAAAAGCTATTAAAACTCGTGTATATATAGATATTTGTCAATATAAGTGAAATCATAAGAAAGCTTGAAAACAAGATGAACAACACATCTTTCAATTTTTGAGAACTGTGGTCATATGATATTGTAAATTAATTTTTGTACATCTGACTAAATTTAGCCTTCCAATCCCATCAAAAGGGTGGGAATGACTTTTGAGATTTGCGGGGAATTGCTTTAAAGTGGTTGGCCTACCCCATCGGATTGTGCTGAGCTACAAATAAAATAGGGAGTTTTTTGGTAAATAAATCCTTATTTTTATTTAAAAAATAAATCCTCTCTATTTAAACAAGATAAATTGCCCAAATGTACCATCTTTAATGTCAAAACAAGTCATGATTCATTTTCACCCACTAATCTCGATTGACGAGGGAATTTGAAATTAATTATTGAATAAGAGAATTCATATTCTCCCCAAATAATTAGTTTTCATGCAGCCAACTATTATTATTTGAACAAGTACCATATAGCTTACTGGCCAAGAAGATAAGAAAACAAAAGAACTCATACCTTATAGGAGGCAAGCTTTACCAAGGGGAGGTACCATTCGAACAAAGTCTGTAAAAAGTAGGAAAAAAGAAGTCTATTTCATAAGTGAACCAAATTTTATATATTTTTCAATCACAAACCCTTACCAAGCAGAAAGATTGAAATCCCTACAATTTGCATAATCATGTGTTCCACTTCTCCTCGGATTTCACATGTCAAGTTCGATTTTGCTTGCTCCGCTGTACAAACCCTGAAACTCCAAGCCCAATCGACTACGGCCCCCCTAAATTTCACAAGTAATTGTCATGGCCTTCGTATGCTGACTTGATTCCTATCCGAGAAGTTTCACATGATATGTATGAATTCCGGTTGAAGAGGAGAGAGAGAGAGAGAGAGAGAGAGAGAGCCTGTGTGAGGGTGATGGCGGGGCTGTTCGATAAGCAAGCGGAGATATACGTAGATGCGAGGCCGACGTATCCGAGGGAGTGGTACCAGAAACTGGCCGCTCTCACCCCCCGCCAAGCCTTGGCTTGGGACGTTGGCACCGGCAATGGTCAAGTTGCTCTTGGGGTTTTCTCCGTTTCCCTTTCTTCTCACGCGAATTCGAATATGCTTACGCTTTTGTACAGACTGTTCTCTTCTTAATTTAAACTAAAACTTTCTTATTTATTGTTAAGCTAGATGAAATCTTTTCATTTCCACCTTTGTTTTTATGAACCGCTAGCTACACAGCCAATAGTAAACAATCAATTACTGTATGCAGACGATTCTACCGTTCTGTTCTAAGAAAACATATTTATTCGTGTTGTTCCTTAGCCATTTGTTTCCTTTGCTTCATTTCCCTCGTCAAATGTAGGTCGCGGAACGCTATCAGCAAGTGATCGCCACGGACGTGAGCGAGTTGCAGCTAAATTATGCCATCCCACATTCCCGCGTTCGGTACATGCACACTTCACCATCCATCTCTGATGATGAATTGTTAGCCATGGTTGGTGGTGAGAACTCTGTTGACCTAATCACCGTGGCTCAAGCCATACATTGGTTTGACCTCCCCAAATTCTACTCTCTCGTGAATCGTGTCCTCCGCAAGCCAGAGGGTGTGATTGCAGTTTGGGGCTATCAAGCCATCCAAGTTAGCCCTACCTTCGATCCGATACTTAAAAAGTTCTTCGACGCGATGCTTCCGTACTGGAATCCTAACGTCAGGTACGTGTTCGACCAATACAAGACATTGCCATTCCCTTTAGAAAGTGTCGGTTTGGGATCCGAGGGGAACCCAATGGCACTCGACATATCAACGGAGGTTTCTTTCGAGGGAATCCTGGGGATCTTGAGGTCGTGGTCCGCGGTGGTGACGGCAAAAGAACAGGGAGTGGAGTTGTTGAGTGACGGGGTTGTTAGGGAGTTTGAGAGGGCTTGGGGCGGCGCGAAGCGAGTGAGGAATGTGGTCTATAAAGCCTTTATGCTTGCAGGGAAAGTGAAGAAGTGACCTTCCTCGTATGATTAGTGAGGGCATGTTTGTAAATTACTTTGAATAATAAGGCCATTTCACATTGTTTATTAATCCTAGCTAATCCTTTTATCATTTTCTATGTGGTTCACTCATCTCTTTGAAGTGTTTGATCAAGGTTGACGCTCTACGAGTGAGCTATATAAGGCTCGATTTACTTTAGGTGATGGAATATAAGAGGTACATTTGATTTGGGGCATCTTACCGTCTCTAATTAATTATGGTTAAGCAAAGAACTTAAAACTTGACAGCTTTGAATTGAGTCAAGCGAGTGAATGTGCATTTCAAAGGTAAAGCGAATCCAGCCTTATTCATCTAACGGCTAGCTAGCGGAAACTTTTAAAATAATTGATGAGTGATTCTATAAAGTTTCTCTAGAAATGTTCAATTGATTCATCTAATAGCTAGCTAGAAGATGTTATAATTATTACTATAGGAATTCAAAGTTGAAATGGTTGATAGATGAAAATAATCCGTGGCAATTAACCTTTGGAAAAATCTCAAATAAGGACCTAAAGTGCATTCTTTTTCTCAAAAGAGGACCTAAAGTGAAGTTTGTTTCGAATAAAGACTCAAAATGGTCATTTAATCTCAAAAAAGGACCTCACTCGCCGGCCGGTGAACATATGCATTTCCGATTCATATTCCGGTAGCTTGATTAGGATATTTTTGTCCATTTCTTTTAAAAAATTTCGGTTGTCTTGTTTTTTATTTTTTGGGGTCAATGGTTGCACTGTTCATCATCTTCTTCATCCCCTTTCGTCTTCTTCTCACGACCATTGAACTTGGGAAGGGCCAGCAAGCGCCGGCCGTTGGTGAGGGTTGGCGAGGGTTGGATGCCCATCACCAGTAGTGGGCAAGGGCTTGCAGGCCGACCCTCGCCAGATCTGGCGAGGGTGGCCTTGGCAGCGGCCGGCGAGGGCCGTCGAGCCCTTATCAATGGCCGGTCCATCTAACCGTGGGCAAAGGCGGGGAAGGTTGTCCCTCGCAGGGATTCTACTGCCACCTGGACTATGACTAGCTAAGCTTGATCGATATCGTCTCCGTCGAGCGTTGTCGAGAGGAAGGAATTACAGCTAACATACGCAAAAATTTTGAGTCGTGTTCTGCCGTGGACATTCTTCTAACATCCCCGAAATTAGGCTAACGTAGGAGAGATGAAATTTTTTGAGAGAAATGTGAGGGCATACGAAAATGAGATTTTAATAAGGAGAAAGAAAACGGACTGAAGATGAGCATGGCGTTGGGAAGGGCGCCGAGCACGGGGAGGAAGACGCCGCCGACGACTTGATGGGCGAGCCCTCGCCCAGGGCCGGCTAGGGATGTTCTGTTAGAGTACAGTGGATGTTATCTTAGTTGCAATATCAGTATCGTACTCATGACAGGATGATTACGAAGACTTGCCCACATTTAAACTAAATGCATGAGTTACTTTATTTTTGGGTTTAAAAGAGATGAGATGTTGAGAATGGTTCTACCATGCTATGAAAGTTGCTTGGTTGCAATAATCACTTATGAAGAATGCAACTTTTGGTGATCATGGAATTGTGTAATGTCTTCAGGGTGAGATGGTTGGAATAAATAAAGTTGGACAGTTTTCACATGGTCTGTGGTTAATTTCACAGTAAGGATCCATTATCAATTTCCAGTGGACAGAAGGTTGGTGATTGGATTAAGGATCATCTGCACTTCTCACTTTGAGTGGTTACTGTCTAAAGCACATGATAAGTACAAGCCGTGTTGCTCTCTATGAGCAGTGTTTTCCAATGGTAGAATTTCAACTTGCTGTCTTCAGCGCTCTTCTACCAATTTCCAAGACACAGTCATGTCTTTCTTCATAGACCTTTCACATTGGAGTGCCCTTCTAAGGGATATGTGAATTGCATCCATGGGATACATTAATGGAACTACAGAGTTCCTCTGTTTGTTTCTTATATGATGAATTATGCATGCATCCATGCCTTCTTCCTGGCTTTGTTTTAAATAAATCCTCTAGTCAATCCAGTCGATGATAAGCAAGGCTGAACTGGGAAATTTATTTGTGTTAAGGAGAAGTTGTTTGAGCCTTTTCACAATGAACGGTTCCTTTTCTCTTTGTAAAAATTAACCTGCTACCTTACTCTATTGTATGTTATTCTCAAAAGTTAACACTTGTTGTGGCAGGTGACTGTCAATTCGGGGGGGAGTTGTCTTCTTTGGGCTATTTAATCTGCCTGGTATTGGAGATGCATTTCCAAAGGAAGCTGTTGCTGTTATAAAGATATCATCATCTAAGATGGCCACACAATCCGAACGCCTAGGCTATGAATTTGCGAAGTGGTTGGGCATCCAAACTCCTTAGGTTGTTTTGTAGGATAAAACATACTCCCTAGGCAATGATACTTTCTCTTCCAATCTAGGCAGCTTTATCTGTTACAACCTTTGTTGTTGCCAGAATTTTAACATGTAGTATTGCAGGCTAGAGTCATTCATAATTCTAGCCCCCAATGGCTTCAAATAAAGGAAGCTGCGGAGCAAGCAAAAATGACAGCGATTTCAGAGGGAGATGATATTGGTGAATTAACATGTGCAGAACTCTTGGAAGCTCGAGCTCAGTCGATGCCTTCTTCTGATGAGGTGTGCCTTACACTGAATTTGAATCTTTAATCAGGTTCCTCCCTGCTGTTCCATGGAATATTCTTTGATTGGCTTACCTCACAATATTGGATATTTTGGTAGATTGAGTTTTTGTTTTATCATATGAGTCTCAGTTGTTTTGGTTCTTCATTATCTTATCACACCAGATTATGGTCTCCATCATGCCACAGCAGTTGCACAATGTGCTTCTTTGATTCTTCCATGGCCATAAGAGAGAGCATGAGATAACATGAAATTTCTCCGGAATGCCTCCAGCATTAAATTTTTTTCCCCTTAAATTGATGTAGATGTTTGTTTTGAACAGTTATGTACATGGTTCTCCGTTAATGGAAAGTTCAGCTGCATTTGAGTCTCGGGAAGCTGCAGAAAAGACAGCAGCAGCTCTCAGCAGGGTCTTGATGTTGGACCTTGTGATCAGAAATGAAGACAGACTTCCTTGTCGTCAGCTATGGTGGCAGGGAAATCCTGCCAATCTTTGCGAGCGTCGGCCACCACTGAGGCCACGCCCTCGCCGGCCCTCACCAACGAGCGCCGGCCCTTCTCAAGTTTGATGGTCTTGAGAAGAAGACGAACGGGGGATGAAGAAGATACAGTGCAACCATTGACCCAAAATAAAATATATAAAAAAAAAAGAACAAGACAACCGAAACTTTTTTTTTTGAAAAGGACAAAAATACCATGATCAGGCCATTGGAATATGAATCGGAAATGTATCTGTTCACCGGCCGGTGAGTGAGGTCCTTCTTTGAGACTAAATGATCACTTTGGGTCCTTATTTGATACAGACTTCACTCCAGGTCATCTTTTGAGAAAAGATCATCTTTTGAGAAAAGAAAGGCACTTTGGGTCCTTATTTGAGATTTTCCTTAACCTTTTATTAAAAGTAAAATTTATATAATGACATCGAAGCACAAACAAAATTATTTTGAATTTAATTTTTAAAAAAATCAGACGATTTCGAATGACCCATCTATCCACATTGATGGATTTATAAATTTTGCTATTAGATAGGTTTATCGCTAAAAAGTTATAAAAAAAAAAAGCATCATTCAAATATTCCCTACAATGTTTTATGCTAGATGTATATGTTTTTTGTTATAAGTTTTAGTGGCATGTGTTGACTAAGTCAAATAAGGTGGGTGATTAAGTAGACATGGAATTCTTTCAATGACCATAACGCACCGTCTTACAAACGTTCGATTATTATTGTTATTATTTTTTACGAGTGATAAACTTAGAGCAAGTCCTGAAGAATTAGTAGCGCTGGCTCGCAGGCTTGAGGAA
The DNA here is from genome assembly GCA_016097485.1 of Eucalyptus sideroxylon x Eucalyptus melliodora. NCBI lineage: Eukaryota > Viridiplantae > Streptophyta > Magnoliopsida > Myrtales > Myrtaceae > Eucalyptus > Eucalyptus sideroxylon x Eucalyptus melliodora. Next base: position 67,956,397 of record CM027831.1, on the reverse strand, counting down.
CAGAGTAAAGTGTATAGAGGTTAAAGGCACACTAAAAAGGGTGGTTAAGACAGTCTAATCTTATGAGAGACCATGCATAAACGCTAAGACTTCATTTGAGTTGAACATTTGTCGTCCAATTGAAAAGTCGATTTGGGTAGGTGTGGCGGAACATTCGCGGGCTCTCAAAGTCTTAGCTTCATGGGAGAGATACAACGGTCAATAGAGAGTGTATTATAAGAGCATTTTGTTCTGGTTAGTTTTGTTGCGATAGGGTGAGTGATCGAACAAAATATAGACGGAAGAAGAAAAATAAATCGGACACCAGATTTACGTGGTTCAGTTGTAAAGACCTACGTCCACGGGGAGAGCAGCAGCGAATTTCACTATAGATCAAGCAATACAAGGAGATTACACACTCAAGTCACTCAAACACTCTTTCGGTGTTTCCCAAGCCCCAATTACACCCAATAACGCAAGCAGTGTTTAGCCCCGAAATTCCTCGAAAATAATCTTTCAATCTCACGAAGGAATTACATGCAAATCTTACCTCAAGATTTAATCAACTACAAACACTAAACTTATTGGATGTAATTGCATGAACGAAAAAAACCGACAAGCACTCGCTAGAATAACGGCGCTTCAATGCTCGTATCAACAACGATGCTAACCCCCAATATTCATGCAAGCAAACCACGAATATATATGCTTGTACGTGCACCGCCTCGATCAAAGAGGAAAGTCCCAAGCCAAGTTAAATTAGGAAGTCCAACTTCCTTTAATCAAGTTTATATTTCCTTTCTTGGCTGATGAAGTTGACGAGTGCATCTTCGCTTGCCAATCTCCGCTTGAATGATAGGAATATTTCCTTATTCGCAAGTTAACTAATTTATTTTCAAAATTCAGCAATTCTCTTCGGGCTTAAACTCGAGACATAAATTTAACAATCTCCACATTGGCTCGACGTTTGAGCCAATTTACAATCGCTTGGTAAAAATTCAAATTCTACTGCTACTTTCCCATAGCCCCCGATAGGCTCAACCGCTACAGATAAAGCAAAATCATTATTGCATCCATATCTATCAGGAGATCGAATACGTACCTTGTTAATTTCAGCAGTTACAGCAACCGTTGGCTCTATAGGCTCCACCTCGCTATGAGCACCATCTGTGTCGATTATTTTGCTAATGCTCGTACTCGCTACCTCAAGAGTCTCTGGTCGCAACTCTACCTCAAGCTGAACACCGTCCAGATCCGTATTAACATTGCTATAATCACTCCTAGCCAGAAGTATTGGAGACTCATCAAGGGTAACTTCTCTGCTGTTAATAGGTGAATTTATATTTGGGCACCACAACAGATCACCCCGCTCACCTTATGCATAGCCATGGAATATGCACTTTGCCCTCCAATCAAGCTTACCATCACTTACTCGAAAATAACACAGGCAACCAAACATTCTAATAATAGAATAATCAGCAACGTTACCTGACCACACTTCTTCAGAAGTTTGCCATTCAATAGCAATTGATGGGGATCTATTCACCAGGTAGCTTACCGTACTTAGCACATCAACCAGAAATCTCCTAGCCATATCAGCACTAGAGATAATTTTTCGGGCCATCTTTAGTAATGTTCTGCTCATCAATTATGCAAATTGTTGTGATTTATTGACACTAGTGCGGTGTTTCACTATGCCCTCTTTCATGAATTTATTTGCCAGCTCTGAGCAAAACTCCATGCTATTGTCAGTCTGCACATGCTTGATCGACTTACCAGTCTCCGTCTCGATCAAAGCTCTTGATTGCAAGATCCTGACACCAGCATCAAACTTGTGCCTTGGCACAAACACCCAAGTCTTCCTCGAGCAATCAAAAGACTCTCGAACAAATGCATCCGACGTCTCTGCAGCAAAATTTATCACTGTCTCACCTTGAAGTTTATACAAGCCATCGTGCTTGATTCCTTTCATTATCACCAGGGCACCTCGAACAACCTTCAGAATTCCACCTTTTGAAGAATACTTGCAACCGGCTGAATCTAGGGCACCCAAAGAAATTAAGTTCTTTTTCAATTCCGGAACATGCCTCACTCCAATCAATGTCCTCACGATACCATCATGCATTATGATTTTAACATCACCAACACCCACAACATCGCACTCAACGTTGTTCCCTAACTGGACTTTACCATTACCCGTGCACTGATAAGTGATAAACCAGTTTCTATTTGGTGTGACATGAAAAGAACAACCAGAATCCATAATCCATCCATCAAACGATGAATAATCAGTGATAGACAAGACATAATCAGCATTATCTGCTATAGCTGCAACATTATCTGCAGAATCAACTATAATTCTCTTACCCTTCTCGTTCTTCAGCTTAAAACAATCCCTTCTAAGATGCCCCATCTTGCCACAGCTCCAACAGACAACATTAGCAGTCCTAGATTGACTACTTCTGTTCATATTAGTACTACCATTACCCACACATGTTACAGATTTTCCTCTATTTTCACCTACTAGAGCAGTAGATACAAATTCACCAGATTCTCTTCTACGAATGTCCTCGCTCAGAATAAAATCTCGAACCCCATCAAACGTTAAACTTGTTGACCCAGAGGAATTACTAACAGCAGTAACGGTAGTATTCCAACTATCAGGCAATGATGATAATAGAATCAAAGCACGTATCTCATCTTCAAAATCAATATCAACTGAACTCAATTGACTAACAATCACATTGAATTCATTGATATGATCTGCAACTGACGCACCTTCTTTCATCTTCAAGTTAAACAGACGTCGCATCAAACAGACCTTGTTGATCGCAGAGGGCTTCTCGTACATATCCGACAGGGCTTGCATCAAATCAGCAGTGGTCTTCTCCTTCAGGATGTTAAACATGACGTTACGAGCCAACGTCAGCCGAATAACACTCAAAGCTCGTCCATCCAGCAAATCCCAATCAGCTTGCTTCATTGTCTCTGGTTTCTCCCCAAATAAAGGCAAGTGCAGATTCATCTGATAAAGATAATCTTCAATCTGCATCTTCCAGAAACTAAAATCCTTCTCATCAAATCTGTTGATTTTCACTTTTACTTCTTCTGTCACCATCGATTTGCTTCAACTTAGCCAAGCCTGGCTCTGATACCACTTGTTGCGATAGGGCGAGCGATCGAACAAAATATAGACGGAAGAAGAAAAATAAATCGGACACCAGATTTACGTGGTTCAGTCGTAAAGACCTACGTCCACGGGGAGAGCAGTAGCGAATTTCACTATAGATCAAGCAATACAAGAAGATTACACACTCAAGTCACTCAAATACTCTTTCGGTGTTTCCCAAGCCCCAATTACACCCAATAACGCACGCGGTGTTTAGCCCCGAAATTCCTCGAAAATAATCTCTCAATCTCACGAAGGAATTACATGCAAATCTTACCTCAAGATTTAATCAACTACAAACACTAAACTTCTTGGATGTAATTGCACGAACGAAAAACCCGCCAAGCACTCGCTAGAATAACGGTGCTTCAATGCTCGTATCAACAACGATGCTAACCCCCAATATTCATGCAAGCAAACCACGAATATATATGCTTGTACGTGCACCACCTCGGTCAAAGAAGAAAGTCCCAAGCCAAGTTAAATTAGGAAGTCCAACTTCCTTTCATCAAGTTTATATTTCCTTTCTTGGCTGATGAAGTTGACGAGTGCATCTCCGCTTGCCAATCTCCGCTTGAATGATAGGAATATTTCTTTATCCGCAAGTTAACTAATTTATTTTCAAAATTCAGCAATTCGCTTCGGGCTTAAACTCGAGACATAAATTTAACAAGTTTTTATATAATGAAAATAATATAGGTACTTTAAAAGGCGAGAGAGTTAACATAATGTAATAGTGTCTTCATAACCTTTGCATATTACGATTCTCTTGGGTTGCTGCCACTACATTCACGCCAAAATAGGCAACAAGTGATATACGAGTAGCTTCATGAAAATCAATGTTTGGTGTCGGAGCTAAGCTTCCTTATCCAACACTATAAGACTAACTTCATTAGATCTAAACATACTACATATGGAACTTATAAATTTGAGATTTTTAAAATGACACGAGTGGCAAATTTTTTTATTGCACAAATTGCATTAAAAATATCTATCGTAGGAGAACAGTATATATGCCACAACTATAAATAGGTATTGTACATGAACCAACGTGTTGCACGAAATGAAAAGTAAGGGGTGAGTAAAAAATGGTTCAAGTTAGAGCAAATCGAATTGAATAGTTTTTTTTGTGGTTCGGTTCAATTTAAAAGTGCCTTTTTGGAAAAAAAAAAAAACAGTTCACAAATGAAACCATAATGTTTTTTTGTGTTTTGGTTTGGTTTTAATTTTTCGAAGCCAAATCAAACCGAAAAATCATTTTGTATAAATTATTAATTTAGTTAATTATTTTTGCCATCTATATATGGAGCAGCCTATTGATTTTCGTGGTGTGTGAATTCATGAATGGTTCTAACTACGGGTTTTGTTCTTTTTTTTTTTTTTTTTTCATGAATTTGCAAAAGATGAAGAGGAAAAAATTAAAGAAGAAAGAATGATTAAACCGAATTAATCCACAAAAAATAATTTGGTTTGATTGGTTCTGGACTATAATATAATTTAGTTTGGTTTCACTTTTCTACAATTGTATTTATGCAGTTTGGTTTGGTTTGACATCCAAATTGTACCAACCATACCGTGCTCACCTCCTAATAGTTATAATAAAGAAATAAGTATGGTAAAAGTTTTGCATAATCATTTTTTTAATATAAAGACACATTTTATAAGAAAATTTGAGTAGTTAAATGTAATCAATTCTAATAAAAGGCAAGTTATTAAGTTGAATAGATCAAAACAAATACTCGATGGTGAATTGATAAATATATGCTGAGGCAGTACTTAGGTGATGCATTTTTTGAATGCTGCAAATTCTATAAATGCAATATGAGGAACCGAGTAAGTGTATAGAGGTTAAGACAGTCTCATCTTATGCGAGACCATGCATAAACGCTAAGACTTCAGTTGGGTTGTACATTTGTTGTCCGATTGAAAAGTCAATTTGGGTAAGTGTGTACATTCGCGGGTTCCCAAAGTCTTAGCTTCACGGGAGAGATAAAAAGGTCAATAGAGTGTATTAGGGTGCGCATGACAAAATTTCTGAAATAGAAATTGATTTCTGGTCAGAAATTGATTTCTCAATTTCTATTTCAGAAACTGAGAAGCTAAAAATTTTAGCTTCTGATTTCTTCTTCAAATCCATTTCTAGAATAGAAATCTGTTTCAGAAATAGAAAAATCAAATTGCGATACCAAACGGATTTCTGTTTCAAACCTGTTCCAGGGAACTGAGAAACAGAGAAATCAAGAAACATAAATTTTATCATGCGCAGCCTTAGAGTCCCATGTGTCATCTGGGAGGCTATTATTCAATCATATTCTGATATATTGTAATTTTACAATATCAAATTGGATTGTTAAATACGTCCAAACGTAGATATAGCTGTGGAATATTGAAAATGATTAAATCATTTTTTTTAATCCAAAAGTTCAAATGTGAATTGAGAATAGAGGTTGTTACATAGCCAGAGTTATGTGACGAGCACGAAGGAGAAACTCCAAAGAAATTGGGTGTGCGAAATGATACACCTCTTATGGTAAAAAAAGAAAAAAAGAAAAGAAAAGGTTACACCTCTAATCTCGCCGTCTTCTTTGGTCTCCACTTATTGTCTTCGACTTAATTGACTAATGGTAGTTGCACTTGCTGGAAAGTTGCCTATTCGCGTTTTTGATTGGGCGTGTAAGAAGGTATAACTCTAGGTCTTTTTTGTCCACCTTATTATTATAAAATCCGTCGACTTTATTGACTAATGGAAGGGGCACCCGCTGGGAAGTTACCTATGCACGTTTTAGATGGCAAATAGAGTCAAGGTCGTGGACGTGAAATGTAATGTGGTTTTATTAGAATTTTGTTAACCAGTGTTCTAGAGGCATTAATTAAATTAAACATCACAAATAAAGAAATTTTTTCATATGAAATTGGGAATAATCGAATTTGTCGATTTTGGACAACTCCCAATAAAAGTTCCAATTTCTGGTTCCCAAAATTTGAAAGTTCCAATTTACCAGAACCGGACCGGTAACCCTATTGCTTTTATTTTTATTTGTAATTTTTCTACTCCTCCAAGAAGGGTAATTCACCCGAGAGGAGGGGGAGAGACAAAAGAAATAAACCCCAGCCTACCTCTCGACTCTCTCCCCTCATCTCGCTCTCGATCGCCTCTCATCTGAGCTCTCGCCTCCGACAATCCATCGCAGCATCACAGTAGCAGCCTCGCCTCCGGACCTCCCTCGCAGTCACGGCCTCGCATCCGGCCCTCCCTCGTGGCCTAGCCGCCCTCTCTCGCCCTCATCTCAGTGTAACGGCCCTTCTCTCGTTATTGCTTGATTTCTGTTGCTAGTGTTGGTGAATCTGCCGGCATTGATGGTGTTGACTCTGTTGAATTTCAAGTTCATGTTGGTGAGGTTGTTGTGATCTAATCTCACCATGTCTCTTTGATCCTCCTTGCAATTCCTCTTTCTGATAAAGAAAAGTTCTAGAAGAGAGATCACCCTGCCAAGTGGGCAGTGAACTCCCATGGCGAACTCGGGAGGTGAGTACGAGGTGTTCCTCAATTTTTGTGGGCCCGATACTCGTCGTGGATTCACCAACAGCCTCTGCCACGCCTTGAAAGATGCTGGGATTCGGGTTTTCATCGATGACAAAGAGCTTCCACGAGGCGAAACATTTAGTAGCAATCTTCTGCAAGCGATCGACATCTCCAAACTCTACATAACCATCTTCTCCCCAAAGTACGCTTCACATCACTGGTGCTTCCGTGAGCTTGCGAAGATGGTGGAGAATATCTCTAAACCTGAAGAAGATGGGAATAAGAAGGTGATATTGCCCATCTTTTATAACGTGAAACCTGATGACGTGAAATTGAAAACGAATTTGTACAGTAAGGCCATATTAGAGTTGGAGCAAAAGATGGAGGACCAGAAGAAGAAGTTCAGAATAGAGAAAGTAGAGACGTGGAGACAGGCTCTCAAGGAAGCCGATACCATCCAGGGATGGGAGCTGTAGAAATATGAAGGGTAATCATTTAACCATAAACGTGAAAGAATTTTTTTAACTTTAATTATAATTTTTCTACTCCTCCAAGAAGGGTAATTCACCCGAGAGGAGGGGGAGAGACAAAAGAAATAAACACCAGCCTACCTCTCGACTCTCTCCCCCTCTCATCTGAGCTCTCGCCTCCAACAATCCATCGCAGCATCACAGTAGCAGCCTCGCCTCCGGACCTCCCTCGCAGTCGCAGCCTCGCATCCGGCCCTCCCTCGTGGCCTAGCCGCCCTCTCTCGCCCTCATCTCAGTGTAACGGCCCTTCTCTCGTTATTGCTTGATTTCAGTGTTGGATATTTAAGTAGTTTTGAAATATTTATTAGAAATTATGATCGTCATAAAAGTTATCATTTTTGTAACGGCTTTTTCAACGGTCATATAACGGCTTTCTAATGGTTGTATAACGGTCGTCTAACGGCTTTATAACTTTTGATTTATTACTTCATAAATTCTTCATAATTTTATAACAGTCATCTTTTTAATTACTAATTGATTTATGACGATCTCCTAATGGCTCTATCTTTGTCTTGTTTAAATATAAATTAAACTTCAAATCACAATCCAAGAATACACAACATGTTCTCATATCTTTCCTTTACTTTTAGTTGGGTTATACACAAAAGTTGTTATGTTTCCTTCTAATATTCAGTGCGGAGTATAGAAGAAGGTCTGTTGTATCTTGGGAGGATAGCCGCCGAAGCCTTACGCACCGAGTTTCGTACTCCGAGGGGCGGAATTATCCTTAAGGACAGTGTTTGCACGCCTCAGACATTTCCTTTTATTTTCTAATATTTGTAATGTATTTCCAATTATTATTATTATTTTATGTATTCTAATATTTTTTCCAACAATCTTAAGGATAATTGCCTTATAGCTTTCAAAATTGGAATTGCTGGTGCTTCCTCTGATCTTGGAATTGAACAAGGATTTGGAGACAGTTAAGGACAAGTATCACATATTCTTGGGTGGTTTGTCATGGGACAAAGTATCAAGCATTAACACAAAATAGCTTTCGGTCGTTTTGGTAAGATTATTGAGTTTCAAGTCATTTTTTGGAAACTCTAAAATAATGCTTGAATGGTGTAATTGCCATTTTGGCGCGCTGTTTCCACATTTTGAGGAATCATCATCACATAGGACGAGATACTTTCATTCTAGTATTTGAAATTTGGCGTCATGAGCTTGTGAATTCTCTTTAGATTTGATTTGATTTGATCTTGTTAGACATATTCCATGAATGTGTGCTCTTATATATTTACGGAAGATGCTTATAGATTTTCAAAATTACCTATGTAGAAAATCTTTAAATATGGCATAGTGATTCTGTGTGGCTACTAAAAAGAAATAGAAAAGGAAACCATAAAAGAAATAGAAAGAAATCGGGCTAATATTTCTTTTATATATATTTATTTTTATTTTGGGGCTTCAATACCTATACTTGTTTTTCCAATAGAAAGTCGAACGTGTGTAGGTGTTTTCTCTATCAAATTCATGATTTTAATAATCATCCATTTAAGATTGGAAATTGGGGTGCTTCTCTATTACTCGAAATAGTTTCCATTTGTCCCTAATTCTTCCTATTCTCCTGCTAAAATTTGTTTAATGTACATTCATGAAGCAAGTTTATAACTGTTTTTGGCTGCGTTTGGGAACAGCTTTCCCAAGTACCTTTGGACGCCTAAAGGCCTTTAGGCCAAGTATTAGGCGTTTGGGAAACTTTTTAGAAACCCCCTTGCGTGAAGGCCAGCCTTCTGAAGGCTGAAAGCCCAAGGCAGCCTTAGGGCTGCCTTGGGCTTTCAGCATTCTCGGCATGCTGAGGGTCACTGTTCACTCTTTTTTTTTTCCAAATTTGTCCTCACGAATTTTTTGTTTTTCCGGTGCGTGCCCTCGTATGAGCACTGTTCATCTTCTCCAGACGCCGGGAGTCGCCGCCAGCCGCCGGGAGTTGCCGCCAGCCGCCGGAGGTCGCAGGTCAGCCGGAGGTCGCGCGACCTCCGCGCGACCTCGCCGCGACTAGATCTGGTCGCCGCGAGGTCGCGCGACCTCCGCGCGACCTCTGTGCAACCAGATCTGGTCGCCGGAGGTCGAGCGACCTCGCGGCGACCAGATCTGGTCGCCGGACTGGTCGCCGCGAGGTCGCGCGACCTCCGGCGAACAGATCTGGTCGCGCGACCTCTGCGCAACCAGATCTGGTCGCCGGAGGTCGCGCGACCTCTGTGCGACCAGATCTGGTCGCGCGACCTCCGGCGACGCGCAGAGGTCGCGCGACCAGACCTGCCTCCCGCGACCCAGATCCGGGGTCGCCGGAGGTCCCGACGGCGTCGCGCGACCTCGCCGGCCCAGATCCGGGGTCGCCGGAGGTCGCGACGGCGTCGCGCGACCTCGCCGGCCCAGATCTGGGGTCGCCGGAGGTCGCCGGGAGTCGCCGCCGGCCGCCGGATGCCGCTGCCCTTGCTGGTTTTCATTTTTTTATTTTTTTTAATAATTTTTTTTTTCACAAAAGTCCTTTGTCCCCCAAACACCATTTTGCTCAAAGGTACTTCACAAAGGGCTTTTAAATTACAATTTACCAAACACAGTTTGCATTTTGGAAAACACATTTAACTCAAAGGTCTTTGCATTTTCCTAAAGACTTTCCCCAAAAGTCTTCCCAAACGCACCCTTTATCTGCTATTTAATTTGTCTTTGACTCCATATCTACAGAATCTTATCGAACCTGCCCATGTTGGACCAGGTTATATATAATTGTTTTTAGCGAAACAATGGATACTGTCATGTGGGATTTCTGTGTTTTACCACTAAAATTACGCTCTTTTTACCTTATATTATTGTGCTTATAGATTTTGAAAATATGTGTCATTTGACTTTAGAACAAAATTCTTCAGTATTCCTCACGATGTTGTCCCATCATTCTTGGAAATATGCTATAGTGCATACAATCATTAGTCGATCGGTGATGTCCATGCCAATATGCTCAAGTAAGTGTAGACACGAGTTTGTGTTGGTATTTGGTGGCATATCTTTATTCATGCTTGCTTGAGAGTACAGCGTGGGCCTCTATCTATGTATATGCTCATAAATGTGTTGGCATTTGCTGCTTGACAATGTGTATGTTTGATAAATACATGAAGATATGCTAATTCTCTCTCTCCACACAGAACTTTTGATAGAATTATTAAATAGTATTTTATTGTATAATTAAATTGATTACATGTTTTGTATTAAGTATGCATTGTTGAGACATTTTTTGTGATTCATATATAACACTCAAAGGAAGTCTTACAATTATTTTGTGAAATTATTAATTCATTTTTGATTTCTTCTAACCTCTGAGTTTTGGTTAATATTTTTGGAGCAACATGTACTATTGACAGCAATAATGATATTTAAAAAAAAAAATGTTCTTTGTAAGAATATTTACTTTGCCAATTTATGTTGAATGTCCATTCATGCATGATGATCATTAGAGACTTGATTGGCTATTGCATTAGGAAAGAGAATATCCTTTAGTGATTGTTGTGGAGATGAAATTTATTTTTATTTCTTTGCATCCATAGCCATCATAGATCTATATTGAATAAGATTTATGCCTTTTGTGAAATATTTTGTTAAAGGGTGATTATTGTCAAGTTAATTATAGTGGATTTTCCACTGTATTATAAGGATATGGTGATGTTAACTGGATCTTGGATTCATATGAGATAAAATCCACTAACAAATATGTGTTCGCCCAGTGGAAAGTAATCGGATGAAATTGTGGGGGAAATGGCAATCCTGCTAAACCAAGAGTCGACTTGGTTGAAGTAGATGATTTGTTGAAGTAATTGATGTGGTCATTCCCATGCCAATATTGTGGCTAATCAAAATTATGGGTGGTAGACTCAAGTGCTACCGGGCATATATGTGTAAACAAAATGCCTTATCCTCCTAAGCTCCAATGGGTGAAGGAGTAGAAAATATTTACTATTTTTTGGTAAATTGAGAACTATTCAAGTTCTTGAGAAAAAGAGAAAATTCTTCTCACTCATATATGAAAATGAGGCTAAGTAGTTGAGAAACTCTTAGCATATATTCCTTTGGGAATAAATTGACACCTTATGTGTCTAAGTGTCGTGATTGCCAAGTGGCAATAACCATTGCAATGGAAAATTTTCAATGGTAAAAATAGACACATCTGATTGAAGGATGATGTGATAAAGCAATTGCTTAATGATGGAATTATGTCCATTAACTATATGAAGTCAGAAGTGGATTTTGGCCAATCCTCTAACTATACATCGAGGGGAATGGGACAAGCCAACTGAAGAAAATCAACAATGATAGTAACCCAACCTATGTGATTGGCGATCCCATGAATTAGGTTCATATGGGTAATAACAAGTCATTTGTTGATCTAGTGCACTGTAAAAAATTATTGTCCCTCCTAAAGTGAAAATAGTGCAAAATTGCAAGGAAAAGAGGTTGAGCTAAGCTCTTAATGAAATTCCATAGCCATTATTGGTGGTGTATTAAACTGCAAAATACACTTGATGGAATCACCTATATAAGTGTGGAGTGGGGCCGCTCCTATGAGAATTTTTGGCGAAAATCTCTAAAGCACTTATGAATAAAACTAAGCACGCGCATGGCCTATTAGCGCAAAACTGCGTTGAACAACAAAGTTTGTGGGAGTGTAATGTGATTGGTGAAAATTATAATTCACAAAAAGAAATTCTTGGTTCATAGAAGTTTCAAACTTCACCAATGATTTCGTGAATTATATTTCATTCTTTCTAGGGTTGGTTCATAGCCTAACAAGCACCAATTCCGATGCATTGCTCTCCAATAACCCAGCATTATTCTATTTTCTTGTCAAAACTTTCTGAAATATGTGGGGGATTGTTGGATATTTCAGTAGTTTTGAAATATTTATTAGAAATTATGATCGTCATAAAAGTTATCATTTTTGTAACGGCTTTTTCAACGGTCATATAACGGCTTTCTAATGGTTGTATAACGGTCGTCTAACGGCTTTATAACTTTTGATTTATTACTTCATAAATTCTTCATAATTTTATAACGGTCATCTTTTTAATTACTAATTGATTTATGACGATCTCCTAACGGCTCTATCTTTGTCTTGTTTAAATATAAATTAAACTTCAAATCACAATCCAAGAATACACAACATGTTCTCATATCTTTCCTTTACTTTTAGCTGGGTTATACACAAAAGTTGTTATGTTTCCTTCTAATATTCAGTACGGAGTATAGAAGAAGTCTGTTGTATCTTGGGAGGATAGCCACCGAAGCCTTACGCACCGAGTTTCGTACTCCGAGGGGCGGAATTATCCTTAAGGACAGTGTTTGCACGCCTCAGACATTTCCTTTTATTTTCTAATATTTTGTAATGTATTTCCAATTATTATTATTATTTTATGTATTCTAATACTTTTTCCAACATTCAGTTGCTAGTGTTGGTGGATCTGCCGGCATTGATGGTGTTGACTCTGTTGAATTTCAAGTTCATGTTGGTGAGGTTGTTGTGATCTAATCTCACCATGTCTCTTTGATCCTCCTTGCAATTCCTCTTTCTGATAAAGAAAAGTTCTAGAAGAGAGCGATCACCCAGCCAAGTGCGAAGTGAAGTCCTATGGCGAACTCAGGAGGTGAGTACGAGGTGTTCCTCAATTTTTGTGGGCCCGATACTCGTCGTATGTTCACCAATAGCCTCTACCACGCCTTGAAAGATGCTGGGATTCGGGTTTTCATCGATGACAAAGAGCTGCCACGAGGCGAAACATTTAGTAGCAATCTTCTGCAAGTGATCGACGTCTCCAAACTCTACATAACCATCTTCTCCCCAAACTACGCTTCACATCACCGGTGCCTCCGTGAACTTGCGAAGATGGTGGAGAATATATATAAACCTGAAGAAGATGGGAATAAGAAGGTGATATTGCCCATCTTTTATAACGTTAAACCTGATGACGTGAAATTGAAAATGGATTTGTACAATAAGGCCATATTAGAGTTGGAGCAAAAGATGGAGGACCAGAAGAAGAAGTTCAGAACAGAGGAAGTAGAGACGTGGAGACAGGCTCTCAAGGAAGTCGATACCATCCAGGGATGGGAGCTGGAGAAATATAAAGGGTAATCATTTAACCATAAACGTGAAAGAATTTTTTTACAAACCAAGCAATAGATCTAATAAAAGTTCATTAATTATTTGCCAACTTCAATTTCTCTAGATTTAAATAGGAAGTCTCAAATTCTTCTTTGAACTTTTTTAAATTACGGGATATCCAAAAATTTTCTGACCTAATAGGATAATTAAAATTTCGTTTTTGACCTCATTTCAAGTGTATAAAAATTTGGCTTGGCTTCATCTTTTTTATACTAACTTGATCCATATATGTGCTAAGATTTATACTGTATGCTAGAGATTTTAATCATGGAACTGTATTCAGTTGCATTTATGAAGTTCTTTCCATGTCAAAAGAAATTAGTAAATCTAATATTGCCGTAATTCATCACGCATTTACATTTTGATTCTTCTATTTTTTCTTCTTTTTGTAGAAATTTTGGTTCTTCTACTTGATTTAAAGATCATGCATTTTGTTCCTCCATTCCTTCAACTTAAATTTGAAGTGGATGTTCAAGTATACTATTCATCAAACTCCTCAAGTTTTGAGGGTGAAGTTTATGTCGATCTTTAATACAACTTGGTCCCGTCCCGTTTGTTACATGACACTTAAATTCTTGTTTTAACTGAAATAATAAGGTCGCGAATAAATTTTGAGTGTCTTTGAACACGATGAACATTCAGAAAATCGAACTTATAAAACTTAATGCTGTTTTGAATTTTTATTTCGGTAAACAACAAGAACATTTCTTCTTACACTGTTTTTTTCATTGGCTGCTTATGCGGCGTTCATGCAATGATAAAGAGTCAAGACTAGATTCCTAGCTCCATCACTTGACTGATTAGAATCTACCTTTCGATTAGTCTATGAAATTGATCTACAAAAGAGATCCGACGAAGATTTGTTAGATATTTAAATAAGAAGCACTTATTTACATACCCCTATTCTTATTATGTTATTCATTCATATGATCAATGTTTACTACGCGGGAAGAATTCGCTAGGCGGTGTTTGGATTAACATTATTTAAGATAATCAGATATAAGTTGATTCCCTCCAAAAAAGTTTTTGACCTCACATTCCCACCCGATTACTTAGTAGATCGTCCATCAACATGCAAGGAAATGAATATGTTACTTTTTATCAATTGAAAATGTTCAACTTTGTGGCAGCGATGGGGATCTAAGCTAGTCGGTTATTGAAGAGGTTGTGAATAGGCTCCGGACAAGACAAAGAAAAGTGCTTGAAGATTTAGTCGGAATGGATGATCAAATAGTAGAGGTGTTAAATGGGTTGTGCAACCCATTTATGGACCCATTTAAGCATAAATGGGTCGTTAATGGGTCAGGCCTTGAGAAATAAGGTACCCTTATGCGTTTTAAAAATAAAAGAACTAAAATAAATGGGTCTTAAATGGGTACCTATTTAAGACCCATTTACAAACCCATTAAAGTCTAAAGATGGGTTGTGCAACCCATTTATTTTTCTTTCTTCTTTTTTTCTTTCCTCTTCCTCCGGTCGCCGGCACGGCGATGGCCGGCGACCGGCCAGGCGACCTCAAGCCTCGCCCGACGCCGGCAAGCCTCGAGCTCGCCGGATCTGGGGAGGCGGAGGCCTCGCCGACGTCTGGCGAGGCTTGAGCCTCGCCGATCTGGCGAGACTCGAGCTCGCCGGCGTCGGGCGAGCTCGAGGCTCCGGCGTCGGCGAGCTCGGGCGAGCTCGAGGCTCACACAGTAGCCGGCCGTTGGCCGTCGTTGTGGCCGGCGGCGGCCAAAGAAGAAGAAGAAGAAGAAGAAGAAGAAGAAGAAGAAGAAAGAAAGAAAAAAGAAAAAGAAAAAGAAAAGTTATATTTAAAAAATTAAAATAATTAAAATTTTATTTTTAAAAAAATAATTAAAATTCCATTTTTTAAAATAATTATTTTTAAAATTATAAAAATTGTCCATTAAATTTGTGTTGTATAAAATTATTTTAGCAATACCATTTTTTAAATATATATATATCTATATATCTAATAAATTAAGTTTAATTAAATGGGTCGGGTATGGGTTGGGTTATGGGTCGGGTCGGGTCGGGTATGAGTCAAAATTTTTGCATTGCAATAAACGGGTCATAAATGGGTTAAATGGGTCGATTTGGGTCGGACCATTTATGACCCGACCCAAACCCAACCCGACCCACCCATTTAACGGGTCTATCAAATAGCAGCCATAAACATTTTATTAGACATTGACTCCGTGATGTGCAGCCTGTTGGAATTTATGGGATGGGTGGCATCGGTAAAACAACACTTGCCGAAATTACCTTCAATCGACTATGTCCTCATTTTGGGAAAAAACTGCAGCTTTCTTGCTAACATAAGTGAAACCGGAAAAAACCATGGCTTGGTCAAGCTGCGACAACAACTCTTGTCCGATATCTCTAATTCTAGAGGGTTTTGTGATGTTGCTTATAGAGAACCCGGGATCAATAGGATTGGAGAAATAATTCGCAGCAAGAAGGTTCTCATTGTATTGGATGATGTAGATAAGGGCAGCCAAATCTAGGAACTAATCGGAGTGAATTCTTTTTATCCTGGTACTAGGATACTCGTTACCACTAGGGACAAAAGTGTTCTGAATATTAGGGAACTTAATTTCAAGTATTATGAAATGGTGGGGTTGAGCAAAGAAGATGCACTCGAACTTTTTAGTAGGCATGCCTTTAATAAAGACTCTCCTCCACAGGATTACGACAGTCTTTCACAATACATTGTGTTTACTACAGGTGGCTTACCTTTAGCTCTTAAAGCAATTGGTTCATCACTTCTTAAACAGGACAATAAAAAAATATGGCAAGAGAGGCTAGGGAAGCTACGGAGAATACCTTATAAGGATGTCTTGGAAATGCTAAGGATTAGCTATAATGCCTTAGAGCCAAATCAACAACATATATTTCTCGATGTTGCATGCTTTTTCATCGGTGAGAATACGACTACTCTAATCTACGGGTGGGAAGATTGTGAGTTTAGCCCAGAGGAAGCCATTGATGTACTTATCAAGAGGTGCATGATAAAGATTTTAGACGACAATAGATTTTGGATGCATGATCAATTTAGAGATCTTGGAAGAGCAATTGCTAAGGAAGAGGGTACTAGGTTGTGGGATACAACCGGCATCATTCACGAATTATATTCGACAGAGGTAAATTATGATCATATTTGAATAGAAAATTGCTTACCCCGTTCTTAATTGAGGATTCAAATTCTGAATTGGGAGCGACTCTTCTATTTCATTTTTTCTTCTCTCGAAGAAATAAAATTGTGGATATTGACAAATTCCTACTCTTGCTCCTTAATGTCATTGGCAGATGAAGAAAAGCGTGCAAGCACTTTGTTTTCGACTGACATGGAATGTCCCTTTTATAACTGTCGCTGTGAAGGAAATTGAACGGTTCCCACATCTACGGTTTCTTTGGTTGGATGACGTAAACTTGCAAGGCAACTTTGCTGGCTGTCTTTCCAAGTTGAAATATCTTTGTTTGAGGAGAGGCATTGGAGCCGTTGTCCATAATCAACCGTCTATGCCATCCAACTTGCATCTAGAAAACGTGGTTGTGTTGTGTACCTGGGGCTATGAGTGGACAGAGGATGTCGTCAAGAGCCTAATCGAGGTATGTTAGAATCCTCCTTAGTGTAATTTTCTCATTCAATAAAGGACAAAATTTAATGAATTTACAGTCTAATTTTCTCATTTAGTGAGAGGATCAAATGACAAACGACACAAGTTGGAATCCTAAATCCATATTTATTTCTTGTACAAACATCTAATTCTCTGTCCTGATGTTTCATTGTCTTCTGTAGGAGGCAAAGAAGTTGGAGGTTCTCATCATGCGCCACTGTTGTTTGAAGAAAATTAGTTGCTCTATTGGGAAACTGAGGCAGCTAACTTACTTAAATATTGAGGGTTGTTGGGCACTTGAAAAATTGCCTGAACAAATAGGCGAACTAAAGAATCTTCAGCACCTCTCTCTTAAGCAGTGCAAGAGCCTGAGGGAACTCCCCGACTCAGTTTCGAAATTAGAGTCATTGACGAAGCTGAATGTATCGAGATCGGGCATTACAAGATTACCAAGGACAATGAGCAAGCTTAGTCAACTCCATACACTGGACCTAGTTCATTGCATCAAGATTCAAGAGTTGCCGGAGCTCCCCAAAAGTTTGACCACTCTGAGGCTTATATGTTCTTCGTTGCAGATTGTCCCCAACATCTCAAACCTTACTAATCTAGTTGAACTGCTTCTATCGGATTTCTCTCATTTTGGTGGTATTTCAAATATAATTCAACCTTGCGATTTGCCATCGATTGGGAGGCTATCCAAACTAAGAAAGCAGGAGTTGTGCCTTTTAAATGTCCGTGCAACATCTATAGAGTGGGGATCCCTTTCTCTGTTGGAAGAACTTTGTCTCGATGGACTAGATTTGCAAATGCTGAAACAACTTCCGTCAAACTTGAGAGTTCTACACCTCTGGAACACTCAATTGAAACAAGTAGAACTCGATGGGCTTCCTTATTTGGAAGAGTTGACTTTTCGAATTTGCGAACCCCTTGCAAGAATATCCATTACATCAAGCTTGAATAAACTCAGATATGTTCATGTGCAACGTTGCGACAAGCTAGTTGAAGTTCAATTTCTTGGGGTCTTAAAATCGATGGAGAGCTTACATATTGAGGGCCATTACTCTTTCGAGAGGTTGGTTTGTCTGTCGGAGGGGGAGCTAGGGTGCAATGAGCTACAAGCTCACAAGTTGACTGATGGTTGGAAGAGAGTGTCCCTTGTCTCAAGCTCCCTAAAGATGCTTCGAAATCTCAAGCTGTGCAATTGTGCAGAGACACAAGAGATTCAATTTGTTTCAACGTTGGAAGCATTAGAAGTATTTGAAGTTTGCAAGTGCATTTCGTTAAAAAGGATAGGCGGTTTGTCAAACATGAAGAATTTGGAAATATTAAGAATTGCATTCTGCGTTAACTTGCAGGTTGTTGAGGGCATTGACAAGTTGGAGTGTTTGAAGAGTTTAGACATTTATGGGTGCAGATCAATGGAAATGATTTTTGATGCATCAAGCTCGAAAATACCGAAGGAGTGTCAAATAAGGACATTTCTTTGTGGGCAGTTACCTAGCATTGGCTAATGGGATTCAATCACCACTTGGGAGTTTTACAAAGGGGAGATAGTGAATGCACAAACACAAGCGTTGGACTCTGCTATTGAAACAACTTTTTCCGACATAGGGAATCCTCTATTGGAACAAGTACACCTTCTTTTATTTATAGATCATCACCGTTTCTTCTGCTTTATTCGCTTTTTTTATTTCTGCTTTATTCTAGTGAAGAGAGACAATAAAATGATTCAAAAATATGCAACCATGGAAAATCTCTCATTAAAAATTCACATCTTACTAGGAATTTTACTTACTATATTTGCGTCAACTTCGAAAGTGAGGTCAGGGTTCTTACATCACTCACCATCTGACCGAGAATCTATACTCTCCTTCCTATTTGTGCTTTTAGTTCATTCTGTGCATATCACAATTACTCAAATGACATGGAATCTAATTTTACCCCCAAAAATTGATGATGAAACTTCATGACTTCTTTTTTCACTTGATAAAGTCAATATGGTACAATAAGATCATGCAATCTAATGAGGTCACAAGATACCGGAAAATTAAATAAGAAATAGATTCAGCACACCCCAATTGACGTAATCCAGTTCAAAGAGTGATCTAAATCCACATGAAGAGTAGCAATGATACCGCTACAAACTAGGAGATTCTAACATGAAAAAAATAATCTCTTGATTCCAAGAAACTAAAACTAGAGAGAACCTTAACAATTTCGAGAAGATACAACGTGTAATAATTTGAGAACATGTGCAAATAGGGTTAAAATGCATCATATGCATGTCCTCAGATCCACTACGTGCTTGGTTGAGCCATGCTAGCTAGTTCAGGCTCCTGGAAATTAGGCTTGACCTAGTGTGGCTTGAGTCACCAGTGCCTCTGCAAACGTTGGGGATTGACCCTCTGAATGCTCATACACATGGAGATGCCTATTTCCATCCCTCCACTTGAATCCAAGCTGACATTTTCGACAAACCTCGACATCGGCTCAAGTTTGCAGCCTAGTCACGATCGTGATTCGTCACTTTACATTGCTACACTCTTCCAACGCCTTCCTTCAATAGCTTAAGTTGCATCATCTTGCCATGTCATCATGTCATGTTATATGCCACATCATTCATCGTACATGCCATGTTGATTACCTATGCCACGCCATCGCCATGTCATCATCATGTCATGTGCCATGTCATTTAGTTTTGGCCACACTACGTCTCCCTCTTCTTTCGCCATCCCTATTTTTGGCCTCCGTCATTGATGAAATTACTGTGCCTTGTAACAAAACCTTCCAACTCATATCACAACCACAAGAGCAACAACATGACGGCTTACAGATCCATCACTCTCTAGGTTGCCTAATTGACTTGGGTCTACTTGCGAAATTACTACCAGGCTACGTGAACTGCTTTCCCCATTATCCTAACGAATACTGGAGGGCCCATTCCATGTGTACACAAATTGACCATATAAATTACCAATAGCATGTGAAAAATCAAATCTAGGACTACATGTACATATGGCATATACCTCTAACAGTCAACAGTACTAGCTTGTGAAATATATATGCTCCTCCTCCATCTTGATGCACAGTGACAACGTAAATGATGTCTTAAATGTGCGAAGCACAGTTAAATGTTGTGTTGCTTTGGACTTCTCTCACGTAACTCCTCTGAGTCATTCTCAACATTCTAATTTTCCTATCTCTTTGCATCTCTATATGTGACACCTCCTCCGCTTCTCCCAAATTCCCCAACCAGATTTCCTTATTTTCTTAACTTATATTTGAAGTTTTGGGAAAGTTGTGAAGAAGTAAATCAAAGCCTAACGGTTGCTCCGTTCCAATTTTGAGGAAATGAAGATATGCGAATTTGTGAATGCTGCTTGATTCTAATAGATTCATGTTCGATTGATGCTTTAGAAAGCATTCTTAGGTTGATTAAGGGTGAGGAAAACCCTTTACGTTGATTCTCGCTAGGTGCTTGCATTTGTGTGTTCAAACTTAGGATTATTGTCGTTTGATATTTGGGGAACTTGTTTTCTTCTTTGAGATGTTTAATCCACCTTAGATATGATATTTTCAAACCTCCCTCTTCTCAGCAAGATGATGGTGACGAGGAAGACGATGACAACAAGGATGACGATAGGGAGGATGATGATGACGAGGACAATGAAGACGATGGTAGGGATGATGATGACAACGACAATGTGCGTGAAGACCATGAGAACGATGACGGTGAGGATGATGAGGTCGACAATGTACATTCGTCTCGCTAGTCTTCACTGGTTTGTTCTGAGGACCAGGACGATGACGATGACGATGATGATGATGGCGAGGATGATGAGGACAATAATTCGCATGAGATTTTGCAGTCATCTAACGGGACTCCACTAGTTATTCTGTGAGCGATAGTGATGAGAACAATGATGTCAACAAGGATGGCGACGACGACGGGGACGGCGACAGCGATGATGACGAGGATAGGATAAGGATGAGAACGAGGAAGAGGAAGAGAGGGATGATGAAGAAGCTGAAGAGGAGGTAAGAGGCCCCGACAACCTAAAAGTCAGCTGAAATATATTCTCTATTCATAATTGGTGCTAATTTTCTGAAATGCTGAAAATAAATCTAGCAAGAGTTATTGCTCTAGATTGCGAGCTTGCTGCAAATAAAAACTGTGATTGAAGAAATTGATGTTGAAACTGTCGGTTTACAATCTAAAGAAGGGCTTTCTGCGCATCATCGTCCTCTGCTTTGCCCTACTTTCTTCAAATTTAAATACCTATTGATTGAGAGAAAAAAAAGATAAAAAAAAGTCACGTAAAAAATATTTTATTTGTCAATTTGGACGCAACTAAGGGATTATGTTGATTCTTGCTAGTTGCTTGCATTTGGGTGTTCAAACTAGGGATTAATGTCATATGATATTTGGGGATTTTGACCTTTTCTTCGTAAGATGTTTAATCCACTTTAAATATGATATTTTCAAACCTCTCTTCTCAGCAAGATGACGGTGAGGACGATGATGGCGACTAGCACGACAATGCGCAGGAGGTTCTGCAATCATCTTGCGGGCATCCACAAGTTCATTCCATGGACAACGACGAAGAGAAGGAGGAAGGCTAGAGGAGAAGGAGGAAGGCTAGAGGCGAAGGCGAATCGATGGCAACGACGAGAAAGAGGATGAGATCGATGATGAAGAAGCCGAATAGGAGGTAAGAGATGGAATAGAATGATGTGCTTGGCTTATTTTTTCCTATCGAAACATGGGGCGTGAAGACTATGACTAGTAGTTGAAAGTGTATTAATGCCCATATCCGTTCGATCTCGAGAGTTGATTGGCGAAACCACCTCCGTTTGTCGTCTCTTTCATTCCTCAATAGCTTTTGTTCCTTTCCTTTTCGATTGTTTAGACGTTATTCACTCCTTTCTTTTCTCTCCATAAAACGACAATGGTGTGTAAGTGCCCTATTTATGGCACGCGAATTTGTTCGGATTTTATTGGTTAATCTCTTCTGATTCAGTGTATGCATCTCACTATGTCGAGAGGTGCCCCGTAGGAACATGCTTCATGAAGATGTCTTAGCTGATATTGTTCAAGACTCATTGGTTTACCACTCCTTGATCTCGAATAGTCATAAAAACAAGACGAATGTTCTTTTCCCAAACCAAATCCTTCAACCTTGGCCTTTCAGCTAAACGGGTGATTCCCAGAATTCTTTCCATAATTGTTTGTGGAGGCAGGCTGAATAATTAGGGATTTCATGAAATGTAATTTTTTTTTTTTTTGGTCGATCCTACTCAACTCCTACTCTAACTCTCACTCTCAAACTTTTGTTCTCGCCTCCTCGAAACCCACACTTAAAACTAAACCATCTCCACCCCAACCCCCTAAGAAGGTGGGGATTCGAACCCCCCCCCCACCTCCCCATTCTATGTTAGAAAGGTGACCATTGGGGCAAACCCTAGTGGTTATGAAATTTAATTTCACTTCCACCATTCTTGCTCATCTTCAAAGTATTTAAACAAAAGCAAGAACATCTCATTAGGAAAGGAATTCACGTCTTCATTCTCATATACAAAACTCTCCAAGTTGATGTGATGACCTCTCAAAGGACCAATTAAAGATGGCGATTTTTACCAATTCGGCCCTCCCAATGTGGTGTTGGGGAGCGGATTTAGAGGTCATGTCAAGTCGGCATCTCCAAATGGCTCGAGTTCTTAGAAGCCCTTGCTTCGTGTGACATTGATGTTTGCATTTTAAATTCGATTAATCTAATGAGCCGCCTCTAGCTTGCTATGGCAGACTAGGAGTCGAGTGAGACAAGGGAGACTATTTCACTTCCCACACAATCAAATATTTAAGATCGGGACATGAGACATGATTATACTAATTGCCTAATTAGTGCCCTTTCAGTTCACTAACTTAATTGATTTGTTTACCTAATATACTATATTTATAATATATAATTGCCCTATACCATTGAATGATGCCCATGTATAAGCACGCAATCAAGGGTAAGTAAACAATCATATTTTACAATAAAAGTAAAGTATAAGGAAGTAAGCTGATAAAGTGTTAAGTAAAGAATGCACATGCCCTTGTTATTAAGCCCCTACATAGCAATCTCATGAGGTAAATTCAAAATGAGTCTAATTCCTTGTCTAAAAGATAAATCTATTTAAACCTATTACTAGATCAAAAGTAATCACTAAAATTCCTAAACTATATACACACACTAATTAAATGAAACTAAGCTAGGTCTTGTGCTAAAACTTAAGCAACCTGATCAAGGTCTTTGTTTCATAACGTTTTCAAATTTTTTATTTTTTGAATATTCTCTAATTTTTTTTATTTAGTATTTTATTACTTTTCAATTTTTATATTCTGAAAAAGCAGGGACTCAGGCTGGAGGCCCTTGGGCCCAATCCGAACATGGACTAAACCTGGACACACAGGCTTGGGCCACGGACACGAGTGGGCTTATTTAAAACAAACCCACTTCGAATAGGAAACTCATCGAAGCCCATTTTGTTGAAACTGATTGCAGTAAGCCCATTTTCCCTTCTAACAGCAACGAGTATCTCCCATGGGAAAACCCATTTCCTCATTTTTCTCCTTCTCTTTCCTTTGTTGTTCTTATTGCAGACTAAAAAGGAACACCTAAAATGAACATTAACTCCAGAATATTCGAGGTTTACCGATGGTCAACACTTTCGATCTTTAAGCCGAGAACCATTTATCCACCGCCGTTAGTCATGTCCATCTGTCACTTGTCCGCCATTATCGACTACCGCCGTCAACCTCCCGCAGTCACTAGAGCGACAACCGTCGATCATCGGCCACAATCTCTCACGCGCGTACACACAAGGCAGAAAATAAGGGATACTAATGTTGCTAGGGACTTGATGACAAGCATCGCCAGACATCCGAACTTGCATTATCCACCTCCAGTCATTTCTCATCGGCGGCACCATCAACAACCACCGGAATATATCACCTCACGCAGAAAAATACGGTAGAAGAAGGAACTGAGATTCGTGTTCCGTAACCATGATCATATTGATAGAAATATTTCACCTAATTGCTACAAAATTAACATCAACATATATAAAACATCAATATACGTTCTCGTTGACTGATACCAAAGCCTATTTTCGCAAGAATGTTTCAAATGCATTTCATCAAACAGATTGTAGACACTGCAAAGATCGAGTCTAGTTATGAAGTTGAAGTTATTTCTCTTTCTAAAATCAACATTAGAACAACAATGACATCGCGAATCACCAAGTCACAACTCAGTTTTTTCAGTAATTTTCACATAAGCATCATGAACACAACTCGGCACGACCACTCTCCAAAACAGAAGCAGAAAAGAAGAGAATGAAATTACCATGTCAATGGACGACGACGAAGCTATAATCCGTCACCAACTCAAGTTTAGAGACTTAGGTTATCACTGCCTGTCGGGATCAAAGTGAACGAATGGATTCCAAGCGCGAATCCGTTGCTATGAAACTCCTGGCCGCACAACAGAGTAAAGCAGAGCACGTCCTGCACGCCTATGGAGCCGATTGATGGCGGCAGCGATCGACGGTCAGCTCGATAACCGTTGGATTTGTTGTATTAATAGTAGAGATGTAGGCACGGGTTTATAGGGAATTCTCTCATTAAAAACTTTGAGACCGAACTTGTCATTGGATTTTTTTTTTTTTAAATGTTTCTTGATAGTTGATATGTAATTGAGCAACTTCTACATTCACGTCATTTATGTGACTTACCTTATAATTTGGGTCGCTTCTAAGGCTACTTAAGTCAATAGCTCACATGATTAAGGTGTGCCCGATAACTTCAAAATGTAACAGATCAACATATATAAGTAGAACAAATGTCTCTTGTTGGCACATGCCTAGCTGCCATAACTATACACGCTCTTTGTAGAAACTATTAAAACTCATTTGTACAGATAGATATGTGTTTATATACATCCTTAAATGAAATCGTAAGAAAGCTTGGAAATGGGATGAACAACTTCTTTTTATTTTTGAGAACTGTGGTCTTATGATATTTTATGATATTGTGGATTAATTTTTGTACATCAAACTAAATTTTGCCTTCCCATCGAAAGGGTGGGAATATGACTTTCCAGATTTGTGAGGAATTGATCTAAAGCGGTTGGCCTAGCTCACCTAATTGTGCCCAGCTACAAATAAAATATGGTGTTTTTCGGAAAATATGTTACCTCACTCTTCATTCTTTTTTTCATTTTAAAAATTGATCATCTTTATTTAAATAAGATAAATTGACCAAATGTACCATCTTTAAGGTCAAGACATGTCACGATCCATTTTCACCCACTAATCTCGATTGATGAGGGAATTTGAATTTAATTATTGAATAAGAGAATTCGTATCCTCCCCAAATAATTAGTTTTCATGCAGTCAACTATTATTATTTGAACAAGTACCATATAGCTTACTGGCCAAGAAGATAAGAAAACGAAAGAACTCGTACCTTATAGCCGGCAAGCTTTACCAAGGGGAGGTACCATTCGAACAAAGTCTGTAAAAAGTAGGAAAAAAGAAATCTATTTCATAAGTGAACCAAATTTTATATATTCTTCAATCACGGACCCTTACTAAGCGGAAATATTGAAATCCCTACAATTTGCAGAATCATGTGTTCCACTTCTCCTCGGATTTCACTTGTCAAGTTTGATTTTTCTTCCTCCACTGTACAAACCCTGAAACTCTAAGCCAAGTTGACTACGGCCCCCCTAAATTTCCCAAGTAATTGTCATGGCCTTCGTATGCTGACTCGATTCCTATTTGATGGTTTTATTTGTATGTTGATGGGCTTAAGTGGGCTAGTCTGCTCATGTTGGGCCTAAAAGCCCGACTCGCAAGATAAGGGCCCATGGAGGAACGGTTGCGATGTGAAATGTTACGTTATTTAGATGCGAGGAGTTATGTCTTTTGGAGGAACGTATGTTGTTTCAGTCTCTCTCCCTCCAAGAAGCGCAAGACACTATGCTCCCAAAAAACAAAAACCGACGTTTTTTTCCTCCTACAGCAACAATATGCTCCTCGGTAGAACAGGATCATGATTCTTCCTCAAACTTCAACGTTGGTGTTTAATTTATGGATAATAAGGTACGCTCGGCTCGATTCCGTGGTGTGTCTTTGATCGGTGATACATATTTGTTCTTGGGCTTGTCTTCCGCATCCGTTTTAAGGGTTCGATTTAGTGTCTAATCCGTTTTAGGGAATCAGTAATTCCCAACATTGGTATTAGAGCCCTAGTTCATATTTCCCGATCCCCTTTTTATGTTATTGAATTATTTTCGTGGTTGAAATTCGAGAAAAGCTGTTGTCGGTCAATCGGGGATGGAAAAACCCGACACCTACGTACTGTTCTCCTTGTTTTGTGATTTTCTACAAGTCGAAATTCATTTTTGATAGTGCAGGGTCAAAGCTCTCGTTGATACGAGAAAAACAAGTGGTGGATCGTTGCCGGAGGTCGCCGGACACACCGCCACGCGCGGTCGGAATGAACAAGGGTCATTAGGTCGGTTTGTCCAATCGGCTCGACCGGGCCGTCTGGTCCGACCTGGCTTATCGGGCTCGCCCGGCCCGTCCGGTCCGACCCGACCGCCCGTTGACTCTGACCCATTGACCGTTGACTCGACTCGTTGACCGTTGACCATCGTTGACTTGCATTGACCACCGTTGACCGGCGTTGACCGGCAAAAAAAGAAGGAAAATTTCGTATTTTCCAATTTGTTTGTTATGGATTATAAGTAATCCATTTTTATTTTATTTTTGCATTTGTTGCATGAAACATGGAAAATTCTGTATTTTCCCTTTTGTTCATTGTAGATTATAAGTAATCCATTTTTGTTTTGCATTTATTGCAGAAACTATGATGCATTATGCACGCATACCTACATTTCCGAGAACGGAGGAGGAAAATGCAAGACTTAAATGACTAATGACAGAGTTAACTAATTATCGGTGGAATGATGGTGATGTAGTATCACACGTGATCAAGATTAATCAGATGATACAAGAAATCATCTAGAATAGTTATCTTATGCCGGATTTTGAAAATGTGCCAGCCTTAATGAACACTCTTCCACTTGAATGGCAAGCAGTGTTAGATTGCTTATGAGAGGTCAACGTGGTCCCGAATTATAGAAGGCTAACAATAGTTTTTGTAAGAGAATACTATAGGATCGAGTTAACTAAAACTTCAACCCTTGGGATGAGTGTTACATGGCGCAGAGTGAATGCGCCTTGGAGGTAGTATGAGAGCTCTCCAAAAGTTTTTCAGTGGTTGGTCAATGTGACTTCATAATTCTTAGAGAATTTTACTGATAGACTAGAAGAGACTTTCCCTATTTATTTCTTGGATTAGTTTGAAATGTTTTAGGTGTAAATATCTCTTTCTATGTTGATATTTTCCTCTGGATATATTACTTAGTGTAATGGACATGTTTAATAATTGAAAATTCAATGTTATTTATTATTGTAAATAATATGTTAATTTACTATTAGTTGTGAGAAGTTCAAGAAAGTCTTAGTGACTTTACTAAACTTATTTTGCATAGAAGATTATATTAATGATAGTTTTAAGTTAGAATTTTTGGATGATGATTGGAAACATAGTGACCTTTTGATTCCAAAATCTTACTTAAAATTATTCATTAATATGATGGATCTGTGCAAAATGGATGCATAAACAATAGGCATTAATAATTTGTGCAAATGTGTTTGATATATTCAGATTGATGGCTTTAGCAACTAAGAACATAATTGCTTATTTGAATAAAGAAGACAAAATGAACGGTAAGAATTGTGAATATTGAATATGAAAATTTAATATGTACTTGAAAAGCAAGAAGCACTAAAAGCTCTTGACCATGTTATGGAAGAACTTGAGGATGTTGTGCACCACCTTGAGCTAGCAGAGGACTCGCTCAAGGCATTTGAGGAGGAAACACATATTTGCTATATTGCTTCCAGCTTAGAAGGAGCTTCGAGCTCTAAGCACAAGTGCATTGATTCGTTCAATATGTGGAAATGCAAAGGATCAAGTCCTTCTTGCAAAAAACCAAGAGTTGACCAACATAAGAGAGGAAAACGTCCTTTGAGTGAAGAGTATTTCAACAGTGAAGTGTTACAACTGTGACCAGAAGGGTCACTATGCTCGCGATTGTCGTAAGTACTTGCCTCTTGTACTCCTAAAAACTTTGCTAATGTGTCAAGTTCTGTATTCTTAGCTGAATCTAATCCTTTGTGGACTGTAGATTCGGGAGCAACACACCATGTAGCGAAGGATAGAGAATCCTTTGTGGAATTCTGATAAGTACCAAATGGAACTAAGTTGATCCATGTAGGAAATAACTCCATAGCAGAAGTAAAATGAATTGACACCTGCCAATTGAACATGCGTGGTGGACGCACTTTGTTCTTACATTATGTATTGTATGCTTTGAAAATTTGTCGGAATTTAGTGTCTGTTTTAGTGTTGGTTAAACTTGGTTTTAATATGAACTTCCATAATAGTGGTGTGGATTTGTATTTGGATACAAATTACTATGGTTGTGGTTATTTTCTAGATTGTTTTATTGTGTTAAATATTGACTATGGTAATGCCAATATTTGTTATTCCCTTTTCACATCTCCTAATTTATATGACAATGATGTGAATGTGTGGCATGCTAAACTTGGTCATATTAGCCAACAATGTATGAATAGACTAGCCAAAGAGGGCTTGTTGGGCAACATTGAAAAAATCGATTTGCCCATATGTTAGCATTACCTAGTAGGGAAAATGACAAGGAAACCATTTGGAAAAGATAAAAGAGCTGAATTTCCTTTTTATTTAATCCATTCTGACGTTTGTGGTCTGATGAATGTGAGAGGATGGCATGTGGCTGTTTATTTCATCACATTTATAGATGATTATATTCAATTCGGATATGTCTATTTGATTTCTCATAAATCTAAAGCATTGAGTTGTTTCCAAAGGTTTATGAACTTGGTAGAAAATCAATTAGACAAGAAAATAAAAGTATTGAGATCCGATCGAGGTCGAGAATATTTGTCGATGAGTCTAGAAAATTATGTGATGAAAAAGGAATAGAAAAAACAGTTGTCTATTTCATATACTTCTCAACAAAATGGTGTTGGAAAGAGAAGGAACAGAACCCTATTGGAAATGGTTAGATCCATGATAGCGCATGCTAACTTACCTATCGCCTTTTGGAGTGATGCGTTGTTAACTGCTGCCTATATACTTAACCGAATGCCTTCCAAATCAGTTACTTCCACTCCATATGAGTTATGGACAAGCAGAAAACCAGACTTAAGTTTTCTTAAACCATGGGGTTGTGCTGCCTATACTCATGAGCCCTCTCAAAAGTTTGCGATATTGGATCCTAGAGGAAAGAAAAGTATTTTCATAAGATACTCTAAACATTCGAAAGGGTATGTATTCATACATGAGCAGGAAAGTGGAAGTATAACTGAATTCGAATCACGAGATGTCACATTCTTAGGAAATAAATTTCCTAAGAAGGGCGAAATAGGTGAAGATTACTTCCTATTTGAAACCTTGGATCCAGATAATGAATTTATTGGAGTTCGTCTAAGTGGGAGTGGCATGAGAAGTGATGAATTTAATTCAACTCACTCTTAATTACAACCACATGATGAAACGATATCGTCATTATCCAAGTGGGAGCATAATAGGGAATGGTGTGCAAAGTGTACAATCTCCTATACGGCGAATAAGTCACAAAAGTATTCCCCGTCGACGTTTTGACATTGAAGGGGAAACTTTTATGGTTGCTCCACAAGATGAGAATGAGCCAAGAAATATTAATAAGGCTCTAAATTGCCCTAGTAAGGAAAAATGGATGCATGCAATGGAAAAAGAGATGGAGTCAATGAAATCAAACAATGTTTGGGAATTGGTTGATCTTCCAAAAGGACGCAAAGTTATTGGGAACAAATGGGTTCTCAAAATAAAACGTAAAGCTGATGGCTCGATAGGAAGGCATAAGGCTCGCCCTGTGGCGAAGGGGTATAATCAATAGGAATGAATTGATTATGAAAAAACATTTTCTCCTATAGTAAGATTTACCTCAATTCGCATTATTCTGGCAATAGTGGTAAGTATGGATCTTGAGTTACATCAAATGGATGTAAAGACTGCTTTTCTTAATGGAGAATTAGATGAATAAATATATATAGAACAACCTGCTGATTTCATAATGAAAGGCCAAGAAGAAAAGATATGTCGACTTTTGAGATCGATATATGGCCTTAAGCAGTCGTCAAGACAATGGTATATACGTTTTCATAATGCCATAATGACATATGGTTTTACAATGATTGATGAGAATCATTGTGTATATATCAAAATATCTAAAGATCAATTTGTGATCATATCATTATACGTCGATGATATACTAATTGCCGGAAGAAATATGAAGTTTGTTGATACTGTCAAAAGTTGGTTATCTTCCAACTTTGAGATGAAAGATATGGGTGAGACTGCATACATTCTTGGAGTTAAGATTTCAAGAGATCGTTCGAATAGATCTTTATCTCTTTCGCAAGAAACATACATAAATAAGGTTCTTGAACGATTTCGTATGCAAGATTGTAAACCCATTGATACTCCTATTGCAAAAAGTGAGGATTGAGCCATAGACTGTGTTCAAGGACTCCATAAGAAAATGAACAAATGAAACATGTTCCTTATGCTAGTGTTGTGGGATGCTTGATGTACGCTATAATGTATACAAGACTTGACATATGTTTTGCAGTTGGAATGATGAGTAGATACCAATCCAATCCAGGTCAAGCACATTGGAAAGCCGTTAAGAGAATACTAGAGTATCTAAAGGGAACTGCTAATTATACGCTGAGTTATCAAGGAAATGATCTGTGACTCGAAGGCTATTCAGATGCTGATTTGGGAGGAGATTTAGATGAAAGGAAATCTACATCTGGATTTGTTTTCTTACTGAATAATGGCGCCATATGTTGGAACAGTAAGAAACAAACGTGTATAGCATTGCCCACAATGGAAGCTGGGTTCGTGGCATTATCAGTAACAATATAAGAAGGTGTTTGGCTTAAGAGATTTTTGAATCATTTAGGTGTTATTGGGTATGCTGCAAATCCATTATTGGTTAACTGTGATAGCCAAGCAGCTATAGCGTACACCAAATATCCAAAATATCATGGTAAGATCAAACATATAGATATCAAGTATAATTTTGTTAAGGATATGGTTGCATGAAAAGATGTGAACTTACAGTATATATATATACGCATAGAATGGTAGCAGATAAAACCAATACCTAGAGATGTGTTTTGTGGTCATGTAAAATCTCTAGGACTGCGTAGAGGCTGATGTACTGAATATTGTAATTTCCCTGAGGTGTTCACATTTAATGAATTTGTGTTTTTCATCATTAATGCCTATGAATCTTTGTTTGACGTTTATGCATCTTAATTCTCAATGTATTATATTAAGTTGAGAAAGTATGTCGGACAGATAAAAGATTAGTCTCCTCACACGGGTAATCGCCTCTATTTACTGTGCGATATATAGAGATGAGACAATTTTTAAGCTTGTTATCTAGGTGATAATCGAGAGCTCAAGCTTAAAATATATATGTCGCCTTAACTGGGTGTTAAGATGATGACATAATATTTACTATGTCCGAAAGTAAAATAACCTACATATTTTACTTTATTTGTCTATGATACCGAGATGTGAGTTCGATGAATTCTGTGAATGAGTAGATATATGAACTCGAGTTAGACATTATGTATGTCTAAACTATCATATGTACGGTATTAAAAGTATAGATATACGCTCCATGGGAAATGAGTTAAATACCGTAATATGTATTTCATACTATGTATGCATGAGACGACTAATAAGAGTGGCAAAAGTTTGATCTCAACTTTTGTGCCGTGTGAGACTCTTGAGGAAAAGAATTCCTCAATTTAGTGCCCTCATGACTCTTACTTATTCTCAAGATTTCTATTTAGTGTTTGTTATCTTAGGATGTTGCCAATGATCATGAATTGATTCGATCTAATGGGACATTTCTAGAAAAGCAAGTTAAACTGAAATTGAGAGTTTGAAGAAAATAGGAAGATCGAATTTGGAGAATCACATATTAGTTTTGTGTTCACTAGTTGACCAATTATGACTGTTTTTGGGATAATCATAATTGTGAATACAATATATCAATGATTAAAAAGAGATCAAGAGAGAGATATAAATGTGATCGATCGATCTAGGGTATTACATACTAAATCTACTCAAAGTATGATGCCCATTATGAGCTGCTATATATTCCTAACAAATGTATGGCAACGAGCTCTCAAAGTATGCTGGTCGCACGGATTATTCACCGGTATGAATGTTGCAGAGAGGTAAAGAGGATCATGTTTGGCCCACCATGTGCGAGTGGGAGATGATGGTTTTATTTATATGTTGATGGGCCTAAGTGGGCCCGTTCGCCCATGTTGGGCCTAAAAGCCTGGCCCGCAAGATAAGGGCCCATGGAGGAATGGTTGCGATGTGAAAGGCTACGTTGTTTAAATACGAGGGGTTATGTCTTTTGGAGGAATGTTTTACGTTGAAGAGATACATCTTTTGGAGAAGACGTAAGGGATAAAAAGAAAAAGGGAACATACCCTTTGGGGTACGTACGTTGTTTCAGTCTCTCTCTCCCTCCAAGAAGCGTAAGACACTACGCTCCCAAAAAAAAAAAACGACGTTTTTTCCCCCATACAACAACAGTACGCTCCTTGGTAGAACGAGATCAGGATTCTTCTTCAAACATCAACATTGGTGTTTAATCTGTGGATAATAAGGTACGCTCGATTCTGTGGTGTTTCTTTGATCGGTGATACATGTTTGTTCTTAGGTTCGTCTTCGCATTCATTTTAGGGGTTCGATTTAGTGTCAAATCCGTTTTAGGAATCAGTAATTCCCAACACTATTCGAGAAGTTTTGCATGATATGTATGAATTCCGATTGAAGGAGAGAGAGAGAGAGAGAGAGAGAGAGAGAGAGAGAGAGAGAGAGAGGGGGTGATGGCAAGGATGTTCGATAAGCAAGCAAAGATCTACGCAGATGCGAGGCCGACGTATCCGAGGGAGTGGTACCAGAAACGGCCTCTCTTACCCCCCGCCAAGCCTTGGCTTAGGACGTTGGCACGGGCAATGGTCAAGCTGCTCTTGGGGTTTTCTCTGTCTCCCTTTCTTCTCACTCGAATTCGAATATGCTTGCACTTCTGTACATGACTGTTCTCTTCTTAATTTAAAGTAAAGTTGGGTGAAATCTTTTCATTTCCACCTTTGTTTTTATGAACCGCTAGCTACACGGCCAATAGTAAACAATCAATTACTGTATGCAGATGATTATACTATTATGTTCTAAGATAACATATTTATTAGTCTTGTTCCTTAGCCATTTGTTTCCTTTGCTTCATTTCCCTCCCCAAATGTAGGTTGCGGAGCATTATCAACAAGTGACTGCCATGGACGTGAGCGAGTCACAGCTAAATTATGCCATTCCTCATCCCCGCATTCAGAACATGCACACTTCACCATCCATCTCTGATGATGAATTATTAGCCATGGTTGGTGGTGAGAACTCTATCAAGCTAATCACCGTGGCTCAAGCCATACTTTGGTTTGAACTCCCCAAATTCTACTCTCTTGTGAATCGTGTCCTCTGCAAGCCAGAGGGTGTGATTGCACTTTGGGGCTGTCAAGCCATCCAAGTTAGCCCTACCTTTGATCCGATACTTAAAAAGTTCTTGGACGCGACGCTTCCGTACAGGAATCCTAACATTAGGTACGTGTTCGACCAATACAAGATGTCACACCCCGAACCCCAAGTGCGTGCCCATCCCTCTCTCGGTCAATAATATTTTGCGACTTCCCAGGACGAGTCGCCGACTCATTAATTTTTAAGCACATGCGGAAGCGAAAGTAAATCCCCGACAATAATCATATCGGATAGAAAAGCATGATACGAATTCACAAAACAAACATACTTTTATATATACACCGAGTCATGTACAAAAGTCTATGGCTAAAAGACTACAAAAAACTAGCCTTCCAAAAGAAGCAGTCTAACTTACCAACGCTTCACATCACTTCATCCGAGCTCTAGATCCTCCACTCAACGACCTTGAAAATGTTGTCCCACAATAGGGTGAGATAAAATCTTAGCGAATCTAAGCTCTAAATCCCAATTAGGAGGGCAATACGCCCATAAGCGTCCTAACCATGCAATCATACAATTAGCATATATGACTTACCTCGCCTCGCCAACCCCGCAAGTCAAAGCACAGCTTCATATACATTATGTATAGAATCGATACATCCAACAATTGAATCGCATCACTCAACTCAATAAATTACAGGGGTCCAAATTATAAGGCCAAATCGTTATGACACGTCCCATACCATGTCACACAATTTTGTCCCATAATCTGGCGCATCAAACTCAATCGTCATGCGTTCCAATTGTTAATTTCCTTAAGGGTACGGCCAACTCTATTGGCGGTCTTCTGGCATTGCCAGGCGTCGTCTTACCTCCTTTGAGCACGGTGACGTCTCTCAATTAGACGACTTCCTCTAAGGGGCGTAGGTCCAAAATCTACTACGACCCGAGTCCCAATGAATGGTTAACGTCGACTTAACAGCCCGACGGTTTCTCTTAACCAACACACGACTACTCAATCTCGGCCCAGGATATTGTGCATTGCACTCAAATGCCTCCATTAAAATAGTCATCCTGGCCTATTTTCTTCATATTAAAAACATCCCGAAAATAGTCGTGTGTGGGTATGCGGTCAATTCAAACCAGAAGACTGATACCTATCTTTTTCAAACCCCACTATTTGATTTAGTACTTAAAAATTCATTTTCGGTGTTAAAACCCGACACCTGGGATTTTCTAAATAAATATCAAAATCCACAAATTTTGGAATTAAATACTCAAAATCCAATCAGCACTCAATTTGCATAAATTAATCACACCATTGCAATCAGCACGAAATTCCGGTCACTGGCTATCCCGGCCTGATTTCGAAAATTGAATTGAATTGATTAATTAATTTTCCAAAAATACTAACCTAGGCCAAATTTATTAAATTTAATACCAATACGGACCCGGAAAATTCCCAAACCCTTCTAGATAAACAGTACAATTTATTTAGGCCTTAGCTAAACCATGCTAACCACCTAACATGCTTAATTAAATAATTAAAATTTTAATTTAATCTAACTAACCGCCTAATCCCTAATTAAATAAATCTAAACACCCCTTAAACGTCATAAATCTACTAAGCAGAGTTTAGAGTATAAACTCACCGGTTAATTGTGGAAACCAGTTCACCACAACGGCAATGTGACGACGGTCGAAAAACGAACTTTCGGTGGCGTCAACGAACTTGGGCTTGAGCCTGAAACGGCCCAACAAATCTCAGCCCAAATTGAGATTTGTTAATGACTTGGACTGGGCTTGATCTAGGCTTGGGCTGCTTTGCCGGTCTCAAAATCGCGGGTTGACCTCGCGGGCTTGGACTGCTGAAAAAGACAACTTGCTGGGCTTCAAAGTTGGACTGGACTGCTGGACTTTTGGGCCCAACTAAACTGAAATTCGTTGGGCTTGATGAACTGAAGATATGAGCTTGAATCGAGCTGGACCAAAAGCTCAAATTGCGGGCTGTAGAGAGTTGGGCCGATTGTGCAGGCTTCTGGGCTCAAGCAGAGAAGGAGCTGTTGGACTGACTTCCTCGGGCCGAACAAGAAAATTACGTGGGCTTGTGGGACTAAAATCGAGTGGCTTCGCTGGTCTTCGAGCTGGGGAAAAAGACGCGGCCACGGATCTGCTTCGGTGGAGGGTTTTCGTTGCTGGTTGTTCGACTGAAGAAGACGCCAGGTGGGGCAGGCGTGCTAGCAGAAGAACGGATGAAGATGTTGGACGCTCGGTGGAACAAAGCAAGTGATGGTGGGCTCACTTGTTGCTGGACGCGTGGGGGAATGGTCAACAAAGGAGCTCTACTTGCAGGGACGTTGACTGAAGCTTCGGTGGATTTGGAAAATAGAAGGTGGAGGGGTGTTGGATGATGGTGAATGATGATGGTGATGAGGGCAGAGACGTGGGCTTCGCTGGGGACGTCGCAAATCAAGGAAAGAAGACGTGCGGTCTTCGGCAGAAACAAAATAGAAGAAAAGAAAGGCAGCAGCTGAGAGAGATAAATGAAAGCGAAGCAGCATTGTGAAGAAGGAGGAAAGAGAAACGACGTGGACAAAGCTGCACCGAATGAAATGAAATGGAAGAGGCGTCCGTGGAGAGCAGTTGGCTTTGTGGTGTGGCGTCCACGCAAAGGACATGGAGGAGGGGAGTCGTGCACGAGAAGCTGCCAAAGGGGGAGGAAAAAATTAACCAAACAAATATCTAATTTATCATGACTTGGTCTAAGAAGTCTCCAAGCTTATCCAATGGTGTCCCCTATTTCTTTCTAGTCTTTTAATCCACCAATAATTCAAATTAAGGCCAAAATTGCAGCCTCCAAAATGGCATATGAATTTCACCATAAACACTCCAATTTCCTCTCCGATTATCCAAATCGAGGTCCGATTTTGCTGAAGAAAAATCCCGAACAATTTTCTGTAAATCTCGACACTCAAAGGCTTGGCTTGGTAGTCAAATTTCCTTAATTCGGTCAATCTGAATTTCCGCTAATTTTCCACAACGTCCGAACCGATTTTCCGAAAAATCTCTGAATCTTTGAAAATTCTTCGGAGGATGAGTCGACGTTCCTAAAATAGGTCGTGACACTGCAGAACTTTAAATTTCTGAAATCGGATTCAAATTCGCAATTAGATTCAATCCGGCATGCTTTTGGCGTGACCTAGTCTACCGGATAATTTTTAGGAATTTTTGGTGCAATTGATCCGTGATCGATTTATCTCGAGTCACATTGTACATCTTTGACACATTGGCGACTCTCGATTGTCATGAAAATCTCAAGGTATCAATTACGGGCACCGGGTACCAAAACGATAGAAAAATCGGTCTAGTGCACAAGATGAAGAGGAAAAAATGAAAGAAGAAAGAATGATTAAACTGAATTAATCCTGAAATAATATTTGGTTTGGTTGGTTCTGGACTATAATAATTTAGTTTGGTTTCACTTTTCTTCGATCGTATTTATGCAGTTTGGTTTGGTTTGACATCCAAATTGTACCAACCACACCGTGCTCACCTCCTAATAGTTATAATAAAGAAATAAGTGTGGTAAAAGATTTGCATAATCATTTTGTTTTTAATATAAAGACACATTTTATAAGAAAAATTGAGTAGTTAAATGTAATCAATTCTAATAAAAGGCAAGTTATTAAGTTGAAGGGATCAAAACAAATACTCGATGGTGAATTGATAAATATATGCTGAGGCAGCACTTAGGTGATGCATTTTTTTTTTGGTAAAGTAGGTGATGCATTTTTTGAATGCTGCAAATTCTATAAATGCGATATGAAGGAAATTTTCTAGCTTAGAGTCCCATTTGTCATGTGGGACGCTATTCTTCAATCATATTTTACTATTATGTACTCATACAGATATTTGTAATTTTACAATATCAAACTCGGATGTTAAATATGTCCAAACTTAGGTATAGCAACATAATATTGAAAATGATATAATTATTTGAGAATCATTTTTTTAATCCAAAAAATCAAATGTAAATTCAGAACAGAGGTTGTTACATAGCCAGAGTCATTTGACAAGCACAAAGAAGAGCCTCCAAAGAAACTTGGCGTGCAAAGAGGTACACCTCTTATGGTCAGAAAAAGAAAAAATAGAAAACATAGGTACACCTCTATATCTCTCCGTCTTTTTTGGTCTCCACTTATTGTCATCGCCTTTCCATATTGGAAGGGTGGTCCATCGCCTTTATTGACTAGCTGCACTTGCTGAGAAATTGCCTATACGCGTTTTTGGTTAGGCCTTCTTTGTCCACCTTATCATTATAAAATCCGCCAACTTTGTTGACTAATGGAAGCGCCACCTGCTGGGAAGTTGCCTGTATGCTTTTTAGACAGCAAATAGAGTCGAAGTCATACATAATGTAATGCCTTTTTATTAGAATTTTGGTAACCAGTGTTCTAGAGGCATTAATTAAATTAAACATCCACACGCAAAGAAATTTTTTCATTTTTAAAATACTATTTTTCTCATATTTTGCACCATCAATGTATTGAAAATGAAAAATATTATTTTATTATGAGTGGCTAACTAGTGTTGTGAGGGCACTTATTAACAAAATACTTTTTAATTGCTGCCATAGCATGTCCTGTTCATGATATGGATGCAAATCTTTCACAAATTTTCTCATAATGTCACTTCTCTCAAAGTGGGATGATTATAATTACCATTGTTGTTGATGTTTGAACCGATCTTGTAGTCTCCAGATTATATTTGAATATTCCAAAACTTTTTGAATCATTGGTCAGCTCAGTCGGTTTAATTTCCGAATCAATTGGTAGTTGGCTCATACCATGAGTATTTGTAAAATTAATAGAATTTCAATGTTCCTCTAATAAATCTTAAATTTTTTCGTCATGACTTAAATAGTTATCAATAAGGAAATAATGGCCGTAAAAGTTTTGCGCAATTTTTTGCTTTTTAATACGAAGGCATATTTTATGAGAAAATGTGAGTAGTTAAATATAATTAATGATAATATAAGGCAAGTCATTAAAGCGAAGGGATCAAAACAAATTATCCATGGTGAATAATAAATATATGCTAAGGGAGCGCTGCAGAGAATGAAGCAAATCCAATTTTTGTAAAGTGAAGGAGATTTTTCTAATTATCTATAGTCCCACGTGGAATCACGAGAGGTGATTCTTTACTAATATTTTGTTATTGGATTTTTTATTTATTTATTCAGAAGTTCAAAAGTGGATTCTGAACGGATGCTATCTACATAGCCAGAGCCACGTGAAAGCATGAAGAAGAAGAAACTCCGTGTGACCTCGAATGATAATGTCCCCTTTATTATTTTTCAATCCATCAGCTTTATTGACTCTGAATTTTCCATGGAGACATAGCTACATGAGAAGCACGAAAAAGGAAGAAATTCCATCTGATCTTGTAATGATAATGTCCTCCACGTTATCATTTTAAGTCCATCAAATTTATTGATTATAAATTGAACGTGATTGTAAATTGGACGCTGCACTTACTGCGAAGTTGCGCACACGCGTCTTTTATGGCAAATGGATTCAAATTCAAATATGTGAAGTGTAGCATTTTTTAATAAGCATTATGTTTAATTAGTGCTCCAGGGTACCGATTAAATTAAAAAATTTCACATAAAGAAAATTTTGCTATTTCGAAAGCTTTGCCTTCCTCATTTTGTACGCAATCAGCACATTGATAATGTAAATTTTATTTCATTAGATATAGCCAACAAGTGTCCATAGAACGCTCATTAAAAAGATTTGTCTCCTAATGATCCTTGGCGTGGCCAAAACATTTCCTGTTCATTATTTGGAAGCATTTTTTCAAATTTCTTTTTAATAAGGCACTCCTCTCTAGGTTGGAAATTATGTATTACCAACTGTTGTTAATGTTTGAACTGATCTTATGGACTCTAGATTAGATCCGAATACACCAAAACTCTTAGAATCTTTTTGGTCAACTAAGGGCATGTCCGGTAACACTCCCAGAAACAACTGATTCTACTTTTTTTTTTTATCACCGAGAACAAAAAAAGAATAGAAATCCATTTGGTAAATTTTTTGTTCCAGAGAACAAAAATATATATAGTTTTTGTTCATTTTTTGTTCATGGGAATAGATTTGGAACAAAATCAAGAAGTAGAAAAAAGTCACTTCTTGTTCCCGAGAACAATTCCTAGAATAAAGTCTATTTTTTTTTTCTCTTCTCCTTTTTTCTCTTTCCTTTTCTTTTTCTTCCTTTTGGCCAATTGTGGGCCTTGGTCATGGCTCGCAACCTCGTTGGAGTGTGGCCAGCCCCCCGTGACGCCATGCCTCGTCGTGGTTGGGCGAGACTCGACCTTGCTAGGCCACCTCTAGGTTGGCGTTACTTGGTGGTGGCTTGATGAGGCTCGCTGAGTTGGGCAAGGCTCGGCCTCACCCAATCTAGTGAGGCCAAGCCTCGTGGTGGCTAGGCGAGCCTTCGACGAGTTCACAGGACCTCGCCTAACAGGTCATTGGCCACCGCTCTGGCCAACGATTGGCCACAAAAAAGGAGGAAGAAGAAGAGAAAATGAAAAAGAAAAAATAGAAAAATATGATAAAAGTATTAAAAAATTTTTAAAAAAAAATTAAGAATCCTATCAAATGCATTTCTATCCTAGGAATATAAATTTTGAATAGTTACCAAACTTTTTCAAAAACTCAAAAATTATTCCCAAGAATAGAATAAAGAAAAATTATTTCTGAGCAAAAATTGTTTCTGGCAATATAATGGTTACCAAATGTGCTCTAAATCAATTTAATTTTTTTCCAAATCAATTGGTAGTTGGCTCATATCTTGAGTCTTTTTAAAATTAATTTTATATTCAAGGGTCCTCTATTAAGTC
The DNA here is from genome assembly GCA_016097485.1 of Eucalyptus sideroxylon x Eucalyptus melliodora. NCBI lineage: Eukaryota > Viridiplantae > Streptophyta > Magnoliopsida > Myrtales > Myrtaceae > Eucalyptus > Eucalyptus sideroxylon x Eucalyptus melliodora. The sequence goes on along the minus strand of CM027831.1, from coordinate 67,915,756 downwards.
TTAGAAGGTCTTCGTTGTGACTTCAATATTAAAATCACGACTTGCATCGAGATCTGCACAACATCTTCGGCTTTGTGCGAAATTGCCTACAGCTGGTACGAGTGCATCGCCATGGCATGTCCTGTCCATGAGCAAATAAATATTTTCTAATAAGCCGGAAGATTAAACGATGGTTTATTATTGAAGTAGTTAGAAATCTTGAAAGTATTAATAAATGTTGATATTTTCAAAACCAAACAAGATAAAAGGTCGCTTAGTGACTAAAATTAATTGGTATTTATTGTGACAAATGCTGGTATATCAGTCAAACTAAGTTAGGTAATATCGAATAATAGTTAGTAACTTTAAAGGAGTTAATAGTCATGGGAATTGGAATTGGTAGATTATTAAACTAATTGCCAATCTTCTACGTGTAAATAAATGTTGTTACTTTTCAAAATCAAGCAAAAAAGTGCATAAAAGTATGTCAATAGTTTCCTTGGTTCGAGTGAAATTACTTATACCCAGTACAACGGGCTAGATGAAAAGGTATCTCAATCCTGCCTATTTGAGAGAGAGAGAGAGAGAGAGAGAGAGAGAGGTGACCTGACCCGCTAAGTGTGAAGTGAGCTCGTATGGCAAACTCAGAGACAAGAATGAGTACCAACAACCTATTAGGAGGTGAGTATCAGGTGTTTCTGAGTTTTAGAGGGCTTGATACTCGTCGGGGAATCACCAATAGCCTCTACCATGCCTTGGTAGATGCTGGAATTCGCATTTTCATGGATGATGAAGAGCTTCGACCAGGAGAAAGAATTAGTGGCAACCTTCTACTAGCGATCGATGACTCTAAGCTTTACATACCCATCTTCTCCCAAAACTATGCTTCGAGTCATTGGTGCCTCAGCGAGCTTGCAAAGATGGTGGAGAACACCTCTAAATCTAAAGAAGAGGGGAATGAGAAGGTGATATTGCCCATCTTTTATGATGTGAAACCCGCTGATGTGAAATTAAAATCCCCATTGTACCGTGATGCCATATTGAATTTGGAGCAAAGGATGGAGGATTAGAAGAAGAAGTTTAGCTCCAAGGATGTAGAGTCGTGGCGCCAGGCTCTCAATGAAGTTGATGACACCAAGGGGTGGGAGCTGAAGAAATATTCGGGGTAACTATCTAACCATGAATGTCAAAATTATCTTTTACAATTGAGCAATAGATCTTATAAAGATTCATTAATTATATTCCAACTCCAATTTTTTCAAATTTAAAAGGAAATTCTCAAATTCTTGTTTTCTTCTTCTCCTTCTTTTTTTTTTTTTTTAAAGCAAAAGAAAATGCGAGCCATCGGAATTTCTCTATCGGAATCTTATAATAGTAAGACTCCAATCGTTCAAGAAGATGATCGTTGAGAAAAACTTGGATTGTTCGCACAAAGCCGAAGCCTTAGATTCTGAAATAAGATTTGTTCTGACAGCAGCAATTGTTTATAAAAAGGAAAAGCTCACCTTATTAAGCTGCTCCTTTTACACCATTTTCATCGGTCAGACCGCCAGTATCAACGCTTGTTGATCAAACAGTAGTGCAGCTGGTCACTGAAGCTGTCCATGGTCGCCGGCAGCCGTTGCCTCAAACACCCGCCGCTAGACTCACCACCACCTACTGCCTTGCCGCCTACACTCGCCCTTGAAGACAACCACCATGGAATCAGACACCACCTCCACCACAATCAAATTCAGCCTCCACAACCAACTTCACACTTAACCACCACCAAACTCATCCCCCACCACTGCCTAGCACCTCAAGAACTCGACCAACTTTGCCAAACAGCACCTCAAGAACTCAACCAACTTTGCCAAACTCGTCCACCACCGTCACCAGATCAGGTTGCCACCGCCACTATTATGGTTCGCCACCATTAAAATCATGCAGCACATCACCACGCACGGAAAGACCCGGGCTTGAGTTTGGGGCACAAACCCAGCGTGAAACCTCATATCTGAGGTCGTGCGACCTCCAATTTGAGGTTGTTCGACCTTAGCCACCATTGAGAACTCCATTGGCCGCTTGAGCTTCATCGAGTTTGGCCATGACGGCTGGAATTTCGTCAAGCTCGGGGCTACGGTCGCACGAGCTTCATTGAGTTTGGTCGTTCGGCCATGGTGGTTGGAGCTCCTTCGAGCTCACAGCCATGGCCAGTAGAGTTTCCATGTAGTATTTCAAACTCCTGTCTCAAGAACTCAATTTAAAGAAACCATGGAAAGTTTTAAAGAAGAATCAACAAATGATCAGATTGGAGAAAAAAGTTACTGGGGATGGGAGCAAGCGAGATTTCTTTCCACCGTTCTTCGTGCCCCTTCATTTATTCTTTTATTTGTTAGTTTCTCAGCCTATTTTCTAATGACAGGTCAATATTTTCCATCCATTAACGTGGATAGAGCTAAAGGAACAATTTGATTGTGTCAATTTGACAAATTTTAGTAATTGATTGCATATTTTGAAAGTTTTAACACTGAATTATATTTTCGTGACAAATATTAAGGCTTCGGGTACATTAATTCCTTTAATAATCAAGCATTTCTCTTTCTCTGTTTCTTCAACTTAAACTGGTAATGGATGTTAAGGTTTGTAAATTCATCATGTTCTTGAAATTTTAGGGTAACGTAATTGGTCTTGGTCCAGTCCCGTTTGTTTCGTGCCATTTTCGTTGGATAATTCTAGTTGCCTCTCAACACCCCAAAACTAGTTGTCTCATGATGACGACGACAAGTGTGTGTGTGTGTGCGCGCGCGCGTGTATAGACATGTGGTAACGCGTATGGCTACTGGGTAGAGTGATCATGAAAAGTAAACTGCCGGGTAAACCTCACACAAGAGCGTGCCACGTGCATGCATGCGTGCGTGTGTATAAGTGAAATAATAAGGTAGAGTTAAAGTTTAGTGTCTTCGAACACGATGAACATTCAAATAAAATGAACTTACAAAACCTAGTGCTGTTTATTTTAGTATTATTATGTCGGTAAAACGCAAAAGTACCTTTTGCTTGCACTACTTTTATATTGGTCTCTTACGTTGTGTTATTTCTCACATGCAATAAGAAAGTGTCAACATGAGATTCCTGGCTTCATCACTTAACTGATTAGTTTATGAAATTGATCTATGAAAGGGATTCAACAAATAATTGTTTGATATTTGAATAAGAACCACTATTTATATACTCCTTTTTGGTTCTTTTTAACGAGAGTTTTCCCTCCAGAATAGTTTTAACCTCATGTTCCCAACCTAACTTAGTAGATGGTTGGTCAACGTGCAATTAAACGAATTTGTTGCCTCTTCACAATTGAAACTGTTCAACTTTGTTGCAGCGATGGGGATCTTATCGAGGCTGTTGTTGTGGAGGTTGTGGTTAGGCTCAAGACAAGACAAAGAAAAGTGACTAGAGATTTAGTTGGAATGGAGGATCGAATAGCAGCCATAAATGGTTTATTGGACATCCAATCCGGTGGTGTGCGGGTTATTGGAATTTATGGGATGAGTGGCATTGGTAAATCAACACTTGCCAAGATCATCTATAACCAACTATGTCCTCGCTTTGGGAAGAACTGTAGCTTTCTTGATGGTGTAAGGGAAACAGCAAAAACCAAGGGCTTAGTCAAGTTGCAAGAACAATTGCTATATGATATCTCTAATTCTAGAGTGGCTCGCAACATTGATAACATTGATTATGGAATCAATACGATTAGAGAAACAATTTGCAACAAGAAGGTACTAGTTGTATTGGATGATGTTGATGAGGGAAACCAAATCGAATACCTTATTGGAATTGATTCTCTGTACAATGGTACTAGGATACTTGTTACCACTAGGGACAAAAGTGTTATAAAAATTAGGGGATTGAAGTATGAAATTGTGCCTTATGAAATGGAGGTGTTAAGCAACAAAGACGCACTTCAACTTTTTAGTAGGCATGCATTTGATGCTGACTTTCCTCCAGACAAACTATATGACACTTCAAAAGACATTGTCTCTACTACGGATGGACTACCTTCAGCTCTTCGAGCAATAGGTTCATTGCTTTTTCTTCAGAAAGAGGAAAAAATATGGCAAGAGATGCTAGAGAAGCTAAGAAAAACACCTACTAGCGATGTCTTGGGAAAGCTAAGGATTACTTATGATGCCTTAGAAATGGATCAGCAACAGATATTCCTTGAAATTGCATGCTTTTTCATTGATAAAGATAAGACTAATCCATTCTTTGTGTGGAAAGACTGTGGGTTTAGCCCAGAGTATGCTATTGATGTCCTTATTAACAAATGCACTATAAAGGTTTTAGACGAAAATAAGTTTTGGATGCATGATCAATTTAGAGATCTTGGAAGGGCAATTGCTAATCAAGAGCGTTCCAGGTTGTGGGCTCCAAACAACATCATTCACGAATTAAGATCAATGGAGGTAATGTGGTGACCAAATTTAATACTGTGTTCATAATTGAGGATTCGTCTTTCTAAAATGAGAGCTACTCTTATGTTCCATTTTTTCTTCTCTTCAATGGAATAAAAACGTATAATATTGACAAATTCCTGCTCCTGCTCCTCAATTTCATTGGTAGATCAAGAGTAGCGTTCAAGCACTGGATTTGACAAATTGGTCAAGGACTAATGATAACTTAACTATCACTGCGGAGGAAATTAAACGTTTCCCACATCTTCGGCTGCTATGGTTGCATAACATAACCTGCCAAGGCGACTTTGCGGGCTGTCTTTCCGAATTGAAATGGATCGGTTTGTTTTACCCTGATAGAAGTTCTAAACGTCATCCACGTTTTGAGGCAACCAATTTGCATCTAGAAAACATGGTTGTGGGGAATTTCGTTGGCCATGGGTTCACGGATGATCATGTCAGGGGCTTGATCAAGGTATGTCAAATTCCCTATCAGTCTAATTTTCTTATTCAAGGACAAAATTAATTGGATTTGTAGTCTAATTTTCTCATTTAGTGGGAGGATCAAAGGACAAATGATCCAAGTTGAGAGCCTAAATTCCCATGTATTTCTTGTTTAGACATCCAATTGTCCATGCTGATGTTTCATTTGCTTTTGTAGGATGGGAGGAAATTGAAGGTTCTCACTCTTGAGAATAATATGTCGATTTACAGGACACCAACCTTTTTTGAATACTCAGTTTTAGAGAAGTTGAGTATTTCTAAATGTTCATCTTTGATGGAAATTGACTGCTCTATCGGAAAACTACAGTTGTTGACTGATTTGAGTATTGAGTCATGTCAGAATCTTGAAAAATTACCTGAACAAATTGGAGAGCTACCAAATCTTCAGCACCTCTCTCTTAGGAATTGTGATAGCTTGAGTGAACTCCCCAAATCAATTTCGAAACTAGAGTCATTGATGAAGTTGGATGTGTCTCACACACCTATTACAGTATTACAGGATTCCATTGGAAGACTATCAAGCTTGTCATCTCTCAATGTATCATCCACACAGATTGTGAAAGTGCCTGGTACAATGAGCGAGCTTCGTCGCCTCCAAACACTAGACTTAGAGCATTGTCATAAGCTCCAAGAGTTGCCGGAGCTCCCTAAAAGTTTGACCACTCTACGATTGAGATCTAGTTCATTGCAAACCGTGCCTAACCTCTCAAATCTTACTAATCTAGTTGAACTACTTCTATCTGATGGTTCTGAATCTAAGGCCACATCAAATATAATTAAAGCTTGTGACCTACAATGGATAGGCGGAGTTATCCAAATTGAGGAAGCAGCACTTGTGCCTTTTAAATGTCCGCGCGCAGCCTACGAGTTGGGCTCCCTTTCTCTCCTAAAAAACTTACTATGTATGGATTTGACTTTGAATCCCTCGAACAACTTCCGTCAAACTTGATAGTTCTAGAGCTCGATCGCATTCAAGTGAAACAAGTACAACTAGACGGGCTTCCTCAGTTGGAAAAGTTGACTATCAGAATGTGTGAACTCGTCAAAAGATTATCCTTTCCATCAGGTTTAAGAAAACTGAGAGAAACTGAGGTGTCTTCTTGCACTAAGCTAGTCGAAGTTCAATTTCTTGGTGCCTTAATATCTTTGGAGGAATTATGTATTGAGGACTGCAGATCTTTAGAGAGGTTTGTTAATCCATCGGAGGAGCCAGGGTGTAATGAGCTACAAGCTACCAAGTTGACTAATGGTGGGAGGAAAGTGTCCATTGTCTCAAGCTTTCTAAAGATGCTTCAAGTATTCCAGCTGTTGAGGTGCCCAAAGCTAGAGGAGATTCAATTTGCTTGTATGTTCAAATCATTGGGAGTATTTTCTGTCGAAGGGTGCACTTCATTAAAAACGATAGGCGGTTTGTCAAACTTGAAGAACTTGACGCGGTTAGGTATTGTAGAGTGTGAGAGCCTGCAAGTTGTAGAGGGCGTGGACGAATTAGAGCATTTGGAGTAGTTGAAAGTTTATAGGTGCAGATCAATGGAAAGGATGATTGATGTATCAAGCTCAAAAATACCAAAGGAGTGCCAGATTCAAATGAGGGATTGTGGGGAGTTATTGGACATTGGTCCAGATGATTCAAGCATCACTTGGGAGTCTACAGACAGAAGATTCTGAATGCCCCAGCATGAGCATTGGGATCAAAATTTGAAACAACTCTTTACGACTGTGAAACAGAAATAGAAACACGGGATCTTCTATTGGAACAGGTGCGCCTCCTTTCTATTTATGGATCATCACTGTTTCTTTTGCTTTATTCACTTTCTATTTCTATTCTATTCTAGTGAAGAGGGACAAAAAATAATTCTAAAATGTGCAACCAGGGATAATCACATAAAAAAATCCCCATCTTACTAGAAATTTTCATCTGCTATATGTGTGTCAACTTCGGAAGTGAGGCCAGGTATCTTACATCACTCACCATCTGACTGAGAATTCATACTCTCCTTCTTCCTATTTGTGCTCTTGGTTCATTTTGTGCTATCACAATTACTCAATGACGTTGAGCCTATTTTTACCTTAAAAAATGGAGGATGAAACTTCATGTCTTCCTTTTCCACTTGTTAAAATCAATATTTGCAATAGGATCATGCAATTTACCAAAATCACAAGATACCAGAAAATTAAATAAGAAATAGATTAACACACCACAATTTGCGTAGCTTAGTTCAAAGAGTGATCTAGATCCACGGGAAGTATAACAATGATAGATCCATTGCAAACTAGGAGATTCTAACATAAAAAATAATCTCTTGATTCCAACCTTCGATTCCACCCAATCCTTACTCAATATTGCATTCTCTGGTACTGTTTTTCTTGAACTAAAACTCACAGAGAACCTAAAACAAGGTTGGTGCTATTTTTACCCCGAATATAACTAAATCCACCCTATTTAACTTATAAGGATTTTCCCTCAATCATTCAATTACAAAGTGATGGCTCCATTCTTTCTTATTCTATTTTTTTCTATTCCTATTTAGAATCTAATTGTCATGATTAACGTTTTACATGTTTTTTTTAGTATATTAAAAAAATCCACAAAATCTATCACGTCATCGACAATCTGCTAACGTTTTTACTCTTTTTGCAACTCCACTTATTTATATGTACACTGCTTAGATCTTTATTTACAATTGGTTGCTCTCTCCTATTAGAAGATAGAGCAAACTCATCAAAGGTAACATCTTTGCTTATCATAACTCTAGATAAAAACTCATACTTGTGCCATATCTTGTGTCTCTAGTGCCAATGCATAGTTTAGGAATATGTATCTCCTTGCTTGAGTGCCATCTTTCACATGAGCATAAATAGGGCAATTACAACTTCTCAATCTAGTGTGATAAGCAACTTGCTTAACCGCATTTCCTCATATTACTACAATCAATTGATATTGATGGCTATACTGTATTCATGGCCAAAACTGTAGAGTAAAGAGTGAGCTCTCTCTAGAGAAGTTATATTCATCCATCCTCTGAGTTTGCTTAAGTTTGGTGTGTTCACAGTAGTGTGGTGTCTCACTAAGCTTTCCTCAGGGCAAATCGGCTATAATTTTAAAAAAAAAATTAGGGGAAAAAAAAAGAAGGTAAAAGAAAAGAGGATAAGAACTAAAAGAATTACAAAGCTAATTTTTTTTTTTTGAAAAAGAAGGTAAGACTATTGGGCTGCATCGGCGAGGGCTTGTGACCCTCGTTGCGTATTAGTGAGGGCTATTGGCCCTCGTCGCTTGCAAACGAGGGCTTGCCAATCCTTGTATGTGTCTAATGGTGCCGGCACCCTTATTGCCACAAACAACCTACTAGCCATTAATCAAGCGAGCAACATCCTCGGCCACCATCTTTGTTGAGGGTTAACACAACAAGCTACGACACCAACCTGACCCATTTTCGACAACTATCATACAAGTATTTGATCCTTACAAATATTCACTTTTGTCTCCAGAATCAGATTTCCTTCTTTTCTTCATTTGTCTCTAGAATAAGATTTTCCTTCTTTTCTTCATTTTGAGGGAATGAAGATATGTGAATATGTGAATGTTGCTTGATTCTAATAGACACATGTTCAATAGATGCTTTATAAAGCATTTTTAGGGGGATTAATTGTAGGGAATCCCTTTATGTTGATTCTTGCTTGGTGCTTGCGTTTGGGTGTTCAAACTTAGGATTATAGTCATATGATATTTGGGAAATCTATCATCTTCTTTAAGATGTTTAATCCACATTAGATATGATACTTTTGAACCTCCCTCTCTCAGCAAGATGATAGTGACAAGCATGAGGACAGTGACAAGGTCGACGGCAGGGAGGATGACAATAGCGAGGACAGTGGCAAGGAGGATGACAACGATGACAACCATGTGCATATAGATGATGATGATGGCAAGGAGGATGACGACGATGACAACCATGTGCATATAGATGACGATGATGGCAAGGAGGATGATGATGACGACAACCATGTGCATGTGGACAACGGGGATGACGACAGCGAAGATGATGAGAATGTGCGATCATCGGGTAGGCCTTCGCCGGTTTGTTCCATGGACAATAATGATAAGAATGAGGGTGTCGACAGGTCAATGTGAAGGTGATGACAATAGTGATAGCGAGGACAACGAGGACGAGAATGATAACGGTGAGGATGACGAGGACAACAATGTACATGAGCTTTTGCATTCGTCTGACAGGCCTTCTCTGGTTGGTTCTGTGGAGGGTAATGATGAGAACAACGGTGTTGTCGAGGAAGGTCAATGGGAAGGCAACATCAGCAGCCATAGCAAGGACGACAAGGGTGAGGACGATGATGGTGAGGATGACGAGGACAACAATGTGCATCGGCTTTCACATTTGTCTAGCGGGCCTTCGCCAGTTGGTTCCGTGGATGGTAACGATGAGAATGATGATGTCGACGAGGAAGGTCAATACGAAAGTGACGGCAACAACCATAGCAAGGATGATGAGGATGAGGACAATTACGGTGAGGATGACGAGGACAACATTATGCGTGAGCTTTCTCAATCATCTCGAGGGCCTTCACCGGTTTGTTCCATGGATGATAATGTCGAGAATGACGATTTCAATGAGGAAGGCGAATGTGACGGCTACAACTACAGCTATGGCGACGGCAATGACAATGAGGGCAAGGATGAGGATGAGGAGAGGGATGATGAAGAAGGCGAACAAGAGGGAAGAGACGACCACAACCTAAAACTCAATTGACTGTTCTCTGTTCAAAACTCATGTGAATTTTTTGAAAAGCTGAAATTAAATCTAGGGATAGTTAATTGCAAGCTTGCTGCATCTATTAACTGTCGGGTTTAAATCAAAAGAAGGGCTTTCTGTCCATCTCTATTTTTTGCTTTGCCCTACTTTCTCCAAATCCGAGTACCAACTAATTGCCAGGAAAAAGTCACGTCAATATTTTCTATAAATTAATTTGGATAGAATTAAGAGATTATTTTGATTCTTGTTAGTTGCTTGAGTTTGGGTGTTCAAACTAGGGATTAATGTAAAGTAATATGATATTTGGGGATTTTGACCTTTTCTTCTTAAGATGTTTAATCCACCTCGAACATGATAATTTCAAATCTTAGCAAGATGACGGTGATGACTACAACAACAACGAATACGATGACGACACGAAAGACAATAGCGATAAAGCTGGTGATGAGGGTGACTACAACGGCAAGGATGATGATGGCTACTAGGACGACAATGCGCAAGAGGTTCATTCTGTGGACAATGACAATAAGGAGGAAAGCGAAAGGCAAAGGCAAAGGCGAATGCAATGGCAACAACGAGGACAAGAAAGAGGGCATTGATGAAGAGGCCGAAGAGGAGGTGAGTGATGGAACAAAATGGTGTACTTGGCTTCTTTTTTTCCTTCAAAACATGCGGCGAGATGACTATGGCTAGCAGTCGAAAGATTGTTGATGCCCAGTCCTTCCGGTCTCAAGAGCTTATTGGCGAAGCGACCTTAGTTTCTCATCTCTTTCGGTTCTTATCAGTTTCTATTATTTTCCTTTTCAATAGTTCAGATGTTAATTCCCTCCTTTCTTTTCCCTCCATAAAACGACTATGGTGTGCAAGTGCCCCTATTTATATCACATACTAGTTTGGATCTTACTTGTTAATCAATTCTAATTCTCCATGTATGCATCTAATTATGTCGAAATTTTCCCCTGTAGAAACATGCTTCATGAATATGTCTTTGCTGATATTGTTTGAGACTCATCGGTTAAACACTCTATGACACTCAAAAACCATAAAAACGGTACTAATGTTCCTTTTTTAGACCAAATCCTTTGTCCTTTGCCTTTTGGGCAAATAGGAAATTCCCACAATTCTTCTTCTTGCTTTTTCATTGTTGATCACATTATGACCGACTCCACTTTGTCTGTGAAGGCAGACCCAATTAGTCAAGGCTTCTTGTCCATCCTATAAGATAATTTCATTGCCGACATTCTTACTTGTCTTTATAGTATATAAACAAAAACAGGTCCATCTCATTGAGATTAAGAAGGGAAAATAACACAAATGGTCCATAAACTTTGATCAATATGCAATATGATTTATGAACTTTTAATTTGTTCAATGTGGTCCATAAACTTTAGTACAATTTATAATGTCTTCCCCTAAATTTTTAATTTGTTTGATATGATCTTTAAACTTTTTATACATGTTCAAATTAGTCTCTGAACTATATGAAAATGTTCAATATTATTCCTGGACTTAAAATAATGAAATGACAGTATTGAATATTTCCATATAATTCAAGGACCACATTATCTATTGAGCCAAATTTTAGGAACTATTTGTGTCGTTATCCTCATTAGGAAAGGAATTAACGTATTCAATCTCATGTACAATTTGTCCAAGTCGATGTGATGGTCTTTTGAAGGACCAATTGAAGACAGCAATTGAAAAACGCTTGCCTTACTAAAAGAATGAACGCAAATCCATGCAGGATGGCTTTTAGGCAAAAAGAGAATTCATCAATAATCAATGAAATAAGCAAAAACGTACGCAAAAGGAGAAGGTAGATCAAAGGGCCCATGGTGACAGAAAGTTAGAAACATTGTTTACTGTGCACTTCTCTTTTGCGTCCTCCCTCTGATACAACCTTAAGTGGCGGTCTAAAGTAACACAAAAGAAAGGGTTCCGACAACAAGGCTGCATATGATTCTTTTTGTTTTTTGTTTTTTTGGTCGGTAAAGCTTTCTTTCATTCTATATAAGATTATAAAGAACAGATTTCGTTCAAAATTGTAACGAAAAATGGTGTTGTTGTCCCAAGTGATTTGTATCTCGCACGCGCTCTTCAACGTTGGATGAATGTGCACTTTGCGTGAGCTCTTCAATATTTGACTTTCTTAGTCCTTTTATTGTGTAATATTTTATTGTGATCTAAACAAGTTATTAAAAAAATGATTGAAAAGGACTTATAAGTTTATAGTTGTCCCAAGTGATATGTTTTTGGGCGCATGCTCTTTAACGTTGGAATAAGAATGTGCATTTCGCATGTGCCCTTCAATATTTGACTTTCTTAGTCCTTTTATTGTGTACTCAATATTTTATTGTGATCGAAACAAGTTAGGGAGAAAGTAATCGAAAATGACTAATGATTTTATAGTTGTCCCAAGTGATATATATTTTGTGCGTGCTCTTTAATATTTGACTTTCTTAGTTGTTTTATTGTGTACCTAATATTTATTGTGATCGAAACAAATTACAAGACTAATAATTTTCTGGTTGTCCCAATATTTTATTGTGTACGCTCGAATACGTATGTGGAATTTGCGGTGCAAGCATGACTCATGAGCGTTTCTGAAGTGATACATACGAGCCACGAATTTCATAAACCGGATACTCCTTGAAGATTTGTCTCGTGTGAGATGGAGTGGGGTAGTTACACTTCCCATGCTCGATAGTGCTTGAATTACACAAAAGAAGCTGTGATGAGCGGGTAGGTACGAGATCAGCCGCTATCAACTCCAATGTGCTGTTTATGACAACTCAAAATCCAATTTTAGGACTTCCATCAGTTCATGAATTTTAATGCGAGGATCTTGATGTTTGCACGACCAATCTCTCGCAGTTGCAAATCAAGAACAGGACCCCAATTGCGATGGCAATCAATCAAATCCCAAGATGGCCGGCATATTGTGCCACGTTCACGTGCATGACACACTTCCAAGGTTATGATTAAATCTTATGAGGGTTTTTGATTCACGAGCAGTGCATACAAGGCCACGTGAATTTTTCGATGGGCTCGAACTATCGCCAACGCGTCCAGTGATGTCGTTTGCGCACATAGCAGCGAACAACAAACATCGCAGAGGCAAAACCGGAACCAGATAATTCTCTCTTGTGGATTTGGATTTCATTGGGCCCTTCTTTTTCCCATAGAAATGTCATGAAACGTCTTGCTATTTTCTTTGGGCTTTAATTTCCCACATTCTCAAGTATCTCCGATCCACGCACTCTGAAGATCAACATGACGGTTCCTTTGTTGCCGAATCGTTGGAGGGAGCCATCGCCTACATTTGTCGAGACTCCATGGGTTGATTGGTAGACGGATTGGCGAGATTAGCACATGCTAGCTCGGCCGCGCTGGTGGAGTGCATAGTTATGGTGGAAATACTAATCTTCCTCTCCCTTTCCGCATGAACTGAAGCTTCGTTTAAGTCTTGAGTCAGACAATGCAGGTCTAATAAGAGCCTTATCAAGCACAAATCAACTGAACTAGGAAGTACAATGGATGCACTAATTGGGAGAGAATATTATATGATGTTGAGTTTTTCAGGCCTTAAGTTAGCCTATTGCAGCAGGGGGTCCAACAAAATAGCCGACTAGGTTGCCAAAGCCTAATGAAAGAAAAGTCCTAGTAATTGGACTATTTATCTACCTCAAGCCCATTGGAACTTGATTTGCTCTGAAGTTTTAAACTTGTATTCACTAAATACTTCTAAGGGAATGGCATTTACGTTTTCAGACCTTGGAAAAAAAAAATTCCTTCTGATTGTCTCTTCAAAAAAAGTTTTGCACTAGATTGCCATGGAGTTTGCTAGATTAGCCAACAAAACGGCCCCATAAAAATTTTAGTGACGAAACTAAAACCTCGTGGAATGACATTCCTTGAGATTAACGTCAATACATTTCACGCGTATGCACATTATCATATGGAAATGGATTTACTCAACTGAACAAGAATAGAATCACACTGTGAGCAAAGACCATGCAAAATGAATCTGACCAAATATCTTACACGCACACCAAAATCTGCATTAGTTTGTTGTCAAAATCGTGCAAAGTTAAGAGTAACCTCTATATTAAATTGACTATTAAAATTGATAACGATGCACTAGATTAAACCAGATGCACTTTGGCTAGCTAGGACTCCTCAAGTCCAATGAGCCAAACAAATCTCGGAATTATTGTCAAGATTGATCTCGAATGAGGAAGATGTCCCAACAAGTCTTGCACTTCGTCTGTTTGCATTTGTCTAGCCCAGAGTCGCACCTCCTACCGTGTAATTCTGTCTTTTTGTGGCGTTTGATCCTGTCGCGTTCGTCCTGTACATCCAAAAGCCGAAGAAAAACAATGAGATCAAATGAGTTGCTGGGTCGACGTGTAAGCTATCGCTTAATCCGTCTAGAGTTTTCATTTCCTATATCAATAACTTTCATAATAAACGAAGATGAGATCCACATAATGATTTGTTGTCAGGCGGCAGTATTCAATTTGCGGCCAATATATATCAAAGATCTTTACGTTAACTTTATGTCTTTGATTGTGTTCATTTATTGTCAAAATGTACAGTCCTTGGCTTGATGGACAAACCTGCGATATGGAAGAAAAATCATGTGTAAAGATATGATCGTTTTGAGAATACAAACATAAATTGCTATTATAATGGAAAGATGAGTGCTCTATATAGAATAATCGCTGATTATATTGAACTCAAATTGGGAAGTTATCAATAGTTAGCCGGTGGATTTGCTATATTAAGGGAATTCTTTCATAAAAGTTTGAGATCGAACTTTCAATTTAGTTTTTTTTTTTTTTTGGAAATACAAATATAAATCATAAATATATTATATAAATGTCAATCTAGTTTGAACCTTTTGATTTGACCAATTTAATTGTAAATATTTCAACAATTTGTCAATATAGACTTTTTGGCTAATTTTAGCCAAAAACTAGTAAAATAGACATCGTTCTACTTGGTATGATCAGCTATCGGCAAGGGTCGCAGCTCTTGCCAATCACAGGGAAGGCAACTGCTAAGGTCTGGTGAAGGCTTCAAGCCCTGTCCTCACCTACCACAATGGAAAAAAGTATGAAAAATTAAAAATAATTGTAAAATTATTCACGTTAGTACAAGATGGTATCTGTCGTCAATTTTTGGTCAAAATTGATTGGAATGATTATATTGGTAAATTGTCAAAAGATTTATAGTTTAAGACTGAATTGGTGTTCATATAATATGTTTAGAATTTTTTTTTTTGTAATATTCCCCAGTAAACTAAAAGCGTAATAAATGGATATACACTATATTCCTTTGATAAAAAAAAAGTGCAATTAAAATATAGAGGAAATGATGATTAAAAAATTGCATCATTTGTTAATATTTCCCAACTTTTCTTTTTCAAATATCGGGCAAGTCTAGAGTTGAATATTAGGGAGTGCAATGAACAGAGCAGAAACCAAGACCCAAGGCAAGGGCAATGCAAGCAGATGCAGATCGGGAGGGGAGAGAGGAGATGCGGGGTCTGTTCGACAAGCAAGCGTAGATGTACGTGGACACTCGTCCGACATACTCGGCACACTAGTACTCCATGCTCGCTTCTCGCACTCCTCGTCACTCCGTCGCTCGGGACATCGGCGCCGGCAATGGCCAAGCCGCCCTCTGTGTGAGTCCTCTCTCTCTCTCTCTCTCTCTCTCTCTTTTCTGTGTGCAAGATTAGTAGCAAGTTTACTGTTTTTCTTGATACGATGGAACACAACATTGATCGGGAGCTGTGACGGTGTGAGCAGATTTTCTGGATTTTGCAAAAAGAAAAATGGGCTAGACCAGATATGATCGCAGATCATGTGAAATTCGACACTATATATGATTAAATACATATCAAATGCATGTCTTGTTGAAGAGGAATTTTGAAGAGAATCATTCATTCGAGCACTCACTATGTATGAATATTTTTCCTTTGTTTTTGCTTTTGGAAGTAATCGACTAGACATAGGGTGTAGAGAATGAGTGAAGATTAGCTCATCTTGGGTGAATTTTACCTGAATCCTCAGATACTGCTTTTAACTCTGCTCATTGATAAGAAGTTGATTTATTCGATTTGATTTTGCTTGGGGCTTGGATAGGCTTTGTACTGCTTCCTAGTCACTAACTGAAGATGGTCATCCTTCGGTTCCACGTGATTAAATCTCAAATCCTTTGGGTTGTTTTAAATGTGAACTTTAAAACTGAAGTTCAACCCGTCCCAGTGTCTTCCAGGCTTCTTCTCCCTTTTTTGTCTTTTTAAATTGGGCTTCTCTTTCCTCTTTGATTTATTCAATCGAATTTCATTACTTCCAGATTGTTCGTCACTTACAACTCCGCTCATATGCCCTGCCCTTGCTTGTAAAATAGGTAGCCCAGCACTTCGACCGGGTGATCGCCACTAACGCGAGCGCAGCCCAGCTAAAATGTGCGATGCAGCATCCAAGGGTCCATTACGTCCACACCCCAATACCCATCTCCAACGCCGAAATCATGACCTTAATTGGAGGTGAAAATTCAGTGGATTTAATTACAGTGGGTCAAGCAGTGCATTGGTTCGACCTACCCAATTTCTACTCCCTCGACCCGTCTGCTCCAGAAGCCAGGAGGTGTGGTCGCAGTATGGTGCTACAATGGCATTGAAGTGAGCTCTACATTTGATCCGGTCATGAAACGCTTTCATGAAACTACGCTGCCCTTTTGGGACCCCAACATAAAGCACATATCCGATGGTTATGAGAAACTTCCTTTCTTGTTCGAGAGTGTGGGGTTGAGATGTGAAGGTGAGCCACTGCCACTAGATATACCAAAGGTTCTCTCTTTCGAAGGGTTTCTGAGGGTGTAAGGTCATGGTCCGCAGTTACTACAGCTACGGAACGAGGTGTTGATCCGTTATCCGAAGGTGTAGTGAGAGAGCTTGAGGATGCATGGGGTGGTCCCGATTTGGTCAGGTGCATTGTGTACAAGGCTTTAATGCTTGCCGGCACAGTGTAAGCTGTAAATTTCCGTGTCCTCTTTTGACTCCATTAGAATAGAATTGAACATATAGGGCAGTTCAAATGATCTTGTTAGTTGCCAATTTATACAAGCTCAGACATTGTGCTCAGCTGATATGCAGATATTCTATCTCTGTCAAGCATGTCAGACTTGGCTTCTTTTCTCCTTCAACAGAGGTGGCGAAATGACTATGACTATTAGTTGGAGGAGTGTCGAATGGCCACATCCTTCAGGTCTCAAAGTCCGAGGAGCGAAAGTACCTCAGTTTTTTCGTTTGTTTGGGTTCTTACCAGGTTTTATTGTTTCCATTTCAATAGATCAAATGTTAATTCACTCATCTTTTCCATCCACAACCAGACAATGGTATGCAAGTGCCCTGTTTATTTGACGAATTTGTTTGGATCTTAGTTTATTCTGTTCCAATTCGGTGTATGCATACGTCAACGAGAGTTCATTTGTGGAAACATGCTTCACGAATCTGTCTTTGCTGATATCATTCAAAACTCATTGGTTTACCATTTCACGACACTTCCAGTTATAAAAAATATGGATTTCATTTTCCCCCTTGAAGGATTTTTTTAGCGCTGCCACCGTTTTCACTCGTCTTTATAGGGTGCACAATTCCCTGCCATGAAGTCCATATGCAGTAATGAAGCTACGATTCACATCTAGACTATCACAAAATCATCAACATATTTAAATCATTAATAGAACCTTTTTCACGGATGATTTTTCACTTAAACCGTAACCAAACTTCTCGGCTATGTTTTCATTTGCAATCATTTAAAACAGAGCAAATTTAGTTCGATCTAGCAAAGGATTATGACCTGGGATGATTACTGATCGGATATGAATAAGGCAAACACAGGTATGGCTTCTAGGACGGGAATCAACGAAACAAGTAGAAATGATCACTTTACGAGGTCTTCAGTTGCGGCGACTGCGAGCAGGGGCGAACAGAGTGTCCAGGGAGTAGCAGTGAAATCAGGAACCTGCAACGGAAACTGCGGTTGTTTGTAGCTTGAGAATATCGGAAAAAGTGAATTGATAAGTGGAATCCAAGAGAGGTCTTTCGCGCGTTAAAGAGGAAGACATGGATTTATCCGAGAGGGAGCTTGCCAGGTGCTGCTCTATGATCATGTTGATCGTCGTTAACGAAAAGGAGCTTCAGAAGCGAGGACGAAACTGCTGGAAATACAGAAGAAACGAGAAATCAGTGCGGTGAATGTATCAAAAATCGAAAATAGAATATCGGAGAATCCGAGAAGACTCGGCTTCAGTTTCGTTGCCATAATCCAGTCAGGTAGAGCTTGAAATGACAAAATTTGAGCTCAGTGGAGCTCCATCAATGGCTTTTTTCTCCCTGTTTCAGGTCAGGGATTTCGTTGTACACGCAAATCGCACCCCCATCAGCACACATACGTAACAGTGCGTGCTGAGCACAGGAGTATATCGGGGGGAGCCGCTGGTTGAGCATGACGAGCGCATGCGCCGAAGGAGGCCGGGCGTCGTTGTCAGCGGATGCGGAGGCTGAGGGAAGGAGGAAGGAGGAGCAGTAGTGGCGCACGACGTCCATTTCTGCCAACGCGCCGCCCTCTCGCGGCGGAGCGTGAGATCGCGGAATCCGTAATGTGCCATTGTTTTCTCCGCTGCAGGATGGAAGGCGGAAAAAAGAAAGAAAGATATCAAGGCTGGGCTTGCTTAGTCTTGAAGCGGGCCGAGCTTGTAAAGGTTTGGGCTTTTCTCAGTAAACATGGGCTTGTTTTTTACTTTCCATGGGCTAAATCTTTGGGCTGAATTGTTTGAACCTCTTACAACAAGGCCTGTAGGACAAGAGACACTCAGGGTGAGTTTAAATTCTGATCCTTGGCATGGCCCGGGTTATATGCAATATATGCTGTCAGCGCGAAGGACTTTGATTGTCTTCGAAAACCGAGTTTTTTCTTTTTTTTAATATCATATTTGCAAACCAAATGTAAAGTGAAAGTTACTCAGACCTATATCGCATAAGATAAATATATATAAACCGCGAGTAATCATCAACAGGGCCTAGGGAACATGAGCCAATCATGGGTTACCATGTGCCAAGAGGACACAGGCCAACGGCTAAGAATGTGAACGGTTCGGGCGGGACAAGATTTACTTAGAATATAAACCCAGCCTAATCATTTTGGGCCCGACGATAGGCTTGGATGTAAGGGTTGAACTTTGACCTAGACCGAGTTGGACCAAGTGGAACCCTGAAACTTCTCATTTTTTTCTCGGAATAATAACACAAATAGCTCCTAAGTTTTGGTCCACCGTACAATGTAGTCTTTGAACTTTGAATTTGTGCAAATGATATCCTTCAACTTTGACCTAATGTGCAATAATCTCCCTAAACTTTTAATTTATTTAATGTAATCCCTAAAGTATCGGTAAATGTTCGATGTGATCCCTAGATTATACGAAAACATTTAAAAGTTCAAGGACTACATCCAGTTGTTTGATGCAGTTCATGAATTATTAATAAATGTTGAATGTGGTCCCTTGATTATATGAAAATGTTAAAAAGTTGAAGAATCATATTGAATATTGGATCAAAATTAGAAATCACATTGGACAAATTAATAATTCTGGGATGACATTATACATTGGTTTAGTAAAGTTGATGGCTTACATGAATTAGGTGTGCCCAACAACTTTTAATAAGCAGATGAGATGTCTCGTGTTGTCACATGTCTAGTTGCCACAATTATATGTTGTTTTCCCAAAGCTATTAAAACTCATTTTTATGTTTTAAACATTTTAATTTAACCAATTTAGTTTTAAATCTTTATACATCGGTACCAATTGAATTCATCTTACCAATTTTGACAAAAAAATCATTAACATTGACACTAACAATCCTAAATGACATAATTGGATTTAACGTAGATATATTTAACAATATTTTTGGATTTTGTATTTTGGTTTTTATTTCTTTTGAGTTCTTTTTATGTTGTTGAAGCCCACCTCTGCTGTCCCAGCAATGCTGCTGCAGCAGATAGCGAAGATGGTACAGGTTTCTTCACCAGCGAATCCTTCTTTTGTCTTCTTGTTCTTAACGTTCTCTCCAGCAAGACCGTTTCGAACCAACGGATTCAACAAAATCCGCAGGACTGCTGTGAAAATAAAATAGAAGTGGACCCATAAGCATTTGGAGTTCTGACCTTCTGATTCTTCAACAGAGGAGCAATTAGGTCCGTCTTTGGTCCAGTCCCCTTCCTCGCCATCGTCAACGTAGCGAAGGGGGCCGTCGTCATAGATCGACGATGAAGCCCCGGTCTTCTTCGCGTCGCTTGGCCACGAGCTTGTCGTACTCGTCCTCTTCGACCAGGTCGTAGATCAGATCCTCGATCTTGATCTGCACGGCGGACTCGGCTCTTGGACCGCCGGTGCGGAGGGCCTTGAGGCACCGCAACCCCTCCAGACGCGTCGTCGAGGCGGCTCCTCAGTTCCTTCGCTGGCCGGCAACTCTTTGTTGCTTGTCTTCCATCTCTCTCTCTCTGGCCACGACAAGAGCATTGGGCGAGGGCCGCCACGCTCTCGTCGCCACGACGAGGGAGTTGTAGCCCTTGCAAGAGCTGGCGAGGGCTGTGATGCCCTTGCCCAGTGGCGGCGAGGGTCGGCCAGCGGCCCTTGCAGGCCCTCAGCAAAAATAAAATAAATAACAGAAAAGAAAAGAAAAAACCAAAAACCAAAAAAATTAAACAAAAATTCAGAAAATTATCAAAATATTTTTTAAAAACATCCACGTGGTGCCATCGTAGAATGGTTGAAGTACATGTTTACAATTTATGATCAAAATTGATCAGATAGACTTAATTGATTCTAATACAAAACAATTTAGGACTAAATTACCTAAAACATTTGATTATTGATTTGTCTCGTGTTTTATATTTTCTAGTGGAATTTGAATTTTCACCTCTATCTCAACCTCCTTCACAACCTCAATCACCTTGATAGCCTCCTCAAGTTGATGAAGCAATCCGACTTTGCAATACTTGCTTGGGATTTGAATCAACAGGCTTTTGATTCATTTTTTGCTCATGCGAATACAATGAACCCGCTCCCACATTAGGGTTGACAAATTTTGCCCTCCCTCTAACCCTGCAATCATGTCGCCAAATCTTTCGATCAAAGGCCTCAAAAGATTTTTGCTAAGACTCATACATCTAGGAGGGGTTTATAATTAACCCCTAGTTGTTTAATGATGGTTTGCATGCAATCAAAATATACCAAGATTGATTTAGAGCCATTCATGCGTAATGATTTGAAATCACCTTAAAGTGTTTAAAGTTGCACCTGTTGGACACAATTATTGCCTTCGTAGGAGTTTCGCAAAATATCCCACACTCCATGTTTTTTCAAATATCATTTCCTCTATGGCTTGAAAGATTGCATATAATGCATACTAATCTTTCCTTCCTAACTCCACCTATAAATCATTCTCCTTCTTGTTTAAAGCATTGAATGCTTCGGCATTGGTCACTTCGATATAACCATTTTCCACTAGATTCCATAAATCTTGCAATTTGAAAAGAACATTCATCTAAACGGACCAGTTGTTGAAATTTATTTCGTTTACCTTGTAAGTTGTAATCGAACATAATTGGCAGATGTCATTTCTAACTTTGATACCAAATAATGGAACCAAAAGAAGAATAACCCTGGAAATTTGGAACAAGGGCATGAACAAAGATTAGAGGGAGGGCTTTCTTATTGAAATGCAAATGCTCGTACTGCAACTCTCTATTTTGAAGCTAACTTTGCTTCTTTCTTTTTTGGCTTGCCTACAATGATTCACAAGTGCTCTATTTATAGCTAAATTTTTAGTATTGAAAAAGTGTTGCACCCTATGACTATTTGTTCTAAGACAAACATAGCGCTCAATGGAGAAGAAATTTTTCTAGGCACCCCTAATCTTTCCTTTTGTCTTCTTTCTTTTTCACGCGCCTGCTAGCGATTAATAAAGTCTTCACAAAGAAGTCTTCATTTTTGAGTTCAAGCAGTCTATTATAGATCACGCCTGTTGATTTCTTTTTATTTTCATAAGGTGTGTTAACAATTTTATTAATACGAACAAAAGGAGGTTTCTTTTGAGGGATCCAAGTGATCTTTGAGGCCGCGGTCCGCGGTGACGAGGGTGAAAGATCGGCAAGGGGAGTTGTTTTTCGTTTTATTGGTTGAAAGTGGAGTTGTTGAGTGAAGAGACTGGTAGGGAGTTTCGGATGGCTTAGGGTGGCACTAAGCCGGTGAGGAATGTGGTTTATAAAGCCTCTGTGCTTGCAGGGAAAGTGAAGAAGTGACCTTTTTCTTTTTATGACAAAAAGAAAAGAAAAGAAGTGACCTTTCTTTATATGATTGGGAAGGGCATGTTTGTAAATTGCTTCGAATATGAAGGCCATTTCACATTGTTTATTAATCTTAGCTACTCCTCTTATCATTTTATAAGTTGCGTACTCATCTCTTTGGAGTGCTGGAATAAAGCCAATGCTCTACTAGTGAGCTATATATTTAATATATGTCCCTTCATTTCAAGTTAGTCAAAAGGTCATGAAAAATACTCCTTAGTGAGCAGTAAATATATGCTTAAACAATGCTTTAGTTAGAGCATCTTTGTCGACAATGCAGCAAATCCAATCCTTGCAATGTGAAGGAGATTTTTCTAGTAATCTAGAGATCCAAGTGTTATCTTGAGAGGTGATTTGTTAGGAACATTTTCTTATCATTATGTATACATATAGATATTGTGAATTTACAATGTTGGACTGGGATTTTAATTATGTCCAACTGTAGATATTGCTAAAGAACAATCATAAAGATTAAATGTTTGAGAATCCAAAAGGCAAAAGTGGATTAAGAGCTGACGCTGTCCACATTACCAGACCCATGTGACAAGCAGGAAAAGGTACAATTGTTCAAGAAAAGAAACAAAGGAAAAAAGAAGAAGAGAAAAGGTACGACTGTTTTGAGCAAAAAGAGAAAAAGAAAAAGAAAGGTACAGCTGTATGTGTAATTGTGTGTGTCCATTTTTCTAAATGGTCCCCCACCTTGTTATTTCTAAAGGCATCAACGTTGATGACTATAAATTGAAGTTGCGCATGCTTCGAAGTCGCCCATACGCGTTTTTTCTTTTCATTGCAAATGGGGTCAAATTCAAATATTTAAAGTATAATATTTTTCTATTGACAAAAAAGAAGTATAATATTTTTCTAATAACGTTTTTACCCACGAATGCCCACATAAAATTTGTCATTTTTAAAATGCTGTTTTTCTCATATTATACATAATCAATAAAGTCACTTCTTATTTGGTGTGGAATGACAAAAAATACCTAGAGAGCACTCGTTAACAATAATTTTCTAATAATAATAATCCTTGATTTGTCGCCATAGTACCTCCTAGTGTACATCGCCTGGCCATGTGAAAAGCACGAAGAAGAAGAAACTCCATGTGATCTTATAATAATAATGTCCCTCCAATTTATATTTCAGGTTTAATATTCTGAAAAATTCAAATTGATACATTTATAATAAATTTATTTCAAATTAAATTTTTCATCATGAAAAATCTTAAATCGGTATACTTATAATAAATTTACTTCAAATGATTGTAAAAAAATCCTAAATAGGTATAATTATAATAAATTTACTTCAAACTAATTTCTTAAATCGCCAAAAACTCCAAACTGATGGTATCTTAAATTAAATTGGATTAATACCACAAAAAACCATAAAAATGGTACAACCGTGATAAACAGAGAGTAAAATCTCAAATCGATACACTAGTTAACTATCATGTGTAATTTAACTCGGTAATATTATAGTAAAATTTAATAGAAACACCACCGTCTTCAACGGCGCAACTAGCTCGGGCTTTCTCCCTCTCACGAATGGGAGAAATTCGAATTCTAGAGGTGTCGTTAGGGATTCTTATCTAGAAATCTTGTGTTACAAAAAAAATTAATAAAAACTAATAGATGATAAATTATCACAAGTGTATCGGGTTTGGGGTAAATTTATCAAATGTGTATCAATTCGAAATTTTTTGTGATTAAAAAAATTAATTTAAGATATATTTATTATATGTATATTAATTTAAGATTTTTTAGGATATTAATTCTATTTTTAAATCTATAACTTTATTGACTATGAATTTTCTACGTAGACAGAGCCATGTGAAAAGCACGAAAAAGAAGGATCTCCATGTGATCTTGTAATAATAACGTCCATCAACTTTATTGACTGGAAATTGATTGTGACTGTGAAGTGGACGCTGCACCTGCTGGGAAGTTGCCCATAAGCGCAAATGAAATGGGTCTAATTTAAATATGCGAAATGCGGTATTTTTAAATAAGCATTATGTTTTCTGTTAAAAAAAATAAAAAAATAAGCATTATGCTTGCAGGGAAAGTGAAGAAGTGACCCTCTTTCTTTGTATGATTGGGAAGGGCATGTTTGTAAATTGCTTCAAATATTAAGGCCATTTCACATTGTTTATTAATCTTAGCTACTCCTCTTATCATTTTATAAGTTGCGTACTCATTTCTTTGGAGTGCTGGAATAAAGCCAATGCTCTACTAGTGAGCTATATATTTAATATCTGTCCCTTCATTTCGAGTTAGTCAAAAGGTCATGAAAAATACTCCTTAGTGAGCAGTAAATATATGCTTAAACAATGCTTAGTTAGAGCATCTTTGTCGACAACGCAGCAAATCCAATCCTTGCAATATGAAGGAGATTTTTCTAGTAATCTAGAGATCCGAGTGTTATCTTGAGAGGTGATTTGTTAGGAACATTTTGTTATCATTATGTATTCATGTAGATATTGTGAATTTACAATGTTGGACTGGGATTTTAATTATGTCCAACTGTAGGTATTGCTAGAGAACAATCATAAAGATTATACGTTTGAGAATCCAAAAGGACAAAAGTGAATTAAGAGCTGACGCTGTCCACATTACCAGACCCATGTGACAAGCAGGAAAAGGTACAATTGTTCAAGAAAAGAAACAAAGGAAAAAAGAAGAAGAGAAAAGGTACGACTGTTTTGAGCAAAAAGAGAAAAAGAAAAAGAAAGGTACAGCTGTATGTGTCATTGTGTCCATTTTTCTAACTGGTCCCCACCTTGTTATTTGTAGAGGCATCAACGTTGATGACTATAAATTGAAGTTGCACCTGCTTCGAAGTCGCCAATACGCGTTTTTGCTTTTCATTGCAAGTGGGGTCAAATTCAAATATTTAAAGTATAATATTTTTCTATTGACAAAAAAAAAGTCTAATATTTTTCTAATAACGATTTTACCCACGAATGCCAAATAAAATTTGTCACTTTTAAAATGCTGTTTTTCTCATAATATACATAATCAATAAAGTCACTTCTTATTTGATGTAAAATGACGAATAATACTTAAATAGCACTCGTTAACAAGAACTTTTTGATAATAATAATCCTTGATTTGTCACCATAGTACCTCCTATTCACGACTCGAAAGCAAATGTTAAGAGGATTTTTTTAAATTTATCCAAAAGTTCTAAAGTGGATTTTGAACAGGTGTAGTCTACATCGCCCAGACCATGTGAAAAGCACGAAGAAGAAGAAACCCATTAGCGCGTTTGGTAATATTTACGTTAAAAAATTGTTTTAGAAAATAGAAATAGAAAAAATAATTTCTTTAAAAACAATTTTTGACTAGAAAACGCGTTTAGTAAACTTGTTCGAATAAAAAATAAATAGAAACACGTTTGGTAAATTTATATTCTTTTTTTGTTTATTTTAATTTTTAAATATTTTTCTTTTCTTTTTTCTTTTTTTCTTCTTTTGGCTGGTCGTCGGCCATGCCGAGGTCGGCGACTGGTCGACGGGGGCCAGCAGCCTCGCCCAGCCACGGTGAGGCTCGTCGGGGCGAGCTCGGCCTCGCCGGCCTCGACGGCCATGGGCCATGGCGAGGCCGAGATCGGCCAAAGAAAAAAGAAGAAGAAAAGAAGAAAAAAAAAAAAAGAAAAAAAAAGAGAAAAAATTTGTTCTTTAGAAGTGTTTTAAACAAAAAAATTTTTTTTTGTTTCTTATTTTCGCTCAATTTTGTTAAATGAACAAAAAAACAGATTTTGACAAAAAAACGCAAATAAACGCGTTTTTGTTCTTTTTTTTGTTTCCACAAATAAAAAAAAAATAGAAAATCTGTTCATGAACAGATAAAAAGAACACAAACATGTAGGGCCCATGTGATCTTGTAATGATAATGTCCCTCTAATTTATTTTTAAGATTTAATATTATGAAAAATTCAAATGAATACATTTATAATAAATTTATTTCAAATTAATTTTTTCATCATGAAAATTTTTAAATCGATATACTTATAACAAATTTACTTCAAATTATCGTAAAAAATCATAAACTTGGCATAATTATAATAAATTTACTTCAAATTATTTTTTTAAACCACAAAAAATTCCAAACTAATAGTATCCTAAATTAAATTGAATTAATACCATAAAAAATTATAAAAATAGTACAACCGCGATAAACAGGAGAATAAAATCTTAGATCGATATATTAGTTAACTGTCATGTGTAATTTAATTCAAAGTAATATAATAGTAAAATTTAATAGAAACTAATAGATGATAAATTTGTCACAAGTATATTATGTTTAGGGTAAATTTATCAAATGTGTATTAATTTGAAATTTTTTGTAATTAAAAATTAATTTAAGGTATATTTATTATATATATCAATTTAAAATTTTTTAGGATATTAATTCTATTTTTAAATCTATAACTTTATTGACCATGAATTTTCTACGTAGACAGAGCCATGTGAGAGCCATGTGAAAAGCACAAAAAAGAAGGATCTCCATGTGATCTTGTAATGATAACGTCCATCAACTTTATTGACTGGAAATTGGATGTGACTGTAAAGTGGACGCTGCACCTGCTGGGAAGTTGCCCATACGCGTCTTTTATGGCAAATGGGTCCAATTCAAATATGCTAAATGCAGTATTTTTAAATAAGCATTATGTTTAACTAGTGCTCTGTGGGTACCGATTAAATTAAATATTTACGCATAAAGAAAATTTTGTTATTTTGAAAGCACTACCTTCCTTATCTTATACACAATCAGTGTATTGAGAATGTAAATATTTGTTTCATTAAATATAACTAACAAGTATCAATAAAATGCTTATTAAAAAGATTTGTCTACTAATGATCTTTGGCGTGGCCATAACATTTACCGTTCATTATTTGGAAGCATATTTTTCAATTTTTTTTAAATAAGGCCACTTCTCTTTAGGTTGGAAATTATGTATTGTCAAATTGCTGTTAATGTCTGAACCGATCTTATGGACTCCAGATTAGATCCGAGTACACCAAAACTCTTAGAATCTTTTGGTCAACTAAGTCAATTTTAAATTTCCGAATCGATTGGTAATTAGCTCAAATCTCGAGTCTTTGTAAAATTAATTTTATAGTCAACGGTCCTCTAATGAGGCTTACAAAGTCTTTGTCGTGACTTCAAATATTAAAGTCACGGACTTGCATCGAGATCTGCAAAACATCTTCGGCCTACAGCCGGTACAATGTGCTAGATGAAAAAGTATCTCAAGAGTGCCTTTTAGAGAGAGAGAGAGAGTGAGTGAGGGTGGCTCCGTTGGGCGCGAAGTGAGCTCCTATGGCGACATCGGAGACGGGAACCAGCACCAGCAATCCATTAGGAGGGGAATACCAAGTATTCCTAAGTTTTAGAGGACCCGACACTCGTCGTGGATTCGCCGACACCCTCTACCATGCCTTGTCTGAAGCCGGGATTCATGTTTTCATCGATTACGAAGAGATTCGACCGGGTGAAAGAATTGATGGCGAACTTTTGCGAGCGATCAATGACTCCAGGCTCTACATACCCATCTTCTCCCCAAACTACGCTTCGAGTTATTGGTGCCTCTGCGAGCTTGCGAAGATGGTGGAGAACATCTCTAATTCTGGGGAAGACGAGACTAAGAAGGTGATATTGCCCATCTTTTATAATGTGAAACCAGATGACGTGAAGTTGCGAACCCCATCGTACGAAAATGACATTCAGAATTTGGAGCAAATGATGAAGGATAAGAAAAAAATTTCAGCTCCGAGGATGCGAATACATGGCGGCGAGCGCTCAAAACAGTTGGTGGCATCAGCGGGTTGGACTTGAAGAATTATACAGGGTAACCACTTATTTATGAATGGGAAAATCATTTTTTACGATTGGAAGGTAGATCTAATAAAAATTCATTAATCATATTCCAACTCCAGTTTCCCAAAATTGAAATAAAAATTCTTTTTTTATTTATAAAATTTTTTTAATATCATGAGATATCCAAATTTTTTCTGACCTAACAGAATTATTATGACTTTGTTTTTGACCTAATTTTCATTGTATAAAAGATTGGCTTTGTTTAATCTTTTCTACGCCAACTTGATCCGTACATGTATTAAGATTTCTAATGTATGCCAGAGAACTTTATCATTGAGCTGAACGCAATTGTATTTGTAAAGTTCTTTTTCAATCTCATATTGCCGTAACTCATCACGCATTTATATTTTGATTCTTCTACTTGATTTAAAGATCAAACATTTCTTCCTCGATTCCTTCAACTTAAACTTGTAATGGAAATTCATGTTAGTGATTCATCACCTTCCTGAAGTTTTGGGGTTAACGTTGAATTTTTATCGAGTCTTTAGTCCATCTTATTCTAGTCCCGATTCGATTTGTGCCCTTTTTCATTGGATAAATTGTTGTTGCAGCTGACCCATCTCAAAAAAAAAAAAAAAAAAAATTGCCTCATAATCATAAAGATAAATTTTAATATCTATATATAGACATGTGATAACCCATATGATTACTAGGTAGAGCGACCATCAAAAGTAAATCAAAGTAAAATTCTTAAGCGATCATGGGGAACGCGCACACGTATTTCATGACATTTTGATGGAAATTAATTTTTATTGTTTTAAGTAAAATAATAATGTGGTGATAAATTCTTAATGTCCTTGAAACCGATGAACATTAAAAGAAAATGATCTCGCAAAATTAAATGCGGTTTAGTATTATTATTTCGGTAAAAAATAAAAACACTTTTTTCTTACAATTTTTTCTTATATTGGTTTCTACGGGGTGGTTCTTTCTTTGATACAATGATAAAGTATCAACATTAGATTCCTGGCTCCATCACTTAACTGAGTAATATCTGCGTTTTTGATTAGTTTATGAAATTGATCTACAAAAGAGAAGTGAAAAAGGCTTGTTGTAAGTTTGAATAGGAAACACTTATTTATATACTCCTTTTCTGTCTTCTGAATTGATTTTGCGCAAGAATTTTTTATCTCGTAACATAACAATAATATATTATGATTATGTTATTCGTCCATATTTTTAACGTTTCCATGGGAACAATGTTTAAGATAATTAGATTGGAATTAGTTGACTTAGTATATGGTTGGTCAACATGCAAGGAAACGAATTTGTTACCTTTTCACAATTGAAGCTGTTCAACTTTGTGGCAGGGATGGGCATCTAAGCAAGTCGGTTGTTGATGAGGTTGTGAATAGGCTCCGGACAAGACAAAGAGAAGTGACCGAAGATTTAGTTGGAATGGAGAATCGAATATCGGCAATAAACAATTTATTAGACATCAACGTTGGTGGTGTGCGGCTTATTGGAATTTATGGGATGGGCGGCATGGGTAAAACCACACTTGCCCAAATAATCTACAACCAACTGTGTCCTCACTTTGGGAAAAGCTGTAGCTTTCTTCGTGATGTAAGGGAAACGGCAAAAACTGTGGGCTTAGTCAAGCTGCAAGAACAATTATTGTCCGATATCTCTAATTCTACAGTGGCTCGCAACATTCGTTATGATGATGATGGGATCAAAGTGATTGAAGGAACAATTTGCAGCAAGAAGGTACTGGTTGTTTTGGATGACGTTGATGACGACAACCAAATTCGAAAACTAATCGGAAGGACTTCTTTGTATCCTGGTACTAGGATACTTGTTACCACTAGGGATAGTGGGGTTCTGAATATTAGGGGACTTAAGTATAAATTCAGGCCTTATGAATTGGAGCGGTTGAGTGATGAACACGCACTTCAACTTTTTAGTAAGCATGCCTTTGATGTCGACTCTCCTCTGGAAGGTTATGACACTCTTTCAAAAGACATTGTCCATACTGCAGGTGGCCTACCTTTAGCTCTTCAAGCAATAGGTGCATTGCTTTTTGGTCAGAGAAAGAAAAAAATATGGGAAGAGATGCGGCAGAAGCTAAAGAAAACACTCAATGAGGAAGTCTTGGAACAATTAAAGATAAGCTATGATGCCTTAGAAAAGGATCAAAAATAGATATTTCTCGACATTGCATGCTTTTTCATCGGTCAGAAGAAGAAGACTGAACAAATCTTTGTGTGGGACAATTGTGGGTTTAGCTCAGAGCATGCTATTGATGTACTTACTAGGAGGTGTATGATAAAGGTTTTAGACAACAATGAATTTTGGATGCATGATCAGTTTAGAGATCTTGGAAGAGCAATTGCTAAGGAAGAGGGTACTAGGTTGTGGGATACAGCCGACATCATTCGCGAATTAAGTTCGATAGAGGTAAAGTATGACCCTATTTGAATAGAAAATTGCTTACCCTGTTCTTAATTGAGGATTCACGTTTCTGAGTTGGGAGCTATTCTTCTATTTCATTTTTTCTTCTCTTGATAAAATAAAATTGTGGGATATTGACATATTGCTGCTCCTGCTCCTCAATGTTATTGGCAGAAAAATCGAAAAGTTCAAGCACTCTGTTTTCGCGCGCGATATTATTGGGATGACCATTGTAGAACCGTCACTGCGAAGGAAATTAAGCGGTTCCCGAATCTACAGTTTCTTTGGTTGTCTAGCGTAAACTTGCAAGGCGACTTCGCGAGCTGTCTTTCCAAGTTGAAATGGTTTTATTTGTGCCATTACATTAATGGCAACGATGATCCAGCGTTTATGCCAACCAATTTGCATCTGGAAGACGTAGTTGTGTTGCATACTTATGGCTATGAGTGGACAGAAGATGCGATCAAGAGCCTAATCAAGGTATGGTAGAATCCCCCTCAGTCTAATTTTCTTATTCAATATTGAATGAATTTACAGTCTAATTTTCTCATTTAGTGAGAGGATCAAATGAAAATGATACAAGTCAGGAGCCTAAATCCATATTTATTTCTTGTATAGACATCTAATTCTCTGTCTTAATGTTTCATCGTCTTTTGTAGGAGGCAACGAAGTTGAAGGTTCTCATCATTGAGTCATGTCGTTTGACACATGGGACACCAATCTTTTCCAAACACTTAGTTTTAGAGAAGTTGAGTTTTCTTAACTGTTATTCTTTGAAGAAAATTAGTTGCTCTATTGGGAAACTGAGGTGGCTGACTTACTTAAAATTTATGCATTGTAAGGCACTTGAAAAATTGCCTGAACAAATTGGCGGACTAAAGAATCTTCAGCACCTCTCTTTTTTTAATTGTCAAAGCTTGAGGGGACTCCCTGACTCAGTTGGCAAACTAAAGAATCTTCAGCACCTCTCTTTTAGGTGTTGTCAGAGCTTGAGGGGACTCCCTGACTCAGTTTCAAAATTAGACTCATTGACGGAACTGGACGTAGATGATTCAAAATTTTACCAATTCACGGAACTGGACCTAGATGACTGCAATAAGATTCAAGAGTTGCTGGAGCTCCCAAAAAGTTTGGCCACTCTGAGGCTTGCATATAGATCGTTGCAGAGTATCCCCAACGTCTCAAACCTTACTAATCTAGTTGAACTACTCCTATGGAATAGACATATTCCTGGTGATCGTTCAAATATAACTCAACCTTGGGACTTGCCGTGGATTGGGAGGCTATTCAAATTGAGAAAGTTGGAATTGTACCGTTTAAATGTCCCTGCAACATCCATAGAGTGGGGTTCCCTTTCCCTGCTGGAAGAACTTCATCTCTACGAAGTAGACCTGCGGAAGCTGAAACAACTTCCATCAAGCTTGAGAGTTCTAAAACTCGGAGTGACTCAAGTGAAACAAGTGGAACTCGATGGGCTTCCTAATTTGGAAGAGTTAATAATTGGAGGATGTGAACGCGTTGCAAGGATATCCATTACATCAAGTTTGAATAAACTCAGAGATGTTGGGGTGTTCAATTGCCCCAAGCTAGTCGAACTTCAATTTCACGGTGTCTTAAAATCGATGGAGAGTTTAGATATTTCGGATAATGAATCTTTAGAGAGGTTGGTTTGTCTATCGGAGGAGGAGCTAGGATGCAATGAGCTACAAGCTCCCGAGTTGACTGATGGTTGGAGGAGAGTGTCCCTTGTCTCAAGCTCCCTAAAGATGCTTCGAAAACTCAATTGTCATCTTTCCCAGGGCCACAAGAGATTCAATTTGTTTCAACGTTGGAAGCATTGGAAATATTTTCTGTTTCCGGTTGCAGTTCATTAAAAAGGTTAGGCGGTTTGTCAAACTTGAAGAATTTGAACAGTTTAAGCATTTGGTCGTGCGAGAAGCTGCAGGTTGTCGAGGGCATTGACAAGTTAGAGCGTTTGGAGAATTGGATATTTGTTGACTGCAGATCAGTGGAAAGGATTTTCGAGTCATCAAGCTCAAAAATACCAAAGGAGTGCCGGATAGAGATAGATGATTGCGGGCAGCTACTCAGCTGTGGCGGTTGGGGATCAAGCATCACTTGGGAGTGTTATAGACAGATGATTTTGAAGGCACAAACACAAGCGGCGGACTCTACTATCGAAACAACTTTCCCCGAAATAGGGGATCCTCTATTGGAACAGGTACACCTTCTGTTTATTCATGGATCATCATTGTTTCTTCTGCTTTATTCGCTTTTTATTTCTGCTCTAGACAATAACATGATTCTAAAATGTGCAACCATGAAAAATTTCTCATTAAAAATTTCCATTTTACTAGGAATTTTATTTGCTATACTCGTGTCAACTTTGAAAGCGGGGTCAAGGTTCTTACATCATTAACCGTCTGACCGATAGAATACTCTCCCTTCCTATTTATGCTTTTAGTTCATTCCATGCTTATCACAATTACTCAAATGACATGGAACCTATTTTTAAGCCCAAAAATTGATGATGAAACTTCATGAATTTTTTTCCACCGATAAAATCAATATAATGCAATAGGATCATGCAATCTAACAAAATCACAAGATATCAGAAAATTAAATAAGAAATAGATTCAACACACCCCAATTTACATAGTCCAGTTCAAAGAGTGATCTAAATCCATAGGAACAGTAGCAATGATACGCTACAAACTAGCAGATTCTAACATAAAAAATAATCTCTCTATTCCAAGCTCTGATTCCACCCAATCGTGATCCAGTGTTTTGCTCAACTTCTAATGCTTCTTTTTCCAAACTAAAAATGCAATATGTAATAATACCAATTTCAAGAAGATATAATGTGTAATAATACCAAAAAGATTTGAAAATAGGGGTACAACGCATCCTATGCATGTCCTCAGCTCCATTGTGCGCTTGGTTGAGCCATGCTAGCTGGTTTAGGCTCCTGGCAATTAGGCTTGACCCAATGTGGCTTGACTCACTAGTGCCTTTGCAAGCGTTGCGACCCTCTGAACGCCCATACACATGTAGATGCCTATTTGCATCCCTTCACTTGAATCCAAGCTGACATTTTTCGACAAACCTCGACATCGGCTCAAGTTTGCAGCCTAGTCATGGTCACGATTCGTCACTTTACATTGCTACGCTTTTGTCACTTTACATTGCATCATCTTGCCAATGTCATCTTCATTGTTATGTCATGCCACATCATTCATCGTACATGCCATGTCATCACCTTGCATCATCTTGCATCATGTCATCATGTCATTTAGTTTATGCCACATAATTCATTCGTCCATGCCATGATAATCACCTAACAAAACCTTCCACGTCGTATCACAACATGTCATCAACAACATGTCACATGTCCATCATTTAAGTTGCCTACTTGACTTGGGTCCACTTACCAACTTACTACCAAGGCTACGTGAACTGCTTTCCCTATAATCCTAACGAAGACTGAAGGACCCATTCCATGTGTACACAAATTGACCATATAAATTACCAACAGCATGTAAAAGATCAAATCTAGTACTACACGTACATATGGCATAAACCTCTAACAATCAACAGTACTAGCTTGTGAAATACGATATATATGCTCCACCTCCATCCTGATGCACAGTGACAACGTAAATGAAGTGTTAAACGTGCGATGCACAGTTACATATTGTGGTGCTTCGAACTTCTCTCGTGTAACTCCTCCGAGTCATTCTCAACATTCCAATTTTCCTATCTCTTCGCATCTCTATATGTGACACCTCCTCTGCTTCTCCCAAATTCCCCAACCCGATTTCCTTATTTTCTTAACTTATACGTCAAGTCTTGGGAAAGTTGTGAAGAAGTAAATCAAAGCCTAGCAGTTGCTCCGTTCCAATTTTGAGGAAATGAAGATATGCGAATTTGTGAATTTGTGAATGCTGCTTGATTCTAATAGATTTATGTTCGATTGATGCTTTAGAAAGCATTCTTAGGTTGATTAAGGGTGAGGAAAACCCATTACGTTGATTCTCGGTAGGTGCTTGCATTTGGGTGTTCAAACTAAGGATTATTGCCATTTGAAATTTGGGGAATCTGTTTTCTTCTTTGAGATGTTTAATCCACCTTAAATATGATATTTTCGAACCTCCCTCTTCTCAGCCAGATGATGGTGAGGAGGATAACGATGACAACAAGATGACGGTAGGCAGGATGACGATGATGAGGATGGTGACGAGGACAATGAAGACGATGGCAAGGATGACGATGACAATGACAAAGTGCGTGAAGACCATGAGAACGATGACGGTGAGGATGATGAGGTCGGCAACGTGCATTCGTCTCGCCGGGTGTTTGCCGGTTTGTTCTGAGGACCAGGATGATGACGATGACAATGACGACGAGGATGATGAGGGCAATAATTCGCATGAGGTTTTGCAGTCATCTCACGGGACTCCACCAGTTCATTTTGTGAGCGATAGCGATGAGAACAATGATGTCGACAAGGACGGCGACGACGACGGGGACGGCGACAATGATGGCGACGAGGATAGGAAAAGGACGAGAATGAGGAAGAGGAAGAGAGGGATGATGAAGAAGCTGAGGAGGAGGTAAGAGGCCACAACAACCTAAAACTCAGCTGAAATCTATTCTCTATTCAGAATTCGTGCTAATTTTCTGAAATGCTGAAAGTAAATCTAGCAAGAGTTATTGCTCTAGATCGCGAGCTTGCTGCAAATAAAAACTGTGATTGAAGAAATTGATGTTGAAACTGTCGGTTTACAATCTAAAGATGGGCTTGCTGCGCATCATGGTCCTCTGCTTTGCCCTACTTTCTTCAAATTTAAATACCTATTGATTGAGGAGAAAAAAAAGATAAAAAAAATTCACGTAAAATTTATTTTATTTGTCAATTTAGACGCAACTAAGGGATTATGTTGATTCTTGCTGGTTGCTTGCGTTTGGGTGTTCAAACTAAGGATTAATGTCATATTATATTTGGGGATTTTGACCTTTTCTTCTTAAGATGTTTAATCCACCTTAAATATGATATTTTCAAACCCCTTTCTGCGCAGTCATCTTGCGGGCATCCACAAGTTCATTCCATGGACAACGATGAAGAGGAGGAAGGCTAGAGGAGAAGGCGATTCAATGGCAACCACGAGAAAGAGGATGAGATTGATGATGAAGAAGCCAAATAGGAGGTAAGAGATGGAATAAAATGATGTACTTGGCTTCTTTTTTCCTATCGAAACATGGGGCGTGAAGACTATGACTAGTAGTTGAAAGTGTACTAGTGCCGATATCCGTTCGGTCTCGAGAGTCGATCGGCGAAACCACCTCAATTTCTCGTCTCTTTCATTTCTCAACAGCTTTTGTTCTTTTCCTTTTCGATTGTTTAGATGTTATTCACTCCTTTCTTTTCTCTCCATAAAACGAAAATGGTGTGTAAGTGCCCTATTTATGGCACGCGAATTTGTTTGGATTTTATTGGTTATTCTCTTCTGATTCAGTGTATGCATCTCACTTTGTCGAGAGGTGACGCTTAGGAACATGCTTCATGAATATGTCTTAGCTGATATTTTTCGAGACTCATTGGTTTACCACTCCTTGACCTTGAATAGTCATAAAAACAAGACGAATGTTCTTTTCCCAAACCAGATCCTCCGACCTCGGCCTTTCAGGTAAACGGGTGATTCCCAGAATTCTTCGTGGAGGCAGGCCCGATTAATTAGGGATTTCATGAAATGTAATTTCAAAGTATTTAAACAAAAGCAAGAACATCTCATTAGGAAAGGAATTCACGTGTTCATTCTCATATACAAAACTCTTTAAGTTGATGTGATGGCCTCTCAAAGGACCAATTAAAGATGGCAACTTTTACCAATTGTGACCCTCCCGATGTGGTGTTGGGGAGCGGATTTAGAGGTCATGTCGAGTTGGTATCCCCAAATGGCTCGGGTTCTCAAAAACCCTTACTTCGTGTGACATTGGTGTTTACATTTTAAATTTGATTAATCCAATGAGCCGCCGCTAGCTTGCTAGGGCAGATTAGGAGTCAAGTGAGATAAGAGAGAATATTTCACTTTCTAAACAATCAAATATTTAAGATTGGGGACATGGGATATGATTATACTAATTGTCTAATTAGTGCCCTTTTAGTACACTAGCTTAATTGATTTGTTTACCTAATTACTATCTTTATAATATATCATTGCCCTATACCATTGAATGATGTCCATGTATAAGCATGCAATCAAGGGTAAGTAAACAATCATATTTTACAATAAAAGTAAAGTATAAGGAAGTAAGCCTGATAAAGCGTTGAGCAAAGAATACACATGCCCTTGTTATTAAGCCCCTAGATAGCAATCCCATGAGGTAAATTCAAAATGAGTCTAATTCCTTGTTTAAAAGATAAATCTGTTTAAACCTATCACTAGATCAAAAGTAATCACTAAAATTCCTAAACTATATGCACACACTAATTAAATGAAACTAAGCTAAGTCTTGTGCTACAACTTAAGCAACCTGATCAAGGTCTTTGCTTCGTAACGTTTTCAAATTTTCTCTAACTTTTTTATTTTTTATTTAGTATTTTATTACTTTTAAATTTTTATACTCTGAAAAGCAGGGACTCAGGCTGGGCCCTCGGGCCCAATCCGAACATGGACTAAACCTGGACACACAGGCTTGGGCCACGGACACGAGTGGGCTTATTCAAAACAAATCCACTTCGAATAGAAAACCCATCAAAGCCCATTTTGTTGAAACTGATTGCAGTAAGCCCATTTTCCATTCTAACAGCAACGAGTATATCCCATTGGAAAACCCATTTCCTCATTTTTCTCCTTCCTTCCCTTTGTTATTCTTTTTGCCCTAAAAAGGAACACCTCAAAAATGAACAATTGTGGAGCTGAGCAGCTCCTTAAACTGCTCCCCTCTCAAATAGGATTCCTCTCAGGGTCTCCACTTGAGGACGGGACTTCGGTCCCTATCCTTGGGTAGGGAAAGAGAGGTACATCCCCATTGCCTGTCCCGGCCACAGAGGCGGTCTAACCAACCGGCCTTCGGGGGCACCCGGTGAGGACCGAGTTGGAGGCCACCGGCCAGTCCCTCCGCTTCGGCGAGATACTAGGACCGGCAGGATCAACCTGTCCAATGAGTCCGGGCCAGGAGTCCAGATCTACCAATCTGGAGTCCTTGGGTGGCCGGCCGGCCACATCGAATAGAAAACCCATCAAAGCCCATTTTGTTGAAACTGATTGCGGTAAGCCCATTTTCCATTCTAACAGCAACGAGTATATCCCATTGGAAAACCCATTTCCTCATTTTTCTCCTTCCTTCCCTTTGTTATTCTTGTTGCAGAGTAAAAAGGAGCACCTCAAAAATGAACAATTGACTCCAGAACATTCGAGGTTTAACCGATGGTCACACTTTCGATCTTCAAGCCGAGAACCATTTATCCACGGCCGTTAGTCATGTCCATCCATCACTGGTCCGCCATTGTCGACTACAGCTGTCAACCTCCCGCGGTCACTAGAGCGTCACCGTCAGTCATCGGTCACAATCTCACGCGTGCACACACGAGGCAGAAATAAGGGATACTAATTTTGCTAGGGACTTGATGACAAGCATCGCTAGACATCCGAACTTGCATTGTCCACCTCCAGTCATTTCTCATTGGCGAGCACCATCAACAACCACCGGAGTATATCATAATGCAGAAAAACATGGAAACGAAGGAACTGGGATTCATGTTCCGTAACCATGATCATATTGAAAGAAAAATTACACCTACTGGCTACAAAATTAACATCAACATATATAAATCATCAATATACGCTCTGGTCGACAGATATCAAAGCCTATTTC
This sequence comes from Eucalyptus sideroxylon x Eucalyptus melliodora, assembly GCA_016097485.1. Lineage (NCBI taxonomy): Eukaryota > Viridiplantae > Streptophyta > Magnoliopsida > Myrtales > Myrtaceae > Eucalyptus > Eucalyptus sideroxylon x Eucalyptus melliodora. Next base: position 67,877,495 of record CM027831.1, on the reverse strand, counting down.
ACAAGAATGTTTCGAATGCATTTCCTCAAACACATTGTAGGCATTGCAAAGATCGAGTCTAGTATGAAATTGAAGCTGTTTCTCGCTCTAAAATCAGCATTAGAACAAAAATGACATCGCGAATCATCAAGTAACAACTCAGTTTTTTCGGTGATTTTCCCATGAGTATCATGAACATAGCTCGGCACAACAACTCTCCAAAACAGAAGCAGAAAAGAAGAGAATGAAATTACCATGTCAATGGACGACGACGAAGCTATAATCCGTCACCAACTCAAGTCTAGAGACTTAGGTTATCACTGCCTGTCGGAATCAAAGTGAACGAATGGATTCCAAGTGCGAATCCGTCGCTACGAAACTCCCGGTCGCACAGAAGAGTAAAGCAGAGCACGTCTTGCACGCCTTTGAAGCCGATTGATGGCGTCAGCGATCGACGGTCAGCTCGATAAAAGAGGTTTTCAAAGATGATGTAGCCGAGGATCACAGCCGGCGGTGGTGTGCCGAGCAGGAACGGAGATCCTCAAGTATTCGGATAGTAGGGTGGTTCGCGGCACGGGGGCGAAACTGGCGGAAAACGGCGTCGCCGTGTGTCGATCAGTACTCGACAGCTTTAATTTCAACTAGGCTTTGACTATTAGCGTCGGGCTCAATCCAAGCTAGAGACTCCGTTGGATATTTCATGGATTATCATAGTCTATCTAAAGGTTTTTGATGAATTACTTTGATGAGGTTAAATAACCGTTGGATTTGTTATATTAATAGTAGAGATGTAGCCAAGATCCAACTTTTCGTTGGATTTTTTTTTTTTAAAATGTTTTCTTGATAGTTGATATGTAATGGAGCAACTTTTACATTCACGTCATTTATGTGTGATCTATTTTATAATATGGGTCCCTTGTAAGGCTACTAAAGTCAATGGCTCACATGACTCAGGTGTGCCCAATAACTTCAATATGTAACAGATCGACATATATAAATAGAACACATGTCTCATGTCGGCACATGTCTAGCTACCATAGCTATATGTGTTTTTTCCAAAAGCTATTAAAACTCATGTGTACATATAGATATTTGTCAATATACATTTCTTAAGTGAAATTATGAGAAAGCTTGGAAACAGGATGAACGACCCATCTTTTAATTTTTGAGAATTGTGGTCATATGATATTGTAAATTAATTTTTGTAAATCAGACTAAATTTAGCTTTCCAATCCCATCAAAAGGGTGGGAATATGACTTTTGAGATATGCGGGGAATTGCTTTAAAGTGGTTGGCCTACCCCACCAGATTGTGCCGAGCTACAAATAAAACATGGGGTTTTTCGGTAAATATATTACGATACTCTTCATTCTTATTTTCATTTTTAAAAATCGATCACCTCTATTTAAACAAGATAAATTGACCAAATGTACCATTTTTATGGTCAAGACATGTCACTATCCATTTTCACCCACTAATCTCGATTGACGAGGGAATTTGAAATTAATTATTGAATAAGAGAATTCGTATCCTCCCCAAATAATTAGTTTTCGTGCATTCAACTATTATTATTTTAACAAGTACCATGTAGCTTACTGGCCAAGAAGATAAGAAAACGAAAGAACTTGTACCTTATAGCCGGCAAGCTTTACCAAGGGGAGGTACCATTCGAACAAAGTCTGTAAAAAGTAGGAAAAGGGAAATCTATTTCATAAGCGGACCAAATTTTATATATTCTTCAATCACAGACCCTTACTAAGCGGAAATATTGAAATCCCTACAATTTGCAGAGTCATGTGTTCCACTTCTCCTCGGATTTCACATGTCAAGTTCGATTTTGCTTGCTCCACGATACAAACCCTGAAACTCTAAGCCCAGTCGACTACGGCCCCCCTAAATTTCCCAAGTAATTGTCATGGCCTTCGTATGCTGACTTGATTCCTATTCGAGAAGTTTCGCATAATATGTATGAATTCCGGTTGAAGAGGAGAGAGAGAGAGAGAGAGAGAGAGAGAGAGAGCCTCTGTGAGGGTGATGGCGGGGCTGTTCGATAAGCAAGCGGAGATATACGCAAATGCGAGGCCGAAGTATCTGAGGGAGTGGTACTAGAAACTGGCCACTCTCACCCCCCGCCAAGCCTTGGCTTGGGACGTTGGCACCGGCAATGGTCAAATTGCTCTTAGGGTTTTCCTTGTCTCCCTTTCTTCTCACTCGAATTCGAATATGCTTACGCTTCTATACATGACTGTTTTCTTCTTAATTTAAACTAAAACTTTTTCATTTATTGTTAAGCTAGATGAAATCTTTTCATTTCCACCTTTGTTTTTATGAACCGCTAGCTACACGGCCAATAGTAAACAATCAATTATTGTATGCAAACGATTATACTGTTCTGTTCTAAGATAACATATTTATTCGTCTTGTTCCTTAGCCATTTGTTTCCTTTGCTTCATTTCCCTCCCCAAATGTAGGTTGTGGAGCATTATTAGCAAGTGACTGCCACGGACGGGAGCGGGTCACAGCTAAATTATGCCATCCCTCATCCCCACGTTCGGAACATGCACACTTCACCATCCATCTCTAATGATGAATTGTTAGCCATGGTTGGTGGTGAGAACTCTATCGACCTAATCACCGTGGCTCAAGCCATACATTGGTTTGAACTCCCCAAATTCTACTCTTTCGTGAATCGTGTCCTCTGCAAGCCAGAGGGTGTGATTGCACTTTGGGGTTGTCAAGCCATCCAAGTTAGCCCTACCTTCGATCCGATACTTAAAAAGTTCTTGGATGCAATGCTTCCGTACTGGAATCCTAACGTCAGGTATGTGTTCGACCAATACAAGACATTGCCGTTTCCTTTTGAAAATGTCGGTTTGGGATCTGAGGGGAACCCGGTGGCACTCGACATACCAACGGAGGTTTCTTTCGAGGGAATCCTGGGGATCTTGAGGTCGTGGTCCGCGGTGGCGACGGCAAAAGAACAGGGAGTGGAGTTGTTGAGTGAGGGGGTCGTTAGGGAGTTTGAGAGGGCTTGGGGCGGCACGAAGCTCGTGAGTAATGTGGTCTATAAAGCCTTCATGCTTGCAGGGAAAGTGAAGAAGTGACCTTCCTCGTATGATTAGTGAGGGAATGTTTGTAAATTACTTTGAATAATAAGGCCCCTTCACATTGTTTATTAATCCTAGCTAATTCTTTTATCATTTTCTATGTGGTTCACTCATTTCTTTGAAGCGTTTGATCAAGGCTGACGCTCTACCAGTGAGCTATATAAGGTTTGATTGCTTTAGGTGATGGAATATAAGAGGTACATTTGATTTGGGGCATGTTGCCATCTCTAATTAATCATGGTTGAGGGAAGAACTTAAAACTTGACAGCTCTTGAATTGAGTGAATGTGCATTTCAAAGGTAAAACGAATCCTGCCTTATTCATCTAACAGCCAGCTAGCGGAAACTTTTAAAACCATTGATGGGTGATTCTTCCGACTTTCTCTAGAAATGTTCAATTGATTCATCTAATAGCTAGCTAGAAGATGTCGTAATTATTACTATAGGAATTCAAAGTTGAATTGGTTCATAGATGAAAATAATCTGTAGCAATTAACCTTTTATTGAAAGTAAAAGTTATTTAATGACAACGAAGCACAAACAAAACTATTTTAAATTTAATTTTAAAAAAACATCAGATGATTTCAAATGACCTATTTGTCCACATGGATGGATTTATAAATTTTGTTGTTAAATATAAAAAGTCAAAGGTTAATTGCTAAAAAAGTTATTAAAAAAAAAGCATCGTTCTGATATACCCTACAATGTGTTATGCTAGCTGTATATGTTTTTTGTTATAAGTTTTAGTGGCATGTGTTGACTAAGTCAAATAAGGTGGGTGGTTAAGTAGACATGGAATTCTTTCAATGATCATAACGAACCGTCTTACAAACGTTCGATTATTATGGTTATTATTTTTTACGAGTGATAAACTTAGAGCAAGTCCTGAAGAATTAGTGGGGCTGGCTCGCAGGCTTGAGGAACAGAGTAAAGTGTATAGAGGTTAAAGGCACACTAAAAAGGGTGGTTAAGACAGTCTAATCTTATGCGAGACCATGCATAAACGCTAAGACTTCATTTGAGTTGAACATTTGTTGTCCAATTGAAAAGTCAATTTGGGTAGGTGTGGCGGAACATTCGCGGGCTCTCAAAGTCTTAGCTTCATGGGAGAGATATAAAGGTCAATAGAGTGTATTATAAGAGCATTTTGTTCGAATTAGTTTTTGTATCATGAGAATAATAGAGGTACTTTAAAAGGCGAGAGAGTTAATATAATGTAATAGTGTCTTCATAAGCTTTGCATATTACGATTCTCTTGGGTTGCTGCCACTACATTCACGCCAAAATAGGCAACAAGTGATATACTAGTAGCTTCATGAAAGTCAATGTTTAGGGTCGGAGCAAGCTTCCTTATCCAACACTATAAGACCAGCTTCATTAGCTCTAAACATACTACATATGGAACTTATAAATTTAGGTTTTTTAAAATGACACGATTGGCGAATTTTTTTATTGCACAAATTGCATTAAAAATATCTATTATAGGAGTAAAGTATATATGTGGCAACTATAAATAGATATTGCACATGAACCAATGTGTTGCGCGAAATGAAAAGCATGGGGTGAGCGAAAAATGGTTCAAGTTAAAGCAAATCAAATTGAACGGTTTTTTTGCGGTTCGGTTCAATTTAAAAGTACTTTTTTGGGAAAAAAAAAACGGTTACCATAATGCACCAGTAGTAGGAGATGTAAGGATTGATACATAGAATAACTTTTTATGGGATTGATAATCATATAAAGCAGCAGATTTTTTTGTGTTTTGTTTTAGTTTCAATTTTTGGAAACCAAATCAAACAGCAAAATCATTTTGTATAAATTATTAATTTTGTTAATTATTTTTGCCATCTATATATGGAGCAGCCTATTGATTTTCGTGGTGCGTGAATTCATGAATGGTGGTAACTGCAGATTTTGTATATTTTTTTTTCCATGAATTGGCAAAAGATGAAGAGGAAAAAAATGAAAGAAGAAAGAATGATTAAACCGAATTAGTCCACAAAAGATAATTTGTTTGATTGATTCTCGACTATAATATTATTTAGTTTGGTTTCACTTTTCTTCAATCATATTTATGCAGTTTGGTTTGGTTTGACGTCCAAATTGTACCAACGACACTGTGTTCACCTTCTAATAGTTATAATAAAGAAATAAGTGTGGTAAAATATTTGCATAATCATTTTGTTTTTAATACAAAGACCCATTTTATAAGAAAATTTGAGTAGTTAAATGTAATAAATTCTAATAAAAGGCAAGTTATTAAGGTGAAAGGATCAAAACAAATACTCGATGGTGAAATGATAAATATATGCTGAGGCAATACTTTTTTTTTTTTTTTAAACAGAAACCAACATATATATTGATCATAATGGGACCTTACACCCTGTAGATAAAGCATCCGCATACACTAAATCCATCAGTACAAACGGAGGAGAAAAGTTCCAGTTGAGGGCCGAGTTAGATAATTGGGCTTTCGCAGCCCAGTCAGCCACTAGGTTAGATGAGCGTCGACAGTGACGCAGACGGAGGTGAGAGAAGGTGGATAGCCAAAAGAAGGTCTCGTCTATCACAGGTCGAAGCTCCCATGGCGGCGATCTTGTACCGTGCGCAATCTCGACGAGCTGAAGGCAATTGGAATCGAGTTCTAGTCGAACGTCTTGAAGGCCTCGATGGTGAAGATGTTGGAGGGTGAGATTGAGCACCTGGAGTTCTGATTCAAAGGGTGAGTTCGCTGGAAAACTTCGTAAAAAAACATCAGTAAGACGACCTTGATCGTCTCTGCAAATACAGGCCATGGAGCCTTCAGATTTACCCAGCTGATAACTGCCATCAATATTGCATTTCAGGGCACCCTTTCCCGGAGGTCGCCAAAGCTGATCCGGATTGAGAAGATCCAGTCCAGATCGTGGTTGGGGTGCAGCAACAGAGAGCTTGTAAGATCTGGTTTGTGCCAAGGCCGTATCGACAACAAGGGAAGGGTTCGGATTCTAGTTTCGAAAGACAAAATTATTTCTATTCCGCCAGATCTGCCAAAGTAAATTTGTAACAACCTCTAAACCAGGTGAGTGATCAGGTAAAATCACCTTTTCTGTTAACCATGAGTTGATACTGGAAGCTGTGATAGATGAAGACAATAAATCGATCTTCAGATTTGACCATATAGCTCTAGTCCAGGGACATTGAATGCTGCAAATTCTATAAATGCAATATAAAGGAAATTTTCAAGTTTAGAGTCCCATGTGTCATCTGGGAGGCTATTATTCAATCATATTATGATATATTGTAATTTTACAATATCAAATTGGGATGTTAAATATGTCCAAACGTAGATATAGCTGTGGAATATTGAAAATGATTAAATCGTTTTTTTTTTTTAATCCAAAAGTTCAAATGTGAATTGAGAACAGAGGTTGTTACATAGCCAGAGTCATGTGACGAGCACGAAGGAGAAACTCCAAAGAAATTGGGCGTGCGAAATGGTACACCTCTTATGGTGAAAAAAAAAAGAAGAAGACAAGGTTACACCTCTAATCTCGCCGTAAGAAAAAAAAGAAAAGGTTACACCTCTAATCTCGCCGTCTTCTTTGGTCTCCACTTATTGTCTTCGACTTAATTGACTAATGGTAGTTGGACTTGCTGGAAAGTTGCCTATTCGCGTTTTTGATTGGGCGTGTAAGAAGGTATAACTCTAGGTCTTTTTTGTCCACCTTATTACTATAAAATCGGTCGACTTTATTGACTAATGGAAGGGGCACCCGCTGGGAAGTTACCTGTGCACGTTTTAGATGGCAAATAGAGTCAAGGTCGTGGACGTGAAATGTAATGTGGTTTTATTAGAATTTTGTTAACCAGTGTTCTAGAGGCATTAATTAAATTAAACATCACAAATAACGAAATTTTTTCATATGAAATTGGGAATAATCGAATTTGTCGATATTGGACAACTCCCAATTAAAGTTCCAATTTCTGGTTCCCAAAATTTGAAAGTTCCATTTTACCAGAACCGGACCGGTAACCCTATTGCTTTTCTTATTATTTGTAATTTTTCTACTCCTCCAAGAAGGGTAATTCACCCGAGAGGAGGGGGAGAGACAAAAGAAATAAACACCAGCCTACCTCTCGACTCTCTCCCCCTCTCATCTGAGCTCTCGCCTCCGACAATCCATCGCAGCATCGCAGCATCACAGTAGCAGCCTCGCCTCCGGACCTCCCTCGCAGTCGCGGCCTCGCATCCGGCCCTCCCTCGTGGCCTAGCCGCCCTCTCTCGCCCTCATCTCAGTGTAACGGCCCTTCTCTCGTTATTGCTTGATTTCTGTTGCTAGTGTTGGTGAATCTGCCGGCATTGATGGTGTTGACTCTGTTGAATTTCAACTTCATGTTGGTGAGGTTGTTGTGATCTAATCTCACCATGTCTCTTTGATCCTCCTTGCAATTCCTCTTTCTGATAAAGAAAAGTTCTAGAAGAGAGAGATCACCCTGCCAAGTGGGCAGTGAACTCCTATGGCAAACTTGGGAGGTGAGTATGAGGTGTTCCTCAATTTTTGTGGGCCCGATACTCGTCGTGGATTCACCAACAGCCTCTATCACGCCTTGAAAGATGCTGGGATTCGGGTTTTCATCGATGACAAAGAGCTTCCACGAGGCGAAACATTTACTAGCAATCTTCTGCAAGCGATCGACGTCTCCAAACTCTATATAACCATCTTCTCCCCAAACTACGCTTCACATCACTGGTGCCTCTGTGAGCTTGCGAAGATGGTGGAGAATATCTCTAAACCTGAAGAAGATGGGAATAAGAAGGTGATATTGCCCATCTTTTATAACGTGAAACCTGATGACGTGAAATTGAAAACGGATTTGTACAGTAAGGCCATATTAGAGTTGGAGCAAAAGATGGAGGACCAGAAGAAGAAGTTCAGAACAGAGGAAGTAGAGACGTGGAGACAGGCTCTCAAGGAAGTCGATACCATCCGGGGATGGGAGCTGGAGAAATATGAAGGGTAATCATTTAACCATAAACGTGAAAGAATTTTTTTACAAACCAAGCAATAGATCTAATAAAAGTTCATTAATTATTTGCCAACTTCAATTTCTCTAGATTTAAATAGGAAGTCTCAAATTCTTCTTTGAACTTTTTTAAATTACGGGATATCCAAAAAATTTCTGACCTAATAGGATAATTAAAATTTCGTTTTTGACCTCATTTCAAGTGAATAAAAATTTGGCTTGGCTTCATCTTTTTTATACTAACTTGATCCATTTATGTGCTAAGATTTATACTGTATGCTAGAGATTTTAATCATGGAACTGTATTCAGTTGCATTTATGAAGTTCTTTCCATGTCAAAAGAAATAAGTAAATCTAATATTGCCGTAATTCATCATGCATTTACATTTTGATTCTTCTATTTTTTTTTCTTTTTGTAGAAATTTTGGTTCTTCTACTTGATTTAAAGATCAGACATTTTGTTCCTCTATTCCTTCAACTTAAATTTGAAGTGGATGTTCAAGTATACTATTCATCAAGCTCCTCAAGTTTTGAGGGTGAAGTTTATGTCGATCTTTAATACAACTTGGTCCCGTCCCGTTTGTTACATGACACTTAAATTCTTGTTTTAACTGAAATAATAAGGTAGCGAATAAATTTTGAGTGTCTTTGAACACGATGAACATTCAGAAAATCGAACTTATAAAACTTAATGCTGTTTTGAATTTTTATTTCGGTAAACAACAAGAACACTTCTTCTTACACTGTTTTTTTCATTGGTTGCTTATGCGGCGTTCATGCAATGATAAAGAGTCAAGACTAGATTCCTGGCTCCATCACTTGACTGATTAGAATCTACCTTTCGATTAGTCTATGAAATTGATCTACAAAAGAGATCCGACGAAGATTTGTTAGATATTTAAATAAGAAGCACTTATTTACATACCCCTATTCTTATTATGTTATTCATTCATATGATCAATGTTTACTACGCGGGAAGAATTCACCAGGCGGTGTTTGGATTAACATTGTTTAAGATAATCAGATGGAAATTAGCTGGTGATTACATAATAAGTTGATTCCCTCCAAAAAAGTTTTTGACCTCACATTCCCACCCGATTACTTAGTAGATCGTCCATCAACATGCAAGGAAATGAATATGTTACTTTTTCTCAATTGAAAATGTTCAACTTTGTGGCAGCGATGGGGATCTAAGCAAGTCGGTTGTTGAAGAGGTTGTGAATAGGCTCCGGACAAGACAAAGAAAAGTGCCTGAAGATTTAGTTGGAATGGATGATCAAATAGCAGCCATAAACATTTTATTAGACATTGACTCCTGTGATGTGCAGCTTGTCGGAATTTATGGGATGGGTGGCATCGGTAAAACAACACTTGCCGAAATTACCTTCAACCGACTATGTCCTCATTTTGGGAAAAACTGCAGCTTTCTTGCTAACATAAGTGAAACCGCAAAAAACCATGGCTTGGTCAAGCTGCGACAACAACTCTTGTCCGATATCTCTAATTCTGGAGGGTTTTGTGATGTTGCTTATAGAGAACCCGGGATCACTAGGATTGGAGAAATAATTTGCACCAAGAAGGTTCTCATTGTATTGGATGATGTAGATAAGGGCAGCCAAATCCAGGAACTAATTGGAGTGAATTCTTTTTATCCTGGTACTAGGATACTCGTTACCACTAGGGACAAAAGTGTTCTGAATATCAGGGAACTTAATTTCAAGTATTATGAAATGGTGGGGTTGAGCAAAGAAGATGCACTCGAACTTTTTAGTAGACATGCCTTTAATAAAGACTCTCCTCCACAGGATTACTACAGTCTTTCACAATACATTGTGTCTACTACAGGTGGCTTACCTTTAGCTCTTAGAGCAATCGGTTCATCACTTCTTAAACAGGACAATAAAAAAATATGGCAAGAGAGGCTAGGGAAGCTACGGAGAATACCTTATAAGGATGTCTTGGAAATGCTAAGGATTAGCTATAATGCCTTAGAGCCAAATCAACAACATATATTTCTCGATGTTGCATTCCTTTTCATTGGTGAGAATACGACTACTCTAATCTACGGGTGGGAAGATTGTGAGTTTAGCCCAGAGGAAGCCATTGATGTACTTATCAAGAGGTGTATGATAAAGATTTTAGATGACAATAGATTTTGGATGCATGATCAATTTAGAGATCTTGGAAGAGCAATTGCTAAGGAAGAGGGTACTAGGTTGTGGGATACAGCCGACATCATTCACAAATTATATTCGACAGAGGTAAATTATGACCATATTTGAATAGAAAATTGCTTACCCCGTTCTTAACTGAGGATTCAAATTCTGAATTGGGAGCGACTCTTCTATTTCATTTTTTCTTCTCTTGATGAAATAAAATTGTGGATATTGACAAATTCCTGCTCCTGCTCCTTAATGTCATTGGCAGATGAAGAAAAGCGTGCAAGCACTTTGTTTTCGACCGACATGGAATGTCCCTTTTATAACTGTCACTGTGAAGGAAATTGAACGGTTCCCACATCTACGGTTTCTTTGGTTGGATGACGTAAACTTGCAAGGCGACTTCGCTGGCTGTCTTTCCAAGTTGAAATATCTTTGTTTGAGGAGAGGCATTGGAGCCGTTGTCTATAATCAACCGTCTATGCCATCCAACTTGCATCTAGAAAACGTGGTTGTGTTGTGTACTTGGGGCTATGAGTGGACAAAGGATGTCGTCAAGAGCCTAATTGAGGTATGTTAGAATCCTCCTTAGTGTAATTTTCTCATTCAATAAAGGACAAAATTTAATGAATTTACAGTCTAATTTTCTCATTTAGTGAGAGGATCAAATGATAAACAATACAAGTTGGAATCCTAAATCCATATTTATTTCTTGTACAAACATCTAATTCTCTGTCCTTATGTTTCATTGTCTTCTGTAGGAGGCAAAGAAGTTGGAGGTTCTCATCATGCGCCATTGTTGTTTGAAGAAAATTAGTTGCTCTATTGGGAAATTGAGGCAGCTAACTTACTTAAATTTCGAGGAAAACTTGAAAAATTGCTCTGAACAAATAGGTGAACTAAAGAATCTTCAGCACCTCTCCCTCGGTTGTGCAAGAGCACTCGAGGGAACTCCCCGAACAAATTGGTTTAAATTAGTCATTGACGAAGTTGAATGTATCGAGATCGGGCATTACAAGATTACCAAGGACAATGAACAAGCTTAGTCAACTCCATACATTGGACCTAGTTCATTGCATCAAGATTCAAGAGATGCCAGAGCTCCCCAAAAGTTTGACCACTTTGAGGCTTATATGTTCTTCGTTGCAGATTGTCCCCAACATCTCAAACCTTACTAATCTAGTTGAACTGTTCCTATCGGATTTCTCTCATTTTGGTGGTATTTCAAATATAATTCAACCTTGCGACTTGCCATCGATTGGGAGGCTATCCAAACTAAGAAATCTAGAGTTGTGCCTTTTAAATGTCCATGCAACATCTATAGAGTTGGGTTCCCTTTCTCTGCTGGAAGAACTTCGTGTCGGTGGACTATACTTGCAAACGCTGAAACAACTTCCATCAAACTTGAGAGTTCTATGTCTCAATACTCGAGTGAAACAAGTAGAACTTGATGGGCTTCCTAATTTAGAAGAATTGACTTTCATAAGTTGCAAACCCATTGCAAGAATATCCATTACATCAAAATTGAATAAACTCAGATATGTTCACGTGATATGTTGTCACAAGCTAGTTGAAGTTCAATTTCGTGGTGTCTTAAAATCGATGGAGAGCTTACATATTGAGGACCATTACTCTTTCGAGAGGTTGGTTTGTCTGTCGGAGGAGGAGCTAGGGTGCAATGAGCTACAAGCTCACAAGTTGACTGATGGTTGGAAGAGAGTATCCCTTGTCTCAAGCTCCCTAAAGATGCTTTGAAATCTCAAGCTGTGTGATTGCGCAGAGACACAAGAGATTCAATTTGTTTCAACGTTGGAAGCATTAGAAGTATTTGAAGTTTGCAAGTGCATTTCGTTAAAAAGGATAGGCGGTTTGTCAAACGTGAAGAATTTGGAAATATTAAGAATTGCATTCTGCATTAACCTGCAGGTTGTTGAGGGCATTGACAAGTTGGAGTGTTTGAAGAGTTTAGACATTTATGGGTGCAGATCAATGGAAATGATTTTTGATGCATCAAGCTCGAAAATACCGAAGGAGTGTCAGGTAAGGACATTTCTTTGTGGGCAGTTACCTAGCATTGGCCAATGGGATTCAATCACCACTTGGGAGTTTTACAAAGGGGAGATTGTGAATGCACAAACACAAGCGTTGGGCTCTGCTATCGAAACAACTTTTTCCGACATAGGGAATCCTCTATTGGAACAAGTACACCTTCTTTTATTTATAGATCATCACCGTTTCTTCTGCTTTATTTGCTTTTTGTTTCTGCTTTATTCTAGTGAAGAGAGACAATAAAATGATTCTAAAATATGCAACCATGGAAAATCTCTCATTAAAAATTCCCATCTTACTAGGAATTTTACTTGCTATACTCGCGTCAACTTCGAAAGTGAGGTCAAGGTTCTTACATCACTCACCATCTGACCGAGAATCTATACTCTTCTTCCTATTTGTGCTTTTAGTTCATTTTGTGCATATCAAAATTACTCAAATGACATGGAATCTAATTTTACCCCCAAAAATTGATGATGAAACTTCATGACTTCTTTTTTCATTTGATAAAGTCAATATGGTACAATAAGATCATGCAATCTAATGAGGTCACGAGATACACAGCACACCCAAATTGACGTAATCCAGTTCAAAGAGTGATCTAAATCAACAGGAAGAGTAGCAATGATACCGCTACAAACTAGGAGATTCTAACATGAAAAGATAATCTCTTGATTCCAAGAAACTAAAACTAGAGAGAACCTTAACAATTTCGAGAAGATACAACGTGTAATAATTTCGAGAACATGTGCAAATAGGGTTAAAACACATCCTATGCATGTCCTCAGATCCACTGTGTGCTTGGTTGAGCCATGCTAGCTAGTTCAGGCTCCTGGAAATTAGGCTTGACCCAATGTGGCTTGAGTCACCAGTGCCTCTGCAAGTGTTGGGGATTGACCCTCTGAACGCCCATAAACATGGAGATGCCTATTTCCATTCCCTCACTTGAATCCAAGCTGACATTTTTGACAAACCTCGACATCAGCTCAAGTTTGCAGCGTAGTCACGATCGTGACTCGTCACTTTACATTGTTACACTTTTCCAACGCCTTCCCCGGACAGCTTAAGTTGCATCATCTTGCCACGTCATCATGTCATGTTATATGCCACATCATTCATCGTACATGCCATGTGATTACCTATGCCACGCCATCGCCATGTCATCGTCATGTCATGTGCCATGTCATTTAGTTTCAGCCACACTACATCTCCCCCTTCTTTCGCCATCCCTATTTTTGGCCTCCGTCATTGATGAAATTACCGTGTCTTGTAACAAAACTTTCCAACTCATATCACACCCACAAGAGCAACAACATGACGGTTTACAAATCCATCACTCCCTCGGTTGCCTACTTGACTTGGGTCTACTTACGAAATTACTACCAGGCTACGTGAACTGCTTTCCCAATTATCCTAACGAATACTGGAGGGCCCATTCCATGTGTACACAAATTGACAATATAAATTACCAACAGCATGTGAAAAATCAAATCTAGGACTACACGTACATATGGCATATACCTCTAACAATCAACAGTACTAGCTTGCGAAATATATATGCTCCTCCTCCATCCTGATGCACAGTGACAACGTAAATGATGTCTTAAATGTGCGATGCACAATTAAATGTTGTGTTGCTTCCGACTTCTCTCACGTAACTCCTCTGAGTCATTCTTAACATTCCAATTTTCCTATCTCTTTGCATCTCTATATGTGACACCTCCTCCGCTTCTCCCAAATTCCCCAACCAGATTTCCTTATTTTCTTAACTTATATTTGAAGTTTTGGGAAAGTTGTGAAGAAGTAAATCGAAACCTAACGGTTGCTCCGTTCCAATTTTGAGGAAATGAAGATATGTGAATTTGTGAATGCTGCTTGATTCTAATAGATTTATGTTCGATTGATGCTTTAGAAAGCATTCTTAGGTTGATTAAGGGTGAGGAAAACCCTTTATGTTGATTCTCGCTAGGTGCTTGCATTTGTGTGTTCAAACTAAGGATTATTGTCATTTGATATTTGGGGAACCTGTTTTCTTCTTTGAGATGTTTAATCCATCTTAGATATGATATTTTCGAACCTCCCTCTTCTCAGCAAGATGATGGTGACGAGGATGACGATGACAACAAGGATGACGATAGGGAGGATGACGATGACGAGGACAATGAAGACGATGGTAGGGATGATGATGACAACGACAATGTGCGTGAGGACCATGAGAATGATGACGGTGAGAATGATGAGGTCGGCAATGTACATTCGTCTCGCTGGTCTTCACTGGTTTGTTCTGAGGACCAGGACGATGACGATGATGATGATGGCGAGGATGATGAGGACAATAATTCGCATGAGGTTTTGCAGTCATCTCACGGGACTCCACCAGTTTATTCTGTGAGCGATAGCGATGAGAACAATGATGTCAACAAGGATGGCGACAACGACAGGGACGGCGACAGCGATGCCGACGAGGATAGGATAAGGACGAGAACGAGGAAGAGGAAGAGAGGGATGATGAAGAAGCTGAAGAGGAGGTAAGAGGCCACGACAACCTAAAACTCAGCTGAAATCTATTCTCTATTCATAATTGGTGCTAATTTTCTGAAATGCTGAAAATAAATCTAGCAAGAGTTATTGCTCTAGATCGCGAGCTTGCTGCAAATAAAAACTGTGATTGAAGAAATTGATGTTGAAACTGTTGATTTACAATCTAAAGAAGGGCTTTCTGCGAATCATCGTCCTCTGATTTGCCCTGCTTTCTTCAAATTTAAATACCTATTGATTGAGAGAAAAAAAAGATAAAAAAGAGTCACGTAAAAAATATTTTATTTGTCAATTTGGACGCAACTAAGGGATTATCTTGATTCTTGCTGGTTGCTTGCATTTGGATGTTAAAACTAGGGATCAATGTCACATGATATTGGGGGATTTTGACCTTTTCTTCTTAAGATGTTTAATCCACCTTAAATATGATACTTTCAAACCTCTCTCTTCTCAGCAAGATGACGGTGAGGACGATGACGGCGACTAGCACGACAATGCGCAGGAGGTTCTGCAGTCATCTTGCGGGCATCCACAAGTTCATTCCATGGACAACGACGAAGAGAAGGAGGAAGGCTAGAGGCGAAGGCGAATCGATGGCAACGACAAGAAAGAGGACGAGATCGATGATGAAGAAACCGAATAGGAGGTAAGAGATGGAATAGAATGATGTCCTTGCCTTATTTTTTCCTATGGAAACATGGGGCGTGAAGACTGACTAGTAGTTGAAAGTGTATTAATGCCCATACCCGTTCGATCTCGAGAGTTGATCGGCGAAACCACCTCAGTTTCTTGTCTCTTTCATTCCTCAATAGCTTTTGTTCTTTTCCTTTTCGATTGTTTAGACGTTATTCACTCCTTTCTTTTCTCTCCATAAAACGACAATGGTGTGTAAGTGCCCTATTTATGGCACGCGAATTTGTTCGGATTTTATTGGTTAATCTCTTCTGATTCAGTGTATGCATCTCACCCGTAGGAACATGCTTCATGAATATGTCTCAGCTGATATTGTTCAAGACTCATTGGTCTATCACTGAACCTCGAGTAGTCATAAAAACAAGACGAATGTTCTTTTCCCACACCAAATCCTTCAACCTCGGCCTTTCAGCTAAAGGGGTGATTCCCAAAATTGTTTCCAGAATTGTTCGTGGAGGCGGGCCTGAATAATTAGGGATTTCATGAAATGTAATTCTTTTTTTTTTAATTGGTCCTACTTAACTACTATTCTAACTCTCACTCTCAAACTTTTGCTCTATCTCCTCGAAACCTACACTTGAAACTAAACCGTCCCCACCCCAACCCCTCCTGAGAAGGTAAGGATTCGAACCCCTTACCTCTCCCTTCCATGTTGGAAGGGTGACTATTGGAGCAAATCCTAGTGGTTATGAAATTTAATTTCACTTCCACCACTCTTGCTCGTCTTCGAAGTATTTAAACAAAAGCAAGAACATCTCATTAGGAAAGGAATTCACGTGTTCATTCTCATATACAAAACTCTAGAAGTTGATGTGATGGCCTCTCAAAGGACCAATTAAAGATGGCAATTTTTACCAATTGTGACCCTCCCAATGTGGTGTTGGGAGCGGATTTAGAGGTCATGTCAAGTCGGCATCCCCAAATGGCTCGAGTTCTTAGAAGCCCTTGCTTCGCGTGACATTGATGTTTACATTTTAAATTCAATTAATCCAATGAGCCGCCACTAGCTTGCTAGGGCAGACTAGGAGTTGAGTGAGACAAGGGAGACTATTTCACTTCCCACACAATCAAATATTTAAGATCGGGACATGAGACATGATTATACTAATTGCCTAATTAGTACCCTTTCAGTACACTAACTTAATTGATTTGTTTACCTAATATACTATATTTATAATATATCATTGCCCTATACCATTGAATGATGTCCATGTATAAGCACGCAATCAAGGGTAAGTAAACAATCATATTTTACAATAAAAGTAAAGTATAAGGAAGTAAGCTGATAAAGTGTTAAGTAAAGAATACACATGCCCTTGTTATTAAGCCCCTAGATAGCAATCCCATGAGGTAAATTCAAAATGAGTCTAATTCCTTGTCTAAAAGATAAATCTATTTAAACCTATTACTAGATCAAAAGTAATCACTAAAATTCCTAAACTATATACACACACTAATTAAATGAAACTAAGCTAGGCCTTGTGCTAAAACTTAAGCAACCTGATCAAGGTCTTTGTTTCGTAACGTTTTCAAATTTTTTATTTTTTGAATATTCTCTATTTTTTTTTATTTAGTATTTTATTACTTTTCAATTTTTATATTCTGAAAAGCAGGGACTCAGGCTGGGCCCTTCGGCCCAATCCGAACATGGACTAAACCTGGACACACAGGCTTGGGCCGCGGACACGAGTGGGCTTATTTAAAACAAACCCACTTCGAATAGGAAACTCATCGAAGTCCATTTTGTTGAAACTGATTGCAGTAAGCCCATTTTCCCTTCTAACAGCAACGAGTATCTCCCATGGGAAAACCCATTTCCTCATTTTTCTCTTCTCTTTCCTTTGTTACTCTTATTGCAGACTGAAAGGGAACACCTAAAATGAACATTAACTCCAGAATATTCGAGGTTTAACCGATGGTCAACACTTTCGATCTTTAAGCCGAGAACCATTTATCCACCGCCGTTAGTCATGTCCATCCGTCACTGGTCCGCCATTGTCGACTACCGCCGTCAACCTCCTGCAGTCACTAAAGCGACCACCGTCGATCATCGGCCACAATCTCTCACGCGCGTACACACAAGGCAGAAAATAAGGGATACTAATGTTGCTAGGGACTTGATGACAAGCATCGCCAGACATCCGAACTTGCATTATCGCCTCCAGTCATTTCTCATCGGCGGCACCATCAACAACCACCGGAATATATCACCTCATGCAGAAAAATACGGTAGAAGAAGGAACTGAGATTCGTGTTCCGTAACCATGATCATATTGATAGAAATATTTCACCTAATTGCTACAAAATTAACATCAACATATATAAAACATCAATATCCGTTATCGTTGACTGATACCAAAGCCTATTTTCGCAAGAATGTTTCAAATGCATTTCATCAAACAGATTGTAGGCACTGCAAAGATCGAGTTGAAGTTATTTCTCTTTCTAAAATCAGCATTAGAACAAGAATGACATCACGAATCACCAAGTCACGACTCAGTTTTTTCAGTAATTTTCACATAAGCATCATGAACACAACTCGGCACGACCACTCTCCAAAACAGAAGCAGAAAAGAAGATAATGAAATTACCATGTCAATGGACAACGACGAAACTATAATCCGTCACCAACTCAAGTTAGAGACTTAGGTTATCACTGCCTGTCGGGATCAAAGTGAACGAATGGATTCCAAGCGCGAATCCGTTGCTACGAAACTCCTGGCCGCACAACAGAGTAAAGCAGAGCACGTCCTGCACGCCTCTAGAGCCGATTGATGGCAGTAGCGATCGTCGGTCAGCTCGATAACCGTTGGATTTGTTGTATTAATAGTAGAGATGTAGGCATGGGTTTATAGGGAATTCTCTCATTGAAAACTTTGAGACTTAACTTATCATTGGATTTATAAAAAAAAAAAAAATGTTTCTTGATAGTTGATATGTAATTGAGCAACTTCTACATTCACGTCATTTATGTGACTTACCTTATAATTTGGGTCCCTTCTAAGGCTACTTAAGTCAATAGCTCACATGATTAAGGTGTGCCCGATAACTTCAAAATGTAACGGATCAACATATATAAGTAGAACAAATGTCTCTTGTTGGCACATGCCTAGCTGCCATAACTATACACGCTCTTTGTAGAAGCTATTAAAACTCATTTGTACAGATAGATATGTGTTTATATACATCCTTAAGTGAAATCGTAAGAAAGCTTGGAAATGGGATGAACAACTTCTTTTTATTTTTGAGAACTGTGGTCTTATGATATTGTGGATTAATTTTTGTACATCAAACTAAATTTTGCCTTCCCATCGAAAGGGTAGGAATATGAATTTCCAGATTTGTGAGGAATTGCTCTAAAGCGGTTGGCCTAGCCCACCTAATTGCGCCCAGTTACAAATAAACTATGGGGTTTTCCGGAAAATATGTTACATTACTCTTCATTCTTATTTTCATTTTAAAAAATCGATCATCTTTATTTAAATAAGATAAATTGACCAAATGTACCATCTTTAAGGTCAAGACATGTCACGATCTATTTTCACCCACTAATCTCAATTGATTGATGAGGGAATTTGAATTTAATTATCAAATAAGAGAATTCGTATCCTCCCCCAAATAATTAGTTTTCATGCAGTCTAGCTATTATTATTTGAACAAGTACCACATAGCTTACTGGCCAAGAAGGTAAGAAAACGAAAGCACTCGTACCTTATAGCTGGCAAGCTTTACCAAGGGGAGGTACCATTCGAACAAAGTTTGTAAAAAGTAGGAACAAAGAAATCTATTTCATAAGTGAACCAAATTTTATATATTCTTCAATCACGGACCCTTACTAAGCGGAAATATTGAAATCCCTACAATTTGCAGAATCATGTGTTCCACTTCTCCTCGGATTTCACACGTCAAGTTCGATTTTTCTTGCTCCACTGTACAAACCCTGAAACTCTAAGCCAAGTCAACTACGGCCCCCTTAAATTTTCCAAGTAATTGTCATGGCCTTCGTATGCTGACTTGATTCCTATTTGATGGTTTTATTTGTATGTTGATGGGCTTAAGTGGGCCAGTCCGCCCATGTTGAGCCTAAAAGCTCGACCCGCAAGATAAGGGCCCATGGAGGAACGGTTGCAATGTGAAAGGCTACGTTATTTAGATACGGGGGTTATGTCTTTTGGAGGAACATACGTTGTTTTAGTGTCTCTCCCTCCAAGAAGCGCAAGACACTATGCTCCCAAAAAAAAAAAAAAAAAAAAACGACGTTTTTTTCCCTTACAACGACGACGCTCCTCGGTAGAACGGGATCATGATTCTTCCTCAAACTTCAACGTTGGTGTTTAATCTATGGATAATAAGGTACGCTCGATTCCGTGATGTGTCTTTGATCGGTGATACATGTTTGTTCTTGGGCTTGTCTTCCGCATTCGTTTTAGGGGTTCCATTTAGTGTCAAATCCGTTTTAGGGAATCGGTAATTTCCAACATTGGTATTAGAGCCCTAGTTCATGTTTCCCAATCCCCTTTTTATGTTATTGAATTATTTTCGTGGTTGAAATTTGAGAAAAGTTGCTGTCGATCAATCGGGGATGGAAAAACCCGACACCTGCGTACTGTTCGCCTTGTTTTGTGATTTTCTACAAGTCGAAATTCATTTTTGATAGCGTAGGGTCAAAGCTCTCGTCGATACGAGAAAAACAAGTGGTGGATCGTTGCCAGAGGTCGCCAGACACGCTGCCACACGCGGTCGAAATGAACAGGGGTCATTAGGTTGGTATGTCCGATCGGCCTGACCGGGCCGTCTGGTCCGACCTGGCTCATCGGGCTCGCCTGGCCCGTCCGGTCCAATCCGACCGCCCGCTGACTCCGACCTGTTGACCGTTGCTGACGCCTAAAATTTCATTTTTATTAATTAGGTTTTACTTTTGTCTTTTATTTTATTTTTTATTTTATCTTTCTCGAATGATAAATAAACAAAAAAAAAAAGGAAAAGAAACGAAAAAGAGAAGCAGCCCTCGAATGGGCCCTTACGGCCCATTTCCCCTTTCAGCCCGGCCCTACCAGTCGTCTCCTTCCTCGCGCCTCTGCAGCACACGCGCAGAGGACGCGACGCCGGAGAGGCAGGTGGACGGCAACCCACGTGGGAGGGGCAGCTGGTGTTGGATGGGACGCCGGTTCGGCCGGCGGAGACCGCTTGGTGTACAGGGACCGGCGGTTGAAGCTCCGTCGACCGGCTGCCCCCTCGCCTATAAATAGGCCCCCATTTCCGACGGCGAAGGGCACACCGAGAGCGATCGAAGGCTGCAAAGCTTCAAGCTTCCTGCTGAGAGACTTCAGAATGGGAGCCGAGGTCGAGCAAGCCCAGATCCGAAGGCTCGTGGTTGGAGAAGGAGAGGTTCTGCCAGAGAAAGAGAGAGAGAGAGAGGAAAGCAGATTAAGGTCGCAGACCTCGGACGACCCACTGAGAGACTTCAGGGGGTCCGAGGGCTAGCGGCCGAAAATCTGAGGCGTGACCAGAGTGAGAGAGAAGAGGGTCGGGCTGAGAAGCGAAGAAGGTGAGATCTGAGCGGAAGGAGCTAAGCAAGAGAAGAATCGGAGAAGAGAGGGTCGAGATCTGGGTGCGGATCTGGAAATCCGCTGCATCAGGTCGCCCCAAGCCAAGCCAAGCCGCAGCCATCCTCGATGTTGCAGCACCAGATCTCTGCCAAAGCCGAGAGACCACCATCACTACCCTGTCGCCTCCACCGTTTGTTGCCTCGTCGAGCCGTTGCTGCGAACAGGTAATAGTAGCCGCCGCCTGTCGCTCCTTCGCCGTCGCACCCACCTCTCTCGAACCCCATCTACCACCGAATCTCAGTCTCAGCAGGTTGGAGCCTCCCCCGCGTATTCTGTAGCCGGGCCCTAGGTCCCGTCGTTGATCCAGTCAAGCGGCCGACTGCAGGCTGCTATGTCGCCATCGTCGAATGCCAAAAAAGTGAGATTTTTCTCCTGGCCTTTTTCGGACTCATCATTTTCCCTCATCAAAGAAATGCCATAAGTCCTAAGATGGCATGGATAGTTGATCAAATCTTGAGGGGCGGAAATTATGTCAACATGATTTTAATTGAAACATTCTTGTCCTTTAATCATTTTAAAGACAACACGGAGAAAATCATGCGGGTCTTTCCCGAAATTTTACAAGTCTGGTTCTTTTCTCATCTAAGCGAATTCCGAGACTTCATGCGATCGTCCGAAACAAATGCTTTCGAAAATCCATTACAAAAATTTATGGTTTTAGGACCATATATTCCCGATCAAAGCTGTTTAGATTGGGTTGACTTCCTAAGAAACCCAACTCCTGAGGCATTCCAATGGTGTGCTGGTTGGTTCCATGAAAAGAGGGTCCGCTTTGCTTACAAATGCACCCACCCAATTCCGTTGCTTGGCTGCATCGGCGGCTGTTCCCTATTACCCATATCGGGTGGCACGACAATTTGGAGCCCTTCAAGAGATCCCATCGCCTCCCAGGAGGAGAATTCCTCCAGTTCTTTTCAACACAAGCCGTGACTATGCGGTCGAAATTTCTATCGTTGAAGAAACTTGGGACAAGTGCCATCGCAAAAGGATCGTGGTACCTGAAGGGCTTGAGGGAGAAGAAAAAGCCCACCACGCCTCTGCGGCCTACATCCACAATCATCACATCCCGACAAGGTGGAAGTCATCGTTCTTCGCTCAATCAGAGAGAGCAGCCCGCACGAGCAAGCAAAGCTCAAGGAGAGGGATTTGGGAATGGACTGTATGCACACCTCAGAGCCAGCCCAAGGAAGCATGCATCCTCGCAAGAGTAAGGCTCCCCGTCCCATATATATTGGGAATCATGTGCCCCTTAGTGTGAATAGTGTGAAAGTTTTGTCCCATTATTCAGGGACTTTTGTTTAATATATAGTATTTTATTTTGTCATTTCAATTTCAAGTTCTAGATGTTAGAAGTCTGCGGTCTATAAAATCCTTTTTTGATGAATAAAAAAGCAATTATACCATTGCCATGGGTCAATTTTTGTTTACTTTTGTGCTCATTTATTATTTTCGCAACGACAGGTAATTATGAATCGTCGGCCACCACTCGTTCATAAATGGCCTCATCTAATAGGGGTCGATCAGAATGATGTACAAAATCACCTTATTAACATTGAAGACGGCGTAGGACAGATGTCCATTGTCCTTCAACAACTCTCGAGACAAATGAAATCCACTCAAGCTGAGCCCAACTCTATAGTTGCCTCAAACACCGTCATGACGCCCGTAAATTTGCCAGAAAATAGCCAGTACCATGGACAGTTTGAAATGATCATGAAAAAGTTAAACCAGCTGCAGGGGCGGAATCCCATGGACCTTTCCAATTATGTCGGCATTGAAATCCCTGAAGAGCTCAAAGCACCTGAATGCGAAAGGTATGCTGATACCTCACGCCCAGAGACCTACTTACAGGCCTACCTGGTCCGAAGGATGATTCAATCGTACCAATCAAACTTGACTGGCCCTGCCTTGCGATGGTACATTATTAGGAAGATTAGTCCCCTTAAAACCTGGAGGGAACTAATTCATGTCTTTCACCAAGAATACAATATTGACATCACCCCTGACATCACCTTGCCTTACGAAGAGCCGATGATCGCGGAGCACGAGGAGCCGTTAGTTGTTGAGATAGGAGAGAAGCGTGTCAATGAAGCCTTGCATAATAAATGGGTAGCTAAGCAACATCCTGTTACTGGAAAATTTCCCACTAGGAAAGGCAAGGAGTCTTTGTACGAGATCATAGACTCAGAGCCTGTTCAAGAGCGGGGCACAACTGGACAACTCCCCAAGCTTACTCCAAGAGCTAGGGTCCAAAGAATGCCAACCACTATCAACCTAGACAGTGAATCAGACAGTGAAACTCTAATGTCTCTCACTTCCCTTGACATAATCAAGTTAGCAAAACGAAGGGCCTTACTCAAAAGGTCTGGACCAGAAGCCAAGAAAAGAAAGCCTAAGCAGATCGATTCAGCATCTACCGACAAGCCACCGCACCAAAGCTTCGAGCATTCCCAAGAATATAGCTTTGAAGGCCACCATCCTCTAGAGTGCAACCCTGAAGACTTCCCGGCCCTAGAATACAATCCCAAGGACTTCCAGCGTTATTTTGACAATGAAACTGATGATTCATTGTATAACTGTTTCATACTCTCATTTGGGGATGAAGGTCCGTCAGAAGAGGAAGCGTACGTCTTTATCCGCTACGATCCTAACGAATTACTAAGCTCGTCCTCTGACAATAAGGATAGCTTCAATACTTCATCCTCATTCGGAAATTTTGACCAAGAAGAAAGCAATGGGGTAACTCGGTAGAATCCAACTTTCCTGAAACAGAAAAATTCACCACTACAACGAATATGCAGTGGGAAAACCAGTGGCCTAACCAAGATACATCAAGCCCGTCTTGCGCTCATAGGATCATGACCCTTGGAGAAATGTGGATACCTAATCTTCACAAGTATAACGGCACGACTTGCCCCGTGGCCCACTTGCAGTACCTCCATGCTGAAATGAGTCGGTACTATAGCCCGATGTCATTCACAACTCAGGCCTTTCAAGAAAGTCTTACGGGGTCTGCATTACAATGGTTCATCACAGCAGACATCTACCTCATGAGAAATTGGAATGAGCTGTCTTCTACATTCCCGCTTCAATATCAAAGCCGATTGGGACGAAGTGCCTTGTCGAACTTTGTTCACTTCAGAAGAAGACCAATGGAGGATTTCCGAGCATATGCAAGGAGATGGGAGGCTTTTATGATGCAAGCTTACCCTCAACTGGCCGAAGAAGAAATGATAAAGCTATTCATAGGAGCTTTACCTTGTAAGCATCGTTGTTGGTTGCATGGGTTGCACTTCCATAGCTTTAATGAAGTGATCCTCTCATGCGAATACTTCGAGTCTACTAGAGGTGAGGAACTCAAAGGCGCTTGATTTCAGAACCAACACTATCAAAGCACTCCTTTACACAGGAGTTTTCATGGGTTTTAATTGTTTTTATAATTTCATGTTTCTTATCTTGTCTAGTGTGCTACTGTTGTATTTTCCATTCCAAGGACTCTATTGTACAGTTCTAATATTTTGTTTTAAGAACATGAGGCGGTACTCCAAACTAGCCCAGTGATGTTATCCAACCATGAAAAGAAAATATCATCCAAGGAGAATACTGATGGCTGGGCTTCCTCATGCTTTTTCTCCCCCAAAGACATATTTTGAAAATAAAAAATATTTCATCACCCGAAAGTTTTTGTTAAAATAAGATGATAAATTTAATCATGTTTGTCTTTCTGACTCATTCACTTCATGTCTCAGAAGATCATTCCTGTCCCATTTGACTTAGTGTGACAGAGGGCATTTGAAGCAAGCGCATCAGGTGAACTCGCCAAATTCAAAGACACCCTGCCAAGAAAACAGGGGCAAATAGAAAGGAGCATCCCGTTTCCAAAAAAGGGTAAGTCTTATTCCCTTAACATAATATTGAGAATGACAACCCCTCTTTTCTATTTACATGATACAAAAGGTGAGACGTAATAGGTACGGGCATAGAGTTGAAATCGAAGCATTCATGACATGCCTCACTCTTGCCCAGCTCCATCCTAAGCCAAAGGACTATCTTGTCGCACGACGCGCCCAAATGGCTAGATGTTACGGTATCAACTTCAACATAAGGAAGGAGTTCCTCCTCTTCCTTTTAAGTGATTACTGTCAACAAGGAGAAAATCTAGATAGTCAAGGCGATCTATAGCCCCACACCCTGGATAATGACTTTGGAATTTAGAAGCTTCACTCCAGATGCATATTCTCGCAAGAATTAAAGACAGAAGGAGAAATTCCATAAAAGGAAGACGTTGAAGATGAATCAATGACCAACAATCATGCATACATGGTCACAAATGAGGAAGGCCAACTGAAGGAAACATTGAACTATGCCAAGATAAAAGGGTCATCATCGGCATTCAAATATCTTTGGGAGTTAGCACAGACAAACTCTGGGGAAGGGTAATTCGGTATCGTTTCCAATACTCCCTCTTCTCCCCCCTCTTTGAATTCACTTTTGACATATTCCCCTTATTGGCAGGGAGTATCAGGATTCAAGAGCCAAATTTGATGGTTAGATTTGGCAAATCAATATTGGCCAAGCTAGTACATGGAAATTACCCACATCAAATTCACCTGGTTTTGTGTAAAAAGACATGTCATCCATGAGCCAAGTCAGAGAATAATTGACCTAACGAAGCAAGGGACATAGGACTTCGTGTCCCCCTCTCACTTCGACTCTTGAAAGAGATCACATTCCCTCTTGTTTGTTGCCGTAAAAAGCAAGGATAACAAATCAACGAGAAGCATGTCTCGTTGTAGGATAACAAATCAACGAGAAGCATGTCTTGTTGCAAGATCAAAAGCAAGGATAACAAATCAACGAGAAGCATGTCTTGTTGCAGGATCACTTGACTATCAAAAACAAGAATAATAAATCAATGGGAGGCATGACAAATTCTCATAAATGAAATGGCGTCCCGAGTAATCGTCAAAGCAAATGACAGAAAATCTTCGGGCCTCAACGATATTTGATTTTGGCCGGACTAATTGGTCTACTTGTACATCTTCTCTTCTACGGGGGCAAAAGCGAGAGATGCCCGATCAAATTCCTAATCTTTGACTGATCATTCATGTGTCATATCCCTAATCAATAGGGACAACCATTGACACCTCTTTGTGAATAACCCTTTTGATGTTCAAAATTTATCAATACTATTCTGTTGATCCTTAAAGCTACCGAGAAGGTCTTTTTGAGCCAAAACCATTCATTTGTTCTGAGAGTACAAACTTCATCACATTTAAAATACTGTATACCTTTTCCAAATGGATTTTGCATGATGATTTTGTCTGTCTAAATCACTGATTCCATTGAGAATTATTAGAATAGACAGCTAATTGAAGAATACAAGATTAATCGAGCATGCTAGATGAGGCGTGTCAGAATGATGACAGGCAAGCTATATCCTACACACAGTCCCCCTATCTATACACTTGTGAGATGAGTGCAGAAGATTCCATGATTGCAGGGTAAAGAGTTCTCTCGTGAATGGTACGATAACCAAAATAGTGAGAGGCATTCCATCGCTCACCCCCATTGAGCCCCATACACTGATGAAATCTCTGTCCTATCCTTGTCAAGAACCACCCCACACTGGGGCAGATCGGAGACAAAGCAGCATCACAAGGTGAGAAGAGAGATAGAAATTTTCTTGCTCGCACTTGCATCAATCTTCGGGTGTCCTTATTGCATATGAACACTCACGTTAATTTAAGTGCCCTAGAATGACGAAGAGCAATTCTTTCTTTACGCACTTGTATTCATTGTACAACTCGAGTGAGTCTGTAAATTCACCCTCACATGGAGGCAAAGCAGAAGCTACTGCCATTTGAGCAGCATAATCAGAAGCGCCGGTAAAAGATGAAGACTCAATAGTCTAACAAAGGCATTTGCTTGAACCTGTCAAGATCAGCTCTCAAGCAACAAAGACAAAATAGGGGTATAAAAAGCAGTGTACCTGGTAAAAGCAAGGTCAATGCCCATGAATGAAGAACTGGAATAAAATAGGGGCATAAAAAATAGTGTGCCTAGTAAAAGCAAGGCTAATGTCCCCCAATCGAAAATACAGCCAAGAAAAAGTTGATGTTGTGATCCATAGAGCCTCTATCTAATAGTGAGAAGAAAAGACTAGTGACAAACGCTAAGACAATCATGAACTCTCACCCTCTTACACATGAGTCAAGTCTACGTTACATTCCCATTGTAAAAGTCTCTTCAGACTAGGGGCACTTCAATTAACGTAAGATTTCATGTGTATATAAGCATTGCTCGAAGAAGTACGAGCAAGATTACTCTATCTCTTTTTGCAGGGTTCTTGACTTGTAAAACCCGGAGATGATCGTGCAGCATTTTTGACCATCAGCTTCAACCTCGATGGTCCCCTTTGACGAGCCACTGACCAAAACTTCATCGCAATTTCAACAAAGACCTCTCACATTGGTAAAGTCGTACCATTTGCGAGAATACTCAGACCCTTATTGACATGATGATAGTGAGATAGTGTGATCCTTATAAATCCTGCATCAATGGTCAGGATAGCCTTTTCCACGAGAGCGAGCGGAAAGCCCTTTCAGACTGAAAGTCCCTCGTCTGGCATGCTTAAAACATCTACATTCTAAATGAAAGTTGTCTTTCAAAATCTTCCCCGGTGGAAATCAGATGATGCAAAACTGATAAAATTATCATGCATAAATCACATTTGAATTTTTGAATTTACAGTATATACAATCATGTGTGCATATTGTGCAAATAGCAGACATACTCTCAGAGATCAGAGATATTGCCAAGTAAGCATATCTCTATCCCCATTTGTCTTAAAGTACCTATCACTATCCAGGTACTCTCTATCACTATCCAGGTACTCTCTTATTGACGCTCGACCTATTCGAGTCGTCCCTTGAGTTTGGATGCTTGCAACTGTCTCAGCATCCCATTGTCTTTGAGTACCGGCCATCGTTCGGATACTCCCTTTTCTTGACACTCGACCTATTCGAGTTGTCCTTAGAATATTAATGCTTGTGATTGACCAAGTATCCCTTTATCGTTGAATACCTACTGCTATTTAGGTATCCCCATATCGTCAAGTACCCACCGTTGTCCAGGTACTTCCTTTTCATGACACTCAACCTACCCGAGTTGTCCCCAAATAATAGCAACTATTCAAGCATTCCACTGCTTTGTGTGCCTACGCCTACCTAGGTATGTTTTCTTACACTTGGACCAACTGAGTGGTCACATATCGTATCATTAAATACTTATGTTCACCCAAGTATTCCAGTACTTTGTACACCTGCGGCTACCCAGGTGCTCTACCCCTTTTAAGTGCTTGTGGCCATCCAGGTAAGCCTCATGCTATATTCAAATTTATGTTGCCAAGAGGTGAGAGATCCTCACGAATATCTCAGGTATGCCCTCAATATTCCCAATTACCAGGAGGTGAGAGACCTTCATGAATATGCGAGGCACGTCCTCGATATTCCCATTTACCAGGAGGTGAGAGACCTTCATGAATATGCGAGGCACGTCCTCAATATTCGCATTATCAGGAGGTGAGAGACCTTCATGAATATGCGAGGCACGCCCTCGATATTCCCAATTACCAGGAGGTGAGAGACATTCACGAATATCCCAGGCACGTCCTCAATATTCCCATTACTAGGAGGTGAGAGACCTTCATGAATATGCGAAGCACGCCCTCGATATTCCCAATTACTAGGAGGTGAGAAACCTTCACGAATATCCCAGGAACGCCCTCGATATTCCCAATTACCAGGAGGTGAGAGACCTTCACGAATATCCCAGGAACGCCCTCGATATTCCCATTTACCAGGAGGTGAGAGACCTTCACGAATATGCGGGGCACGCCCTCAATATTCCCACTACCAGGAGGTGAGAGACCTTCATGAATATCCCAGGTATGCCCTCGATATTTCCCAATTGCCAGGAGGTGGGACACCTTCACAAATATCCAAGGTATGTTTTCAATATTTTCAATTATCAAGTACCCCTTTGATAATTGTGAGTGTCCAAGTATCCCTCAAGAATTTATACTTGTAATTATCCAAGTACTTTTTCAACACCTGCAAGCAATCGGATACTCCTTCGATACCTGCGAATGCTAGGTATCCTTCAAGAGTTTGTACTTGTGATCATTCAAGTACTCTTTCAATACCTGCGAGCAATCAGGTATTCCTTTAATGCCTGTGAACATCCAGGTATCCTCCAAAATTTTATGCTTATGATCAATCAAATCCCCCTTTTGACGCTTGTAAAGGCCAAAATATCCTTTAGGTTAGTGCTTGTGAATATCCAGGTATTCTTTGATATGCTTGTGAATGTCCGTGTATCTTCCAGAATTGATGCCCTGAGAAAGGTCGGCGCATCCTCCTGAGAAAGGTCGGGTTCCAACTGGTGTCTTTGACAGAAGTTAGATGCCCCACAAATCGATGCCCTGAGAAAGGTCGGTGTATCCTCTCGAGAAAGGTCGGGTTCCAACCAGTGTCTTTGACAGAAGTCAGACACCCCAACAAAATAGATGTTCTGAGAAAGGTTGACGCATCTCCCGAGAAAGGTCGGGTACCAACTGATGTCCTCGATACAAATCAGGCACCCACAAATGAGATGCCCTAAGAAAGGTCGATGCATCTCCCGTCAAGGCGACTGAAAAAAGGTTCGGGTCCTAGACAAATCATTGATTGTTTTAACAGGTGACCGAAGAATGGTTCGGGTCCTGGAGAAGCAATTTCCCGTCACGGCGACCGAAGAATGGTTCGGGTCCGAGACAAACCACTGACATCCAACAAAGACCGAAGAATGGTTCGGGTCCTAAAGGAGCAATCTCCCGTCAAGGTGACCGAAGAAAGGTTCGGGTCCTAGACAAACTATTGATTGTTTTAACAAGCGACCGAAGAATGGTTCGGGTCCTGGAGGAGCAGTCTCCCGTCAAGGCGACCGAAGAAAGGATCGGGTCCTAGACAAATCATGGATTGTTTTAACAGGCGATCGAAGAATGGTTCGGGTCCTGGAGAAGCAATTTCCCGTCACGGCGATCGAAGAATGGTTCGGGTCCGAGACAAACCACTAATTACTCCAACAAGCGACCGAAGAATGGTTCGGGTCCTAGAGGAGCAATCTCCCGTCAAGGCGACCGAAGAAAGGTTCAGTCCTAGACAAACTATTGATTATTTTAACAAAGCGACCGAAGAATGGTTCGGGTCTTGGAGGAGCCATCGATCTCTTCAAGGCGATCAAGAAAGGTTCGGTCCTAGACAAACCATCGATTGTTTTAACAGCGACCAAGAATGGTTTGGGTCCTTGAGAAGCAATTTCCCGTCACAACGACCGAAGAATGGTTCGGGTCCAGTGGCATCCCGAAATTCAAAGCCGAGCCATAAGGTGTGTTAAAGTCTTTAATTAGGTGTTAAATTTCCATGGCTTATGTTTTAGCCATTAGTCTTTTAAATTTGATGAATTGTGCTTGTGATTGTGGAAATTTAAATTTAATAAGATTAATAATCTATGCTTGGCCATAAGAATTATAAATTAAATTTCAATGAGAAAAAAATATCCTAAGACTTTGGCCAAGATTAAAAATTGAAACTTAGAAATATTTATAGAAGGAATTTCAAAAAAAAAAAAAAAGGAAAAAAAGAGGGTTATTTTCGGAATGGGCCTTGGACCCATTGGCCTAAAGCTTGGTGGGCCAAGCTAGTCGGCCCATTAGAGACCAAGAGGAGGATTCGACCAGCCCAAGGGGAGTGGCCGGATGGGCCTAAGCCCAAGCCCAAGCAAATTTAAATTAAAACCCAATAAGACAAGTGGCAAATGGCAAGAGCATGCATTGGTGGGATTGTAGGCAATCTCATGATTGCTAATCATGGGATTAAGGGAGTATAAAAGGGATGAGGAGAGAGAGATGGCCGGTTCTTTGCTTCATTCGGCCGAGAGAGGGTGAGAGAGGGAGAGAGAGTTCGAGAGAAAGGGAGAAACCGAGAGGGGAAGGAGGCGGAGCCGAGGGTGCCGCCGTTCGTTCGCCGTCCGATCGCCGTGTCCCGCCGCCGTTCATCGTCATTTGTCCATCTTAGAGGCAAGTGGAGTCCGTAACTTCTCTTGCATGTTTGTTGTGGTGGTTGCATGTTCGATTTTAGGTGTGATTTGTGCGAAAAACCGAGGTAAGAGTTGGTTAGTTTCAAACCGTGTGACTGTTCTTGTTCGGTTTGTTGGAGTCAGTAGCTTGTTTGAGCTTGCATGTGTGTTTGGAGTCAGATTTTGGCTTCGATGTATTCATGGAAGTTGTAGCTAACGTCTTGTAGTATAACATACTGAAATTTCGTCGAAAATGATGGAGATATGAGGGGTTAAAGCTCTATTATATGGAGACCCTAGATCTGTGAAGTTTTCGCTGACCTCTTGCTAGATTCTTGTTTGCATGTTAATTTCTGTTGAATATTTGACTTTTATGTCTTCATAAAAGTTGTAGGTAACACCCTAAATACAACATACTCAAATTTGAAGCAAAAAGAACAAGTATAGCTTGGTGAATCGGCTAGATCTTGGAAACGATGGTTCTGGTGAAGTATTCCGAGACACCCGAGACTTCATGGACTTAAATGGTGACCATAATTTGGTTATTTGACCTAGATCTCTTCATGAAACTTGTAAAGGACACCTTGGTACATAACATACTCAAATTTCAGAGGAAACGAAAAAGAATAGATGGGTGAAATTTAAAAATTTCGGAGAAGTGTATTCTGGACGATGCGGTAGTGGTTCCAGAAGTTTCGTGGGGTTGTATAAATTAATCTAAAAAGAATTTGGCTTAAATTTTTTCATGAAAAGTGCACGAAAATGTGTTGTCTATCACCCTGTGAAATTTCGTAATTTTTGAAGGCCCTATGAGTATTTTAATCGAATTTATTTGGAAACTGTGCAATTTTGGTCATTATCCGAATATCATGTGCTATTTTGTGGAAATTGTGAAATTATGAGAAATTCAATTTGGCCATGAATTTTGTATGAAATTGTGATCCTATTGATGTTTAATGATTGTTTGAATATTATGATTTTGGGAAAATCATAGATATTAAATTTAATATTTATTTATGAAAATAAATAAATATAATAATATAATAATATAATAATAAAATAATAATAAAATAATAATAAAATACAAAGGGATTATTTTATTGGCTATGAATTTCATTGAATTTATTATGCATTGTTGTATGACATTGGTGTATGTATGATCATAAATTGTGATGCATGTGTGAAACATATGCCATGTAATAATAAGATTTAAAAGGATGGTGAATGTGGAAAACGATATGTGAGTAAGAGGATGTGGTGGAGGATGATGTCTGGTGGCCTAGTGGCGTAATTCCAGAGGTTCCCTGGGAGATTCAGGATGCCCGGAATGTGGGGGGCCGGAAGCCCTGTCGGAGGTTTCTGCTCGAAGGGAATGCCTCACGATGCTAGGATGTGGGTGCGGGATGCCTGGCTAGAAGGGTAAAGGCCGGAAGCCCTGTCGGAGGTTTCTGCTCGAAGGGAATGCCTCGTGATGCTAGTTGAGATGCGAGATGCCCGGAATGTGGGGGGCCGGAAGCCCGGTGGCCATGGGATGGCTGGAATGCTTTGGGAACCCTGCTCGGAGGTCTTTGCTGAAGGGATGATGAAATTGATCATATGAGAAGTGGGTGATGTGGTGATCAAACTTAAAGATAAAAGATGAAAAATGAACCCATGATATATGATATGCATAATGATCACCTATGATATGATATATGATATGCATGACGATATGCATGATGATGATGATGATGATGATGATATGTGATGTGATATAATGATCACCTATGATATGATATTATATGCATGATGATATGCATGATGATAATGATGATGATGATGTGATGTGATATGATGATCACCCATGAGATGATATACATGATGATATGCATGATGTGACGATGATGATGTGATGCGATATGATGATCACCTATGATATGATATGCATGATGATGTGATAATGATATATGATGTGATATGATGATCATCTATGGTATGATATGCATGATGAAATGCATGATGATGATAATGATATATGAGATGCCATGATGATGATATGTATGATATGACGATGCATGAATACACATGACATCAAAGGTAAGCAATGTCTGCATCGTATGATGATATGCATGGTGCATTGAGTTGTTATTGGATTTCCCTATCTGCTGAGTGGTTGTACTCACCCCTTTTGGGGATAAAATTTCAGATTAGCAAGTATGCCGCTACCTGCCGTCTCGCAGGGAGTGTTTTATGGTCTACCGTTCGATGTAGAGGTCGAGTGTGCGGAGATAGATTGTCCCCCTGTTCCCGGACTGACTTTTATTCGAGTGCGCTGTCTAGTGATGTACGACATAGGCCTGGCTGGGGGCCCTGTCATTCAAGAGTTCATTTCTGTGCACGTTCGTCGGGATGGAGCGATGCTGTTGGAGAAATCTTTCCGAATATTTTGAAGCCGACAAAACATTTCTATCGAGTCTAGTCTGGATATTTGAAGACCGACAGTTTAAAGTCTGAAGACTTTGTATTCTCGAGACTCAAGACTTAAGACTCAAGACTCAAGACTCAAGACTTAAGACTCGAGACTCAAGACTCAAGTCTATTCTCACTGACAGTCTTTCTAATCCAGTGACGAAGGAAATCCAAAGCCGAAGTATATGGTTGAGGATTCGATCCTATCCTCCGGAATAGATTCTTTGGTTGGATAGATATTTCGGATTCTTTGATTCTTATCTAAGATCAATTGAAGATCCGATGGTCGACGAAATATTCTTGGAATGTTCTATTCTTGGAAACCAAGATCCCGATTGTATGGGCGAACAGATTGATGGGCTATCATCGATTCCTTAATTAGCTCGGATGATCTTCTTGATTGATTCCGTCCAACGGGTAGATTGGAGGAATTCCTTTGGTAAGTGCCAACGGCTATGATTGCATAAAGGAGTATAAAAGGAAGACGTTCTAGTTGTTTTAAGGGTGTGATCGATAGAAAAATTCCGAGTCCGAAGAACCTTGATTGTTAGTCGATACGGTTCGAGCGAAATTGTATACACGAGAGAGTGTTTATACTTGGTGACACCTTGAGCGAGTGTGGTAGATCATCTACACCTAGAAATCAAGGAAGATCAACATTGTAACATCTCTTTGTTCATAGTGGAATCCAGCCAATCGGCATCGGTCTGAGAAAAGAGTGGACGTAGGCTTGAATCAAGCCGAACCACTATAAACCGCGTGTTCAATTCTCTCTTTCCCTTACTCGCCTTACGATTGATTTTTAATTATTGCAAATCCTTCAACTGTCTAAGTATTGTGCAATCCTCAAGAAAATTTTTATATACCTATTCACCCCCTCTAGGTACTCGTACTAGCTATATCAGATGCGAGGGATGTTGCCGCCGCCACCGCCTGATGCACCGGGTTGGGTGTGAGATCCGCGCGCGATGAGTAGGAGCTGGATCTTTTTGATGTAGATAATCGACACTTTTGATGGGGGGTTCGTACTCGTATGATATTGAGGGTCGAGAGTTTCTTTTTGAGGTTTTAGGCTGGACGTGGCTGAGTCCTAGCTTTTCCTTTTTGATGTACCGACCCGAAGGGAATCCCATCTTGCTATATATATGTAAGCAAAGTGTCGAAGTTGTTTATAAAATCCTAATGTTTAGCTGGTGTGTATTTGTATCATGGATTGGTAGGGGGATAGATGGTGATGTTTAATTTGCTTCCGCTATGAGTCGCGCTAGGATCGCTTTTTAAAAAAAAAATGCCTGTGATTAACGGCGCTTGTTTTAAGTACAAGATAGAAAAATGTAATAAAGTGTAACATCAGCGCTGGTGACGACTTGCGAAGGGTTCGGGGTGTCACGTGGTCCGAGACAAACCACGATTACTCCAACAAAGCGACCAAGAATGGTTCGGGTCCTGGAGGAGTAGTCTCCCGTCAAGGCGACCGAAGAAAGGTTCGGGTCCTAGACAAACCATTGATTGTTTTAACAGGCAACCGAAGAATGGTTTGGGTCCTGGAGAAGCAATTTCCCATCACGGCGACCGAAGAATGGTTCGGGTCCGAGACAAACCACTGATTACTCCAACAGGCGACCGAAGAATGGTTCGGGTCCTAGAGGAGCAATCTCCCGTCAAGGCGACCGAAGAAAGGTTCGGGTCCTAGACAAACTATTGATTGTTTTAACAGGCGACCGAAGAATGGTTCGGGTCCTGGAGGAGCAGTCTCCTGTCAAGGCGACCGAAGAAAGGATCGGGTCCTAAACAAACATCGATTGTTTTAACAGCGATCAAGAATGGTTTGGGTGTTGGAGAAGCAATTTCCCGTCACGACGACCGAAGAATGGTTCGGGTTCGAGATAAACCACCGATTACTCCAACAGCGATCGAAGAATGGTTCGGGTCCCGGAGGAGCAATCTCCCGTCAAGACGACAAAAGAAAGGTTCGGGTCCTAGACAAATCACTGATTACTCCAACAGGCGACCGAAGAATGGTTCGGGTCCTGGAAGAGCAATCTCCCGTCAAGGCGACCGAAGAAAGGTTCGGGTCCTAGACAAATCACTTATTGCTCTAACAGGCGATCGAAGAAAGGTTCGGGTCCTGGGAAGGCAATTCCCCGTCAAGGCGACCGAAGAAAGGTTCGGGTCCTAGACAAATCATTGATTGTTTTAACAGGTGACCGAAGAATGGTTCGAGCCCTGGAAAAGAAACCTCCTCATATCACCAGGTAAGATGACGCCTTGATACTTGCCAAAACTCGGGGTTCGCACCCTATCTCAGTCATTCCCGGTAAGTAACTAAAGGTATCTTCTTATCTATCTTAGTATATGTAATGTTATATTGCTCTTTTTACACAGGATAATAAGTCATAAATAAAATATAATCTGCTACGCAAATATGGACAAAATTTAGGCATCAGTCTGTCTTTGAATGCAACCTCTGCGAGCTCACCTTAAAGAGGGGCAGCTGTTGACGCCTAAAATTTCATTTTTATTAATTAGGTTTTACTTTTGTCTTTTATTTTATTTTATTTTTTATTTTATCTTTCTCGAAGGATAAATAAACAAAAAAAAAAACGGAAAAGAAACGAAAAAAGAGAAGCAGCCCCCGAATGGGCCCTTACGGCCCATTTCCCCTTTTAGCCCGGCCCTACCGGTCGTCTCCTTCTTTGCGCCTCGCAAAGCACACGCGCAGAGGACGCGACGTCGGAGAGGCAGGTGGACGGCAACCCATGTGGGAGGGGCAGCTAGCGTCGGATGGGACGCCAGTTCGGCCGGTGGAGACCACTTGGCGCACTGGGACCTACGGTCGAAGCTCCGTCGACCGGCTGCCCCCTCGCCTATAAATAGGCCCCCATTTCCGACGGCGAAGGGCACACCGAGAGCGATCGAAGGCTGCAAAGCTTCGAGCTTCTTGCTGAGAGACTTCAGAAGGGGAGCCGAGGTCGAGCAAGCCCAAATCCGAAGGCTCGCGGTCGGAGAAGGAGAGGTTCTGCGAGAGAGAGAGAGAGAGAGAGAGAGAGAGAGAGAGGAAAGCGGATTGAGGTCACAGACCTCGACGACCCACTGAGAGACTTCAGGGGGTCCGAGGGCTAGCGGCTGAAAATCCAAGGCGTGACCAGAGTGAGAGAGAAGAGGGTCGGGCTGAGAAGCGAAGAAGGTGAGATCTGAGCGGAAGGAGCTAAGCGAGAGAAGAATTGGAGAAGAGAGGGTCGAGATCTGGGCGCGGATCTGGAAATCCGCTGCGTCAGGTCACCCCAAGCCAAGCCAAGCCGCAGTCATCCCCGACGTTGCAGCATCAGATCTCTACCAAAGCCGAGAGACCAACATCACTACCCTGTCACCTCCACCGTTTGTCGCCTCGTCGAGCCGTTGCTTTGCGAACAGTACGCAGTCGCCGCCTGTCGCTCCTTCGCCATTGCACCCACCTCTCTCGAACCCCATCTACCACTGAATCTCAGTCTCAGCAGGTTGGAGCCTCCCCCGCATATTCTGTCGCCGGGCCGCAGGTCCCATCGTCGATCTAGTCAAGCGGCCGGCTGCAGGCTGTTATGTTGCCGTCGTCGGACGCCGGGCTGCCGCTCGATTGCCCCCCCAAGCCCTCCAATCAGCGTCGTAGGTAGACGAAAGGGGAGAGGGTCGCGAAACCGGGTTGAGCCTGGGTCGACGCGTGACCCGGCGCCCTAGGGTTTCATCAATTGGGTCAGGATAAGAAGTCGGGTCAGTTCGCGGACTTGTCCGACCCGGTTCCTTTACTTTTAGGCTAGGGTTTGGATTTAATGGGCTTATTTTGGGTTTGGGCCTTTTTTTTAAAAAAAAAAAGAAAAAGACAAAAATCCGAGTCGAACCCGCAACCTCGTTCGGATCGTTGGCCCGGTTGGACCCAACCCGTGGATCCGACTCCGGTCAGTTTTTATATTATTTTAATATAAAATAAAATTTTAAATAAATAAATAAAAATAAATATTTTATTTCAAAAAAATAAAAATAAAAAATAAAAAATGTTTAATTTTCAAAAAATATTTTAAAAAATTGTTAAAAAATGTTTTATTTTCCAAAAAATTGAGAAAAATCAAAAATATTTCATATTTTCCAAAAAATGTCAAAAATTCAAAAAAAGCCAAAAATTCATGAAAAAGCCAAAAAATTCCGAAAAAGCCAAAAAGACTTGTATTTTTCCAAAAAAATACCAAAAAAATCCAAAAAAATCCCTTTTATGTCCAAAAATGAGAAAAAGACTCAAAAAATGCTTTTCCTCCCAAAAATGCATGGAAAATCCCCCAAACATCCAAAAAGCCTTAGGGTTTAAACAAGATTAGGTACCGAAAGGGCATTAGTGATTAACTAGTGTAATCAAGTCCCCGATCCTAATTTCTCTGGTTGCGCAGGAGTGAGTATTTCTCCCAATACTTCGCTTGGGTTTCTAATCAACCCACCCCAAATCGATTAGTGGTGACTCCATTTTAAAAATTGATTTACAGGTAAAAAAACTCAGACCATTAAAGTCGTGAATTGGTGGACTTGGGAGAGTCCGGGCATAACTAAATTTTAGCCGAGCCATTAGCTTCCTTAGGCGCCTGTACCCGATTGCGGGCGCCGAAAAAAAGAGGTTGCGACAACTGTTGACTCGACTCGTTGACCGTTGACCATTGTTGACTTGCATTGACCACCGTTCACTAGCGTTGACCAGCAAAAAAAGAAGGAAAATTTCGTATTTTCCAATTTGTTCGTTATGGATTATAAGTAATCCATTTTTATTTTATTTTTGCATTTGTAGCATGAAACATGGAAAATTCTGTATTTTCCTTTTTGTTCATTGTGGATTATAAGTAATCCATTTTTGTTTTGCATTTGTTGCAGAAACTATGCACGAATACCTACATTTCCAAGAACGGATGAGGAAAATGCAATACTTAAATGGCTAATGACAGAGTTAACTAATTATCGGTGGAATGATGGTGATGTAGTATCACACGTGGTCAAGATTAATCAGATGATATAAGAAATCATCAAGAATAATTATCTTATGCCGGATTTTGAAAAGGTACCGGCCTTAATGAACACTCTTCCACCTGAATGGCAAGCAGTGTTAGATCACTTATGAGAGGTCAACGTGGTCCCGAATTATAGAAGGCTAACAGTAGTTTTTGTAAGAGAATACTATATGATCGAGTTAACTAAAACTTCAACCCTTGAGATGAGTGTCACATGGTGCAGAGTGAATGCGCCTTGGAGGTAGTATGAGAGCTCTCCAAAAGTTTTTCCGTGGTTGGTCAATGTGACTTCATAATTCTTAGAGAATTTTACTGATAGACTAGAAGAGACTTTCCCTATTTATTTCTTGGATTAGTTTGAAATGTTTTAGGTGTAAATATCTCTTTCTATGTTAATATTTTCCTCTGGATATATTACTTAGAGTAATGGACATATTTAATAATTGAAAATTCAATGTTATTTATTATTGTAAATAATATGTTAATTTACAATTAGTTGTGGGAAGTTCAAGAAAGTCTTAGTGACTTTACTAAACTTATTTTGCATAGAAGATTATATTAATGATAGTTTTAAGTTAGAATTTTTGGATGATGATGGGAAACATAGTGACCTTTTGATTCCGAAATCTTACTTAAAGTTATTCATTAATATGATGGATCTGTGCAAAATGGATGCATAAACAATAGTCATTAATAATTTATGCAAATGTGTCTGATATATTCAGATTAATGGCTTTAGCAACTAAGAACATAATTACTTATTTGAACAAAGAAGACAAAATGAATGGCGAGAATTATGAAATATTGAATATGAAAATTTAATATGTGCTTGAAAAGCAAGAAGCACTAAAAGCTCTTGACCATGTTATGGAAGAACTTGAGGATGCTGTGCACCACCTTGAGCTAGTAGAGGACTACCTCAAGACATTTGAGAAGGAAACACATATTTGCTATATTGCTTCCAGCTTAGAAGGAGCTTCCAGCTCTAAGCACAAGCGCATTGATTCATTCAATATGTGGAAGAAATGCAAAGGATCAAGTCCTTCTTGCAAGAAACCAAGAGCTGACCAACATAAGAGAGGAAAATGTCCTTGAGTGAAGAGTATTTCAACACTGAAGTGTTACAACTGTGACCAGCAGGGGTCACTATGCTCGCGATTGTCGTAAGTACTTACCCCTTGTACTCTTAAAAACTTTGCTAATGTGTTAAGTTCTGTATTCTTAGCTGAATCTAATCCTTTGTGGACTGTAGATTCGGGAGCAACATACCATGTAGCGAAGAATAGAGAATCCTTCGTGAAATTCCGATAAGTACCAACTGGAACTAAGTGGATCCATGTAGGAAATAACTCCAGAGCAGAAGTAAAATGAATTGACACCTGTTAATTGAACATGCGTGGTTGACGCACTTTGTTCTTACATAATGTATTGTATGCTTTGAAATTTTTTTGGAATTTAGTGTCTGTTTTAGTGTTGGTTAAGCTTGGTTTTAATATGAACTTCCATAATAGTGGTGCGGATTTGTATTTGGATACAAATTACTATGGTTGTGGTTATTTTCTAGATGGTTTCATTGTGTTAAATATTGACTATGGTAATGCCAACATTTGTTATTTCCTTTTCACATCTCCTAATTTATATGACAATGATGTGAATGTGTGGCATGCTAAACTTGGTCATATTAGCCAATAATGTATGAATAAACTAGCCAAAGAGGGCTTGTTGGGCAACATTGAAAAAGTCGATTTGCCCATATGTGAGCATTACCTAGTAGGGACAATGATAAGAAAACCATTTGGAAAAGATAAAAGAGCTAAATTTCCTTTGCATTTAATCTATTATGACGTCTGTGGTCCGATGAATGTGAGAGGAAGGCACGTGGCTGTTTATTTCATCACATTTATAGATGATTATATTCAATTCGGATATGTCTATTTGATTTCTCATAAATCTAAAGCATTGAGTTGTTTCTAAAGGTTTATGAACTTGGTAGAAAATCAATTAGACAAGAAAATAAAAGTATTGAGATCCGATCGAGGTCGAGAATATTTGTCTGATGAGTTCAGAAAATTATATGATGAAAAAGGAATAGAAAAAACAATTGTCTATTTCATATACTCCTCAACAAAATGGTGTTGGAAAGAGAAGGAACAGAACCCTATTGGAAATGGTTAGATCCATGATGGCGCATGCTAACTTACCTAATGCCTTTTGGAGTGATGCGTTGTTAACTGCTGCCTATATACTTAACCGAGTGCCTTCCAAATCAGTTACTTCCACTCCATATGAGTTATGGACAAGTAGAAAATCGGATTTAAGTTTTCTTAAACCATGGAGTTGTGCTGCCTATACTCATGAGCCATCTCACAAGTTTGCGATATTGGGTCCTAGAGGAAAGAAAAGTATTTTCATAAGATACTCTAAACATTCGAAAGGGTATGTATTCATACATGAGCAGGAAAGTGGAAGTATAACTGAATTCGAATCACGGGATGTCACATTCTTAGAAAATAAATATCCTAAGAAGGGCGAAATATGTGAAGATTACTTCCTATTTGAAACCTTGGATCCAGATAATGAATTTAGTGGAGTTCGTCTAAGTGGGAGTGACATGAGAAGTGATGAATTTAATTCAACTCACTCTTAATTACAACCACATGATGAAACGATATCGTTATTATCCAAGTGGGAGCATAATAGGGAATTGTGTGTAAAGTGTACAATCTCCTATACGGCGAATAAGTCACAAAAGTATTTCTCGTCGACGTTTTGACATTGAAGGGGAAACTTTTATGGTTGCTCCACAAGATGAGGATGAGCCAAGAAATATTAATGAGGCTCTAAATTGCCCTAGTAAGGAAAAATGGATGCATGCAATGGAAGATGAGATGGAGTCAATGAAATCAAATAATGTTTGAGAATTGGTTGATCTTCCAAAAGGACGCAAAGTTATTGGGAACAAATGAGTTCTCAAAATAAAGCGTAAATCTTATGGCTTGATAGGAAGGCATAAGGCTCACCCTGTGGCGAATGGGTATAATTAATAGGAATGAATTGATTATGAAAAAAACATTTTCTTCTATAGTAAGATTTACCTCAATTCGCATTATTCTAGCAATAGCGATAAGTATGGATCTTGAGTTACATCAAATGGATGTAAATACTACTTTTCTTAATGGAGAACTAGATGAAGAAATATATATAGAACAACTTGCTGATTTCATAATGAAAGGCCAAGAAGAAAGATATGTCGACTTTTGAGATCGATATATGGCCTTAAGCAGTCGTCAAGACAATGGTATATACGTTTTCATAATGCCATAATGACATATGATTTTACAATGATTGATGAGGATCATTGCATATATATCAAAAGATCTAAAGATCAATTTGTGATCATATTATTATACGTTGATGATATACTAATTGCCGGAAGCAATATGAAGTGTTGATACTGTCAAAAGTTGGTTATCTTCCAACTTTGAGATGAAAGATATGGGTGAGGCTGCATACATTATTGGAGTTAAGATTTCAAGAGATCGTTCGAATAGATCTTTATCTCTTTCGCAAGAAACATACATAAATAAGGTTCTTGAACGATTTTGTATGCAAGATTATAAACCCATTGATACTCCTATTGTAAAAAGTGAAGGATTGAGCCATAGACTGTGTCCAAGGACTCCACAAGAAAAAGAACAAATGAAACGTGTTCCATATGCTAGTGTTGTGGGATGCTTGATGTACGCTATGATGTATACAAGACTTGACATATGTGTGAGTAGGTACCAATTAAATCCAGGTCAAGTACATTGGAAAGCCGTTAAGAGAATACTGGAGTATTTAAAGGGAATTGCCAATTATATGCTGAGTTATCAAGGAAATGATCTGCGACTCGAAGGCTATTTAGATGTTGATTTGGGAGGAGATTTAGGTGAAAGGAAATCTACATATGGATTTGTTTTCTTACTGAATAATGGCGCCATATGTTGGAATAGTAAGCAACAAACGTGTATAGCATTGTCCACGATGGAAGCTGGGTTCGTGGCATTATCAGCAGCAATATAAGAAGGTGTTTGGCTTAAGAGATTTTTGAATCATTTAGGTGTTATTGGGTATGCTGCAAATCCATTATTGGTTAACTGTGATAGCCAAGCAGCTATAGTATACACCAAATATCCAAAATATCATGGTAAGACCAAACATATAGATATTAAGTATAATTTTGTCAAGGATATGGTTACACGAAAAGATGTGAACTTACAGTATCTACGCATAGAATGGTAGCAGATCCTATGACAAAGCCAAATACCTAGAGATGTGTTTTGTGGTCATGTAAAATCTCAAGGACTGCGTAGAGGTTAATGTACTGAATATTATAATTTCTCTGAGGTGTTTACATTTAATGAATTTGTGTTTTCATCATTAATGCCTATGAATCTTTGTTTGACGTTTATGCATCTTAATTC
This sequence comes from Eucalyptus sideroxylon x Eucalyptus melliodora, assembly GCA_016097485.1. Taxonomy (NCBI): domain Eukaryota; kingdom Viridiplantae; phylum Streptophyta; class Magnoliopsida; order Myrtales; family Myrtaceae; genus Eucalyptus; species Eucalyptus sideroxylon x Eucalyptus melliodora. The sequence continues at coordinate 67,834,304 of CM027831.1, read as the reverse complement.
TCAGTGCATTATATTAAGTTGAGAAAGTATGTCGGACAGATAAAAGATTAGCCTAATCACACGGGTAATCACCTCTATTTACTGTGCGATAAATAGAGATGAGACGATTTTTAAGCTTATTATCTAGGTGATAATCGAGAGCTCAAGCTTAAAATATATATGTCGCCTTAACTGGGTGTTAAGATGATGACATAATATTTACTATATCCAAAAGTAAAATAACCTACATATTTTACTTTATTTGTCTATAATACCAGATGTGAGTTCTGATGAATTCTGTGAATGAGTAGATATGTGAACTCAAGTTAGACATTATGTATGTCTAAACTATCATCTGTACGGTATTAAAAGTGTAGATATATGCTCCATGGGAAATGAGTTAAATACCGTAATATGTATTTCATACTACGTATGTATGAGACGACCAATAAGAGTGGCAAAAGTTTGATCTCAACTTTTATGCCGTGTGAGACTCTTGAGGAAAAGAATTCCTCAATTTAGTGCCCTCATGACTCTTACTTATTCTCAAGATTTCTATTTAGTGTTTGTTATCTTAGGATATTGCCAATGATCATGAATTAATTCGATCTAATGGGACATTTCTAGAAAAGCAAGCTAAACTGAAATTGAGAGTTTGAAGAAAAGAGGAAGATCGAATTTGGAGAATCACATATTAGTTTTGTGTTCATTAGTTGACTAATTATGATTGTTTTTGGGATAATCATAATTGTGAATACAATATATCAATGATTAAAAAGAGATCAAGAGGGAGATATAAATATGATCGATCGATCTAGAGTATTGCATTTAAATCTACTCAAAGTATGATGCCCATTATGAGCTGCTATATATTCCTAATAGATGTATGGCAACGAGCTCTCAAAGTATGCTGGTCGCACGGATTATTCACCGGTATGAATGTTGCAGAAAGGTAAAGAGGATCATGTTCGGCCCACCATGTGCAAGTGGGAGATGATGGTTTTATTTATATGTTGATGGGCCTAAGTGGGCCCATCCGCCCATGTTGGGCCTAAAAGCCTGGCCCGCAAGATAAGGGCCCATGGAGGAACGGTTGCGATGTGAAAGGCTACGTTGTTTAGATACGAGGGGTTATGTCTTTTGGAGGAATGTTTTACGTTGAAGAGATACGTCTTTTGAAGAAGACGTAAGAGAGAAAAAGAAAAAGGGAACGTACCCTTTGGGGTACGTATGTTGTTTCAGTCTCTCTCTCCCTCCAAGAAGCGCAAGACACTACACTAAAAAAAAAAAAAAAAACGACGTTTTTTCCTCCATACAACAACAGTACGCTCCATGGTAGAACGAGATCAGGATTCTTCTTCAAACTTCAATATTGGTGTTTAATTTGTGGATAATAAGGTACGCTCGATTCCGTGGTGTTTTTGATCGGTGATACATGTTTGTTCTTAAGTTCATCTTTTGCATTCATTTTAGGGGTTCGATTTAGTGTCAAATCCGTTTTAGGGAATCAGTAATTCCCAACACTATTCGAGAAGTTTCGCATGATATGTATGAATTCCGATTGAAGGAGAGAGAGAGAGAGTGGGTGATGGCGAGGCTGTTTGATAAGCAAGCAGAGATCTACGCAGATGCGAGGCCGGCGTATCCAAGGGAGTGGTACCAGAAACTGGCCTCTCTTACCCCCGCCAAGCCTTGGCTTGAGACGTTGGCACGGGCAATCGTCAAGCTGCTCCTGGGGTTTTCTCTGTCTCCCTTTCTTCTCACGCGAATTCGAATATGCTTGCGCTTCTGTACATGACTGTTCTCTTCTTAATTTAAACTAAAACTTTTTAATTTATTGTTAAGTTGGGTGAAATCTTTTCATTTCCACCTTTGTTTTTATGAACCGCTAGCTACACGGCCAATAGTAAACAATCAATTACTATATGTAGATGATTATACTATTATGTTCTAAGATAACATATTTATTCGTCTTGTTCCTTAGCCATTTGTTTCCTTTGCTTCATTTCCCTCCCCAAATGTAGGTTGCGGAGCATTATCAGCAAGTGATTGCCACGGACGTGAGCGAGTCGCAGCTAAATTATGCCATCCCACATCCCCGCGTTCAGTACATGCACACTCCACCATCCATCTCTGATGATGAATTATTAGCCATGGTTGGTGGTGAGAACTCTATCAACCTAATCACCGTGGCTCAAGCCATACATTGGTTTGAACTCTCCAAATTCTACTCTCTTGTGAATCGTGTCCTCTGCAAGCCAGAGGGTGTGATTGCACATTGGGGCTGTCAAGCCATCCAAGTTAGCCCTACCTTTGATCCAATACTTAAAAAGTTCTTAGACGCAACACTCCCGTACAGGAATCCTAACATTAGGTACGTGTTCGACCAATACAAGATGTCACGCCCTGAACCCCGAGTGCGTGCCCATCCCTCTCTGGTCGACAATATTTTGCGACTTCCCAGGACAAGTCGCTGACCCATTGATTTTTTAAGCACACGCGGAAGCGAAAATAAATCCCCTGACAATAATCATCTCGGGATAGAAAAGCAGCATACGAATTCACAAAGAAAACATACTTTTATATATACACTGAGTCATGTACAAAAGTCTATGGCCAAAAGATTACAAAAAACTAGCCTTCCAAAAGAAGCAGTCCTAACTTACCAACGCTTATCATCACTTCATCTGAGCTCTAGGTTCTCCACTCTATGACCTTGAAAATGTTGTCCCACAACGGGGTGAGATAAAATCTCAGCGAGTCTAAGCTCTAAATCCCAATTATGAGGGAAATACGCCTAGAAGCGTCCTAACCTCGCAATCATACAATTAGCATAGAGGACTTACCTCGCCTCAGTTCCACCCTGCAAGTCAACATAGTTCATATACATTATGTATAGAATCGATACATATAACAATTGAATCGCATCAATCAACTCAATAAATTATAGGGGTCCAGATTATAGGGCCAAATCGTTATGACACGTCCCATACCATGTCACACAATTTTGTCCCATAATCCGGCGCATGAAACTAAATCATCATGCGTTCCAATTGTTAATTACACCCCTTAAGGGTACGGCCAACTCTATTGGTGGTCTTATGGCATTGCCAGGCGTCGTCTTACTTCCTTTGAGCACGGCGACGTCTCTCAATTAGACGACTTCCCCGAAGGGGCGTAGGTCCAGAATCTACTGCGACCTGAGTCCCAATGAATGGTTAACATCTGGCTTAACAGCCCATGACGGTTTCTCTTAACCAACACATGACTACTCAATCTCGGCTCAGGACACTGTGCATTGCACTCAAATGCCTCCATTAAAATAGTGATCATGGCCTTTTTTTTTCGTATTAAAAACATCATGAAAATAGTCATGTGTGGGTATACGGTCAATTCAAACCGTAGACCGATACCTATCTTTTTCAAACCCCACTATTTGATATAGTACTTAAAATCCACTTTCAGTGTTAAAAACCCGACACCCGAGATTTTCTAAATAATTATCAAAATCCACAAATTTTGGAATTAAATACTCAAAATTCCAATTAGCACTCAATTTGCACAACTAACATTCAATTGCGAAATTAACCACACCATTGCAATCAACACGAAATTCCGGTCAATCGGCTATCTCAACCTAAATTCTGGAAAATAATTAATAAATAATTAATTTCGAAAATTAATTAATTAATTAATTCAATTTAAGTTTTAAAAATACTAACCTTGGCCAAAATTATTAAATTAAATACCTATACGGACCCAGAAAATTCCCGAATCCTACTAGATAAATAGTACAATTTATTTAGGCCTTAGCTAAACCATGCTAACCACCTAACATGCTTAATTAAATAATTAAAATTTTAATTTAATCTAACTAACCACCTAATCCCTAATTAAATAAATCTAAACACCCCTTAAACGTCATTAATCTACTAAGCAGAGTTTAGAGTATAAACTCACCTGTTAATCATGTGAAACCGGTTCACCGCGATCAGCGATGTGATGACGGTCGAAAAACTAACTTTCGGTGGATAAACGGACTTGGACCAGCCTAAAACTCCCAACAAATCTCAGCCAAATTGAGATTTGTTAATGACTTGGACTGGGCTTGATCTAGCTTCGGCTGCTTTGCGGGTCTCAAAATTGCAAGTTGACCTCGCGGGCTTGGACTGCTGAAAAAGACAACTTGCTGGGCTTCAAAGTTGGATTGGACTGCTGGACTTTTGGGCCCAACTAAACTGAAATTCGTTGGGCTTGATGAACTGAAGATACGAGCTTGAATCGAGCTGGACCAAAGGCTCAAATTGCGGGCTGCAGAGAGTTGGGCCGATTGTGCAGGCTTCTGGGCTCAAGTAGAGAAGGAGCTGTTGGATTGACTTCCTCGGGCCGAACAAGATAATTATGTGGGCTTGTGGGACTGAAATTGTGTGGCTTCGCTGGTCTTCGAGCTAGGGGAAAAGACGCGGTCAAGGATCTGCTTCGGTGGAGGGTTTTCGCTGCTGGTTGTTCAACTGAAGAAGACGCCAGGTGGGGCAGGCATGCTAGCAGAAGAACGGATGAAGATGCTGGACACTCGGTGGAATAAAGCAAGTGATGGTGGGCTCACTTGCTACTGGACGCATGAGGGAATGGTCAACAAAGGAGCTCTAATTGCAAGGATGTTGACTGAAGTTTCGGTGGATTGGGAAAATAGAAGGTGGTGGGGTGTTCGATGATGGTGAATGATGATGATGATGATGGGGGCAGAGACGTGGGCTTTGCTGGGGACGTCGCAAATCAAGGAAAGAAGACGTGGGGTCTTCGGCAGAAACAAAATAGAAGAAAAGAAAGGCAGTAGCTGAGAGAGATAAATGAAAGCGAAGCAGTACTGTGAAGAAGGAGGAAAGAGGAACGACGTGGACGAAGCTGCACCAAATGAAATGAAATGGAAGAGGCGTCCATGGAGAGCAGTTGGCTTTGTGGTGTGGCGTCCATGCAAAGGAGATGGAGGAGGGGAGTCGTGCACGAGAAGCTGCCAAAGGGGGAGGATAAAATCAACCAAACAAATATCTAATTTATCATGACTTGGTCTAAGAAGTCTCCAAGCTTATCCTATGGTGTCCCCTATTTCTTTATACTCTTTTAATCCACCAATAATTCAAATTAAGGCCAAAATTGCAGCCTCCAAAATGGCATACGAATTTCACTATAAACACTTCAATTTCCTCTCCGATTATCCAAATCGAGGTCCGATTTTGCTGAAGAAAAATCCTGAACAATTTTCCGTAAATCTCTGACACTCAAAGGCTTGGCTTGGCAGTCCAAATTTCCCTTAATTCGGCCCATCTAAATTTCTGCTAATTTTCCGCAATGTCCGAACCGATTTTCCGAAAAATCTCTGAATCTTTGAAAATTCTTCGGAGGATGAGTCGACGTTCCTTCACTAAAATAGGTCGTGACACCGCAGAACTTTAAATTTCTGAAATCAGGTTCAAATTCGTAGTTAGATTCAATCCGGATGCTTTTAGTGTGACCTAGTCTACCGGATAATTTTTAGGAATTTTTGGTGCATTGATCTCGTGATCGATTTATCTCGAGTCACATTAGACATCTTCGACACACGTTGGTGACTCTCGATTGTCGTGAAAATCTCGAGGTATCAATTACGGCATCGGGTACCAAAACGATAGAAAAATCGGTCTAGTGCACAAGATGAAGAGGAAAAAAATGAAAGAAGAAAGAATGATTAAACTGAATTAATCCTGAAAAAATATTTGGTTTGATTGGTTCTAGACTATAATAATTTAGTTTGGTTTCACTTTTCTTGATCGTATTTATGCAGTTTGGTTTGGTTTGACATCCAAATTGTACCAACCACACCGTGCTCACCTCCTAATAGTTATAATAAAGAAATAAGTGTGGTAAAAGATTTGCATAATCATTTTGTTTTTAATATAAAGACACATTTTATAAGAAAATTTGAGTAGTTAAATGTAATCAATTCTAATAAAAGGCAAGTTATTAAGTTGAATGGTGAATTGATAAATATATGCTGAGGCAGTACTTAGGTGATGCATTTTTTGAATGCTGCAAATTCTATAAATGCAATATGAAGGAAATTTTCTAGCTTAGAGTCCCATTTGTCATGTGGGACGCTATTCTTCAATCATATTTTATTGTTATGTACTCATACAGATATATTGTAATTTTACAATATCAAACTGGGATGTTAAATATGTCCAAACGTAGGTATAGCAATAGAATATTGAAAATGATATAATTATTTGAGAATCATTTTTTTAATCCAAAAAATCAAATGTAAATTCAGAACAGAGGTTGTTACATAGCCAGAGTCATTTGACAAGCACGAAGAAGAGCCTCCAAAGAAACTTGGCGTGCGAAGAGGTACACCTCTTATGGTCAGAAAAAGAAAAAATAGAAAACAAAGGTACACCTCTATATCTCTCCGTCTTTTTTGATCTCCACTTATTGTCATCGCCTTTCCATATTGGAAGGGTGGCCCATCGCCTTTATTGACTAGCTGCACTTGCTGAGAAATTGCCTATACGCGTTTTTGGTTAGGCCTTCTTTGTCCACCTTATCATTATAAAATCCGCCAACTTTGTTGACTAATGGAAGCGCCACCTGCTGGGAAGTTGCCTATATGCTTTTTAGACAGCAAATAGAGTCGAAGTCGTACATAATGTAATGTCTTTTTATTAGAATTTTGTTAACCAGTGTTCTAGAGGCATTAATTAAATTAAACATCCACACGCAAAGAAATTTTTTCATTTTCAAAATACTATTTTTCTCATATTTTGCACCATCAGTGTATTGAAAATGAAAAATATTATTTTATTATGAGTGGCTAACTAGTGTTGTGAGGGCACTTATTAACAAAATACTTTTTAATTGCTGCCATAGCATGTCCTGTTCATGATATGGACGCAAATCTTTCACAAATTTTCTCATAATGCCACTTCTCTCAAAGTGGGATGATTATAATTACCATTGTTGTTGATGTCTGAACCGATCTTGTAGTCTCCATATTATATTTGAATATTCCAAAACTTTTTGAATCTATTGGTCAGCTCAGTCGGTTTTAATTTCCGAATCAATTGGTAGTTGGCTCATACCATGAGTATTTGTAAAATTAATAGAATTTCAATGTTCCTCTAATAAATCTTAAATTTTTTTCGTCATGACTTAAATAGTTATCAATAAGGAAATAATGGTCGTAAAAGTTTTGCGCAATTTTTTGCTTTTTAATACGAAGGCATATTTTATGAGAAAATGTGTGTAGTTAAATATAATTAATGATAATATAAGGCAAGTCATTAAGGCGAAGACATCAAAACAAATAATCCATGGTGAATAATAAATATATGCTAAGGGAGCGCTTAGGTGGAGCATTTTCTGCAGAGAATGAAGCAAATCCAATTTTTGTAAAGTGAAGGAGATTTTTCTAATAATCTATAGTCTCACGTGGAATCACGAGAGGTGATTCTTTACTAATATTTTGTTATTGGATTTTTTTATTTATTCAGAAGTTCAAAAGTGGATTCTGAACGGATGCTATCTACATAGCCAGAGCCATGTAAAAAGCGTGAAGAAGAAACTCCGTGTGACCTCGAATGATACTGTCCTCTTTATTATTTTCAATCCATCAGCTTTATTGACTCTGAATTTTCCATGGAGACATAGCTACATGGGAAGCACGAAAAAAGAAGAAATTCCATCTGATCTTGTAATGATAATGTCCTCCACGTTATCATTTTAAGTCCATCAAATTTATTGATTATAAATTGAACGTGATTGTAAATTGGACGCTGCACTTACTGCGAAGTTGTGCACACGCGTCTTTTATGGCAAATGGATTCAAATTCAAATATGTGAACTGTAGTATTTTTTAATAAGCATTATGTTTAATTAGTGCTCCAGGGTACCGATTAAATTAAAAATTTTCACATAAAGAAAATTTTGTTATTTCGAAAGCTTTGCCTTCCTCATTTTATACGCAATCAGCACATTGAGAACGTAAATTTTATTTCATTAGATATAGCCAACAAGTGTCCATAGAACGCTTATTAAAAAGATTTGTCTACTAATGATCCTTGGCGTGGCCAAAACATTTCCTGTTCATTATTTGGAAGCATTTTTTCAAATTTCTTTTTAATAAGGCCACTCCTCTCTAGGTTGGAAATTATGTATTACCAACTGTTGTTAATGTCTAAACCGATCTTATGGACTCTAGATTAGATCCGAATACACCAAAACTCTTAGAATCTTTTTGGTCAACTAAGGGCATGTCCGGTAATTCTCCCAAAAAACTTATTCTATGTTTTTTTCATTTATCACCGAGAACAAAAAAAGAATAGAAATTCGTTTGGTAAATTTTTTGTTCTAAGAACAAAAATATATATAGTTTTTGTTCATTTTTTGTTCATGGGAATAGATTTAGAACATAATCAAAAAGTAGAAAAAAGTTACTTCTTGTTCCTGAGAACAATTCCTAGAATAAAGTCTAATTTTTTTTTCTCTTCTCTTTTCTTCTCTTTCCTTTTCTTTTTCTTCCTTTTTGGCCGATTGTGGGCCTTGGTCATGGTTCGCAACCTTGCTGGAGTGTCGCCGGCCCCCTTCGACACCATGTCTCGTCGTGATTGGGCGAGACTTGACCTTGCTAGGCCACCTCTAGGTTGGTGTTACCTGGTGGTGGCTCGACGAGGCTTGCCGGGTTGGGCAAGGCTCGGCCTCACCCAATCTGGTGAGGCCAAGCCTCGTGGTGGCTAGGCGAGCCTTGGCAAGCTCATAGGACCTCGCCTAATAGGTCGCTAGCCATCGCTCTGGCCAACAATTGGCCACAAAAATGGAGGAAGAAGAAAAGAAAATGAAAAAGAAAAAAAAAAAAAATATGATAAAAGTATTTAAAAAAAAACAAAAAAAATTAAGAATCCTACCAAATGCATTTCTATCCCAGGAATATAAATTTTGAATAGTTACCAAACTTTTTCAAAAACTCAAAAATTATTCCCAAAAACATAATAAAAAAAATTATTTCTGAGCAAAAATTGTTTCGGCAATATAATGGTTACCAAATGTGCTCTAAATCAATTTAAATTTTTTCCAAATCGATTGGTAGTTGGCTCATATCTTGAGTCTTTTTAAAATTAATTTTATATTAAAGGGTCCTCTAATAAGTCTTAGAAGGTCTTCGTTGTGACTTCAATATTAAAATCACGACTTGCATCGAGATCTGCACAACATCTTCGGCTTTGTGCGAAATTGCCTACAGCTGGTACGATTGCATCGCCATGGCATGTCCTGTCCATGAGCAAATAAATATTTTCTAATAAGCCGGAAGATTAAACGATGGTTTATTATTGAAGTAGTTAGAAATCTTGAAAGTATTAATAAATGTTGATATTTTCAAAACCAAACAAGATAAAAGGTTGCTTAGTGACTAAAATTAATTGGTATTTATTGTGACAAATGCTGGTATATCAGTCAAACTAAGTTAGGTAATATCGAATAATAGTTAGTAACTTTAAAGGAGTTAATAGTCACAGGAATAGGAATTGGTAGATTATTAAACTAATTGCCAATCTTCTACGTGTAAATAAATGTTGTTACTTTTCAAAATCAAGCAAAAAAGTGCATAAAAGTATGTCAATAGTTTCCTCGGTTCGTGTGAAATTACTTATACCCAGTACAATGGGCTAGATGAAAAAGTATCTCAATCCTGCCTATTTGAGAGAGAGAGAGAGAGAGAGAGAGAGAGAGAGAGAGAGAGAGAGGTGACCTGACCCGCTAAGTGTGAAGTGAGCTCGTATGGCAAACTCAAAGACAAGAATGAGTACCAACAACCTATTAGGAGGTGAGTATCAGGTGTTTCTGAGTTTTAGAGGGCTTGATACTCGTCGGGGAATCACCAATAGCCTCTACCATGCCTTGGTAGATGCTGGAATTCGCGTTTTCATGGATGACGAAGAGCTTCGACCAGGAGAAAGAATTAGTGGCAACCTTCTACTAGCAATCAATGACTCTAAGCTTTACATACCCATCTTCTCCCAAAACTATGCTTCCAGTCATTGGTGCCTCCGCAAGCTTCCAAAGATGGTGGAGAACAACTCCAAATCTAAAGAAGAGGGGAATGAGAAGGTGATATTGCCCATCTTTTATGATGTGAAACCCACTGATGTGAAATTGAAGTCCTCGTTGTACCGTGATGCCATATTGAATTTGGAGCAAAGGATGGAGGATCAAAAGAAGAAGTTTAGCTCCGAGGATGTAGAGTCGTGGCGCCAGGCTCTCAATGAAGTTGATGACACCAAGGGGTGGGAGCTGAAGAAATATTTGGGGTAACTATCTAACCGTGAATGTCAAAATTATCTTTTACAATTGAGCAATAGATCTTATAAAGATTCATTAATTATATTCCAACTCCAATTTTTTCAAATTTAAAAGGAAATTCTCAAATTCTTGTTTTCTTCTTCTTCTTCTTCTTCTTTTATAAATCACGAGATATCAAATTTATACAGACCTAATTGGATTATTACAATTTTGCTTTTGACCTAATTTCCATTGCATAAGAAATTGGCTTTGCTCCATCTTTTCCATACCAATTTGGTCCATGAACGTATTACAAATTTTCAATTATTTTCTTATTACATGTGGCACCGATGTGGCGCTTACCAAGCATCATATTGGAAAAAACTTGAAAATTAAAAATCAAAAACGGTTTTAATATTTTAATAGTAGAAATGAGGAAGGATAAGGATAAAAAGATAGAAAAGCTATTTTTTTTTTTTTAAAGCCAAAGAAAATGCGAGCCATCGGAATTTCTCTCTCGGAATCTTATAATAGTAAGACTCCATTCGTTCAAGAAGATGATCGTTGAGAAAAACTTGGATTGTTCGCACAAAGCCTAAGCCTTAGATTCTGAAATAAGGTTTGTTCTGACAGCAGCAATTGTTTATGAAAAGGAAAAGCTCACCTTATTAAGCTGGCTTACACCATGTTCATCAGTCAGACCGCCGGTATCAACGCTTGTTGATCAAACAGTAGTGCAGCTGGTCACTGAAGCTGTCCATGGTCGCCGGCAGCCGTTGCCTCAAACACCTGCCGCTAGACTCACCACCACCTACTGCCTTGCCGGCTACCCTCGCCCTTGAAGACAACCACCATGGAATCAGACACCACCTCCACCACAATCAAATTCAGCCTCCACAACCAACTTCACACTTCACCACCACCAAACTCATCCCCCACCACTGCCTAGCACCTCAAGAACTCGACCAACTTTGCCAAACTCGTCCACCACCGTCACCAGATCAGGTTGCCACCGCCACCATTAAAATCGTGCAGCACATCACCACGCACGGAAAGACCCGGGCTTGAGTTTGGGGCACAAACCCAGCGTGAAACCTCATATCTGAGGTCATGCGACCTCCAATTTGAGGTTGTTCGACCTTAGCCACCATTGAGAACTCCATTGGCCGCTTGAGCTTCATCAAGTTTGGCCGTGATGGCTGGAATTTCGTCAAGCTCGGGGCTACGGTCGCTCGAGCTTCATTGAGTTTGGTCGTTCGGCCATGGTGGTTGGAGCTCCTTCGAGCTGACAGCCATGGCCAGTAGAGTTTCCATGTAGTATTTCAAACTCCTGTCTCAAGAACTCAATTTAAAGAAACCATGGAAAGTTTTAAAGAAGAATGAACAAATGATCAGATTGGAGAAAAAAGTTACTGGGGATAGGAGCAAGCGAGATTTCTTTCCACCGTTCTTCGTGCCCCTTCATTTATTCTTTTATTTGTTAGTTTCTCAGCCTATTTTCTAATGACAGGTCAATATTTTCCATCCATTAACGTGGATAGAGCTAAAGGAACAATTTGATTGTATCAATTTGACAAATTTTAGTAATTGATTGCATATTTTGAAAGTTTTAACACTCAATTATATTTTTGTGACAAATATTAAGGCTTCGGGTACATTAATTCCTTTAATAATCAAACATTTCTCTTTCTCTGTTTCTTCAACTTAAACTGGTAACGGATATTAAGGTTTGTAAATTCATCATGTTCTTGAAGTTTTTAGGGTAACGTAATTGGTCTCGGTCCAGTCCCGTTTGTTTCGTGCCATTTTTCGTTGGATAATTCTAGTTGCCTCTCAACACCCCAAAACTAGTTGTCTCATGATGACGACGACAAATGTGTGTGTGTGTCTTTATATGTGTGTGTGTGTGTATAGACATGTGGTAACGCGTATGGCTACTGGGTAGAGTGATCATGAAAAGTAAACTGCCGGGTAAACCTCACACAAGAGCGTGCCACGTGCATGCATGCGTGCGTGTGTACAAGTGAAATAATAAGGTAGAGTTAAAGTTTAGTGTCTTCGAACACGATGAACATTCAAATAAAATGAACTTACAAAACTTAGTGCTGTTTAGTTTAGTATTATTATGTCGGTAAAACGCAAAAGTACCTTTTGCTTGCACTACTTTTATATTGGTCTCTTACGTTGTGTTATTTCTCACATGCAATAAGAAAGTGTCAACATGAGATTCCTGGCTTCATCACTTAACTGATTAGTTTATGAAATTGATCTATGAAAGGGATTCAACAAATAATTGTTTGATATTTGAATAAGAACCACTATTTATATACTCCTTTTTGGTTCTTTTTAACGAGAGTTTTCCCTCCAGAATAGTTTTAACCTCATTTTCCCAACCTAACTTAGTAGATGGTTGGTCAACATGCAATTAAACAAATTTGTTGCCTCTTCACAATTGAAACTGTTCAACTTTGTTGCAGCGATGGGGATCTTATCGAGGCTGTTGTTGTGGAGGTTGTGGTTAGGCTCAAGACAAGACAAAGAAAAGTGACTAGAGATTTAGTTGGAATGGAGGATCGAATAGCAGCCATAAATGGTTTATTGGACATCCAATCTGGTGGTGTGCGGGTTATTGGAATTTATGGGATGAGTGGTATCGGTAAATCAACACTTGCCAAGATCATCTATAACCAACTATGTCCTCGCTTTGGGAAAAACTGTAGCTTTCTTGATGGTGTAAGGGAAACAGCAAAAACCAAGGGCTTAGTCAAGTTGCAAGAACAATTGCTATCTAATATCTCTAATTCTAGAGTGGCTCGCAACATTGATAACATTGATTATGGAATCAATACGATTAGAGAAACAATTTGCAACAAGAAGGTACTAGTTGTATTGGATGATGTTGATGAGGGAAACCAAATCGAATACCTTATTGGAATTGATTCTCTGTACAATGGTACTAGGATACTTGTTACCACTAGGGACAAAAGTGTTATAAAAATTAGGGGATTGAAGTATGAAATTGTGCCTTATGAAATGGAGGTGTTAAGCGACAAAGATGCACTTCAACTTTTTAGTAGGCATGCATTTGATACTGACTTTCCTCCAGACAAACTATATGACACTTCAAAAGACATCGTCTCTACTACGAGTGGACTACCTTCAGCTCTTCGAGCAATAGGTTCATTGCTTTTTCTTCAGAAAGAGGAAAAAATATGGCAAGAGATGCTAGAGAAGCTAAGAAAAACACCTACTAGCGATGTCTTGGGAAAGCTAAGGATTACTTATGATGCCTTAGAAATGGATCAGCAACAAATATTCCTTGATATTGCATGCTTTTTCATTGATAAAGATAAGACTAATCCATTCTTTGTGTGGAAAGACTGTGGGTTTAGCCCAGAGTATGCTATTGATGTCCTTATTAACAAATGCACTATAAAGGTTTTAGACGAAAATAAGTTTTGGATGCATGATCAATTTAGAGATCTTGGAAGGACAATTGCTAAGCAAGAGCGTTCCAGGTTGTGGGCTCCAGACGACATCATTCACGAATTAAGATCAATAGAGGTAATGTGGTGACCAAATTTAATATTGTGTTCATAATTAAGGATTCGTCTTTCTAAAATGAGAGCTACTCTTATGTTCCATTTTTTCTTCTCTTCAATGGAATAAAAACGTATAATATTGACAAATTTCTGCTCCTACTCCTGCTCCTCAATTTCATTGGCAGATCAAGAGTAGCGTTCAAGCACTGGATTTGACAAATTGGTCAAGGACTGATGATAACTTAACTATCATTGCGGAGGAAATTAAACGTTTCCCACATCTTCGGCTGTTGTGGTTGCATAACATAACCTGCCAAGGCGACTTTGCGGGCTGTCTTTCCGAATTGAAATGGATCAGTTTGTTTTACCTTGATAGAAGTTCTTAACGTCATCCACGTTTTGAGGCAACCAATTTGCATCTAGAAAACGTGGTTGTGGGGAATTTCGTTGGCCATGGGTTCACGGATGATCATGTCAGGGGCCTGATCAAGGTATGTCAATTTCCCTATCAGTCTAATTTTCTTATTCAAGGACAAAATTCATTGGATTTGTAGTCTAATTTTCTCATTTAGTGAGAGGATCAAAGGACAAATGATCCAAGTTGAGAGCCTAAATTCCCATGTATTTCCTGTTTAGACATCCAATTGTCCATGCTGATGTTTCATTTGCTTTTGTAGGATGGGAGGAAATTGAAGGTTCTCACTCTTGAGAATAATATGTCGATTTACAGGACACCAACCTTTTTTGAATACTCAGTTTTAGAGAAGTTGAGTATTTCTAAATGTTCATCTTTGATGGAAATTGACTGCTCTATCAGAAAACTGTGGTTGTTGACTGATTTGAGTATTGAGTCATGTCAGAATCTTGAAAAATTACCCGAACAAATTGGAGAGCTACCAAATCTTCAGCACCTCTCTCTTAGGAATTGCGATAGTTTGAGTGAACTCCCCAAATCAATTTCGAAACTAGAGTCATTGATGAAGTTGGATGTGTCTCACACACCTATTACAGTATTACAGGATTCCATTGGAAGACTATCAAGCTTGTCATCTCTCAATGTATCATCCACACCGATTGTGAAAGTGCCCAGTACAATGAGCGAGCTTCGTCGCCTCCAAACACTGGACTTAGAGCATTGTCATAAGCTCCAAGAGTTGCCGGAGCTCCCTAAAAGTTTGACCACTCTACGGTTGAGATCTAGTTCATTGCAGACTGTGCCTAACCTCTCAAATCTTACTAATCTAGTTGAACTACTTCTATCTGATGGTTCTGAATCTAAGGCCACATCAAATATAATTAAAGCTTGTGACCTACAATGGATAGGGAGGTTATCCAAATTGAGGAAGCAGCACTTGTGCCTTTTAAATGTCCGCGCGCAGCCTACAGAGTTGGGCTCCCTTTCTCTCCTAAAAAAACTTACTATGTATGGATTAGACTTTGAATCCCTCGAACAACTTCCGTCAAACTTGATAGTTCTAGAGCTCGATCGCATTCAAGTGAAACAAGTACAACTAGACGGGCTTCCTCAGTTGGAAATGTTGACTATCAGAATGTGTGAACTCGTAAAAAAATTATCCTTTCCATCAGGTTTAAGAAAACTGAGAGAAGCTGAGGTGTCTTCTTGCACTGAGCTAGTCGAAGTTCAATTTCTTGGTGCCTTAATATCATTGGAGGAATTATGTATTGAGGACTGCAGATCTTTAGAGAGGTTTGTTAATCCATCGGAGGAGCCAGGGTGTAATGAGCTACAAGCTACCAAGTTGACTAATGGTGGGAGGAAAGTGTCCATTGTCTCAAGCTTTCTAAAGATGCTTCAAGTATTCCAGCTGTTGAGGTGCCCAAAGCTAGAGGAGATTCAATTTGCTTGTATGTTCAAATCATTGGGAGTATTTTCTGTTGAAGGGTGCACTTCATTAAAAAGGATAGGCGGTTTGTCAAACTTGAAGAACTTGACGCGGTTAGGTATTGTAGAGTGTGAGAGCCTACAAGTTGTAGAGGGCGTGGACGAATTAGAGCATTTGGAGCAGTTGAAAGTTTATAGGTGCAGATCAATGGAAAGGATGATTGATGTATCAAGCTCAAAAATACCAAAGGAGTGCCAGATTCAAATGAGGGATTGTGGGGAGTTATTGGACATTGATCCAAATGATTCAAGCATCACTTGGGAGTCTTACAAAGAGAAGATTCTGAATGCCCCAGCACGAGCGTTGGGCTCAACATTTGAAACAACTCTTTACGACTATGAAACAAAAACAGTAATAGGGGATCTTCTATTGGAACAGGTGCGCCTCCTTTCTATTTATGGATCATCACTGTTTCTTTTGCTTTATTCGCTTTCTAATTCTGTTCTATTATAGTGAAGAGGGACAAAAAATAATTCTAAAATGTGCAACTAGGGATAATCACATAAAAAATCCCCATCTTACTAGAAATTTTCATCTGCTATATGTGTGTCAACTTCGGAAATGAGGCCACGTATCTTACATCACTCACCATTTGAGAATTCATACTTTCCTTCTTCCTATTTGTGCTTTTGGTTCATTTTGTGCTATCACAATTACTCAATGACGTTGAGCCTATTTTTACCTTTAAAAATGGAGGATGAAACTTCATGTCTTCCTTTACCACTTGTTAAAATCAATATTTGCAATAGGATCATGCAATTTACCAAAATCACAAGATACCAGAAAATTAAATAAGAAATAGATTAACACACCACAATTTGCGTAGCTTAGTTCAAAGAGTGATCTAGATCCACGGGAAGTATAACAATGATAGATCCATTGCAAACTAGGAGATTCTAACATAAAAATAATCTCTTGATTCCAACCTTCGATTCCACCCAATCCTTACTCAATATTGCATTCTCTGGTACTGTTTTTCTTAAACTAAAACTAACAGAGAACCTAAAACAAGGTTGGTGCTATTTTTACCCCGAATATAACTAAATCCACCCTATTTACCTTATAAGGATTTTCCCTCCATCATTCAATTACAAAGTGATGGCTCCATTCTTTCTTATTCTATTTTTTCTATTCCTATTTAGAATCTAATTGTCATGATTAACGTTTTACATGTTTTTTTTAGTATATTAAAAAAATCTACAAAATCTATCACTTCATCGACAATCTGCTAACGTTTTTACTCTTTTTGCAACTCCACTTATTTATGTGTACACCACTTAGATCTTTATTTACAATTGGTTGCTCTCTCCTATTATAAGATAGAGCAAACTCGTCAAAGGTATCATCTTCGCTTATCATAACTCTAGCTAAAAACTCATACCCGTGCCATATCTTGTGTCTCTAGTGCCAATGCATAGTTTAGGAATATGTATCTCCTTGCTTGAGTGTCATCTTTCACATGAGCATAAATAGGGCAATTACAACTTCTCACTCTAGTGTGATAAGCAACTTGCTTAACCGCATTTCCTCATATTACTACAATCAATTGATATTGATGGCTATACTATATTCATGGCCAAAATTGTAGAGTAAAGAGTGAGCTCTCTCTAGTGAAGTTATGTTCATCCATCCTCTGAGTTTGCTTAAGTGTGGTGTGTTCACAGTAGTGTGGTGTCTCACTAAGCTTTCCTCAATGCAAATCGGCTATAATTTTTTTATTTAAAAAGAAGATAAAAATTAGGGGAAAAAAGAAGGTAAAAGAAAAGAGGATAATAATTAAAAGAATTACAAAGCTAAAATACATATATATTTTTTTTGAAAAAGAAGGTAAGACTGTCGGGCTGCATCGGCAAGGGCCTACGACCCTCATTGCATATCAGTGAGGGCTGTCGGCCCTCGTCACTTGCAAATGAGGGCTTGCCAACCCTTGTATATTGCCACAAACAACCTACCAGCCATTAATCAAGCGAGCAACATCCTCGGCCACCATCTTTGTTGAGGGTTAACACAACAAGCTATGACCCCAACCTAACCCATTTTCGACAACTATCATACCAGCATTTCATCCTTGCAAATATTCACTTTTGTCTCTAGAATCAGATTTCCTTATTTTCTTCATTTGTCTCCAAAATCAGATTTTCCTTCTTTTCTTCATTTTGAGGGAATGAAGATATGTGAATATGTGAATGTTGCTTGATTCTAATAGACATATGTTCAATAGATGCTTTATAAAGCATTTTTAGGGAGATTAATTGTAGGGAATCCCTTTATGTTGATTCTTGTTTGGTGCTTGCGTTTGGGTGTTCAAACTTAGGATTATAGTCATATGATATTTGGGAAATCTATCATCTTCTTTAAGATGTTTAATCCACATTAGATATGATACTTTTGAACCTCCCTCTCTCAGCAAGATGATAGTGACAAGCATGAGGATGGTGACAAGGTCGACGGCAGGGAGGATGACAATAGCGAGGACAGTGGCAAGGAGGATGACGATGATGACAACCATGTGAATATAGATGATGATGATGGTGGCAAGGAGGATGACAATAGCGAGGACAGTGGCAAGGAGGATGACGATGATGACAACCATGTGAATATAGATGATGATGATGATGGCAAGGAGGATGACGACGATGACAACCATGTGCATATAGATGATGATGATGATGGCAAGGAGGATGATGATGACGACAACCATGTGCATGTGGACAATGAGGATGACGACAGTGAAGATGATGAGAATGTGCATTCATCGGGCAAGCCTTCGCCGGTTTGTTCCATGGGCAATAATGATAAGAACGAGGGTGTCGACAAGGAAGGTCAATGTGAAGGTGATGGCAATAGTGATAGTAAGGACAACGAGGACGAGAATGATAACGGTGAGGATGACGAGGACAACAATGTACATGAGCTTTTGCATTCGTCTGACGGGCCTTCTCTAGTTGGTTCCGTGGACGGTAATGATGAGAACGACAATGTTGTTGAGGAAGGTCAATGGGAAGGCAACATCAGTAGCCATAGCAAGGACGACGAGGACGAGGACGATGATGGTGAGGATGATGAGGACAACAATGTGCATCGGCTTTCGCATTTGTCTAGCAGGCCTTCGCTAGTTGGTTCCGTGGATGATAACGATGAGAATGATGATGTCGATGAGGAAGGTCAATACGAAAGTGACGGCAACAGCCATAGCAAGGATGATGAGGAGGAGGACAATGACGGTGAGGATGATGAGGACAACATTATGCGTGAGCTTTCTCAATCATCTCGAGGGCCTTCACCGGTTGGTTCCGTTGATGATAATGTCGAGAATGACAATTTCAATGAGGAAGGCGAAGGTGACAGCTACAGCTACAGCTATGGCGACGGCAATGACGATGAGGGCAAGGATGAGGATGAGGAGAGGGATGATGAAGAAGGCGAACAAGAGGTAAGAGACAACAACAACCTAAAACTCAACTGATTGTTCTTTGTTCAAAACTCATGTGAATTTTTTGAAAAGCTGAAATTAAATCTAGGGATAGTTAACTGCAAGCTTGCTGCATCTATTAACCGTCGGGTTTAAATCAAAAGAAGGGCTTTCTGCACATCTCTATCCTTTGCTTTGCCCTACTTTCTCCAAATCCGAGTACCAACTAATTGCCAGGAAAAAGTCACGTCAATATTTTCTATAAATCAATTTGAATAGAATTAAGAGATTATGTTGATTCTTGTTAGTTGCTTGAGTTTGGGTGTTCAAACTAGGGATTAATGTAAAGTAATATGATATATGGGGATTTTGACCTTTTCCTCTTAAGATGTTTAATCCACCTTGAACATGATAATTTCAAATCTTAGCAAGATGACGGTGATGACTACAACAACAATGAATACGATGATGACACGAAAGACTATAGCGATAAAGCTGGTGACGAGGGTGACTACAACGGCGAGGATGATGACGGCTACTAGGACGACAATGCGCAAGAGGTTTTGTGGTTATCTCGTGGGCCTTCGCGGGTTCATTTTGTGGACAATGACAATAAGGAGGAAGGCGAAAGGCAAAGGCAAAGGCGAATGCAATGGCAACAAGGAGGACAAGAAAGAGGGCATTGATGAAGAGGCCAAAGAGGAGGTGAGTGATGGAACATAATGGTGTACTTGGCTTCTTTTTTTTCCTTCAAAACATGTGGCGAGATGACTATGGCTAGCAGCCGAAAGATTGTTGATGCCCAATCCTTCCGGTCTCAAGAGCTGATTGGCGAAGCGACCTCAGTTTCTATTATTTTCCTTTTCGATAGTTCAGATGTTAATTCCCTCCTTTCTTTTCCCTCCATAAAACGACTATGGTGTGTAAGTGCCCCTATTGATATCACATACTAGTTTGGAACTTACTTGTTAATCAATTATAATTCTTCATGTATGCATCTAATTATGTCGAAATTCCCCCTGTAGAAACATGCTTCATGAATACGTCTTTGCTGATATTGTTTGAGATTAATTAGTTAAACACTCTATGACACTCAAAAACCATAAAAACGGTACTAATGTTCCTTTTCTAGACCAAATCCTTCATCCTTTGCCTTTTGGGCAAACAGGAAATTCCCACAATCCTTCTTCTTGCTTTTTCATTGTTGATCACATTATGACTGACTCCACTTTGTCTGTGAAGGCAGGCCCAATTAGTCAAGGCTTCTTGTCCATCCTATAAGATAATTTCATTGCCGACATTCTTACTTGTCTTTATAGTATATAAACAAAAACAGGTCCATCTCATTGGGATTAAGAAGGGAAAATAACACAAATGGTTCATAAAATTTGATCAATATGTAATGTGATTTATGAACTTTTAATTTGTTCAATGTGGTCCATAAACTTTAGTACAATTCGTAATGTCTTCCCTGAATTTTTAATTTGTTCGATATGATCTTTAAATTTTTTATACATGTTCAAATTAGTCTCTGAACTATATGAAAATGTTCAATATTATTTCTGGACTTAAAATAATGAAATGACAGTATTGAATATTTCTAATATTATTTCAAGGACCACATTATCTATTGAGCTAAATTTTAGGAACTATTTTTGTCGTTATCCTCATTAGGAAAGGAATTAACGTATTCAATCTCATGTACAATTTGTCCAAGTCGATGTGATGGTCTTTTGAAGGACCAATTGAAGACAGCAATTGAAAAACGCTTGCCTTACTAAAAGAATGAACGCAAATCCATGCAGGACGGCTTTTAGGCAAAAAGAGAATTCATCAATAATCAATGAAATAAGCAAAAACGTACGCAAAAGGAGAAGGTAGATCAAAGGGCCCATGGTGACAGAAAGTTAGAAACATTGTTTACTGTGCACTTCTCTTTTGCGTCCTCCCTCTGATACAACCTTAAGTGGCGGTCTAAAGTAACACAAAAGAAAGGGTTCCGAGAACAAGGCTGCATATGATTCTTTTTTTGTTTTTGGTCGGTAAAGCTTTCTTTCATTCTATATGAGATTAGAAAGAACAGATTTCGTTCAAAATTGTAACAAAAAATGGTGTTGTTGTCCCTAGTGATATGTATTTCGCACGCGCTCTTCAACGTTGGATGAATGTGCACTTTGCGTGTGCTCTTCAATATTTGACTTTCTTAGTCCTTTTATTGTGTAATATTTTATTGTGATCTAAACAAGTTATTAAGAAAGTGATTGAAAAGGACTTATAAGTTTATAGTTGTCCCAAGCAATATGTTTTTGGGCGCATGCTCTTTAACGTTGGAATAAGAATGTGCATTTCGCATGTGCCCTTCAATATTTGACTTTCTTAGTCCTTTTATTGTGTACTCAATATTTTATTATGATCGAAACAAGTTATGAAGAAAGTAATCGAAAAGGACTAATGATTTTATAGTTGTCCCAAGTGATATATATTTTGTGTGTGCTCTTTAATATTTGACTTTCTTAGTTGTTTTATTGTGTACCTAATATTTATTGTGATCGAAACAAATTACAAGACTAATAATTTTCTGGTTGTCCCAATATTTTATTGTGATCGAAACAATATTTTATTGTGTACGCTCGAATACGTATGTGGAATTTGCGGTGCAAGCATGACTCCTTGAAGATTTGTCTCGTGTGAGATGGAGTGGGGTAGTTACACTTCCCATGCTCGATAGTGCTTGAATTACACAAAGAAGCTGTGATGAGCGGGTAGGTACGAGATCAGCCGCTATCAACTCCAATGTGCTGTTTATGACAACTCAAAATCCAATTTTAGGACTTCCATCAGTTCATGAATTTTAATGCGAGGATCTTGATGTTTGCACGACCAATCTCTCGCAGTTGCAAATCAAGAACAGGACCCCAATTGCGATGGCAATCAATCAAATCCCAAGATGGCCGGCATATTGTGCCACGTTCACGTGCATGACACACGTCCAAGGTTATGATTAAATCTTATGAGGGTTTTTGATTCACGAGCAGTGCATACAAGGCCACGTGAATTTTTCGATGGGCTCGAACTATCGCCAACGCGTCCAGTGATGTCGTGTGCGCACATAGCAGCGAACAACAAGCATCGCAGAGGCAAAACCTGAACCAGATAATTCTCTCTTGTGGGTTTGGAATTCATTGGGCCCTTCTTTTTCCCATAGAAATGTCATGAAACGTCTGATATTTTCTTTGTGCTTTAATTTCCCATATTCTCAAGTGTCTCCGATCCACGCACTCTCAAGATCAACATGACGGTTCCTTTGTTGCCGAATCGTTGGAAGGAGCCATCGCCTGCATTTGTCGAGACTCCATGGGTTGATTGGCAGACGGATTGGCGAGATTAGCACATGCTAGCTCGGCCGCGCTGGTGGAGTGCATAGTTATGGTGGAAATCCTAATCTTCCTCTCCCTTTCCGCATGAACTGAAGCTTCGTTTAAGTCTTGAGTCAGACAATGCAGATCTAATAAGAGCCTTTATCAAGCACAAATCAACTGAACTAGGAAGTACAATGGATGCACTAATTGGGAGAGAATATTATATGATGTTGAGTTTTTCAGGCCTTAAGTTAGCCTATTGCAGCAGGAGTCCAACAAAATAGCCGACTAGGTCACCAAAGCCTAATGAAAGAAAAGTCCTAGTAATTGGACTATTTATCCACCTCAAGCCCCTTGGAACTTGATTTGCTCTGGAGCTTTAAACTTGTATTCACTAAATACTTCTAAGGGAATGGCATTTACGTTTTCAGACCTTGGAAAAAAAAAATCCTTCTGATTGTCTCTTCCAAAAAAGTTTTGCACTAGATTGCCATGGAGTTTGCTAGATTAGCCAACAAAACGGCCCCATAAAAATTTTAGTGATGAAACTAAAACATTGTGGAATGACATTCCTTGAGATTAACGTCAACACATTTCGCGCGTACACACATTATCATATGGAAATGGATTTACTCAACTGAACAAGAATAGAATAACACTGAGAGCAAAGACCATGCAAAATGAATCTGACCAAATATCTTACACGCACACCAAAATCTGCATTAGTTTGTTGTCAAAATCGTGCAAAGTTAAGAGTAACCTCTATATTAAATTGACTATTAAAATTGATAACGATGCACTAGATTAAACCAGATGCACTTTGGCTAGCTAGGACTCCTCAAGTCCAATGAGCCAAACAAATCTCGGAATTATTGTCAAGATTGATCTCGAATGAGGAAGATGTCCCAACAAGTCTTGCACTTCGTCTGTTTGCATTTGTCTAGCCCAGAGTCGCACCTCCTACCGTGTAATTCTGTCTTTTGTGGCGTTTGATCCTGTCGCGTTCGTCCTGTACATCCAAAAGCCGAAGAAAAACAATGAGATCAAATGAGTTGCTGGGTCGACGTGTAAGCTATCGCTTAATCCGTCTAGAGTTTTCATTTCCTATATCAATAACTTTCATAATAAACGAAGATTCCACATAATGATTTGTTGTCATCTTATTGGCGGCAGTATTCAATTTGCGCCAATATATATCAAAGATCTTTACGTTAACTTTATGTCTTTTATTGTGTTCATTTATTGTCAAAATGTACAGTCCTTGGCTTGATGGACAAACCTGCGATATGGAAGAAAAATCATGTGTAAAGATATGATCGTTTTGAGAATACAAACATAAATTGCTATTATAATGGAAAGATGAGTGCTCTATATAGAATGCTCGCTGATTATATTGAACTCAAATTGGGAAGTTATCAATAGTTAGCCGGTGGATTTGCTATATTAACAGCAGAAATGTAGGCACGAGTGTTTAGGGAATTCTTTCATAAAAGTTTGAGATCGAAGTTTCAATTTAGTTTTTTTTTTTTTTGGAAATACAAATATAAATCATAAATATATTATATAAATGTCAATCTAGTTTTGAACCTTTTGATTTGACCAATTTAATTATAAATATTTCAACAATTTGTCAATATAGACTTTTTGGCTAATTTTAGCCGAAAACTAGTAAAATAGACATCGTTCTACTTGGTATGATCAGCTATTGGCAAGGGTTGCAACCCTTGCCAATCGCAGGGAAGGCAACTGCTAAGGTCTGGTGAAGGCTTCAAGCCCTGTCCTCACCTACCATAATGGAAAAAAGTATGAAAAATTAAAAATAATTGTAAAATGATTCATGTTAGTACAAGATGGTATTTGTCGTCAATTTTTGATCAAAATTGATCGGAAGGATTATATTGGTAAATTGTCAAAAGATTTATAGTTTAAGACTGAATTGGTGTTCATATAATATGTTTAGGATTTTTTTTTTGGTAATATTCCCCAATAAACTAAAAGCGTAATAAATGGATATACACTATATTCCTTTGATAAAAAAGTGCAATTAAAATATAGAGGAAATGATGATTAGAAAATCGCATCATTTGTTAATATTTCCCAACTTTTCTTTTTCAAATATCGGGCAAGTCTAGAGTTGAATATTAGGGAGTGCAATGAACAGAGCAGAAACCAAGACCCAAGGCAAGGGCAATGCGAGCAGAGGCAGATCGGGAGGGGAGAGAGGAGATGGGGGGTCTGTTCGACAAGCAAGCGTAGATGTACGTGGACGCTCGTCCGACATACTCGGCACACTAGTACTCCATGCTCGCTTCTCGCACTCCTCGTCACTCCCTCGCTCGGGACGTCGGCGCCGGCAATGGCCAAGCCGCCCTCAGCGTGAGTCCTCTCTCTCTCTCTCTTTTCTGTGTGCAAGATTAGTAGCAAGTTTACTGTTTTTCTTGATACGATGGAACCCAACATTGATCGGGAGCCGTGACGGTGTGAGCAGATCTTCTGGATTTTGCAAAAAGAAAAATAGGCTAGACCAGATATGATCGTAGATCATGCGAAATTCGACACTTTTTATGAGTAAATACATATCAAATGCATGTCTCGCTGAAGAGGAATTTTGAGGAGAATCATTCATTCGAGCACTCACCATGTATGAATATTTTTCCTTTGTTTTTGCTTTTGGAAGTAATTGACTAGACATAGGGTGTAGAGAATGAGTGAAGATTAGCTCATCCTGGGTGAATTTTACCTGAATCCTCATATACTGCTTTTAACTCTGCTCATTGATAAGAAGTTGATTTATTCGATTTGATTTTGCTTGGGGCTTGGATAGGCTGTGTACTGCTTCCTAATCACTAACTAAAGGTGGTCATCCTCCAGTTCCACGTAATTGATCTCAAATCCTTTGTGTTGTTTTGAATGTGAACTTTAAAACTGAAGTTCAACCCATCTCAGTGTCTTCCAGGCTTCTTCTCCCTTTCTTGTCTTTTTAAAATGGGCTTCTCTTTCCTCTTTGATTTATTCAATCGAATTTCATTACTTCCATATTGTTCTTGTCACTTACAACTCCGTTCATATGCCCTGCACTTGCTTGTAAAATAGGTAGCCCAGCACTACAATCGGGTGATTGCCACTGATGCGAGCGCAGCCCAGCTAAAATGTGCGATGCAGCATCCGAGGGTCCATTACGTCCACACCCCAATACCCATCTCCAACGACGAAATCATGACCTTAATTGGAGGTGAAAATTCAGTGGATTTAATTACGGTGGCTCAAGCGGTGCACTGGTTCGACCTACCCAATTTCTACTCCCTCTTGACCCGTCTGCTCTGGAAGCCGGGAGGTGTGGTCGCAGTATGGTGCTACAATGGCATTGGAGTGAGCTCTACATTTGATCCGGTCATGAAACGCTTCCATGAAACTACGCTGCCCTTTTGGGACCCCAACATAAAGCACATATCCGATGGTTACGAGAAACTTCCTTTCCCGTTCGAGAGTGTGGGGTTGGGATGTGAAGGTGAGCCACTGCCACTGGATATACCAAAGGATCTCTCTTTCGAAGGGTTTCTGAGGGTGTTAAGGTCATGGTCCCCAATTACTACGGCTAAGGAACGAGGTGTTGATCCGCTATCCGAAGGCATAGTGAGAGAGCTTGAGGATGCATGGGGTGGTCCTGATTTGGTCAGGTGCATTGTGTACAAGGCTTTAATGCTTGCCGGCACAGTGTAAGCTGTAAATTTCCATGTCCTCTTTCGACTCCATTAGAATAGAATTGAACATAAAGGGCAGTTCAAATGATCTTTTTAGTTGCCAATTTATACAAGCTCAGACATTGTGCTCAGCTGATATGCAGATACTATATCTCTGTCAAGCATGTCAGACTTGGCTTCTTTTCTCCTTCAATAGAGGTGGCGAAATGACTATGACTATTAGTTGAAAGAGTGTCGAATGGCCACATCCTTCGGGTCTCAAAGTCCGAGGAGCGAAAGTACCTCAGTTTTTTCGTCTGTTTTGGTTCTTACCAGGTTTTATTCTTTCCATTTTCAATAGATCAAATGTTAATTCGCTCATCTTTTCCATCCACAACCAGACAATGGTATGCAAGTGCCCTGTTTATTTGATGAATTTGTTTGGATCTTAGTTTATTCTGTTCCAATTCGGTGTATGCATTTCTAATTACGTCAACGAGAGTTCATTTGTGGAAACATGCTTCACGAATCTGTCTTTGCTGATATCGTTGAAGACTCATTGGTTTACCATTCCACGACACTTCCAGTTATAAAAAATATGGATTTCATTTTCCCCCTTGAAGGATTTTTTAGCGTTGCCACCGTTTTCACTCGTCTTTATAGGGTGCATACAATTCCCTGCCATGAAGTCCATATGCAGTAATGAAGCTACGATTCACATCTAGACTATCACAAAATCATCAACATATTTAAATCATTAATAGAACCTTTATCACAGATGATTTTTCACTTAAACCGTAACCAAACTTCTTGGCTATGTTTTCATTCGCAATCATTTAAAACAGAGCAAATTTAGTTCGATCTAGCAAAGGATTATGACCTGGGATGATTACTGATCGGATATGAATAAGGCAAACACAGGTACGACTTCAAGGACGGGAATCGACGAAACAAGCAGAAATTATAACTTTACGAGCTCTTCAGTTTCAGCGACCGCGAGCAGGGGCGAATAGAGTCTCCAGGGAGCAGCAGTGAAATCAGGAACCTGCGACGGAAACGGTGGTTGTCCATAGCCTGAGAATATCGGAAAAAGTGAATTGATCAGTGGACTCCGAGAGAGGTTTTTCGCGTGTTAAAGAGGAAGACATGGATTTATCCGAGAGGGAGCTTCCGAGGTGCTGTTCTATAACCATGTCGATCGTTCGTCGTTAACGAAAAGAAGCTTCAGAAGTGAGGATAAAACTGCTGGAAACACAAAAGAAACGAGAAATCAGTGCGTTTATTGAATCAAAATCGAAAATAGAAAATCGGATAATCCCAGAAAAATTGGCTTCAGTTTCGTTGCCATAACCCCGTAAGGTCGAGCTTGAAATGACAAATTTGAGCTCAATGGAGCTCCATCTATGGCTGTTTCTCCCTCTTTCAAGTCAGGCATTTCGTCGTACACACAAATCGCGCCCCCATCAGCACAAATACGTAACCGTGCGCGCCGAGCAGAGGAGTGAATCGGGGGAGACCGCTGGTCGAGCATGATGAGCGCGTGAGGCCGAAAGGAGGAAAGAGGAGGAGCAGCGGCGACGATCCATTTCGCCGACGCGCCGCCCTATCGCAGCGGAGCGTGAGGTCGCGGGATCCGTAAATGTGCCCATTGTTTTCTCCGCTGCAGGATCATAAGCGGAAGAACGAAATAAATTATCAAGGCCGGGCTTGTTGAGTCTTGAAGCGGGCTGAGCTTCTAAAGGTTTCCGCTCTTCTCAGTAAATATGGTCTTGTCTTTTTACTTTCCAGGGCTAAAGCTTTGGGCTGAATTGTTTGAACTTTTATAGCAAGGCCTGTAAGACAAGACACATTCGAGCTTAAATTCTGATCCCAATGGCTCAGAAACACAGGACAATCGGTCCAACTGTAGATATTGTTAGAGAACAATAATAAAGATTAAATGTTTGAGAATCATATTATTTAAAATCCAAAAGTGATGCCGTCCACATTTCCATACCCACGGGACAAGCACGAGAAGGTACAATTATTTGAGAAAAGAAAAAAAAAGGGAAAAAGAAAGAAAAGGTACGACTGTTTTGAGAAAAAAGATAAAAAGAAAAAGAAAGGTACATCTCTATTAGGGGTGTGCAACGGGAACCGTGAAAGGCCGGACCGACCGAACCGGTTTTTGGCGGTTGTCTTCCCGAATCTTGGAACCGAGGTTTTTTTTGGGAACCCGGACCGAACCGACCGCCGGACGAACAAATTTTTTATATATAATTTATATACATATAATTAATAAAACATATAAACATGATAACTTATTGCAACCAAAGTGCAATTTGAAGATAAATCTTATGTAAAGACCATTAAAAATTTACACTTTTATTTATAAAAAAATCTCCTTGTTAGTTTCATGTGAGATTAAGATTTCAAGAGATCCAATCATGCGATTTTGAATAATTTGCCAACTGTATTAGATTTTGCTAGAGAACAATAATAAAGGATTGATCGTTTGAGAATCGTATTATTTTTAATCCAAAAGTACAAAAGTGAAATTTTCGACCAAAAAAGAAAAGGTACAGATGCCGTCCACATTTCCAGACCCATGTGACTAGCATGAAAAGGTACAATTGTTTAAGAAAAGAAAAGGTCCGATTGTTTTTAGCAAAAAGAGAAAAAGAAAAGAAAGGTACGTCTCCATCCGACTAAAGAGGGCTACAGCTGCTTGTGTTATTGTGTCCATCTTTCTAACTGGTCCCCACCTTAATATTTTTGAAGGCATCAACTTTAATGACTATAAATTGAAAGCTGCACCTGCGAAGTTGCCTATATGCGTTTTTCTATTTATCGCAAATGGGGTCAAATGCAAATATTTAAAGTATAATTTTTTCTAATAAGGATCTTACCAACGAATGTCCATTTTTAAAAAAAAACATCCACACATAAATTTTTGTCATTTTCAAAATACTCTTTTTCTTATATTATACATAATTAATAAAGTCACTTATTATTTGGTGTGGAATGATTAATAAGTGTTTAGAAAGGACTTGATAACAAAATTTTTTTAATAATAATCGTTGATTGGTCGTCGTAGCACCTCCTGTTCATGACTCCGAAGCAAATTTTAGAGGATCTTTTCTTTATTTGTCCAGAAGTTCAAAAGTAGATTCGGAACTGGTGTCGCGAAGAAGACGAAACTCCATGTGCTCTTGTAATGAAAATGTCCTCTAATTTATTCCATAACTTTATTGACTCTGAATTTTCTACATAGACACAGCCATGTGAAAAGCACGAAAAAAGAAGGAACTCAGGAGTGTGATCTTGTACTGATAATGTCCTCCACCGTATAATGTCCTCCACCGTCCATCAAATTTGTTGACTGTAAATTGGACGTGACTGTAAATTGGATGCTGCACCTGCTGCGAAGTTGCCCACACGCGTCTTTTATTTGTCATGGAGTGAAATTCAAATTTGTGAAATGCAAGTGTTTTTTAATTAGCATTAGCTCATTAGTTGTCTTCATTTAATGTATAGTCGTTGGTTTAGTGGACAAACCTAAAAAAGATAATGTTTAAACATATGATTATTTAGAGATTATAAATACAATTTGTTATAAGACCGGGAAGATGAGTGACTTATAGAATGCTTGATGATTATGTTGACTTTAAATCGGGAATTTAGAAATAGTGATTGATTACTTGACGAATATTAATTATCATAAATAACTCTTTTGTTTATCTATAATCATATACATTATTATTGTTTATTTAGATTTAGGCATGGTTTCTCATGGATTAGTTCGACGAGGTTGAATAACCCTTGGATTTGTTATATTAAAAGTAAAAAAATGTAGGCGTGGAATCATAGGGAATTTTTTCATTAAAAGTACAAGATTGCACTTACCATTGGATATTCCTTTAAAATGTAAAGATAAGTCTCAAATGTGTGTGTGTGTGTTTTTTTTTTTTTTTTGGTAGTTGATAAGTTCCAAATATTGACACGAATGGAATTGAGCAATTTTTGCATTCACCTAATTTACATAAGCTATCTCATTATTTGAGTCCCTTGGAGGTCTACTGAAGTCGATGGTTCACATGAATCGGGTGCACCCCCAATAACTTTTAAATGTAATAGATGAATGCATATAAGTAGATAAGATGTCTCATGTCGCCACATGTCTAGCTACCACAACTATATGTGTGTTTTCAAGCTATTAAAACTCATTTCTAAGGATAGATATAAGCTATTCATTAACCACGTTTGTGAGAAGCTTGTAAAAGGATGAACAACTCATCTTATTATTTTCGAGATCTGTGAATATATAATATTGTGTATTAGTTTTTGTTCATTAGATTAAATCTAGCCATTTAGTCGAAAATAATATCAAAAAAGTTATATACTTATTATATTGGTATCAATTCAATTTTGAAGTATAAAATGTATAAATACCAATTAAGTTCATTTGATCAATTTTAATTGGAAATTCTTTGATATGGACACTAACGGTATCTTATATGACATGACCGACGCTGACGTTGATATTTTTTATAATATTTTTTAAATTTTCTATTTTTCTTTTTCTTTCTTTTTCTGTTCTTTTTATTTTTTTTGAAGACAACCTTTGCTTTTCCATTAATACTGCTGCATCATGTAGCAAAGACGGGGCAATTTTCTTCACCGTCTTCTTTTTCTTAACATTCTCTCCTGCAAGACCGTTTTTAACCTACGAATTCAACAAGCTCCACAAGACTGCCGTAAAAATAAAGATAAATAGAAGTGGACCCATAAACATTTGGAGTTCTGACCTTTCGATACGACATCAGGGGAGCAATTAGTTCCGGCTCTGGTCCAGTCCTCTTGTTCGCGACGCTTGGCCACGAGCCCGTCGTACTCGACCTCTTCGACCACGTCGTAGATTGGATCCTCGATCTTGATCTGCACGGCGGACTCGGCTCTTGGGCCGCCAGCACGGAGGGTCTTGAGGCACCGCAACCCCTCCAGACACGTCGTCGAGGTGGCTCCTATTTCCTTAGCTGGCCGGCGACTCTTTGTTGCTTGTCTTCCAATTCTCTCTCTGGCTAGGCTTTCACCAGCCCCAACGAGGGCATTGGGCGAGGGCCGCCATGCTCTCGTTGCCACAGCGAGGGAGTTGCGGCCCTTGCCGAGAGCCGGCGAGGGCTGTGATGCCCTCGCCCAGTGCCAGCGAGGGTCGGCCAGCAGCCCTTGCCGGCCCTCAGCTAAAAATAAAATAAATTAATAACATAAAAGAAAAGAAAAAACAAATAATTATATAAAAATTTAGAAAATTATTAAAATATTATTTAAAAATATTCACGCTAGCGCTGCTATGTCACGTAGAATGATTAAAGTTAATATTGACAATTTTTGGTCAAAATTGATTAGATAGACTTAATTGATATTAATACATAAAGGTTTAAGACTAAATTATAAAAAAATTGATTATTGATTTGTCACATATTTTATAAATTCTGGTGGAATTTGAATTTCCACCTCTACCTCGGCCTCCTCCACGTCCTCACCTTGATAGCTTCCTTAAATTGATGAAGCGATACTTACAATGCTTGCTTGGGATTTGAATTAACAGGCTTTTGATTCATTGTTTGCTCACGTATGTACAATCAACCCATCAATCCTCGATCCCTGGAATCGTGTAACCAAATCTTTCGGTCAAAGACCTCAAGAATTTTTTCTAAGACTCGCACATCTTGGAAGTCTTCATCGTTAACCCTTAATTGTTTGATGATGGTTTGGACACGATCCAAATATATCGAGATTGATTCAAAGTCATTCATGTGTAAGGGCTTGAAATCACCTTAAAGTGTTTAAGTTGCACCTGTTTGATACAATCACCGTCTCTATAGGAGTTTCGCAAAATATCTCACGCTACTTTTACAATCTCCTCAAATATCATTTCCTTTACGGCTTGAAAGATTGCATATAATGCATACTAGTCTTTCCTCCTAGACTCCTCCAATAAATCATCCTCCTCCTTTCTTAAAGCATTGAATGCTTCAGCATTAGTCATTGTTGTAATATTAACATGGAAACAATAAGATCTTATAAGTTAAGTCAATGCAAAAATATCGAAAAAATAAACTAGAAATAATAAGATATGAGATATTTATATGATTTAATTCGAGCATCGATATTTATATTTACGAGAATAGTTATTTAATAATAAAAAAATTAAAGTTATAATTATTTATATATTTAAGTTTTTTAACATATAATCAAAGTGCTCATAAATAAATAACTTAATTGGACGCAAGTTGAAATCACAGTGTTCACCCCCAAGCAAAAGCTTTTCTCGCACCACTGAAAATCCAAGAACGTTGCGTGTTCTTGAGTTTTTCCCTTCTTCGTATTATCTTTCTTTTTGTACGGCTTCTGCAGGAGACAGCGAGAGGACAACTTCTTTTCTTTCCGTGGGTCCCTCACGCGGTCGAACCTTTATTGACCGAACACTACTCAAGAATGGCGACGTACACCTCTTTCTTTCCTCTTAGCGATAGAATTTTTTACCCCATAAATAAATAAATAAATAAATATTCGTAGAATAAATGAAACCCTTATTTTGTTTTTTAGTGCCCATGTCTTCCCTTGCTTTCTTTTGCACGGCCAAAAACAAATCCAACGAAGAAGAGCTTCTTCGTCCGGATTCTAATCCGATGAGACAAATCTTTCTCCACAAATTCAATTTAATAAACTGATATCCGAATTCAAACTTGAGATATTACTTTAACAGTCACTTCAGTATAATCATTTTTTATCAAATTTTATAAATCTTGCAATTTGAAAAACATACTAGTTATTGAAATTTTTTTCGTTTAGCTTAATAAGTTATAATTGAACGCAATTGGTAGACGTGGAATGGCTAATAAATGCCTAGAGACCATCCGTTAACAACAACCTCTTACATTCACCTCCTGTTCATGACTTGGAAGCAAATGTTAGAGGATTTTTTTTTTTTTAAATATTTGTCCAGAAGTTCAAAAGTGAATTCAGAACAGGTGTTGTCTACATCGCCTGAGCCATGTGAAAAGCACGAAGCAGAAGAAACTCCATGTGATCTTGTAATGATAATGTCAGCCACTTTATTATTTTTAAATTCATCAACTTTATTGACTCTGAATTTCCTACAGAGATAGAGCCATGTGAAAAGCCCGGAAAAAGAAGGATCACATGAAATCCATCAACTTTATTGACTCTGAATTTTCTACGGAGAGAGAGCCATGTGAAAAAGCAAGAAAAAAGAAGGAATCCCATGTGATCCTGTCATGTTAAGGTCCTCCACCTTATCGTTTTAAGTCCATCAACTTTATTAACTATAAAATAAATT
The DNA here is from genome assembly GCA_016097485.1 of Eucalyptus sideroxylon x Eucalyptus melliodora. Lineage (NCBI taxonomy): Eukaryota > Viridiplantae > Streptophyta > Magnoliopsida > Myrtales > Myrtaceae > Eucalyptus > Eucalyptus sideroxylon x Eucalyptus melliodora. Next base: position 67,800,778 of record CM027831.1, on the reverse strand, counting down.
GGAAGCTGCTGCTTGCCCACATGCGTCTTTTATGGAAAATGCAGTCAAATTCGAATATATGAAATGCTATCTTTTTTAATAAGCACGATGTTTAACTAGCGCTCCGAGAGTATCGATTAAATTAAACATTTACACAAAGAAAATTTTATTATTTAGAAAGCACGGCCTTCCTCATTTTATACACATATAGTGCATTGAGGATATAAATATTTATTTTATTAACTATAGCTAACGAGTGTCCAGAGAACGCTTATTAAAAAGATCTATCTACTATGATCCTTCTTGCGGTTATAATATTTCCTGTTCATTATTTGGAAGCAAATTTTTCAATTCTTTTTTAAGTAAGGCCACTTCTCTTTAGGTTGGAAATTTATGTATTATCAATTGATGTTAATGTCTGAACCGATCTTATGGACTCCAGATTAGATCTGAGTACACCAAAACTCTTAGAATCTTTTGGTCAACTAAGTCAATTTTAATTTTCCAAATCGATTGGTAATTGGCTCATAACTCGAGTCTTTATAAAATTAATTTTATAGTCAACGGTCCTCTAATAAGTCTTAGAAAGTCTTCGTCGTGACTTCAAATATTAAACTCACGGACTTGCATCGAGATCTGCAAAACATCTTCGGCATTTTGCGAAATTGCCTACAACCGGTACAATGTGCTAGATGAAAATGTATCTCCGCTGGGCGTGAAGTGAGCTCCTATGGAGATATCAGAGACGGGAACCAGCACCAGCAATCCATTAGGAGGGGAATACCAGGTATTCCTAAGTTTTAGAGGACCCGACACTCGTCATGGATTTGCCGACAACGTCCTCTACCGCGACTTGTCTGAAGCCAGGATTCATGTTTTCATCGATCACGAAGAGATTCGACCGGGCGAAAGAATTGGCGGCGAACTTTTGCGAGCGATCAATGACTCTAAGCTCTACATACCCATCTTCTCCCCAAAATACGCTTCGAGTTACTGGTGCCTATGCGAGCTTGCGATGATGGTGGAGAAGTATGATTCTGGGAAAGATGAGAATAAGAAGGTGATATTGCCCATCTTTTATAATGTGAAACCTGATGATGTAAAGCTGCGAACCCCATTGTATGAAAATGAAATTCAGAAATTGGAGCAAAGGATGAAGGATAAGAAAAAGAATTTCAGCTATGAGGATGCGAATACATGGCGGCAAGCGCTCAAAACAGTTGGTGGCATCAGCGGGTTGGACTTGAAGAATTTTACAAGGTAACTACTTATTTGTGAATGCAAAAGTCATTTTTCACTATTGAAAGGTAGATCTAACAAAAAATCATTAATCATATTCCACCTCCAGTTTCCCAAAATTGAAATAAAAATTCTCATTCTTTTAATTTTTTTTTTTTTACATCATGAGATATCCAAATTTTTTCTGACCTAGTAGAATTATTATGACTTTGTTTTTTACCTAATTTTCATTGTATAAAAGATTGGCTTTGCTTCATCCTTTTTACACCAACTCAATCTGTATATGTATTAAGATTTCTAATGTATGATAGAGAACTTTATCATGGAACTGAATGCAATTGCAAAGTTCTTTTTCCACGTCCAATGAAATAAGTAAATCTCATATTGCTGTAACTCATCACGCATTTATATTTTGATTCTTCTACTTAATTTAAAGATCAAACATTTCTTCCTCGATTCCTTCAACTTAAACTTGTAATGGAAATTCATGTTAGTGATTTATAACCTTCCTGAAATTTTGGGGGTCATGTTGAATTTTTGTCGAGTCTTTAGTCCATCTTATTCTAGTCCCGATTCGATTTGTGCCCTTTTTTATTGGATAAATTGTTGTTGCAGCTGACCCATATCAAAAAAAAAAAAAAAAAAAAAATCGCCTCATAATCATTAAGATGTATATGTGTGTGTGTGTGGTAACCCATATGATTACTAGGTAGAGCGACCATCAAAAGTAAATCAAAGTAAAATTCTTAAGGGATCGTGGGGAACACGTACACGTATTTCGAGACATTTTATGGAAATTAATTTTTATTGTTTTAAGTGAAATAATAATGTGGTGATAAATTCTTAATGTCCTTGAACCCGATGAACATTAAAAAAAATGATCTCGCAAAATTAAATGCGGTTTAGTATTTTTATTTCGGTAAAAAATAAAAAACACTTTTTTCTTACAATTTTTTCTTATATTGGTTTCTACGGGGTGGTTCTTTCTTAGAAACAATGATAAAGTATCAACATTAGATTCCTGGCGCCATCATTTAACTGAGTAATTTCTTAACTGAGCAATATCTGCCTTTTTGATTAGTTTATGAAATCGATCTAAAAAAGAGAAGTGAAAAAGGCTCGTTGTAAGTTTGAATAGGAACCACTTATTTATATACTCCCTTTCTGTTCTTCTGTATTTTGTTTTTGTGCAAGAATTGTCGATTTCGTAACATAACAATAATATATTATGATTATATTATTCGTCCATATTTTTAACGTTTCCATGGGAACAATGTTTACGATAATTTGATTAAAATTAGTCGACTTAGTATATGGTTGGTCAACATGCAAGGAAACGAATTTGTTACTTTTTCTCAGTCCAAATTGTTTGACTTTGTGGCAGCGATGGCGCTCTAAGCAAGTCTGTTGTTAAAGAGGTTGTGAATAGGCTCCAAACGAGACAGAGAGAAGTGACCAAAGATTTAGTTGGAATGAAGGACCGAATAGCAGAAATAAACAAATTATTAGATATGAACTCCGGTGGTGTGCGGCTTATTGGAATTTACGGGATGGGTGGTATGGGTAAAACAACACTTGCCCGAATAATCTACAACCAATTGTGTCCTCGCTATGGGAAATATTGTAGCTTTCTTGATGATGTAAGGGAAATGGCAAAAACCAAGCGCTTAGTCGAGCTACAAAAACAATTATTGTTTGATATCTCTGACTCTAGAGTGACTCACAACATTGTTAACGATGATGAAGGGATCAAAGCAATTGAAGGAACAATTTGCAACAAGGAGGTACTAGTTGTTTTGGATGATGTCAATGATAGCAACCAAATCCAAAAACTAATCGGAAGGAATTCTTTGTATCGTGGTACTACGATACTTGTTACTACTAGGGATAGTGGGGTTCTGAATATCAGAAGAGTTAATTATCAATTCATGCCTTATGAATTGGAGGGGTTGAGGGATGAACACGCACTTCAACTTTTTAGTAAGCGTGCCTTTGATGACAACTCTCCTCCGGACGATTACAACGCTCTTTCAAAAGACATTATCCGTACTGCAAGTGGACTACCTTTAGCTCTTCAAGCAATAGGTTCATTGCTTTTTCATAAGAAAGACAAAAAAGCATGGAAAGAGATACTACAGCAGCTACGCAATAAACCTCATGATGATGTCATGGAAAAGCTAAGGATTACCTATGATGACTTGAAACCCCATCAACAAGACATATTTCTTGATATTGCATGCTTTTTCATCAATGAAGAAAAGACTGAGCCAGTCTTCATGTGGGGCGATTGTGACTTTGCCCCTACGATTGCTATTGATGTACTTATTCAGAGGTGCATGATCAAGGTTTTAGACAACAATAAATTTTGGATGCATGATCATTTTAGAGATCTTGGAAGAGCAATTGCTAAGGAAGGGCATACCAGGTTGTGGGATATAACCGACATCAATTGCGAATTACGTTCGACAGAGGTAGGTATGACCATATTTGTATAGAAAATTGCTTAGCATGTTCTCAATTGAGGATCCACGTTTCTGAATTGAGAGCTACTCTTCTATTTCATTTTCTCTTCTCTCGATGAAATAAAATTGTGGGATATTAACAAATTCTTGCTCCTGCTCCTCAATGTCATTGGCAGGAGAAGCATAGCGTTCAAGCACTCTATTTTCGACGGCAACAAGAAGGCCGTTCTATAGATGTCAAGGCGGAGGAAATTAAACGGTTCCCGCGTCTACGGTTTCTTTGGTTGACTAACGTATGCTTGCAAGGCAACTTAGATGGCTGTCTTCCCGAGTTGAGGTGGTTTTATTTGTCTGGAAACATGTTTCTCCAGGGCGTTGATCGACCGTTTATGCCCAATTTGCATCTACAAAACAAGGTTGTGTTGCATACTCGGTACTATGAGTGGACAGAAGATGCGGTCAAGAGACTACTCAAGGTATGTTAGAATCCCCCTCGTCTAATTTTCTCATTCATTAAAGGAAAAAAATTCGATGAATTTACTGTCTAATTTTCTCATTTAGTGAGAGGATCAAATGACAAACGATACAAGTTGGGAGCCCAAATCCATATTTATTTCTTGTATAAACATCTAATTCTCTGTCCCGATCTTTCATTGTCTTCTGTAGGAGGCAACGAAGTTGAAGGTTCTCATCATCGATGTAAGTTATTCAATAAATGGGTTAATAACCTTTTCCGAAGACTTAGATTTAGAGAAGTTAGAATTTTTCTATGCCCTTCTTTGAAGATTGATCACTCTATCGGAAAACTGAGGCAGTTGACTTACTTAGAATTTGAGAATTGTGATGCACTTGAAATTCCTAAACAAATTGGCAAACTAAAGAATCTTCAGCACCTCTCTTTTATGGAATGTAAGAGCTTGAAGGAACTCCCCAACTCAGTCTCGAAATTAAAGTCATTGACGAATCTGGTTTTATCACGCTCGAGCATTACAAGATTACCTAGGACAATGAACAAGCTTACTAAACTCCATACACTAGATCTAAGTCATTCCAATGAGATTGAAGAGTTACCGGAGCTCCCTAGAAGTTTAACCACTCTGAGGCTTACATCTCACTCATTGCGGACTGTCCCTGACGTCTCAAACCTTACAAATCTAGTTGAACTGGTCCTCTCGGATGACCATTATTATAGGAGCAATCCTTCAACTACAATTCAACCTTGTGACTTGCCAAATATTGGGAGGCTATCCAATCTGAGAAAGCAAGTGTTGTGTCTTTTAAATGTCCGCGCAACATCTGTAGAGTGGGGTTCCTTTTCTTTGCTAGAAGAACTTTGTCTCTTTGGACTAGACTTGCAAACGCTGAAACAACTTCCATCAAGCTTGAGAGTTCTAAAGGACTCAAGTGAAACAAATAGGACTCGACGGGCTTCCTAATTTGGAAGAGTTGACTATCAAAAGTTGCGAACCCGTCGCAAGAATATCCATTACATCAAGTTTGAATAAACTCGGATATATTGAAGTGGGTTCTTGCAACAAGCTAGTTGAAGTCCAATTTCTCGGCATCTTAAAATCGATCAGAGATCATATCTTTTTGAGAATGCGAATCTTTCGAGAGGTTGGTTTGTCTTCCGCTACAAGCTCCCGAGTTGACTGATGATCGGAGGACAGTGTCCCTTGTCTCAAGCTCCCTAAAGATGCTTCAAAAACTCAAGCTAAGCTGGTGCCCAAAGATACAAGAGATTCAATTTGTTTCAACGTTGGAAGCATTGAAAGAAATTTCAGTTTTCTATTGCATTTCGTTAAATAGGTTAGGCGGTTTGTCAAACTTGAAGAATTTGAACATATTAAATATTCAACAGTGCGAGAACCTACAGGTTGTCGAGGGCATTGGCAAGTTAGAGCGTTTGCAGATTTTATTCATTCTTAAATGCAGATCAATGGAAAGGATTATTGAGGCATCAAGCTCAAAAATACCAATGGAGTGCCAGATATATATATTGAATTCTGGGCAGTTACTCGACACTGGCTCACGTACTCCACGCATCACTTGGAAGCATTACAGAAAGATGATTCTTAAAGAACAAACAAAAGCGTCGGACTCTGCTATCGAAACAATTTTTTCCAAAAGAGGGGATCCTCTGTTGGAACAGGTACACCTTCTTTTTATTCATGGATCATCACCGTTTCTTCTGCATTATTCGCTTTTTATTTCTGCTTTATTCTAGTAAAGAGAGACAATAAAATGATTCTAAAATGTGCAACCATGGAAAATCTCATTAAAAATTCCCATCTTACTAGGAATTTTATTAGTTATACTCGCGTCATCTTTGAAAGTGAGGTCAGGGTTCTTACATCACTCACCATTTGATCGAGAATCTTATACTCTCCTTCCTATTTATGCTTTTAGTTCAATCTGTGCTTCTCACAATTACTTAAATGACAGGGAACCTATTTTTACCCCAAAAAATTGATGATGAAACTTCATGACTTCTTTTTTCACTTGATAAAAATCAATATGGTGCAATAGGATCATGCAATCTAACAAAGTCACAAGATATTATAAAATTAAATAAGAAATAGATTCAACACACTCCAATCTACTTACCCTAGTTCAAAGAGTGGTCCAAATCCATGGGAAGAGTAGCTATGATATCGCTATAAACCAAGAGATTCTAAAAAAAAAAAAAATCTCTTGATTTTAAGCTCCAATTCCACCCAATCCTCATCCAGTGTTTCACTTAACCTCTAATGTTGCTTTCTCAAACTAAAATTGAGAGAGAACCTTAAAAATTTCAAGAAGATACAACATGTAATAATACCAAAAGATTTGAAAATAGGGTTAAAATGCATCCTTTGCATGTCCTCAGCTTCACTAGGTGCTTGGTTGAGCCATGGTAGTAGGTCCTGGTTCCTGGCAATTAGGCTTGACCCAGTATGGCTTGACTCATCGGTGCCTTTGCAGGCATCGGGGATTGACCTATACACATGTAGATGCCTGTTTGCATCCCTTCACTTGAATCCAAGCTGGCTTCTCGACAAACCTCCACTTTGGCTCAAGTTTGCAGCCCAGTCACGGTTGTGATTCGTCGACTTTCATTGTTGTGATCTCCCAATGCCTTCCCTAGGCCGCTTAAGTTGTGTCATCTGGCCACGTCATCGTGTCATGTCATATGTCATATCATTCATCGTACATGCCATGTCATCACCTATGCCATGCCATCGCCATGTCATTGTCATGTCATATGCCATGTCATTTAGTGTTGGCCACACTACCTTTTCCCCTTCTTTCACCATGTCATCACCTATGCCATGCTATCGCCAGTTTCTTCTGCATTATTCGCACTAGTAAAGAGAGACAATAAAATGATTCTAAAATGTGCAACCATGGAAAATCTCATTAAAAATTCCCATCAGGAATTTTATTTGTTATACTCGCGTCACCTTTAAAAGTGAGGTCAGGGTTCTTACATCACTCACCAATTGATCGAGAATTTTATACTCTCCTTCTTATTTGTGCTTTTAGTTCAATTTGTGCTTCTCACACTTACTTAAATGACATGTAACCTATTTTTACCTCAAAAAATTGATGATGAAACTTCATGACTTCTTTTTTCACTTGACAAAAATCAATATGGTGCAATAGGATCATGCAATCTAACAAAGTCAAGATATATCATAAAATTAAATAAGAAATAGATTCAACATGCTCCAATCTACTTACCCTAGTTCAAAGAGTGGCCCAAATCCATGGGAAGAGTAGCTCTGATATCACTACAAACCAGGAGATTCTAACAATAAAATAAAATAAAATAAAATAATCTCTTGATTTCAAACCTCCAATCATTGGCTCAAGTTTGCAGCCTAGTCAATTCCAAGAAGATACAACATGTAATAATACCAAAAAGATTTGAAAATCATCCTTTGCATGTCCTCGCCCACTAGGTGCCCATTGGGCCGCTTGACCTACTGAACGCTCATACACATGTAGATGCCTGTTTGCATCCCTTCACTTGAATCCAAGCATCATCACGGTCGTGATTCCAACTTCCATTGTCATCTCCCAATGTCATGTCATTTGGCCATGTCATATGTCATTCATATGATTCACGTACATCCATTATCACCTATGCCATGCCATTGCCATGTCATTGTCATGTCATATGCCATGTCATTTAGTGTTGGCCACACTACCTCTTCCCCTTCTTTCTCCGTCACTATTTTTGGCCTTAGTCATCGATGAAATTACGTGTCTCATAACAAAACCTTCCAACTCGTATCACAAACCACAAGAGTAACAACATGACAGCTTACGAATCCACCACGCTCTAGGTTGCCTGCTTGACTTGGGTCTACTTACCAAATTACTACCACACTACGTGAATTGCTTTCCCTATCATCCCAACGGGCTACTGCAGGACCCATTCCATGTATAACAGGCTGATCATATAAATTACCAACAGCATGTGAAAGATCAACTCTAGTACTACACCTACACATGGCATATACCTCTAACAATCAACTATACTAGCTTGTGAAATCTGATATATAGGCTCCACCTCCATCCCGATGTATAGTGACAACGTAAATGATGTCTTAGACATGTGGCAAGAAAGGTATTAAGAAATCTTACCAGCTACATGTTATGGTGCTTCGAACTTGTCTCACGTTACTCCTCTGAGTCAATCTCAACATTCCGAATTTCCTATCTCTTAGAACCTCTATATGCGAAACCTCCTTTGCTTCTCCCAAATTTCCCTATTAGATTTCCTTATTTTCTTAACTTATGTCAAGTCTTGGGAAAGTCATGAAGAAGTAAATCAGAGCCTAACGGTTGCTCCGTTCCAATTTTGAGGGAATGAAGATATGTGAATTTGTGAATGCTGCTTTTTTTTTTTTTTTTTTTCGTCGAATTGTGAATGCTGCTTGATTCTATTAGAATCTATTGTGAATGCTGCTTGATTCTAATAGATTTGTGTTCGATTGATAATTTAGAAAGCACTCTTATGGTGATTAAGTGTGAGGAAAACCCTTTAAGTTGATTCTCGCTAGGCTCTTGCGTTTGGGTGTTCAACCATGGATTATTGTCATATGATATTTGGGGAATCTGTTTTCTTCTTTAAGATGTTTAATCCATCTTAGCTATGATATTTTCAAACTCTCTCTCCTCAGCAAGATGATGGTGATGACGACGATGACAATGAGGACTACTGCCAGGAGGATGATGATGACGAGTATGATGAGGATGACCGCAGTGATGAGGACGATGAGGTCCATGAGAATGATGACAGTGAGGATGATGAGGTTGACATGTGGATTTTCATTTCACTGGTCTTCGTCGGATTCTTCCATGGACAACAACGATGAGGACGATGATGGTGACAAGGAATTTGGAGGTGAAGCCAACAGTAATAGCAATAGCAAGGACGACGAGGACGAGGACGAGGACAAAAATGAGCATGAAGTTTTGCAGTCGTCTCGTGGGCTTCCGCCGGGTTGCTTCGTGGGCGATAATGATGAGAACAATGAAGTCGACGAGGAAGGCAAAGGTGACAGCGACAGTGACGAGGACAGGACGATGCAGAAGCCGAAGAGGAAGTAAGAGACCTCAACACCTAAAATTCAGCTGAAATCTGTCCTCTGTTCAAACTTCGTGCTGATTTTTTTAAATGCAGGTCGTGAGCTTGCTGCAACTAAAAACTTTGATCGAAGAAATTGATATTGAAACTGTCGTTTTTCAATCCAAAGAAGGGCTTTCTTCAAATCGGAGTACCTACTTATTGAGAGAAAAATAAAGTAATAAAAAGTCACGTCAGCAATTTTTATTATTCAATTTGGACAGAATTAAAGGATTATATTTATTCTTGCTGGTTAAATGCATTTGGGTGTTCAAACTAGGGATTAATGTCATATGACATTTGAAGATTTTGACGTTTTCTTCTTTAGAAGTTTAATCCACCTTAAACATGATATTGTCAAACCTCTCTCTCCTCAGTACAATGACGGTGATGACAACAACAGCAACGACTATGCCAATGGCAAGGAAGACAATGGTGATGAAGACGACAACAAGGGCAACTACAATGGCAAGGACAACGACGTCGCCTTGGATGACAGTGTGCAGGAGCATTTGCAGTTGTCTTGCGGGCCTCTGTGAGTTTTTTTCTGTGGACAGCGATGATGAGGTGGAAGGTGAAACGGCGAAGGCGAATGCGATGGCAACGACGAGGACGAGGAAGAGAGCGATGATGAAGAAGCCGAAGAGAAGGTAAGAGATGGAACAAAATGATGTCCTTGGCTTCCTTTTCCCTTCAAGACACGTGGAGAGATGACTATGACTAGTAGTTGAAAGAGTGTTAATGCCCATATCCTTATGGTCTCAGCTCGAGAGCTGATCGGCGAAACCACTTTAGTTTCTTGTCTCTTTTGGTTCTTATTGACTTTTGTTCTTTACCTTTTCGATTGTTCAGATGTTATTCACTGCTTTCTTTTCTCTCCATAAAACGAAAATGGTGTGCAAGTGCCCTATTTATGGCACACGAATTTGTTTGGATTTTACTTGTTAATCAGTTACGATTTGGTGTATGCATCTCATTATGTCGAGATGCCCCCTGTGGAAACATGCTTCGTGAATCTCTCTTTGTTGATATTGTTCAAGACTCATTGGTCTTTCCCCATGACCAAATCCTTCTTACTTGGCCTTTCAGGCAAACAAGTGATTCCTAGAATTCTTCCCCCGTGAAGGCTTTTTCATTGTTGATCACATTTTGGGCCAACTCCAATTTGTTCGTGAAGGCAAGCCCGATTAATCGGGAATTCTCGTCCATCATGAAATGTAATTTCACTACCACCGTTCTTACTCGTCTTTAAAGTATTCAAACAAAAACATGAATATCTTATTAGGAATGGAATTCACGTATTCATTCTCATATACAAATATCTCTAAGTTGATATGATGACCTCTCAAAGGACCAATCAAAGATGATGATTATTACCAATTGTGACACTCCCGACGTGGTGTCGGGGAGCGGATTTAGAGGTCATGTCGAGTTGGCATCTCCAAATGACTTGGGTTCTCACAAATCGTTATTTCATGTGATGTTGGTGTTTACACTTTAAAATTCGATTAATCGAATGAGCCGCCACTAGCTTGCTAGGGTTGACTAGGAGTTAAGTGAGACAAGGGAGAATATTTCACTTCCTATACAATCAAATATCTAAGATTAGGACATGATTATACTAATTGCCTAATTAGTGCCATTTTGGTACACTAAATTGATTTGTTTACCTAATATACTATATTTTTAATATATCATTGCCCTATACCATTGAATTATGTCTATGTATTAAGATGCAATCAAGGGTAAGTAAACAATTACATAAAAATTTAAGGAATAAAATAAAGTGTTAAGCAAAGAATACACATGCCCTTGTTATTAAGCCCCTTAAATCCCATGAAAATTCAAAATGAGTCTAATTCCTTGTCTAAAACTTTTAAACCTATTACTAGATCAAAAGTAATCACTAAAATTCCTAAACTATATACTCACTAATTAAATGAAACTAAGCTAAGTCTTGTGCTAAAACTTAAGCAACCTGATCAAGGCCTGTTTTGTACCGTTTTCAAATTGTTTATTTTTCCAATGTTCTCTAATTTTTTTTATTTGGTATTTTATTACTTTTAAATTTTTATATTCTGAAAAGCAGGGACTCAGGCTGAGCCCTTGGGCCCAAACCGAACATGGACTAAACCTGGACACAAAGGCTTGGGCCGCGGACACGAGTGGGCTTATTCAAAACAAACCCGCTTCGAATAGGAAACTCATCGAAGCCCATTTTGTTGAAACTGATTGCAGTAAGCCCATTTTCCCTTCTAACTGCAACGACCCCCATGGGAAAACCCATTTACAGCCCATAGATGAATTAAAAGCCCTAAAATTTTAACTCCAGAATATCTCCCATTGTAAAACCCATCTTTAAGCCTCATTTTTCCACCGCCGTTAGTCATTCCATCCATTTGGTTATTCTTATTGCGCCGTCAACCTCCCGCAAAAACTAAAGACCACCGTCGAAAATCGAACATTAACTCCAGATGGATAAAGGGATACTAAAGCTGCTAGGAACTTGATGACAAACATCGCCTGACATCTGAACTTGCATTATCCACCTCAAGACATTTCTCATCGGCGTGATCAACCCATATATCACCTCACGGAAAAATACGGTAAAGAAGAACTGGGATTCATGTTCCATAACCATTATCATATTGAAAGAAAAATTTCGCCTAATGGCTACAAAATTAACATCAAAATATATAAAACATCAATATACGTTCTGGTTGACTGAGATCAAAGCCTATTTCACAAGAATGTTTCCAATGCATTTCATCAAACAGATGGTAGGCACTGCAAAGATCGAGTCTAGTTATGAAATTGAAGTTGTTTCTCGCTCTAAAATCAGCATTAGAACAACAATGACATCGCGAATCATCAAGTAACAGGTCAGTTTTTCCGGTGATAATCCCATGAGTATCATGAACATAGCTCGGCACGACAACTCTCCAAAATAGAAGCAGAAAAGAAGAGAACGAAATTACCATTTCAATGGACGACGACAAAGCTATAATCTGTCACCAACTCAAGTTTAGAGACTTAGGTTATCACTACTAGTCAGGATCAAAGTAAACGAATGGATTCCAAGTGCGAATCCGTCGCTGTGAAACTCCCAGCCACACAGCAGAGTAAAGCCGAGCACGTCCTTCACGCTTCTAGAGCCAATTGATGGCGGCAGCGATCGACGGTTAGCTCGATAGAAGAGGTTTTTAGAGATGACGTAGCCGAGGATCACAACCGGCGGTGGTGTGCCGAGCAGGAACGGAGATCCTCAAGTATTCAGATAGTAGGGTAGTTTGCGGCACGGGGCAGGACTGGTGGAAAACGGCATCGCCTTGTGTCGATCAGTACTTAATAGTCTTAATTTCAACTAGGCTTTGACATTAGCGTCGGGCTCAATGCAAGCTAGAGACTCCGTTGGAAATTTCATGGATTATCATAGTCTATCTAAATTTAGGCAAGGTTTTTGATGGGTTACTTTGATGAGGTTTAATAACCGTTGGATTTGTTATGTTAATAGTAGAGATGTAGGCACGGGTTTATGGGGAAATCTCTCATTCAAAACTTCATGATACAACTTATCATTGGATTTTTATTATTTTTTAAAAAGTTTTCTTGATAGTTGATATGTAATGGAGTAACTTTTACGTTCACCTCATTTATGTGGCCTATTTTATAATTTGGGGTCCTTTGTAAGGCTACTAAAGTCAATGGCTTACATGACTCAGGTGTGCCCAATAACTTCAATATGTAACAAATCAACATATATAAATAAAACACATGTCTCGTGTTGGCACATGTCTAGCTACCATAGCTATATGTGTTTTTCACAAAACCTATTAAAACTAATGTGTACAGATAGATATTTGTCAATATACATTTCTTAAGTGAAATCATAAGAAAGCTTAAAAACAGGATGGACAACCCATCTTTTAATTTTCGAAAACTGCGGTCATATGATATTGTAAATTAATTTTTGCACATTAGACTAAATTTAGCCTTCCAATCCCATCAAAAGGGTGGGAATATGACTTTTGAGATTTGTGAGGAATTGCTTTAAAGTAGTTGGCTTACCCCACCGGATTGTGCCAAGCTACAAATAAAACATGGGGTTTTCCGGTAAATATGTTATGATACTCTTCATTCTTATTTTCATTTTTAAAAATCGATCATCTCTATTTAAACAAGATAAATTAACCAAATGTACCATAGGTCAAGACATGTCATGATCCATTTTCACCCACTAATCTCAATTGATGAGGGAATTTGAATTTAATTATTGAATAAGAGAATTCGTATCCTCCCCAAATAATTAGTTTTCATGCAGTCAACTATTATTATTTGAACAAGTACCATATAGACTGGCCAAGAAGATAAGAAAACGAAAGAACTCGTACCTTATAGCCGGCAAGCTTTACCAAGGGGAGGTACCATTCGAACAAAGTCTGTAAAAAGTAGGAAAAAAGAAACCTATTTCATAAGTGACCCAAATTTTATATATTCTTCAATCACAAACCCTTACTAAGAAAAATATTGAATCCCTACAATTTGCAGAATCATGTGTTCCACTTCTCCTCAGATTTCACATGTCAAGTTTGATTTTGCTTGCTCCACTGTTCAAGCCCTGAAACTCTAAGCCCAGTTGACTTCGGCCCCCAAAATTTCCCAAGTAATTGTCATGGCCTTCGTATGCTGACTTGATTCCTATTCGAGAAGTTTCGCATGATATGTGTGAATTCCGGTTGAAGAGGAGGGGGAGAGAGAGAGAGAGAGAGAGAGAGAGAGAGCCCGTGTGTGAGGGTGATGGCGGGGCTGTTCGATAAGCAAGCGGAGACATACGCAGGATGCGAGGCCGACGTATCCGAGGGAGTGGTACCAGAAACTGGCCGCTCTCACCCCCCGCCAAGCCTTGGCTTGGGACGTTGGCACCGGCAATGGTCAAGCTGCTCTTGGGGTTTTCTCTGTCTCCCTTTCTTCTCACGCGAATTCGAATATGCTTGCGCTTCTGTACATGACTGTTCTCTTCTTAATTTAAACTAAAATTTTTTTATTTATTGTTAAGCTAGATGAAATCTTTTCATTTCCACCTTTGTTTTTATGAACCGCTAGCTACACAGCCAATAGTAAACAATCAATTACTGTATGCAGACGATTATACCGTTCTGTTCTAAGATAACATATTTATTCATCTTGTTCCTTAGCCATTTGTTTCCTTTGCTTCATTTCCCTCACCAAATGTAGGTTGCGGAGCATTATCAGCAAGTGATTGCCACGGACGTGAGCGAGTCACAGCTAAATTATGCTATCCCACATCCCCGCGTTCGGTACATGCACACTCCGCCATCCATCTCTGATGATGAATTGTTAGCCATGGTTGGTGGTGAGAACTTTGTCGAATTAATCACCGTGGCTCAAGCCATGCATTGGTTTGACCTCCCCAAATTCTACTCTCTTGTGAATCGTGTCCTTCGCAAGCCAGATGGTGTGATTGCAGTTTGGGGCTATCAAGCCATCCAAGTTAGCCCTACCTTCGAAACGATACTTAAAAAGTTCTTTGACGCGACGCTTCCTGTTGACACCTAAATTTTGGCGATCCGTTTAGTCATTTATTGCATTAAAAAATCAGGGATTAATTTTAACCCCTAAAAAAAATTAATTCCATAACATATGGTCATTAGAAGCATATTTCATTTAATTGCATATTTGTTAGGCCGGCGGTGAATGGATTTTGGTAAATGGCTTTGAATATTGAAGCCAACAAGAGCATTAAACTGTGGATAAGTCAATAATTCCTCCATGGATTGATATTACATGGGTGTCCTAAATTGTTAAAAGTCAATTAAGAAATTTCCAGCATATTGGCACCAACATATTTGTGCATTTAAGGAAACGAATGCAAAGGAAGGACAGCGTGTAAGCGGCCACCGATTCGAACATAGAGAAGCCCATCCACGTGAAGGAAAATTATGCGCTTTCCCATAATTCGGTCAACGTGGGGAGCAAGAAATTGACCAGCATTATTTTAAGAGGAAAGATACGAGCATATGCACAAAGGAAATTCGGAAGATCAGCATGAGAGGGGAATGTTGGGCACGTTCTGCATTGCGGGCATGGATTTGCAAAAAAAAAAAAAAAAATATATATATATATATATATATATATATATATCGGCATTCGATCAATAAAGAGGAAAGGAAAGAAAATATATTTCAACACATGCACAGAAGGAAACAGAATATGCTTTCTTTCCTCATTGGTTTACGCCCTTTCAATATAAATTGACTCATTACAGGACAAAAGCTGGGGGCATTCTTCATACGAGAGAGAAAACACGTGAGAATCGAGAGCGGAGAGGGAGCTCCGCCAGAAGCTCTTCACGGCCGTGACTTTGCTGAGTTCGTGGCCGCACCTTGACACCGATCTTGCTGCCGATCGTCTGTTGCATTGACAACGACCAGCTTTCCAGTGATCCTCCCCGATGATAGAGCAACAGCGTTCACTTCCAGTCAAGCCTTGATCAACAACCACGAAGTTTTGGAGGCTACACAATGGAATACAAGGCCACGAAAGAGTGAAAGAGAAGGCTGCTTTCCTCGGTCAAAGACTTCGTTGGATCCAATTTGAATTATTTGCAGACACCTCAGTCCATTCAAGCCATCCCTGACGTTGAAGTCCCACGGCTAAAACAGCCAAATTTGGTCATCGCAAGTCCCTTGCACCAGGCGGCTCCGCTGTTGTTGTGGCCTTGCCACGCAACGGGGCTGCTTTTTTGGTCTCGCCGTGTGGACAACGAAGCCGCTGCTCCCCCCATCTCGACGCGCCGCCCCTGCTTCATCCTACCATTGGTGGCGCTGCTGGGCTCGTGCCACATCAAAAGCCTCTTGGGTGCTCTTCGCATTAAATATTTTTTTGGCCTTTGCAGGTTAAGAGGAGAGCTTCAAACGGGGGTCAAAGGAACTGTATTGGGGGTTACATTAAAATATAGAAAGGCTCCTAAAAGGAGACGATCGGCAAATAAGAAAGCCCACTTTTGGTTGTGTCCGATAATATTGACGCAACCCTTACTGAGCCGAGAGCCCTCTCCACCGTCGAGTGCCACAAGCGATTCCCAAAATGTTATCGTGAGCCAGCAACCGTGAAGCAAAGTTGATCGTGACTCCTACGATCTGATACCTGTCCAAACTAGGAAACAACAATCAAGGTAGGTAAAATTCCCATCTAAATTAATTCTTGAAAATTTTGTTTGCTCAATTGAGGTATTGCATTCTTGATTAAACGCCCCGAATGATGTTATCTTGTCCCATGTTTCCCAAATAGTCTTTCAAGTTGGGAAATCTTCCTAATTTCGCAACGTACATATGATTGACGGTCCGATTTCACACTCGAAATACGACCCGCAATCGTACGGAAAAATCACCAATCTGATCTCACGCTTGAGATACAATTCGTGATTTTATTTAAAAATTAGTCAATCCGATCTCATGCGCGAGATGCGATTCGTCAATTCTTATTAGGGAAATAAAAACCATGTGCACATCATATAAAATTAAGTTCATACAATGCACGCCATTTAGTGATTTTTGTTTGGTTCATTTAATTAGAAATTGTCCGTCATTAGAATTAGGTCGTTAGATTAATTTAGATTGCATATTTAAATGTTGCATTTCTTTAATTTTGAATCTCATGGAAAATACAATATATATATATATATATATATATATATATATATATATATATATTAGAATAAATCCATCTCATGCTTCGGGATAGATTACATGCTTATTTATGTCATATCGCTTAGGTCATATAGCTAAGTCATATTGCCATGTCATATCATTTTATGTTAAATTAATAGCATGCATTGCATATTGCATGATTTTCACTAAATAAGTGAAAAAAAAAAAAAAACAAAACAAAAATTGCGTGTTAACTAGAAATCATATCTAGGACTGTTGATGTGAATTCTGAACTAACAACGCAGATACTTTCGTTACTATGAGGTAAGTCCTGCAATTTATTTATTGCTTTACTTGGGTGTTAAATTGGTGGTTTGTGCACCCGCATGATAACCTCACATGTTAGGGAGATAAATTTAAATTAATTCAAGCTGCCTGCAAAAACATTTTTGAAAATAAAAGAATGGTACCGAAAGGGCATTAGAGAAATCTAGTGTAACCAAGTCCCCGTACCCATAGTCTCTGGTTCGTAGGAGTAAAGTAAATCTCCCGTTACTTTATTTGGGTTTCTAATCGACCCACCAAAAATAGATTAGTGGCGACTCCTAATTAAAATTCAATTGCATGTTAACAATTCAAACCTAAGTCGCGGATTTGTATGGGCTTGGGAGAGCCCGAGTTAAGTTTAGGCTTAACAATCCATTAGCCAAACTATAGGTGATTCACTCCCGAAAAAAATTGGTCGCGACACTTCCATACTGGAATCCCAACGTCAGGTACGTGTTCGACCAATACAAGACATTGCCATTCCCTTTCGAAAGTGTTGGTTTGGGATCCGAGGGGAACCCAGTGGCACTCGACATACCAACGGAGGTTTCTTTCGAGGGAATCCTGGGGATCTTGAGGTCGTGGTCCGCGGTGGCGACGGCAAAAGAACAGGGAGTGGAGTTGTTGAGTGAGGGGGTTGTTAGGGAGTTTGAGAGGGCTTGGGGCGGTACGAAGCTCGTGAGGAATGTGGTCTATAAAGCCTTTATGCTTGTAGGGAAAGTGAAGAAGTGACCTTCCTCGTATGATTAGTGAGGGCATGTTTGTAAATTATTTTGAATAATAAGGCCACTTCACATTGTTTATTAATCCTAGTTAATCCTTTTATCATTTTCTATGTGGTTCACTCATTTCTTTGAAGCGTTTGATCAAGGCCAACGCTCTACCAGTGAGCTATATAAGGTTCGATTTGCTTTAGGTGATGGAATATAAGAGGTACATTTGATTTGGGGCATGTTGCCATCTCTAATTAATCATGGTTGAGCAAAGAACTTAAAACTCGACAGCTCTTGAATTGAGTGAAGCGAGTGAACGTGCATTTCAAAGGTAAAGTGAATCCAGCCTTATTCATCTAACAACTAGCTAGCGGAAACTTTTAAAACAATTGATGGGTGATTCTTCCAAGTTTCTCTAGAAATGTTCAATTGGTTCATCTAATAGCTAGCTCGAAGATGTCGTAATTATTACTATAGGAATTCAAAGTTGAAATGGTTGATAGATGAAAATAATCCGTGGCAATTAACCTTTTATTAAAAGTAAAATTTATATAATGAAATCGAAGCACAAACAAAATTATTTTGATTTAATTTTTTAAAAAATCATATAATTTCGAATGGCCCGTCTATCCACATTGATGGATTTATAAATTTGTTATTAAATAGGTTAATTGCTAAAAAGTTATAAAAAAAAAAGAAGCATCATTCAAATAATCCCTACAATGTGTTATGTAGCTGTATACGTTTTTTGGTATAAGTTTTAGTCGCATGTGTTGACTAAGTCGGATAAGTAGAAATGGAATTCTTTCAATGAACACAACGCACCGTCCTACAACGTTAAATTGTTATTTTTATTTTTTATTTTTATGAGTGATAAACTTAGAATAAGTCCTAAATAATTACTGGGGCTGCCTCGCACGCTTGAGGAACAGAGTAAGTGTATAGAGGTTCAAGGCACGCTAAAAAGGGAGGTTAAGACAGTCTCATCTTATGCGAGACCATGCATAAACGCTAAGACTTCAGTTGAGTTGTACATTTGTTGTCCGATCGAAAAGTCAATTTGGGTAAGTGTGGCTCGCGGGTTCCCAAAGTCTTAGCTTCATGGGAGAGATATAAAGGTCAATAGAGTGCATTATAAGAGCATTTTGTTCGAATTAGTTTTTGTATCATGAGAATAATAGAGGTACTTTAAAAGGCGAGAGAGTTAATATAATGTAATAGTGTCTTCATAAGCTTTGCATATTACGATTTAATGTAATAGTGTCTTCATAAGCTTTGCATATTACGATTCTCTTGGGTTGCTGCCACTACATTCACGCCAAAATAGGCAACAAGTGATATACGAGTAGCTTCATGAAAGTCAATGTTTAGGGTCGGAGCTAAGCTTCCTTATCCAACACCATAAGACCAGCTTCATTAGCTCTAAACATACTACATATGGAACTTATGAATTTAGGATTTTTAAAATGACACGATTGGCGACTTTTTTTATTGCACAAATTGCATTAAAAATTATCTATTATAGGAGTAAAGTATATATGTCGCAACTATAAATAGATATTGCACATGAACCAACGTGTTGCGTGAAATGAAAAGCATGGGGTGAGTAAAAAATGGTTCGAGTTAAAGCAAATCAAATTGAACAGTTTTTTTTTGCAGTTCGGTTCAATTTAAAAGTACTTTTTTGGGAAAAAAACGGTTACCATAATGTTTTTTGTGTTTTGTTTTAGTTTTAATTTTTCGAAACCAAATCAAACAGCAAAATCATTTTGTATAAATTATTAATTTTGTTAATTATTTTTGCCATCTATATATGGAGCAGCCTATTGATTTTCGTGGTGCGGGAATTCATGAATGGTAGTAACTGCAGATTTTGTATTTTTTTTCCATGAATTGGCAAAAGATGAAGAGGAAAAAAATGAAAGAAGAAAGAATGCTTAAACCGAATTAGTCCACAAAATATAATTTGTTTGATTGACGTCCAAATTGTACCAACGACACTGTGTTCACCTTCTAATAGTTATAATAAAGAAATAAGTGTGGTAAAATATTTGCATAATCATTTTGTTTTTAATACAAAGACCCATTTTATAAGAAAATTTGAGTAGTTAAATGTAATCAATTCTAATAAAAGGCAAGTTATTAAGGCGAAAGGATCAAAACAAATACTCGATGGTGAATTGATAAATATATGCTGAGGCAATACTTAGGTCATGCATTTTTTGAATGCTGCAAATTCTATAAATGCAATATAAAGGAAATTTTCAAGCTTAGAGTCCCATGTGTCATCTAGGAGGCTATTATTCAATCATATTATGAAATATTAATGAAATCACTGTGTCTTGAGACAAAACCTTCCCACTCATGTCACAACCCACAAGAGTAACAATATAACAGCTTACAGATCGACCACTCTCTACCCTGCTTGACTCGGGTCTACTTACCCGCTTACTACAACGCTAGGTCAATTGCTTTCCCTATCATCCAATCGAATACTGAAGAACCATTCCATGTGTACACAAATTGACCGTATAAATTACCAACAGCATGTGAAAGATCAAATCTAGTACTACACGTGCACAAGGCATATACCTCTAACAATCAACAGTACTAGCTTCTGAAATACGATATATCTGCTCCACCTCCATCATGATGCACAGTGACATCGTAAATGATGTCCTAAACTTGTGGCATGAGGGGTATTTCCAAAACTTACCAGCTACATGTTGTGGTGCTTCCGACTTGTCTCACGTAACTCCTCTAAGTCATTCTCAACATTCTAATTTTCTTATCTCTTCGCATCTCTATACGCAACACCTCCTTTACTTCTCCCAAATTTTCCAATCAGATTTCCTTATTTTCTTAACTTATTTCAAGTCTTGGGAAAGTCACAAAGGAGTAAATCAAAGCCTAACGGTTGTCCGTTCCAATTTTGAGGGAATGAAGATATGCAAATTTGTGAATGCTGCTTGATTCTAATAGATTTATGTTCGATTGATGCTTTAGAAAGCATTCTTATGGTGATCGAGGGTGGGGGAAACCTCTTACGTTGATTCTGGCTGGGCACTTGCGTTTGGGTGTTCAAACGAAGGATTATTGTCGCATGATACTTGGGAAATCTGTTTTCTTCTTTAAGACGTTTAATCCCCTCAGATATGATATTTTCAAACCTCCCTCTCCTCGACAAGATGATGGTGACAAGGATGACAACAATGACAGGCAGGACGGTAGGTACGGTAGCGATGACGAGGACAACGAGGACAACGAGGACGACAGCAGGGATGATAAGCCTTCTTAAGCTGAAACTACCGCAAGCCAAACCATTTTCTATTATAACTAATATTGAGCTCAATTTATTTCTTTTTATCAGCATTTTCATTTATTTTTTATTTTTTATTTTCACTTTCTCTTTGTACCCTTTCCCGAATCAGAGCTCTTTTAGCTCTATGCAGCTCTTTTTGCGATTTGAGAACAAACTCCCAACTAATAAAACCACTGGATTTGCCTTAGTGACCATCCCTCCCTCATGAGAAGTGGGAGGTGGAGGGTTCATTTGCCCACCTTCTTGGGGTTGGGGCGGAGACAAATAGTTTCAGATATAGGTTTCGATTCTCACGTGTTGTAAATAGCAGTACAAAAAGTTTGAGAGTAAGTTGAGAGTTAAAGTAAGACTAATAAAAAAAAAATCCTAACTAATACATAAGATATCCAGAACTTAAAAAGTAACAGCCATGGATCAGCATATCAAAATCATAAGTTGTAAACCAATTTATGCTCCACCATCAACCACCTCTATCAAGAAACGCCAAATTTTCACAATCAGCCATTACGTTCAGCCATTGTCACCGGCCATTCGGTGACAAAAATTTTCATATTGGCAAACATTCTCTGAATATCAAAAACTACCAAAGCTAATATGAGCAATTTCAAGACAATACTGGATATTTGGTAATATGCATACCGGTGACTTTGACTCATTTTCCTCGCCATTGTTCATCATGAGAAGATTATCCAATACGGAGAACACAATAAACAACATAAATAAGTAACAATGACACAATGGGTGGTACTAGATCTATACACTTAGTAAATCGACTTCTGAGAAACGATTCATATCGACACGTTTTCAGATCTGACATTGTCATGATCTATTTCTCGGTCATGCATTTGAGGCGTTTTGTCAAACATTATACATGCAACAAAACGATTGACTCAAGCTATGGAACGGAGCAAAAGCCATGTTTTCATCTAAAATCCCAAAAATCAGGGTTAAAAATCACAAAGCCAAAAGCCATCACAAGTCATCCAGTTACAGCTCAGATCTTAAGTGAATTACACCCGAACTACATGAACGTGGCTCTTTTACACAACTCACCGTAACGGAGCAAGAAAGAGGGGAATGAGTTTACCTGGTTATTCGGCGGTATGGATACTGCAACAATAGCTCGAGACGAAGAATAAGAGACCTACGATCGTCCAGGAACGAAGTTAGAACCAGCGGAGAAGTTCGAACGGAAACTGGATTCGTCGTATCTTAGGGAAGCTGGATTTTCTGACGATGACCATACCAAAGGATAAAGGTTTTCGATGCGCTCGGCTATGAAGTTCAACGCCCGCGCAGAAGTATCGAGTGAGTGCGAAGCACGCTGGACACTCCGATCAGAAATGCAGGAGAGAACAGAGGCGCGGCCAGCGAAGCTTGGAGACGGCGGAGGACGTCGATCGACGGCAGCTACGGCGATTGAATCGACGAAGAAAACATGCGAATGAGAGCAATCAATGAGAAAGATCTTTCAATGAACCCTCTGTAACTCTAAAAACTAATGCTCTGTTTTCCCCCATCCTGTTATGGCCGATCTCGCGGTGTTCAGTTATGGGATGCGACGATGAAAGCTGGTAGTCGGAGATGGTGATCAGTGGATTCTGGCGTTGATTGGTGCACGGTGAAGAAACTTTTTGGAGCTGGTCGGATCCAGAGAGAGCTAAGCTATCATGGCGATGGGCACTGACAGTTGTATTTGCGTGGGCTATTGTGCAGTAGAGATTTTGAGCAAATTAGAAATCTCCAATACTGGGTTTTGGGGCTTGAGCGTTGCGAAATGAATTGACTTGAACTGATGGGTAAGGCGAAATGGACCAACTCCAAAAAGTTTTGTCATGTTCTTTTCGCATGGACCGAATTGGAGCCCTTCTTTTTGTTATTTCTCTCGTTTAAAAAAAAAATAAAAGAATTTTTGAATTGTCGACTAAAATTCAGATGTCAAAATAAGCTTGGCTTGGCCTACATGTTGTAACTTTATTTCATTGGTTGTTATTTATGTCAGTGACTGTAATTTGTTTTGACTTACAATTGGTAATTTATATTTTCGATTTGTTCTTTGTCTTTAGAGTTCATAACCCGAAAATGTTAATACTTAGTAATTAACCCAGAGTATAGTAAGATACCATAAATTGGCGTTTGTGATCATACCTATACTCAATAATTTTCCTTAATAATGATAACTTTCCTATGAGCCCTCGCAAATGACATATTAATGACCACCCTTTAATATATAGTAATTTTACCTAAAAATCTTGTGAGTTTGAATTTTCTAATGTTTATCACTTTTCATGAAATATAGCAAACAACATGAACTTCTTGTAATTTTTATTTCTCTATTCCAAGTAAATTATGACAAGAGAAAATTTCAAATAAGGACATGAAGTGAATCTATTTTCTCAATAAGGATCCAAAGTGAACTTTGTGTCGAATAAGGATCCGAAAGTGGACCCATTGTTTCAAATAAGGATCCCATTGTTTCAAATAAGGATCCGAAGTGAATTTTGTGTCAAATAAGGAGCCAAAGTGATCAAGTTAATCTCTATTGAAGACCTTAGTTCAGCGATTAAAATATGGGTAATTTTGTCAGAAATTTGTGATTGGAAAAAAAAGGGAAAATTCCAAATTAATTAAATTTAAGTTATCCATTTAGATGTTTACGTTTTCTTCTTTCTTCTCCCCCACTGCTCCTCGACCAAATCACTGCCCAATCATCGTCGCAACTCGATTCTCGTCGCTCCTCGCTTTGCTTGACTGGCGGAGAATTTGGGTTTTCGATTTTGCGGAGAATGGGTACAAAAAATTAGGAGAACTTCGGTCTTTTGACTTTGTAGAGGATGGGTATAAGGAACGAGGAGACTGTAGAAAACTTAGGGCTTTCTTTTTTCTTTTTGTTTTAGGATTTGTTAATTTTCCCTATTTTTTTTTTTTGGACAAAATTGCCCAAACTCCAGTCTTTGGAAATGTCACATGCTTGATAGCCGGCGAATATTTGGCTAACCAGCAAGCTCAGGTTTTTATTGGGAATTGATTCAACTACTCCGGGTCCTTATTTGAGACAATGTGTCAACTTTAGGTCTTTATTTGACACAAAGTTCATTTTGGATCATTCTTTGAGAAATTTGGTCAACTTCGGGTTCTTATTTGGAATTTTCCCTTATGACAATGATCTTCATTTACAGTTTCTAAATTTAAGGACTCTTTACATGTCATAATTTTCCTTCATCAATGGTAATGCCGACAATCTTATAGTCAATAATTTTGATTAAATATTCATAAATTTTTTCTATATTTCTAAAATAATTTGTCGATCGAAAATTATTCACTCTCTGAAGCCAAAGGCTTAGATTGAGTTTGACCTATTATGAGTGATATCTCACGTCCTTTGTCAATTAGTGGAGGTCATCTGATGGTTGAAACTTATTCACTCTTAATACAATGGCTTAGACGAAGTTTAACGAGTTATATGGGATATCTCAAGACCCTATATCAATCAGGAGAGGTCTTATTGAGTAATTTATAAGCTAACACTCATTCTCAATACTTTGTGTAGTTACTCTGAGTATTTTTTTTATACTTGGCTTACATGTATTTGGTTGGCCCGGGTCATTACATATTGTTAGAGGAGGATCGTTTCTAGTACATATATGGTTTGTGGCTAGACTAGGCCTGTATGCAATCAGAATAGGGATGAAAATGATCAGAGGGTGAGAGGGCTTGAACAAAATGTAGCTCCTAACAAGTTTCAATGCCACCCCAATGGCCAATTACCTTATAAGATTACTTAGAGTATTCTTTTTGGTTTATTGGCCGATGTGGACCAGCTAAGCTTGGTGGTTACATCCTGCACTTTCCTATACGGGGACTGTAGAATCCAATGAAAAACTACAGATTGGGCTTGTTTAATTGCACTTAAGTAGAAACATAGTATTTTTATTGTTTTCCACCAAAATTAAAAATATTATCTGAATTTTTTAAAATTTCATGTGAAAGTATTTGACGATCTACATACCAAAATTGAGTGTTGTGGAAGTCTCAGATGTTTCAAATTTAACAAAAAAGAATGTCGAAGTATACGAGCTCTAAGATTCAAATTAAACAAAAAATAAAAGGCGAAACTCAATCTAGACAGATAGTAGTATATCAATGAGAAGAGCTTTTTACAAGAGTCAACATTTTTTCTTGTTAGAAAGGAGTAAAATCAAGTCCACATTTCCCCCCAAAAGAGACTTAAACCGTAAATGGGTATAAACTATATACTTATGATTGCAAAGTACATTAATAGTATAGATGAAATGGTGATCAGAAAATAGCACTATCAGTCTGAATGTTCCTTACTTTTCCTTTCCTAAATCAAGGGAAAGTTTAGAGTTTAATCATTGGGAGTGCAGTTATCAAAGCATAAACTAAGACCCAAGGCAAAGACGACCCAAAAGCAGAGGAAGACCCAAGGCCAAGCACCACGACGAGGTGATCGCCACTGATGCAAGCGCGGCCTAGCTAAAATGTGTGATGCATCATTTAGGGTCCCCTGGATTCACACCCCGAGGACGAAATCGTGAGCTTAATTGGAGGCGAAAATTCAGTAAATTTGATTACGGTGGCTCAAGCAGTGCACTGGTTTGACCTCCCCAATTTATACTCCCTCGTGATTCGTATGCCCCGGAAGCTGGGAGGTGTGATTGCAGTGTGGTGCTACTATGATCTTGAAGTGAGCCCTACACATGATCCGGTCGTGAAAAATTTCCACGAAACTACACTGCCCTTTTGGGACCCAACATAAAGTTCTTAATTGATTGTTAAAAGAAACTCCCTTTCCCATTTGAGAGTGTGGGGTTGGGATGCGAAGGCGAGCCATTGCCCCTTGATATACCGAAGGAACTCTCTTTCAGAGGGTTTTTGAGGATATCGAGGTCATGGTCTGCAGTTACTACAGCTAAGGAACAAGGTGTTGATTTGTTATCCGAAGGCATGGTGAAAGAGCTTCAGGACGCATTGGGTGGTCTTGATTTGGTCAGGTGCATCGTGTACAAGGCTTTCATGCTAGCCAGCACAGTGAAACTGTAAATTCCTGTGTCCCCTTTCGACTCTATTAGAATAGAATTGAGCACATGGGCTGTTCAAATGATAAGCTAAGAACTTATGAAACCTGAGCTCAGACTTTGTGATGAGCCGATATGCATAGACTGTGTCATATCTCTGTCAAGCATGTCCAACTTGGTTGGGGAAGGAATTTCTTGGAACAGAATTTACGTGGCTTCCTTTTCCCTTCGAAACATGTGGCGAGAGTGTTGAATGAGTGTTGAATGCCCATATCCTGCCGATGTCGAGCTGAGGCGCAAAACCACCTTAGTTTTTGTGTGGTTCTTGTCTGGTTCTGTTCTTTTCCCTTCTTAATTTGTTAGCTTGCCACTCTACGACGCTTGCAATTATAAATAGCATGAATGATCTTTTCCTAGACCAAATCCTCCTTCGGCCTCTTAGGCAAACAGGTGATACACTAAATTCTTCCCCTTGAAGGCTTTTTCAGCGCTGATCACATTAATGGGCCAACACAGATTTTCCTTTGAAGGCTGGCCCAATTATTTAGGGCTTCTTGTCCAATGCGAATTGTAATTTTATTACCACAGTTCTTACTCGTCTTTGAAATATATATACAAAAACAGGAACATCTCATTAGGAAACGAATTAACGCAATCAATCTCACATACAAATCTCTCTAAGTCGATGTAATTTCAACCTACTTCATTGCTACCATTGATCTTTGGTGTTGCTACCACTACATTCACTCCCAAATACATGATGGGTGATATCTGAGCAAAGTCATGAGAGTCAATGTCTTGCATTAGAGACAAGTTTCCTTATTAACACTATAAGAACAATTCCAATAGATATAAGCAAACCGTATATGATTCTTATAAAAAAGTGTTTTTTTTTCATATGACATGATCAGTGACTTTTTTATTACATAAATGACATCAAATCAATATATTGATGTCAATAACCTCAAGATCGCTTGCTTAAAAAAAAAAAAATTCTGATTCGGTATAATATTTTACAAATATAAATAGACAATACATATGAACATCTGCTTTGTTCGGAAATAAAATAATAAAAAACTATTTTACCTCAAAAGAAATAATTAAACGAAATCCAACCAAGTTTTTTTTTTTTTAGCGGTTCAGTTTAGTATAAGAATACTGTTTTGAAAAAAATGGTTCACAAATCAAATTGAACTGTTTTAAGAGGTTTGATTTGGTTTCAACTTTTTCTGAAACTAAGCCGAATTGCAAAACGGCATTATATCAATTATTGATTTTGTTAATTAGTTTTACCATCCATATATAAAGTAGCTTGTTGAATTAGGTTTGATTTTCATTTTGTGTGAATATATGAACTGTTGTGAGTGTCATGAAATTGTTGAAGTTGGAGACAAATAAGTGAAAGAAGAAAGAAAAATTATACCTAATCAAACGGGGAAAAAAAGATTTGGCTTTGTGGGTTCTTGACTATAAAACGATTTACTTTAGTATCACTTCCCTTCGAACCGTAATTATGCAGTTGGTTTGATTTAACGTCCAAATCGCATCAATTACGTTACTCACTTTCTGATAGTTACAAATAAGGAAGTAAGTGTTGTGAAAGAACGTCGAGGCAACTACACATGTACATATGGACTTCCCTTCACAACAATTACAAATACATTAAATGAAAAAAGTCATATAATGTTATTTGTAATGAAATTCATTCAATTATTTACACAAGAGGAGTCACATGAGCCTCATTTCTAGAAGAAATTCTTCCCGGTGGTCTAACAGAGGACCCAAAAACAAAGAATCAACAGCAATCACTGCAAGTACGACAACTAGGGTCTCCAATTTTTCATGGGATCGTTCTACCTCGCCGGGCTGACCACGACATTTTTCGTGTCTTATCCGACGAGGTTACTTTGGAGGAGGCTCACCGTGCTCATCGCCGGGATTGTCTTCATCCTCGGGTGTTTAACGTTGCAGCTCAAGAGCAGGTGATGCTCATCATTGAATAAATTTTGTTCGAATGTGGTGCTGGCTTCACCAACTAGGTTCACATGTATACACGTGTGCACAGAAAAATCGTGACTGTGATATCTATCATGTGATTGTGATTGTGCCTTGAAATGTGAGCCAAAATGGTTGTCGTTATACATCATTTTTTTAATTGTTGTATTGGAGTCTTGATCAATGATGATCTGAAAGCATGTGAAATAAAGTTGGAGCACTTTATTTATTGTACTAGAATCTCGACAAATAATGACATGAAAAGATATGAAATATATTGTGAGTGGGTGGTAGGCCCACGAAGGACAATTTATCCATCACGACAAGTTATCCTTTTCACTAAGAAATAACAAAAAGTGATATTTCACCATCAGATATGAAAAAAGGGCGTTTCCCCCCCTTTTTTTTATAGGAGTTCCTTATTAAAAAAACAAAAAGAAGAAGAACCAGAAAAACGGCTCTATCACATTAAAGTTTGTAAATTTATTCCCCTTTTGATAAGCCTAAGTTAAACTGGACATGATTTTTGGCCTCATAACATGAAATACAATTACATCAATTATTTCATTTCTTCCCGGTGGTCTAACGGAGGACCCAAAAACAAAGAATCAATAGTAATTACTGCAAGTACGACAACTTGGGTCTCCAATTGTTCATGGGATTGTTCTACCTCGCCGGGCTAACCACGACATTTTTTGTGTCTTATCCGACGAGGTAGCTTTGGAGGAGGCTCACCGTGCTCATCGCCGGGATTGTCTTCATCCTCGGGTGTTTAACGTTGCAGCTCAAGAGCAGGTGATGCTCATCATTGAATAAATTTTGTTTGAGTGTGGTGCTGGCTTCACCAACTAGGTTCACATGTATACACGTGTGCACAAAAAAATCGTGACTGTGATATCTATCATGTGATTGTGATTGTGCCTTGAAATGTGAGCCAAAATGGTTGTCGTTATACATCATTTTTAACTGTTGTATTGGAGTCTTGATCAATGATGATCTGAAAGCATGTGAAATAAAGTTGGAGCACTTTATTTATTGTACTAGAATCTTGACAAATAATGACATGAAAAGATATGAAATATATTGTGAGTGGGTGGTAGGCTGACGAAGGACAATTTATCCATCACGACAAGTTATCCTTTTCACTAAGAAATAACAAAAAGTGATATTTCACCATCAGATACGAAAAAAGGGCGTTTTTCCCCCCAATTTTTTTTTTTTTATAGGAGTTCCTTATTAAAAAAACAAAAAGAAGAAGAACCAGAAAAACGGCTCTATCACATTAAAGTTTGTAAAGTTATTCCCCTTTTGATAAGCCTAAGTTAAACTGGACATGATTTTTGGCCTCATAACATGAAATACAAATACATCAATTATTTCATTTCTTCCCGGTGGTCTAACGGAGGACCCAAAAACAAAGAATCAACAGTAATTACTGCAAGTACGACAACATGGGTCTCCAATTGTTCATGGGATCATTCTACCTCGCCGGGCTCACCACGACATTTTTTGTGTCTTATCCGACGAGGTAGCTTTGGAGGAGGCTCACTGTGCTCATCGCCGGGATTGTCTTCATCCTCGGGTGTTTAACATCGCAGCTCAAGAGCAAGTGATGCTCATCATTGAATAAATTTTGTTTGAGTGTGGTGTTGGCTTCACCAATTAGGTTCACATGTATACATGTGTGGACACAAAAATCGTGACTGTGATGTCTATCATGTGATTGTGATTGTGCCTTGAAATGTGAGCCAAAATGGTTGTCGTTATACATCATTTTTAACTGTTGTATTGGAATCTTGATCAATGATGATCTGAAAGCATGTGAAATAAAGTTGGAGCACTTTATTTATTGTACTAGAATCTCGACAAATAATGACATGAAAAGATATGAAATATATTGTGAGTGGGTGGTAGGCCCACAAAGGACAATTTATCCATCACGACAAGTTATCCTTTTCACTAAGAAATAACAAAAAGTGATATTTCACCATCAGATATGAAAAAAGGGCGTTTTTTCCCCCATTTTTTTTTATAGGAGTTCCTTATTAAAACAACAAAAAGAAGAACTAGAAAAACGGCTCTATCACATTAAAGTTTGTAAAGTTATTCCCCTTTTGATAAGCCTAAGTTAAACTGGACATGATTTTTGGCCTCATAACATGAAATACAAATACATCAATTATTTCATTTCTTTTCTTAATTTCGTTTGAAAATAAAACCATTAGTTCCTATATATATTTGCTTTTCCGTTTTCCAAAATATTCCGAATTAAAGTAGGTTTTCATTCCACAGCTTCTTATTGATCGTCTGACCAAATTTCTTCTTATACAATAAAGCATACACGAATGTACATGAGATCACAATGGACTTCCATTTTCCAAATTCGTCTTGATGTCCTCCTTCATCGAAATCCTAATCACCTTTTAATTTTTTTTCCTGATATAGATATCGTGAATTCTTTATCTTAATCAACTGATACTTTTATGAAGATAGAGATAGCTTATGTTACTTTGCAGCTTTTCCATGTGATTGCGACATTTCATTCTTTTTTTTTTTTTTTTGTATTGGACATTGACTAACTTCGAATCATCCAGTGGAAGCCAACACGTCTAGTTGATACATATTCTAATAATTTTGCCTTTAAAAAAGCCCTTTCGGCTATTGGTTTGAATGAACGTGGCTCTGTGAAACTCTGTGTCCAATCCAAAGTTCAGACCTTTTTATTTTAATTTACCTTATTCCATTTTCCCTCAGCTTAAACTTCAAAATTCAATTCAACTGCCTATGAAGAATCTCTTCTTTCTCGTCTAACGAATAATTGTTTAATTTTGTAGGCCATGGGATTGAAAATAAATGATTTAATCTAGCATAAATCAAATGTGGCAAGTTATGATTAGACCATCTACTATGATTCCGATGATTTTGGGGTTAAAAATAATCATCAAAGACCATACTTAGCATGGCTAATAATCAATCCATCACCGTAGAAAGAGATTTTTCTCCATTTCGGAATGATTGAATTCCTACTATATTTTATTACTACAAATTTGCATACTCTATAAAAAAAAAATACAACTCTTAATTAAAGTGAATCGTAGGGATTTTCGTCAGATAACGGATGATTTGTTAGAACATAAGCTGATATTTGAACATCAGATAAGAAAAAAGTTTTCTTTTTTGGATAGGAGTTCCTATAGAAGAAGAGGAGGAGGAGGAGGAGGAGGAGGCTCTAGCACGTTAAATCATGTAAACTTTTTCTCCTTTTGATAAGCCTAAGTTAAATTTGACATGATTTTATGACCCTGATAACATTAACATGAAATACATCAATTATTTTCTCTTTTCTCAACTTCTTTTGGGGAAAAAAGAAAAGAGTTGTTGGTTTCTAACATTATACAATTTTCTTTTTCGTATTTTCCAAAATATTCATAACTAAGAAAGGTGTCCTTACCAGCTTCTTGTTAATCGTCTAACCAAATTTCTTATTATGCAATTAAGCAATCACACTTAAATGTACATGAGATGAGAATGCAATTTCCAATTTCATTATGATGTTTTCTTGTTCCTTCTTTGTTCATATATAGTTATCGTAACTTTAATTAATTGTTCTTTAATTATAATCTGCCAACTTTAATGACAATTGCGATATGTTTTGTTGATTGGTAGTGTTTCCGTGTGATTGCGATATTCGTTTTTGTTGGAAGAAAGTCGGCAGAAGACAACTAACCTCTTTCAGATGCACAATGAACAATTTGTCCTAGAATGATCGTTGAATTGCGGACAAATCACGAACAAAAATACTCCACGTTGATCTGA
Organism: Eucalyptus sideroxylon x Eucalyptus melliodora; assembly: GCA_016097485.1. Classification (NCBI taxonomy): domain Eukaryota; kingdom Viridiplantae; phylum Streptophyta; class Magnoliopsida; order Myrtales; family Myrtaceae; genus Eucalyptus; species Eucalyptus sideroxylon x Eucalyptus melliodora. Next base: position 67,768,599 of record CM027831.1, on the reverse strand, counting down.
ATGTAATCACGAGAAAAGCATCAGATTTTCATAGCGTAAATGCCAATTATTCTTGTAAATGAGAAATGGAACACCTTCTTTTTCTTTTGATGGAAGGGGACAAGAAAAAGGAGAGAAATTTTTGAAAGTACGTTCTACCAACCGTACCAACGGTTATCTTCAGAAAACTTTTATACAACTCCCTCATACCCTTTCAAAGGGTGTCTTTCCATCGTAGAATATCAAGAAGAAACGATGCGTTCTCATCACACCCCATCATGGACGTACTAAATAAGTACAATATCTCCCACTCGGACATGATGGGTTTGATAGTACTCTATCAAGAATATAAAGTATTCAATATTCATCAACTTTACAAAACAATTCATACTAGCAAGTAAGCCGTGCAACTAGTGAGTACACCTATACTTGGGAGCTCAAATTATGCACATGTTAAGGATGACATAATGGCTACAATCCTAAAAAGAAATAAACAATTGATATCTCACAGTGCCTCAAACATATTTTGTTACATCAATCCAAGTATACCTATCCTATAAAGGCTATACTTGGCTATTCTAAAAAAAAAAAAAAAAAAAAAAAAACGTGTATTTACAATTATATCCGCAACAACATAAGACGCTATAATTGGTCGATTAGTAAATACATGTGATAGATGTAAAACAAAAATAGTCTTCCTTTGCACTCATGTTTATCTCCATTTTAGAACAATTGCTTTCTTAGACACGTCCCACAAAACCATATCTATTCATGACCACCGGTAACATGCTAAAGTAGCAACATTAATATTTTACTTCGAGAACATAGTCAGAAGTAACATATGGCACAAAATGAGAAAATTATAAATTACGTCGGGGCTCACACAATGAGTAAATAATGATAATTTTACTCACATTCCCTTGTTGGTCATATAATGCACATGTAGTATGAATGACATGCTATAGTGGATTTCTCTTTCTATAAGAACGTATGTCATTTATTAAATATATCTACTATATGAATCTTAGCCTAAACATACTACTACCCTCAGCGGCGCAGCTGGCTCGGGCTCTCTTCCCTTCACGAAAGGGAGAAGTTCGAATCCCAGAGACATGTTAGGGATTCTTACTTAGAGTATTGTGATGATGGGTCCTGCAATCGCTCCCCCAGGGTTTGCTTACCAGTGATCGACTGACGGGGTTCCCCAGATTACCAAAAAACATCTTAGCCTAAACATAATTACGCACTTCTCACGTACTCATGTTTAACTCAAGGGCTATATCAGCTCGCTTTCTTTAGTGTCTAATTAAGTACTCGCATCTGGCATCTTTCAAACATACATGATTGTAAGACTTTCACGTTCGATCTTATTATAAACAAATCACAAATCTCATCTTGACGCCAATCAAGGCGACATAATATTTTATGTATTAAACTTGCTCTTCAGCATTTATTTGTACATAACATCTCATTTCAACGTGCTAACTATAACATTTGAGATGATTGCTCATGTGAATGAGCCAATCATTGCTTGCTGACATACTTTTCAATAATATATGTGTGTATGTGCCAGTCTCATAATGGATTTGTACTTATTGATAAAACATCAAGTTACTTATAAACAAATAAGTATAATACATATGTCTACATATACATAAACCAATGATCCTCTACAATAACACATATTACATTCTACGCAATTCTAGTGATATCCTGTTCAAGAATATGTCTCTAGGAACAACCTTCGTAAATGGATCAACAATGATTTTATTGGTTAAAATGTATTGTATGATCACTTCTTTCTGCACTATTATATCCATTATGAAGTTATTCTTTATGTCAAGGTGTTTCGTTTTTCCATGATACTTGAGATCCTTCACATAGGCAATGGCTACTTGATTATTGTAATAAACTATCACCGGTCTTGGAACCTCAGTGATAGTGGCTAAATTTTCCAAGAAATGTTTTAGCCATACTGTTTCTTGCACTGCGGCGGAGCATGTAATAAACTTTGCCTCCATTGTAGATAAAACCATGTATGTTTGTTTCTTGTTACTCCAAGAAATTGCACATCCATTTAGTAAGAACGCATATCTAGAAGTCAATTTACGCTTATCAAAGTCTCCACCCCAATCAGCATCTGAGTAGCTTAATAGGCATAAATTATTTCATTAGTAACAAAGTCGATAATCTATAGTGCCTTTTAAGTATCCCAGGATCCTCTTTACTACTTTCTAGTATGCTTGACCGGGATTTAATTGACTACACATTATAGTATACATCAAACTTCCGACCGCACTAACATAAGGAACAATTTCCATTACTTGAATTTCTTCTAGTGTCTTAGGACACATATTAGTACTTAGGCCTTCACCTTGCATGACATGGGTATCAATGGGATTATAGTGCTGCATATTGAAACGTTTCAAAATCTTCATTTTATAAGACACTTGTGATAAAATAAGGAGTTTCCTTAATCGATCTCTTTCTATTTTAACTCCTAATATATAAGCAGCTTCTCCCATGTCATTCATTTCAAAATTGGAGAACGACTATTTTTTTTTATTTATGGTAATAACCAAAACCTTGTCATTTCCAGCCAATAGAATATCATCCACATAAAGAGATAAAATCATATATTTATCTTGGACTGCTTGACATATACATAGCGATCTTCTTCAATTATCGGGAAACCAAAAGTTGTTATAGTTCGCTGAAAACGAAGATATCACTGTCTAAATGATTGCTTAAAGCCATATATCGAGCGATAAAACTTACAAACTTTATACTCTTGACATTTAGCTATGAAACTTATTGGCTATTTCATATAGATTTCTTCAACTATTCTCCATTGCTAAATGTTGTATATACATCCATTTGATGTAATTCAATGTCCAAATATGCAATTATGGCTAGGATAAGGCGTATTGAGACAAACCTTACAACTGGTGAAAAAATTTCCTCATAGTCGAGCCTTATATTTTCAATGGATTCATTAGCCCTTCGCTTAATCTTAAAGACTCATTTGTTTCCAATGGCCTAGCGATTAGGTGGTAGATCAACTAAGTTACAGACGTGATTTGCCCTCATTGACTCGATCTTATCTTCCAAAACTTTTCTCCATTCTTTCTTATCAGAGGATGGGAGAGCCTCTTGAACAGTTTTTGGCTTGGCATCATCTTTCCGAGCAATTACAAATGCTTCCATTTCAATCTCAAAACAACAACGAGAAATTTTTTACAATTACTTTTACACAACTGAATTTCACTTGAATTCGGCTCACTAGGTGATGCAACACTCCCACTAGGTCTTGTATGTTAAGGTAAATCTTCATTTCCCTCTACAACATTAGTGGCGTGTTATTAGGATCTTCAATTTCATATAATTGGAAGTCCTTATTAATTTCATATCTACTAGGAAAATCGTTCTTAAAGAACGTGACATCTCGTGACTCCATTTCGGTCATATTTCCATCAGTTTTTTCACCTATGAACACGTACCCTTTGAAATATTCAAAATATCTTATAAAGATACATTTCTTCATTCTATGACATAATTTCCCATATTTGTGGGAAGAATCATGAACATAAACTGCACATTCCCATGGACGTAGGCTACTTAAGTCTGGTTTCCTATCAGTCCATAACGCATCTCCCTAATAAGAGATAGGTAAATTTGCTTGCGCCATCATAGACCTAACTATTTCAATATGGTTCTATTCATTCTCTCAGCTATCCTATATGAGTTGCAATCGAAATTTGGCTTTAATCCCTTTACCGAATGATTTTCTAGTTGTTTTTCCCGCTAGACAATGTTCACATACGAGTAAATTAACATTAGTGAGCAGCCCAAAATGTATTCTCTAGCTAATCTTTACATTCTTTGTAATTCGATGTAACCTAATCTAGCATATCAAGTATTTGCATCAATCTCAACATTACTAAAAAAATGCAATTAAAGAAAAAAAACCATCGATATTAATATTGTACTGATCATAGCCAAGATCTAATAGCATAAAACTCCTGAACCATAATAAATTTTTCAAAACTAAATGTCAACACAGTGATTATGAAAATTCAATACATAACCTAAGCTAAGAAGAACAACTACGAAGACCAAGTTTCGTCGATATTTGGAGCATATAGGACATCATGTAGAAATAAATTTCGATCATCACGTAAAATTAATTTACATGTGCCGATACCCCTCACTTCAATTCTTGAGTTATTCTCAATATATATCCATTTTCTTTCGACTGTATCTAACGATACTCCACAAATGCTTATCGATCTCTAATTACGTGGTTTGTTGCTCTTAAGTCTATAGTCCACATTGGATAAGATTCAACAAGCATTACAATGTTGGAAACAAAAGCATTACTTAAAATAATGGAGTAATATGATACCTCTTTTTGGCTTAGTGCATTTACGAGTAAAGTGACCCATATTACCACAATTGTAGCATTTCTTATTGGCCTTGTCCTTCTTTCCACCATGCTTCTTGTGTCGGAAGATCTTAGCCTTCTTAGGTGCCTGATCAGTTTTTTTTTTTTTCCTTTATTGTTAAATTGATGATTCCTTTTGCACTTAAAGCCTGAAATTTTGCACGAACTCGATTCAGTAACATAAGCATGGTAGAGGATCTCGCAGCCTTTAGGCGCTCATCTTCTAATTCTAAATGACGTGTTGTATAATCAAAAGTAACAATATTCTCATTTTGCGTTATGTTGATCTTCATATGCTCCCAATTGTCAAGAAAAGACCTTATAATAGCTTTAACTTGTTGTTCATTAGTAAGGGAATAACTTGCTGACTTCAGCTCACGAATCATGTTTGACATCTCCTGAAGATGCTGCCTCATCGTTACATTTGGGCGCTTTCGGTATATATCAAACGTTCCTCAACTTAATAGTAGATGTACCACAAACTTATCTTTCAGGGCAACCCACATTTCTTGAGCTTTATCATAACTTTCAAACTCATACATGAAATCATCTTGCATACAACTTAGTAACGTGATGCGAGCAATGCTATTTTTCTTTTTCCAAGCTTGATAAGCTTCTAGATCTCTCATGTGTTAAGCTGAAGTTCCATGCTCAAGTTCATCCATGGTGTGGTTGAGGGTTTCTAAACTCTCTTGCTCCTCAATAATATACCGAACCTATTAGTGCCAAATATCATAATTATCACAATTTAACTTCTCACCCTTATTGAGGTCAGTCACAATGGTCTTGGATGTTGAAGTCATAATCAATAGGGGTGATCAGTTCCCGGTTTAGTCCAGTTCCACCTTGGAATTGGGAACCAGACCGGGAGCACCGGTTCCCAAAATTGCGAACCATGGACCGGACTGGTCCAACAAAATCGGCTCTATTTTTTTGCACTAAAAAGTGACTGACTTTTTTGCACTAAAGAGTGATCGCGCTTCGGACTGATCAATCCAATTCGGTTCTCGAGCGATTCAATGAAACTAATCACACATGTTCCCACGTGCAAAATATTCAAACTTAACTTGTGTGATTCACACTTCGTGTGTTTCACATTTAACTTTAACCATAAAAGCCATGAACAATTTGGCTAAAGGTTGGACTTGGCTTAAATTGTAATCCTATAAACAAGTAACGTGGGGACATTTTAATCACTAAAAGTCAAAAAGTTGTAATCTTATTCGCTAAAAAGTATATCATCTAATTTCCTCAAGCAGGCAGAACAAAACACAAAGCAATGATCATTCAACCATTCATCACAAAATCCCCAATAAATCAATTTAAAAAGAATGAGTCTCTTACTTTCCCTCTTTCTCTCTATAACTAACTTGTTGGTACCACTCAAGGAACCCTGAAAACAGAGAACTCAAGTCACAGCCCACGTTACTAACAAGGAAATTTTTTCTATAAATAAAAGAGTAACAAAAATGGTTTTAATGGTCTCTTGGCCACATAAGAGGTTCCTACCTCAAATTGCAATTTTGGTTGCAATAAGTTATCATATTTATATATTTTATTAATTCTATGTATATAAATTATATATTAAAAAATTTGGTTCGGTCCGATTGGTCCGGTTCCATCCGGTTCCCGCCTTGGAACCGGGAATTGGACTGATCAGCCACCGATTCCAAGATTAGGAACCGGGAACCGGACCGCCGACCGTGGGAACCGCCCAAAACCGGCCGGTTCGGTCTAGTCTGGCGGTTCCTGGTTTGAGCGGTTCTCGTTGCACACCCCTAATAATCAATTGCTATAATACATTGACATAATAAACGCAAAATCAATACTAGCACACTTTTCAGAGTAACACACATATTTAATTTGCAGTAAAGACAAACTAAATTAATGATAATTCAACAAAAGATACAGAAACGAAAGTTCACTATGTTCCCAATCAGCTCCTATGTATGATTATTCTATTATTATTAATTAGTTTGATTTGCGCAAATTTTAAGTTCTAGGTGAGAACTCCATCGAATCCTACTAACCTATGAACTCCCACTAGAAAATATAATTACATGACTTCATGTAATTTCTACATTTTTCCATTAACACAAAAGCATAGCATGATGTGAACCAACGTAAAAATAAAAAATAAATAATCATGCTACAACTACAATCAAAATGCAATTCAACATGTAATGGAAAAAATAAGGATTTCCTATCATGGATCGAATTTTCTTGGAACTGAAAAATTACAAGTATATTAAACTATATACATGCTACCATCGAACCAAGCTCTACACAGCATATATTATATCATTTTTATGTAGGCAAGCTACTGTATTTCCAAGAACATAAGAAATACAAGCTAAAAATGAATAAACAACATATTTAAACCCCAAAAATACACGTACTTAAGGTTCCCTACAAATTTTTATACATTTATAAAACTCAAAAATATAAAATAAATATACTACGGTGTAGAGAACAACCATACGAACCAAATTTTGCCAACCACGCTCCCATCCGACGTCACACACGCCCACACGCGCCGCCTGAGTGTGCGGCGCGTGTGGCGCATGCGCTAGCGAGCCTAAAAGGCTCTGGCCGATCTGACTGATCCAACCGGTGACCGGTTCGACCGATTTGACCACTAGCCCGGTCGATTGGTTGACTGGTCAACGGTCGGGTCAGGTTGGATGACGACTAACCTCTTTCAGATGTGCAATGAACAATTTGTCCTGGAATGATCGTTGAATTGAGGATGAATCGCGAACAAAAATACTCCATGTTGGTTTGAATGCAATTACAAGGAAAACATCCGATTTTCATAGTGTAAATGCCAATTGTTCTTGTAAAGGAGAAATGAAATGCCTCATTTTTCTTTTGATGGAAGGAGACAAGAAAAAAGGAGAGGAATTTCTGAAAGTACGTTCTGCCAACCGTGCCAATGGTTATCTTCAGAAAACTTCTATACAACTCTCTCATACCCTTTCAAAGGGTATCTTTCCATCGTAGCATATCAAGACAAAATGGTGCGTTCTTATTGCACCCCATCATGGATGTTTTAAATAAGTACAACAATTTTGATTTTCTCTGCTATTTGGTCCCGGAGAACATCATGTTGGACATCGACTATCTTGGAGTTATGCGGATAAAGCTGACAAATCCCTTTAATATTCGTGAAACTTTGTGTCTCTTCCCTTTTTCGAGTCCAATCTAAAGTTGGAGACCTTTTTTATTTCATTGTATCCAATTTTCACTAACTTAAGGACATTGACTATCTTGGAGTTATGCGGATAAAGTCGACACATCCCTTTAATACCCGCGAAACTTTGTGTCTCCTCCCTCTTTCGAGTCTAATCTAAAGTTTGAAAAGAAACCTTTTTATTTCATTGTATCCAATTTTCACTGACTTAAGGACATCGACTATCTTGGAGTTATGCGGATAAAGTCGACACATCCCTTTAATACCCGTGAAACTTTATGTTTCTTCTATTTCATTGTATCCAATTTTCACTAACTATTGACTATCTTGGAGTTATGCAGATAAAGCCAACACATCCCTTTAATACCCGTGAAACTTTGTGTCTCCTCCCTCTTTTGAGTCTAATCTAAAGTTCGAGACCTTTTTATTTCATTGTATCCAATTTTCACTAACTTAAGGACATTGACTATCTTGTTATGCGGATAAAGTCGATACATCCCTTTAATACCCACAAAACTTTGTGTCTCTTCCCTCTTTCGAGTCCAATCTTAAGTTTGAGACCTTTTTATTTCATTGTATCCAATTTTCACTGACTTAAGGACATCGACTATCTTGGAGTTATGCGGATAAAGCCGACACATCCCTTTAATACCCGTGAAACTTTGTGTCTCTTCCCTCTTTCGAGTCCAATCTAAAGTTCGAGACCTTTTTATTTCATTGTATCCAATTTTCACTGACTTAATTTTAATTGTTTAACCTAGCACGACTATGGAGTTGGAAATACAATATTAGTTATTTGATCTAGCAAAATAAATGGGGCAAGTGCCAATTAGACCACCAGATATGATACCGATATTTTTGGGTTTAAATATAATCATCAAAGACCATATATAGCATGGCCACTAATTGTTAGGATTCACCGCATAGTCACAAAGAAAATAGAGAGCAAAAGGAAGAAAGAGAATTTGAGATGCAAGGTTTTTTCTTATTCATCCTTAAATTAAGGTTACGTCTAGCTGAGAATTCCACTATAATTAGCATTCGCACCTTTCTATTACGTCCCTCGATTACATTAAAAAGAAAATATATATCTAGTAATATTTGTGGGCCCGAATCAAAACTATTAATAAAATATAGATAAAAAATATATGAAAGCATGGAAACCAAATCAAACCATCGAACCATACGGTATAAATTATTAATTTTGTTAATTATTTTTACCACTTACACATGAAGCAGCCTATTGGAATAGTTTTGATCGTGTGAATTTGTGTGTTATTGTGAGTGTAGAATTTGACCTTTTTTTTTCATGTAATTACAAAAGATGGAGAGAAAATAGTGAAAGAAGAAAAATTGATTGAATTGAATCAAACTACAAAAAATGGTTTAGCTTTGTGGGTTCTTGACTATAATTAGGTTTAGCTTAGCTATATTTTTCTTCAAACCGAATTTATGCCGTTTGGATTGTGCACTTCTATTCATAACAATTATAAGTACATTATGTGAAAAAGTTATACACGCTAATGTTACTTTTAACGAAATTCATTCACTTATTTACACTGGTGGGAGTCACATTGATCCCTGATTCCTTGAAGAAATTCTTCCTGATGGTCTATCCGAGAACCCAAGAACCAAGAATCAACAGCAATTACTGCAAACATGATAATTAGGGTCTCCAAAAGTTTACGTCATTGTCGTATCTTGGGGAAAGTGTTAAAAAAGTCCAAAAACTTTTGCATTTGTGCTAATTTAGTCCTAAAGCTTTTTTTTTGGTGCTAATTTAGTCATAAACATTTTTACGTTGTGCTAATTCAGTGATTTCCAGCCAATTGTAATTTTACCACCACAGCTCTTACTTGTCTTTGAAGTATATATACAAAAACAGGAACATCTCATTAGGAAATGAATTAACGCAATCAATCTCACATACAAATATCTCGAATTCAATGTAATTTCAACCTCCTTCATCACTACCATTGATCTTTGGTGTTGCTACCACTACATTCACTCCCAAATACTTGATGAGTGATATCTGAGCAAAGTTATGAGAGTTAATGTCTTGCATTAGTGCCAAGCTTCCTTATTAACACTATAAGAACAATTCCAATAGATATAAGCAAACCGTATATGACTTTTATAAAAAAGTATGATTTTTTAGATGACATGATCAGTGACTTTTTTTTATTACATAAATGACATCAAATCAATATATTGATGTCAATAACCTCAAGATTGCTTGCTTTAAAAAGAAAAATCTGATTCAGTATTATATGTTATAAAAATAGATAATACATATGAATATTGGCTTTGTTCGGATATAAAATAATAATAAAATATTTTACCCCAAAAGAAATCATTATTAGGGGTGAGTAAAAAGTGGTTCAAACTGTTAAACCAAATCCAACTAAGTTTTTTCTTTTTTGGCTGTTTAGTTTAGTATGAGAATACTGTTTTGAAAAAAAGGGTTCACAAATCAAATTGAACTGTTTTATGAGGTTTGATTTGGTTTCCACTTTTTCTGAAACTAAGCCGAATTGCAAAACGGCACTATATCAATTATTAATTTTGTTAATTAGTTTTACCATCCATATATTAAGTAGCTTGTTGAATTAGGTTGGATTTTCATTTTGTGTGAATTTATGAACTGTTGTGAGTGTCTTGAAATTGTAAAAGTTGGAGACAAATAAGTGAAAGAAGAAAGGAAAATTATACCTAATCAAAACGGGAAAAAAAAAAGGATTTGGCCTGACTATAAAACGATTTAGTTTAGTATCACTTTCCTTCGAACTATATTTATGCAGTTGGTTTGATTTAACGTCCAAATCACATCAATCGCGTTGCTCACCTCCTGATAATTACAAATAAGGAAGTAAGTGTTGTGAAAGAATGTCGAGACAACTACACATGTACATGTGGACTTCTGTTCACAACAATTACAAGCAATTAAATGAAAAAAGTCATATAGTGTTATTTGTAATGAAATTCATTCACTTATTTACACAAGAGGAGTCACATGGGTGTCATTTCTTGAAGAAATTCTTCCTGGTGGTCTAGCGGAGGTCCCAAAAACCAAGAATCAACAGTAATTACTGCAAGTACGACAACTAGGGTCTCCAATTGTTCATGGGATCGTTCTACCTTGTCAGGCTGACCACGACACTTTTCGTGTCGTACCCGACAAGGTAGCTTCGGAGGAGGCTCACCATGCTCATCGCCAGCATCGTCTTCATGCTTGGGTGTTTAACATCGCAGCTCAAGAGCAGGTCAAGCTCATCATTGAATAAATTTTGTTTGAGTGTGGTGCTTCACCAATTAGGTTCACATGTATACGTGTGTTGCACACAAAAAATCATGATTGTGATAACTATCATGTGGTTGTGATTGTGCTTTGAAATGTGGGCCAAAATGGTTGTCGTTATACAGCATTTTTAACTATTGTATTGGAATCTTGATCAGTGATGATTTGAAAGCATGTGAAATAAAGTTGGAGTACTTTAGTTGTTGCATTGGAATCTTGACTAATAATGACGTGGAAAGATATGAAATATATTGTAGGCCAACAAAGGACAGTTTATCCATCACGACAAGCTATCTCTTCTACTAAGGAATAACAGAAGGTGATATTTCACCATCAGATAAGAAAAGGTTTTTTTTCCCCATTTTCTATAGGAGTTCCTTCAAAAAAGAAACAAAAAAAGAGAAGAACCAGAAAAATGGCTCTAGCACATTAAATTTTGTAAAGTTATTCTCCTTTCGATAAGCCTAAGTTAAACCGGACATTTTCCGGATATAGATATCGTGAGTTCTTTTAACTTAATAAGCCAATACTTTTATGAAGATAGATATAGCTTCTGTTACTTTGCAGCTTTTCCATGTGATTGCGACATTTCATTTTTTTTTTTTTTTGTATTGGACATCGACTGTCTTCGGATGATCCAGTGGTAGCCGACACGTCCAATTGATACATATTCTAATAATTTTGCCTTTAAAAAAGCCCTTTTGGCTATTGGTTTGAATGAACGTGGCTCTGTGAAACTTTGTGTCCAATCCAAAGTTCAGACCCTTTTTTTTTTCTTTTTTGATAGGAGTTCCTATAGAAAAAGAAGAACAAGGAAAAAAACAGGCTCTAGCACGTTAAATCATGTAAACTTATTCTCCTTTTGATAAGCCTAATTTAATTTTGACATGATTTTATGACCCTGATAACATTAACATGAAGTACATCAATTATTTTATCTCTTTTCGTAACTTTTTTTGAAAAAAAAAAAAGAAAAAAGAGTTGTTGATTTCTAACATTATACAATTTTTTTTTTCTAAAATATTTAGAACTAAGAAAGGTGTCCTTACCAGCTTCTTGTTAATCGTTTGACCAAATTTCTTATTATGCAATTAAGCAAGCGCACTTAAATGTACATGAGATGAGGATGGAATTTCCAATTTCGTTATGATGTTTTCTTGGTCCTTCTTCCTCAAAGTCCTAATCATCTTTTTATTTTTTGTCCAGATATAGATATTGTAACTTTAATTAATTGTTCTTTAATTATAATTTGTCAACTTTAATAACGATTGTGATATATTTTGTTGATTGGCAGTGTTTCCATGTGATTGTGATATTCATTTTGATTTCTCTGCTTTTTGGTCCCACAGAGCATTATATTGGACATCGACTATCTTGGAGTTATGCAGATAAGGCTAACACATCCCTTTAATACCCATGAAACTTTGTGTCTCTTCCCTCTTTCATCCCATTTTCACTGATTTAATTTTTAATTTTTTAACCTAGCATGACTATGGAGTCGGAAATACAATATTAGTTATTTGATCTAGCAAAATAAATGGGCAAGTGCCAATAAGACCACTAGATACGATTCCGATATTTTTGGGTTTAAGCATAATCATCAAAGACCATATATAGCATAGCTACTAATTGTTGGGATTCACCGCATAATCACAAAATAAATAGAGAGTAAAAGGAAGAAAGAGAATTTGAGATGCAAGGTTCAATTTGATTCATCTTTAAATTAGGGTTACGTCTAGCTGAGACTTCCACTATAATTAGTATTTGCACCTCTATGTTATGTCCTTCAATTACAATAAAAAGAATATATATATGTGTGTGTGTGTGTGTGTGTATCTAGTAATATTCATGGGCCCGAACCAAAACTTTTCATAATATATAGATAAAAAAAAGTATGAAAGCATGGAAACCAAATCAAACCATTGAACCATATGGTATAAATTATTAATTTTGTGAATTATTTTCACCACTTCAGCCTATTGGAATAGTTTTGATGGAGAGAAAATAGTGAAAGAAGAAAAATTGATTGAATTAAATCAAACTACAAAAAAGGGTTTAGCTTTGTGGGTTTTTGACTATAAGTAGGTTTAGCTTAGCTATGCTTTTCTTCAAACCGAATTTATGCTGTTTGGATTGTGCACTTCTATTCATAACAATTATAAGTACATTATGTGAAAAAGTTATATACGCCAATGTTATTTTTAAAGGAATTCATTCACTTATTTACACTGGTGGAAATCACATTGATCCCTGATTCTTTGAGGAAATTCTTCCTGATGGTCTATCCGAGAACCCAAGAACCAAGAATCAACAGCAATTACTGCAAATATGATAATTAGGGTCTCCAATTATTCACGTCATTGTTGTACGTCCCCAGGCTAACTGAGATGCTAGTCATGTCCTACATGACAAGGCAGCTCAAGAGGAGGCTCACCATGCTCATCACTGGGATCTTCCTCAGGTGTTCAACGCTGCAGCCCAAGATCTGGCCATGCTCATTTTTGAAAAAAAATTGTTTGGGTGCAGTCGGCTTCTCTATTTTGTCCAAACTCACACATGTGCGCACATTAAAATTCGTAATTATGATTTCTAGCTTGTGCAATGCGAATGTGTTTTGAAATGTGGTCCAAAAAGGGTGGCGTGACGTTGTGCTTTAGTTCTTGCATTGGAATCTTGATTGAAGATGACGTGGAAAGATATGAATTATATCATGAGTGGCTCGTAGGGATTTTCGTCGAGCAAAGGACGAATTTTTCATAAGGACAAGCTGTCTTTTTATCTAAGGAAGAACATAAGGTGATATTTTAACATCAGGTAAGAGATGTGTTTCCCCCTATTTCGATAGGATTTTTTTTTTTTTTTTTGGTAAGATATTTCGATAGGAGTTCCTATGTAAGAAAAGAAGAAAAAAAGTCCCCACCACATTAAATCATGTACAACTTATTCTTCTTTTGATAAGCCTATGTTTAAAGTCGACGTGTTTTTTGGACCCTGACAACACGAAGTACATAAATTATTTCATTTATTTTCTCAGTTTCGTTTGGAAATAGTCATTGGTCCCTAACATTATTTAATTTTGTTTTCACTGTTCCAAAATATTCAAAGTTAAGGAAGGATTTTCCACCAGCTCCTCGTTGATCGTCTGACCGAATTTCCTAGTAGACAATTAAGCAAACACATCTTAATTGTTATTAAGCAAACACATCTTAATTGTTATTAAGCAAACACATCTTAATTGTTATTAGTCTCCTTCCTCGAAGTCCTGATCACCTTTTTTTTTTCTTGTGAGATAGATATCATAACCCTAATTAACTGTCCTTTAAACTTAATCAGCCAATACTTTTACAAAGATAGGGATAGATTCTGTTACTTGGTAGCTTTTCCATTTGGTTGCGATATTTCATTTTAATTTCGTCTTGTTTTTGTCTACTTTGCTTCATTTCCCCTGCCAAATGTAGGTCGCGGAACTTTATCAGCAAGCGATTGTCGACATGAGCGGTGTCGGTTTCCCTAATTTCTCCAAACTTGTATTTGTCCGCACATTAAAAATTCGTAATTATGATTTCTAGTTTGTGCGGTGCAAATGTGTTCTGAAATGTAGTTCCAAAAACGGTGGCATGATGTCGTGCTTTAGTTGTTGCATTGGAATCTTGATTAAACATGACGTGGAAAGATGTGAATCATATCCTGAGTGGGTCATGGAGATTTTCGTTAAGCAAAGGACGATTTGTTCAAATGGACAAACTGTCTTTTTATCTAGGGAAGAACACAAGGTGATAATTGAACATCACGTAAGAAAAGGTTTTTTCCCCCGTTTTTGATAGGAGTTCCTACAGAAAAGAAGAACAAGAAAAAAAAAAAAAAAAACAGGCTCTAGCACATTAAATCATGTAAACTTATTCTCCTTTTGATAAACCTAAGGCGAACTCAAGGTGATTTTTGGACCCTGATAACATAAATTACATCAATTATTTCAGTTCTTTTCTTAATTTCGTTTGGAAATAGTCGTTAGTTCCTAATATTATATAAATATTTTTCTTCAGTTTTCTGAAATATTCAGAATTAAACAAGGTTTCCTTACTTTTTCACCAAAAAAAGAAAAAAGAAAACAAGGTTCCCTTACTAGCTTAATGTTAATGGGAAAATTGTCCAAAAAGTTTGAAACCTATTGTTAAATGAGCCTTTAACCTTATTGATATTGCTAATTGAATCCTAAATCTTTTCATATTTTGCTAGCCGAGTCTATCCAATTAATTTTAGCTTTAAATCATCAATGTAGATACCAATCATTCTATGTGACACAACTAACATTGATGTGGACAAATTTTATAATTTTTTGAAATTTAAAAAAAAAATCTTTCCTTTTCTTTTTGTTCCTTCCTTTTCATTTATTCTCTTCAAAGCCCGGTAACCGTCACCAGTCACAGGCGAGAGTTACAGCCCTCGTTAGACTTGGTAGAGAAAAATGAAAAATAAAAAATATTTGTTTGCAATAGCATCGGCCATCCTATCTGACATCCAATGTCTATGTTAAAATTGGCTAAATTGATTCAATTAGCAAAATGTGAAAATATTTATAACTCAATTTGTGAAATTTAAATACAAAAATGTCATATGTTTAAAATTTTTTGTATAATTTTCCCTACCATTGATATCGAATTTCTCGTTATACAATTAAGCAAACACAACTAAAATGTACATGATATCACAATTTCGTTGTGATGTTTTTTGAGTCCTCCTTCCTCAAAGTCCAAATCATCTATTTTAGTTTTTTCTTTGACGTGATATCGTAACCCTAATTATTTATTCTTTAAACTTAATCTGCCAATACTTTTATAAAGATAGAGATAGATTCTGTCACTTGGCAGCTTTTCCAAATGATTGGGACGTTCCATTTGTTTTTGACTGATTTATGGTCCAGATACATCATATTGGACTTCGGCTATATTGGAGTCATCCAGTTGAAGCCGACACATCCCATGAAAACACGTTTCAATAATTTTGCCTTTAGAAGAGTCCGTTTGGCTTTTGGTTTTTATGAACGTGGCTCTGGGAAACTTTGTATGGTCCCCCTCTTTCGAGTCCAATCCAAAGTTTCACACCTTTTTATTTTATCTTATCCCCATTTCACTGACCAAATGTTAATTATTTAATCTGGCAGACCATTGGAGTCGAAAATAAATATTAGTTCTTTAATCTAGCAAAAAATCAACTAGTGGTGTGGCGTCATGAAAGCCAATTTGTGTTATCAGAGCCAAGCTTCCATATCCAACACTATAAGTCCAACTCCAATAAATATAAGCATATTATATATAGATGTTAAAAATGCAAAAGTTTCCAAATGAGAGGAGGGAAAAAATTTATCACACAAATATCATTATATATAACAGTTTTTAGTTGGACATGTACTATAAAAATTCCTTCTTTTATGGAATTAATCATCAATTCCCTTTAGAAGGATATGAAATTAAGTTTATGTTCAAGTAGCATATATGCCACGGTTGCACAAGTCTATCCATCCAATATAGGTTCTTAGGACATCATAGCTTAACTATGGTAGGGTGTCATCTTGATGTAGTGCAAGTCATCAGTTTGAGCCTAATTATCCCTAAAACCAATGCAACTAGGTACAATTTCTCTTTGTGGTACTTCACCTTGCTTGTTTTGTGTTCAAAGATGAAATTCTTAATGAAAGTTGGTTGTATTAACATAGTTTTGCAATAATAGCTTGTTCCACGCATGATTAACTGCATTCAATATGTTCTGAATGTATATACTTTTGAGGAACTTTTAGTTTTTCTTGGATCAGGACTTATATTAGGAGGTCTAGTAATGGTATTACACACCAATCCAATTTTATTCTGGCTTTTCCTATATATGAAATTTTGTTTTTGATGTCAATAACCTCAAAAACGCTTGCTAAAGCCAAAAAAAAAAAAAAAGAATCTATTGTAGGAGTGCGTTCTTATAATTACAAACTAGACATGAACCTCCGCATTGTTCAAGAATTAATAATGGAAAAAGCTATTTATCCTAAGATGAATAATTATAAGGACTTAGCAAGAAAAGTTCAAACCGTTCAACCAACTAGACCAAACCCTTTTTTGTCGATTTGGTTCGGTTTAAAAGCACTCTTTTGAAAAAAAAAAAAAGGCTCACAAATCAAACTAAATTCTTTTTTGCGGTTTGGTTTGGCTTCAACTTTTTTCGAAACTACATCAAATTGCAGAGCTAAATTATTAATGTTGTTGTTTATTTTTACTAATCATATATGAAATAGCATTTAGAAGTAGGTTTAATTTGCATTCTGTGAGAATTTATGAACCGTCGTGAGTGTAGATTTTTATTTATTTATTTACGAAATTACAAAAGATAAAGAGAAAAAAAAAATCAAACCCAACCCAACCATAAAAATGGTCTGGTTTGGTTGGTTCCTGACTATGATCTGGTTTAGTTTGGTTTCACTTTTCTTCCAACCATATTTATGCAGTCTGATTTGTTTAGGTAGCAGTTAGGTGGAGTATTTTTTTGTGAACAATGCAGCAAATCTAATCTGTGCAACATGAAGGAGATTGTTTATTTATCTAGAGCTTCATGGGTCATCATGAAAAATGATTCTTCGGGTATATCTTGTTATTATGTATTTATCTACATATATTGTAAATCTAGATTATTGGATTGGGATTTTAAATAAGCCCAACTATAGAATAGCTATAGAATAATCGTAAATGATTTGGAATTCATATTTTTCTAATCCAGAAGTTCAAAAGTGAATTGAGAAGCAACATTGTCTGGACAGCCAGCACCACGTGAAAAGCATGAAGAAGAAATTCGAAAGAAATTGGGCGTGCGGAAAGCTCCACCACTATGTGTTCTTGTAGTCATAATGTCCTCCACCTTATTTTTATAGCCATCAACTTTATTCACTGTAACTTGGAAGCGGCACCTGTTGTGAAGTGGCCTATACATCTTTATTTAATGGAAAATGGGTCAAATTCAAATATGTGGAGTGTCATATACTTCTAGTGAGGATTTTATTAGCAAGGGTTTCGAGGACGATGGTTAAATTGAAAATATGCATACAGAGAAATTTTATCAGTATCCAAGAACTATTTATCTCACGTTATGCACAATTATTATATTGAAGAAAGAAACTTATTTATTGGATGTGGCTAACAAGTGCCCTGGCTTAACAATATGCTTCAAGTAGTAAACCTTGGCATTGCCATGGCATGTCCTGTCCATGAGCAAATGTATATTTTCTAGTAAGCTGGAAGAATAAACGATGGTTTATTATTAAAGTAGTTAGAAATCTTGAAAGCATTAATAAATGTTAATATTTTTAAAACCAAACAAGATAGAAAGTTGCCTAGTGACTGACAAATGCCGGTATATCAATCAAACTAAGTTTGGTGATATCGAATAATAGTTAGTAAGTTTAAAGGAGTTGGTAAGTCATGGGAATAGGAATTGGTAGATTATTAAACTAATTGCCAATCTTCTACTTGTAAATAAGTGTTTGTACTTTTCAAACTCAAGCAAAAAAGTGAACAAAAGTACGTCAACAGTTTCCTCGGTTCGTGCGAAAAAGTATTTCAATCCTGCCTATTAGAGAGAGAGAGAGAGAGAGAGAGAGAGAGATAAATAAGTGTTTGTACTTTTCAAACTCAAAGCAAAAAAGTGAACAAAAGTATGTCAACAGTTTCCTCTGTTCGTGCGAAATTACTTATACCCAGCACAATGTGCTAGATGAAAAAGTATCTCAATCCTGCCTATTTGTGAGAGAGAGAGAGAGAGAGAGAGAGAGAGAGAGAGAGAGAGAGAAGGGTGGGTGACCTGTGAAGTGTGAAGGGAGCTCGCATGGCAAACTCAGAGACAAGAATGAGCACCAACAACCCATTAGGAGGCGAGTATCAGGTGTTTCTGAGTTTCCGAGGGCCTGACACTCGTCGGGGAATCACCAATAGCCTCTACCATGCCTTGGTAGATGCTGGGATTCATGTTTTCATGGATGATGAAGAGCTTCGACCAGGAGAAAGAATTAGTGGCAACCTTCTGCTAGCGATCGACGACTCTAAGCTTTACATACCCATCTTCTCCCAAAACTATGCTTCGAGTCATTGGTGTCTCCGTGAGCTTGCAAAGATGGTGGAGAACACCTCTAAATCTAAAGAAGAGGGGAATGAGAAGGTGATATTGCCCATCTTTTATGACGTGAAACCTGCTGATGTGAAACTGAAAACCCCATTGTACCGTGATGCTATATTGAATTTGGAGCAAAGGATGGAGGATCAGAAGAAGAAGTTCAGCTCTAAGGATATAGAGTCATGGCGCCAAGCTCTCAATGAAGTTGATGACACCAAGGGGTGGCAACTGAAGAAATATCCAGGGTAACTATCTAACTGTGAATGTCAAAATTATCTTTTACAATCGAGCGATAGATCTTATAAAGATTCATTAACTATATTCCAACTCCAATTTTTCTAAATTTAAGAGGAAATTCTCAAATTCTTGTTATTTTTTTAATCACAAGATCTCCAAATTTATGTGGACTTAATACAATTATTACAGTTTTGCTTTTGGCCTAATTTCTATTGTATAAGAAATTCGCTTTGCTTCATCTTTTTCATACCAATTTGATCCATGAATGTATTACAATTTTTCTATTATTTTCTTATTACATGTGGCAACGATGTGGGACTTACCAAACATCATATTGAAAAAAAACTTGAAAAATTAAAAAGAAAAAATAATTTTAACATTTTAATAGTAGAAATGAGGAAGGATAAGGATAAAAACATAAAAAAGCTATTTTATTTTATTTTTAAAAAAAAGAAAAAGAAAATGCGAGCCATCGGAATTTCTCTCTCGGAATCTTATAATAGTAAGACTCCATTCGTTCAAGAACATGATCGTTGAGAAAAACTTGGATTGTTCGCACAAAGCCGAAGCCTTAGATTCTGAAATAAGATTTGTTCTGACAGCAGCAATTGTTTATAAAAAGGAAAAGCTCACCTTATTAAGCTGCTCCGCTTACACCATTTTCATCAGTCAGACCGCCGGTAGCAACCCTTGTTGATCAAACAGTAGTGCAGCTGGTCACTGAAGCTGTCCATGGTCGCCGGCAGCCGTTGCCTCAAACACCTGCCGCTAGACTCACCACCACCTACTGCTTTGCCGGCTACCCTCGCCCTTGAAGACAACCACATGGAATCAGACACCATCTCCACCACAATCAGATTCAGCCTCCACAACCAACTTCGCACTTAACCACCACCAAACTCATCCCCCACCACCGCCTAGGATCTTAAGAACTCGACCAACTTTGCCAAACTCGTCCACTACCGTCGCCAGATCAGGTTGCCGCCTCCACCATTAGGGTTCACCGCCATTAAAATCGTGCAACACATCACCACGCACGTAAAGACCCGGGTTTGAGTTTGGGCCACAAACCCAGCGTGAAACCTCATATCTGAGGTCATACGACCTCCAATTTGAGGTTGTTCGACCTTAGCCACCATTGAGAACTCCATTGGCCACTCGAGCTTCATCGAGTTTGGCCATAATTTCGTCAAGCTTGGGGCTACAGTCGCTCGAGCTTCATTGAGTTCGGTCATTCGGCCATGGTGGTTGGAGCTCCTTCGAGTTCACAGCCATGGCCAGTAGAGTTTCCATGTAGTATTTCAAACTCCAGTCTCAAGAACTCAATTTTAAGAAACCATGGAAAGCTTTAATGAAGAATCAACAAATGATCAGATTGGAGAAAAAAGTTACTGGGGATGGGAGCAAGCGAGATTTCTTTCCACCGTTCTTTGTGCCCCTTCATTTATTCTTTTATTTGTTAGTTTCTCAGCCTATTTTCTAATGACAGGTCAATTTTTTCCGTCCATTAACGTGGGTAGAGCTAAAGGAACAATTTGATTGTATCGATTTGTTTCGCGACAATTTTTCAAACTTCTTATACATTAATTCCTTTAATAATCAGACATTTCTCTTTCTCTATTCCTTCAACTTACACTGGTAATGGATGTTAAGGTTTGTAAATTCATCACGTTCCTGAAGTTTTTAGGGTAACGTAATTAGTCTTGGTCATGTCCCGTTTGTTTCGTGCCATTTTTCGTTACCCCAAAACTAGTTGTCTCATGATGATGAAGACAAATGTCTATAGACATGTGATAACGCGTATGACTACTAGGTAGAGTGACCATGAAAAATAAACTGCTAGGTAAACCTCACGCAAAAGCGTTCCACGTGCATGCGTGCATGCGTGTCTATAAGTGAAATAATAAGGTAGAGTCAAAGTTTAGTGTCTTCGAACACGATGAAATTCAAATAAAATGAACTTAACAAAACTTCATGCTGTTTAGTTTAGTATTATTATGTCGGTAAAACACAAAAGTACCTTTTCTTGCACTATTTTTATATTGGTCTCTTACGTTGTGTTATTTCTCACGTGCAATAAGAAACTGTCAACATTAGATTCCTGGCTTCATCACTTAACTAATCAGTATCTACCTTTTGATTAGTTTATGAAATTGGGATACAACAAATAATTGTTTGATATTTGAATAAGAACCACTTATTTATATACTCCTTTTCTATTCTTTTTAATAAGAGTTTTCCCTCCATA
The DNA here is from genome assembly GCA_016097485.1 of Eucalyptus sideroxylon x Eucalyptus melliodora. NCBI lineage: Eukaryota > Viridiplantae > Streptophyta > Magnoliopsida > Myrtales > Myrtaceae > Eucalyptus > Eucalyptus sideroxylon x Eucalyptus melliodora. The sequence continues at coordinate 67,747,055 of CM027831.1, read as the reverse complement.
AATGTTTTAACCTCGTGTTCCAAACCGGTTAACTTAGTAGATGGTTGGTCAACGTGCAATTAAACAAATTTGTTACCACTTCACAATTGAAACCGTTCAACTTTGTTGCAGTGATGGGGATCTTATCGAGGCTGTTGTTTTCGAGGTTGTGGTTAGGCTCAAGACAAGACAAAGAAAAGTGACTAGAGATTTAGTTGGAATGGAGGATCGAATAGCCACCATAAATGGTCTATTGGACATCCAATCCGGTGGTGTGCGGGTTATTGGAATTTATGGGATGGGCGGTATTGGTAAATCAACACTTGCCAAGATCATCTATAACCAACTAAGTCCTCACTTTGGGAAAAACTGTAGCTTTCTTGATGGTGTAAGGGAAACAGCAAAAACCAAAGGCCTAGTCAAGCTGCAAGAACAATTGTTATCCGATATCTCCAATTCTAGAGTGGCTCGCAATATTGATAACATTGACTATGGAATCAATACAATTAGAGAAACAATTTGCAACAAGAAGGTACTAGTTGTATTGGATGATGTTGATGAGGGAAACCAAATCGAATGCCTTATTGGAACTGATTCTTTGTACAATGGTACTAGGATACTTGTTACCACTAGGGACAAAAGTGTCATAAAAATCAGAGGATTGAAGTATGAAATTGTGCCTTATGAAATGGAGGTGTTAAGCGACAAAGATGCACTTCAACTTTTTAGCAGGCATGCCTTCGATGCTGACTTTCCTCCAGACAAACTATATGCCACTTCAAAAGACATCATCTCTACCACAGGTGGACTCCCTTCAGCTCTTCGGGCAATAGGTTCATTGCTTTTTCTTCAGAAAGAGGAAAAAATATGGCAAGAGATGCTAGAGAAGCTAAGAAAAACACCAAGTAGCGATGTCTTAGGAAAGCTACGGATTACCTATGATGCCTTAGAAATGGATCAACAGCAGATATTTCTCGATATTGCATGCTTTTTTATTGATAAAGATAAGACTAATCCAGTCTTTGCATGGAAAGATTGTGGGTTTAGCCCAGAGTATGCTATTGATGTCCTTATTAACCGATGCACTATAAAGGTTTTAGATGAAAATAAGTTTTGGATGCATGATCAATTTAGAGATCTTGGAAGGGCAATTGCTAATCAAGAGCGTTCTAGGTTGTGGGCTCCAGACGACGTCATTCGCGAATTAAGATCAACAGAGGTAATGTGGTGACCAAATTTAATTTGAATAGAAAATTACTTACTGTGTTCATAATTAAGGATTCATCTTTCTAAATTGAGAGCTCCTCTTATGTTCCATTTTTTTCTTCTCTTCAATGGAATAAAAATGTATGATATTGACAAATTCCTACTCCTGCTCCTTAATGTCATTGGCAGATCAAGAGTAGCGTTCAAGCACTGGATTTGACAAATTGGTCAAGGACTGATAATAACTTAACCGTCACTGCGGAGGAAATTAAACGTTTCCCACATCTTCGGCTACTGTGGTTGCATAACATAACCTGCCAAGGCGACTTTGCGGGCTGTCTTTCCGAATTGAAATGGATCAGTGTGTTTTACCCTGATAAAAGTTCCGAACGTCATCCACGTTTTGAGGCAACCAATTTGCATCTAGAAAATGTGGTTGTGGGGAATTTCGTTGGCCATGGATTCACGGATGACCATGTCAGGGGCCTGATTAAGGTATGTCAGTTTCCCTCTCAGTCTAATTTCTTATTCAATGAAGGACAAAATTCAATGTATTTATAGTCTAACTTTCTTATTTAGTGAGAGGATCAAAGGACAAATGGTCCAATTTAGTAGCCTAAATTCCTATGTATCCCTTGTATAGACATCCAAGTGTCCATGTTGATGTTTCATTGGCTTTTGTAGGATGGGAGGAAATTGAAGGTTCTCACTCTTGAGAATAATATGTCGATTTACAGGACACCAACCTTTTCTCAATACTTAGTTTTAGAGAAGTTGAGTATTTCTAAATGTTCATCTTTGATTGAAATTGACTGCTCTATTGGAAATTTGCGGTGGTTGACTGATTTGAGTATTGAGTCATGTCAGAGTCTTGGAAAATTGCCCGAACAAATTGGAGAGCTACCGAATCTTCAGCACCTCTCTCTTAAGAATTGTGATAGCTTGAGTGAACTCCCAAAATCAATTTCGAAATTAGAGTCATTGATGAAGTTGGATGTATCTCACACACCTATTACAGTATTACAAGATACCATTGGAAGACTATCAAGCCTGTCATCTCTCAATGTATCATCCACACCAATTGTGAAAGTGCCCAATACAATGAGCCAACTTTGTTGCCTCCAAACACTGGACTTAGAGCATTGTCATAAGCTCCAAGAGTTACCAGAGCTCCCTAGAAGTTTGACCATTCTACGGTTGAGATCTAGTTCATTGCAGACCGTCCCTAACCTCTCAAACCTTACTAATATAGTTGAACTGCTCCTATCTGATGGTTCTGAATCTAAGGCCACATCAAATATAAAAACTTGTGACTTGCAGTGGATAGGGAGGTTATCCAAATTGAGGAAGCAGCACTTGTGCCTTTTAAATGTCCATGCACCGCCTACAGATTTGGGCTCCCTTTCTCTACTAAAGAAACTTACTATGTACGGATTAGATTTTGAATCCCTCGAACAACTTTCGTCGAACTTGACAGTTCTAGAGCTTGATCGCACTCAAGTGAAACAATTACAACTCGACGGGCTTCCTCAGTTGGAAAAGTTGACTATCAGAAGGTGTGAACTTGTCAAAAGATTATCCTTTCCATCAGGTTTAAGAAAACTGAGAGAAGTCGAGGTGTCTTCTTGCACTGGGCTAGTTGAAGTTCATTTTCTCGATGACTTAATATCTTTGGAGGAATTATGTATTGAGGATTGCAAATCTTTAGAGAGGTTTCTTAATCCATCGGAGGAGCCAGGGTTTAATGAGCTACAAGCTACCAAGTTGACTAATGGTGGGAGGAGAGTGTCCATTGTCTCAAGCTTTCTAAAGATGCTTCAAGTATTCCAGTTGTTGAGGTGCCCAGAGCTAGAGGAGATTCAATTTGCTTCTACGTTCAAACCATTAGGAGTATTTTCTGTCGAAGGGTGCACTTCATTAAAAAGGATAGGCGGTTTGTCTAACTTGAAGAACTTGACGCGATTAGGCATTGTAGAGTGTGAGAGTCTGCAAGCTGTAGAGGGCATGGACGAATTAGAGTGTTTGGAGCGGCTGAAAGTTCATAAGTGTAGATCAATGGAAAGGATTATTGATGTATCAAGATCAAAAATACCAAAGGAGTGTTGGATACAGATGAGGGATTGTGGGGAGTTACTTGACACTAGTCCAGATGATTCAAGCACCACTTGGGAGTCTTACAGAGAGAAGATTCTTAATGCCTCAACACAAGCATCGGACTCTGAATTAGATACTACTTTTTATGACTGTGAAACGGAAATAGCAACAAGGGATCTTCTATTGGAACAGGTGCGCCTTTTTTCTATTTATGGATCATCACTATTTCTTTTGCTTTATTCGCTTTCTATTTATGTTCTATTCTAGTGAAGAGAGAGAGAGAAAATGATCCCAAAATGTGCAACTAGAGATAATCACATAAAAAAAAATCTCCATATTACTAGAAATTTTCATCTGCTATATGTGTGTCAACTTCGGAAGTGAGGCTATGAATCTTACATCACTCACCATTTGACTGAGAATTCATACTCTCCTTCTTCCTATTTGTGCTCTTAGTTCATTTTGTGGTATCACAATTACTCAAATGATGTGGAGCCTATTTTTACCCTAAAAAATGGAGGATGAAACTTCATGTCTTCTTTTTTCACTTGCTAAAATCAATATGTGTAATAGGATCATGCAATTTACCAAAATCACAAGATACCGGAAGATTAAATAAGAAATAGTTTCAATACACTACAATTTGTGTAGCTCAAATCAAAAAGTGATCTAGATCCACAGGAAGTGTAACAATGATAGATCCACCGCAAATTAGGAGATTCTAACATAAAAATAATCTCTCGATTCCAACTTTTGATTTCACCCAATTCTTATTCAGTGTTTCATTCTCTCATACTGTTTTTTTTTTTAAAAAAAAAAAAAAAAACTAAAACTCACAGAGTACCTAAAACAAGGTTGGTGCTCTTTTTACCCCCCCCCCCAATATAACTAAACCACCCTATTTACATTAAAAGGACTTGCCCTCAAGCATTCAATTACAAAGTGATGGCCCCATTCTTTCTTTCTCTATTTTTTTCTATTCCTATTTAGAATCTAAATATCACAATTAAGCATTTTACATGTTTTATTTTTTAGTATATTAAGAAAATCTACAAAATCCGTCACTTCTTCGGCAATCTGCTAATGTTTGTGCTCTTTTTGTAACTCCACTTATTAATATGTACACCACTTAGATCTTTCTTTACTATTGGTTACTCTCTCCTAATATAAGATAGAGCAAACTCGTCAAAGGTAACATCTTTGCTGATCATAACTCTAGATAAAAACTCATACTTGCACCATATCTTGTGTCTCGTGGTGCTAGTGCATAGTTTAGGAATATGTATCTCCTTGCCTGAGTACCATCTTTCACATGAGCATAAATAAGGCAATTACAGCTTCTCAATCCAGTGTGATAAGCAACTTGCTCAACCGCATTTCCTCATATTACTACAATCAATTGATATTGATGGCTATATTGTATTCATGGCCAAAATTGTAAAGAGTGAGCTCTCTCCAATGAAGTTATATTCATCCATCCTTTGAGTTTGCTTAAGTGTGGTGTCTCACTAAGCTCTCCTCAGTGCAAATCGGCTAGAATTTTTTTATTTTATTTTATAAAAGAAGATCAAAATTAAGGGAAAAAAGAAGGTAAAAGAAAAGAGGATAAGAATTAAAAGAATTACAAAGCTAAAATATATTTTTTTTTTTAAAAAGAAGGTAAGACCGCCAGGCTGCATCTGCGAGGGCCTAGGACCCTCGTTGCGTATCAGTGAGGGCTGTCGTTCCTCATCGCTTGCAAATGAGGGCTTGCCAACCCTTGTATGTGTCTAATGGTGCTAGCACCCTCATTGCCACAAACAACCTACCAGCCATTAATCAAGTGAGCACCATCCCCAGCCACCATCTTTGTTAAGAGTCGACACAACAAGTTATGACACCAACCTGACCCATTTTCCACAACTATCATACTAGTATTTGATCCCTGCAAATATTCACTTTTGTCTCCAAAATCAGATTTCTTTCTTTTCTTCATTTGTCTCTAGAATCAGATTTTCCTTCTTTTCTTCATTTTGAGGGAATGAAGATATGTGAATATGACCACCCACCTAGGTGGCGTCGCTGGAGCGGGCGCTCTTCCTCTTGCAAAAGGTCAAGCGTTCAAATCCCGGGCAACGCAGGGTGACTTACCCGGTGGCCGTGTGTGGTGACTAGCACATGTCGCCCCTAGGTTTTACCCCCTGTTAACCCAGGCCTGTCGGGCCGTCTGCATTGGTACGGTGCGGGAGTTCCTTGGGTCACCGAAAAAAAAAAAAAAGATATGTGAATATGTAAATGCTGCTTGATTCTTATAGACATTTGTTCAATAGATGATTTAGAAAGCATTTTTAGGGGGATTAAGTGTAGGGAAAACCCTTTATGTTGATTTTTGCTTGGTGTTTGCGTTTGGATGTTCAAACTGAGGATTATAGTCAAATGATATTTGGGAAATCTATCATCTTCTTTAAGATGTTTAATCCACATTAGATATGATACTTTTGAACCTCCCTCTCTCAGCAAGATGATGGTGACGAGCATGAGGACGGTGACAAGGTCGACGGCAGGGAAGATGACAATAGCGAGGACAGTGGCAAGGAGGATGACGACAATGACAACCATGTGCATATAGATGATGATGATGATGATGGCAAGGAGGATGATGATGATGATGACCATGTTCATGTGGACAATGAGGATGACAATAACGAAGATGATGAGAATATGCATTCATTGGGCAAGCCTTCGCCGGTTTGTTCCGTAGACGGTAATGATGAGAACGATGATGGTGATGGTGAGGATGACGAGGACAACAATGTGTGTGAGCTTTCCCAGTCATCTCGAGGGCCTTCGCTGGATGGTTCTGTGGATGATAATGTTGAGAATGACGATTTCAATGAGGAAGGCGAAGGTGACGGCTACGGCTACAGCTATGGCGACGGCAATGACGATGAGGGCAAGGATGAGGACGAGGAGGAGAGGGATGATGAAGGCAAACAAGAGGTAAGAGACGACAACAACCTAAAACTCAACCGACTGTTCTCTGTTCAAAACTCATGTGAATTTTTTGAAAAGCTGAAATTAAATTAGGGATAGTTAATCGCAAGCTTGCTGCATCTATTAACCATAATTGAAGAAATTGATATGAACTGTTGGGTTTTAATCAAAAGAAGGGCTTTCTGCACATCTCTATCCATTGCTTTGCCCCACTTTCTCCAAATCCGAGTACCAACTAATTACCAAGAAAAAGTCACCTCAATATTTTCTATCAATCAATTTGGATGGAATTAAGAGATTATGTTGACTCTTGCTAGTTGCTTCCATTTGGGTGTTCAAACTAGGGATTAATGTAAAGTAATATGATACTTGGGATTTCGACATTTTCTTCTTAAGATGTTTAATCCACCTTGAACATGATAATTTCAAGCCTCAGCAAGATGACGGTGATGACTACAACAACACCGAATACGATGACGACAAGGAAGACAATGGCGGTAAAGATGGTGACGAGGGTGACTACAATGGTGAGGGTGAATACAATAGCGAGGATGATGACGGCTACTAGGACAATGCACAGGAGGTTCTATGGTCATCTCGCGGGCCTCTGCGGGTTCATTTTGTGGACAATGACAATAAGGAGGAAGGTGGAATGCAAAGGTGAAGGCGAATGCGATGGCAACAACGAGCACAAGAAAGAGGGCATTGATGAAGAGGCCAAAGAGGAGGTGAGTGATGGAACGGAATGGTGTACTCGGCTTCTTCTTTTTCCTTCAAAACATGTGGCGACATGATTATGGCTAGCAGCTGAAAGATTGTCGATGCCCAGTCCTTCCGATCTCAAGAGTTGATTGGCGAAGTGACCCTAGTTTCTCGTCTCTTTTGGTTCTTATTAGGTTTCCTTTTCAATAGTTCAGATGTTAATTCCCTCCTTTCTTTTCCCTCCATAAAATGACTATGGTGTGCAAGTGCCCCTATTTATATCACGAATTAGTTTGGATCTTACTTGTTAATTAGTTCTAATTCTCTGTGTATGTATCTAATTATGTCGAAATTTCCCTTGTAGAAACATGCTTCATGAATCTGTCTTTGCTGATATTGTTCAAGACTCATTGGCTAAACACTCTATGACACTCAAAAACCATAAAAACGGTACAAATGTTCCTTTTCTAGACCAAATCCTTTGTCCTTTGCCTTCCAGGCAAATAGGAGATTCCCACAACTCTTCTTCTTGCTTTTTCATTGTTGATCACATTATGGGCCGACTCCACTTTGTATGTGAAGGCAGGCGCAATTAGTCAAGGCTTCTTGTCCATCCCATAATGTAATTTCATTGTCGATATTCTTACTTGTCTTTAAGGTATATAAACAATAACAAGTCTGTCTCATTTGGATTAAGAAGGGAAAATGACACAAATGGTCCATGAACTTTGATCAATATATATGCGGTTTATGAACTTTTAATTTGTTCAATGTGATCCATAAACTTTAATCAAATATATAATGTCTTCCCTAAATTTTTAATCCATTCGATATGATCTTTGAACTTTTAATACATTTTCAAGTTAGTCTCCAAATTTCCAGCTAGAAGCACTCAAAGCACCAGGTCCTGATGGACTAAATGGCCAATTTTATCAGCATGCTTGGGAAGATATTAAAGTCGACCTCTTCCAACTAGTTCAAGAGTTCTTCTTAATAGGTATACTCGATCCCCTCTTAAACAAAACATACATCACACTCATCCCAAAGATAAAGAATCCAGAAAGTGTTAGCCAATACCGACCAATTAGCCTTTGTAACTTTAGCTATAAGATCATATCGAAGGTCATGGCCAATCGGCTAAAGAAGTGGCTACCTATGCTCATTGAAAATGAACAAAGTGCTTTCGTGGAAAATCGACAAATACAAGACAATATTCTGATTGTTCAAGAAGTATTGCACCAACTGAAAATCAGAAACAAGAAAAAGAAATTCCAAGCTATCCTAAAATTGGATATGCAGAAAGCTTATGATCAGGTTGAGTGGGATTTTTTTTAGGGCTAGTATGCTAAAAATGGGCTTCTGTGAAAGATGGGTAGGACTTATTATGCAATGTGTATCATCTGTCTCCTTCAGTGTGAAAGTTAATGGAGAACCAACGTCATATTTCTCACCATCACGTGGGATACGACAAGGAGATCCCCTATCGCCATATTTATTCATTCTTATGGCCAATGTCTTGTCTTGGATGATGCATAGAGCGCTGGAAAAACGAGATATAAAGGGGATAACTCTCAACAGGTATTGTCTAACCCTAACACACCTATTGTTTGCTGATGATGCTATATTTTTTTCTAGAAGGGACTGTCAAAGAATGCCAACAAGTTGCCTCAATCTTAAATCAATACTGCTATGCCACAGGCCAGGCAATTAACCTCAACAAATCAGGTGTGTACTTTAGTAGGGGCTGCCCTATGAATCGTCAGCGAGATATGGCACATGAATTAAGAGTTCCGATAATTGAAAAGATAGGGAAATACCTTGGTATACCTTCTGATTGGGGAAGCTCAAAGAAAGAAATGTTTGCATGGATATTGGCGAGGGTGAATATGAAGCTCGAAGGCTGGAAGGAAAAGATTCTTACAAAAGCTGGGAAAGAAATTCTAATCAAGAGTGTGGTGCAAGCAATCCCTCAATATGCAATGTCAGTATTTAAAGTTCCAAATTCTATCTGTAATGCTATTGAAAGAAAAATTGCTTCCTTTTGGTGGCGGCAAACTGAAGCAAAGAAGGGACTACACTGGAAAAAATGGGAAGTTCTCAAAACCAAAAAAGACGAAGGGGGTCTCGGTTTCAAAGACTTGAAAATGTTAAACGTCGCCATGCTAGGTAAACAAGCGTGAAGATTATCACAAAGTCCATCAACCTTGTGGGGAAAAATTCTAAAAGGCATCTATTTTCCTGAATCAGAATTCTAGCGAGCAAAGAAGGGGAACCGTCCTTCATGGGGATGGCAAAGCATCCTTATGGGTAGAGAAGCCATAGAACCAGATATGAAATGGGTAATTGGAGATGGAAAAACTATTAAGATTCAAGAAGATAGATGGCTTTTTGTCGGGATAGTTAGGGGACCAGCAAATCGGGATGATCCAGTCATGGTTGCTGAGTTGTTTAATGAACAGAAGATAGAGTGGGCTAAAAACAAAATAAGAACATTCTTTGATGAGAGAACGGCCAATGAAATTTAACCATCCCTATTACTCCCAACTCAAAGGAGGATAAACAAATTTGGTCCGGAAATAAATTGGGTACCTACTTAGTGAAAAGCGACTACAACAAGGTGTAAGCTAAGACTACAGATCTAGACACAAATATAGCATCAGCATCTTTTCAGCCCCCCCTCCTTATGGACTAAGATTTGGAACCTGCATATCCCCCCAAAAATAAAGATCTTCCTTTGGAGTTTGTGCCAAAATGCCTTGCCAACACAGGAGAATTTGTTTAAGAGAAAAGCTTTACCTGATCCGCTTTGTCTTTTTTGCACTCGAGAATAGGAAACAACAGAGCATTTGTTTTTGCTCTGCGAAGAAACGACCAAAGTGTGGTCAGATCCAAGAGTAGAATTGAACATAAATGCCCTGAACATCACCAGACTAGACAAATGGCTGTTGGAAATTTTTGGAACAAAAGCAAAAACTTCAGGAGATGAACTACTTGCAACAACACTATGGCAGATATGGAAAAGTAGAAACAACTTCATCTTTCGAGGTAAAAAATTCGATCCACTTGGTCTGGTTATTGCAGCAACAACGCAAGTCAAGAGCTTTAGCCGTTGGATTCAAATGAAGAAATCGAAGGAACCCAAAGACGAAAACTCACTGATTTGCTGGCACCCACCGGCTAAAGGCCTCCAAACCTTGAACGTTGATTGCTCATGGATAAATCCAGACAAACTAAGCTCAATCGCAGGAGTTTTACGCGATTCAAGAGGCCTCTTGGTTGATGGCTTCACGGCAGAAATCTGGGCAAGTTCTCTCCTTTAAGCTGAAACCCTAGCACTTGTGAGCGGAGTTCAGTTTCTAAACCAAAGACATGTATAGCACGTGAAGCAAAAAGGGCATCAAAAAGGCAAGTACAAATGTGAAAGTGATAGTTTCTCAGTTGTTGAGATGTTTATGGGCCGAGAAGAAATCCCATGGGCTTTGGGCAATATAATGGAAGAAGGCAAACGTTTGCTGGCCCAATTACCTTTAATGAGTATTACACATATCCCACGGGAGTCCAACCAAGCAGTAGATTAGATTGCAAAAGCACACTGCACAAAGACTCTTCCTCTAGGGTGAAAATCTCTCCCCCCCCACCCTCAATCTCTCGTGGGACATTTTATGTTTTGAATCTTCTTCTAGTGTCGCTTGTAGCACTTCTACTGATGAATGAATGAATGAAAATACTTTTACAACCAAAAAAAAAAAAAAAGTCTCCAAATTATATGAAAATATTCAATATCATCCCTGAACTTAAAATAATGAAATGGCAATATTGAATATTTCCATATAATTCAGGGACCACATTATTTATTGAGCCAAATTTCAGGAACTATTTGTGTCGTTATCCCCATTAGGAAATGAATTAATGTAATCTCATATACAATTTGTCCAAGTCAATGTGATGGCCTTTTGAAGGACCAATTGAAGACCGCAATTGAAAAACGCTTGCTTACTAAAAGAATGAATGCAAATCCAACTAGGACGGCTTTTAGGCAAAAAGAGAATTCATCAATAATCAATGAATTAAGCAAGAACGTACACAAAAGGAGAAGGTAGATCAAAGGACCCATCGTGACAAAAGGTTAGAAACATTGTTTACCGTGCACTTCTCTTGTGCGTCCTCCTTTGATGCAATCTTAAGTAGCAGTCTAAAGTAACACAAAAGAAAGGGTTCCGAGAACGAGGCTGTATATGATTTTTTTTTTTTTTTTTTTTTAGTCGGTAAAGCTTTCTTTCATTCTATCTATGATTAGAAAGAGGAGATTTCATTCAAAATTGTAACGAACAAAGGTGTTGTTGTCCCAAGTGATATATGTATTTTGTGTGCGCTTTTCAACGCTCGATGAATGTGCATTTTGCGTGTGCTCTTCAATATTTGACTTTCTTAGTCCTTTTATTGTGTATCCAATATTTTAGTGTGATCGAAACAAGTTAAAAGTGATGGAAAAGGAATAATAAGTTTATGGTTGTCCCAAGTGATGCGTATTTCAGCGCATGCTCTTCAACGTTGGAACTAGAATGTGCATTTCGCATGTGCCCTTCAATATTTGACTTTCTTAGTCCTCTTATTGTGTACTCAATATTTTATTGTGATCGAAACAAGTTATGAAGAAAGTAATCAAAAAGGACTAATAATTTTATAGCTGTCCCAAGTGATATATATTTTGTCCGTGCTCTTTAATATTTAGCTTTCTTAGTCCCTTTATTGTGTACCCAATATTTTATTGTGATCGAAACAAACTACAGGACTAATAATTTTCTGGTTGGCTCAATAATTTATTGTGATCGAAACAATATTTTATTGTGTACACTCAAAGACGTATGTGGAATATGCGGTGCAAGCATGACTCGTGAGCGTTTCTGAAGTGATACATACTTATGGTTTTATATGAGATGGGCTTAAGGCCCGTCCGCCCATGTTGGGCCTAAAAGCCCGGCCCACGGGAATAGGGCCCGTGGATGGAGGGACGTATAAAAGGGAGGAGAGAGAGAGAAACACACCTCTTGGCATTAACGTACGTACGTCTCCCTCTCTTTCCAACGCTCTCCCTGTCTCCCTCCAAGAAAAAGAAGACAAGCGCAAACGGCGACACCATCTTCCCTTCAAGGCCAATCGATGTCATCGGATCGAATATGATCGTTTTCTCTTCCTCAATCTTCAGCATTCGTGTTTAATCTGTGGCTAACAAGGTACGCTCAAGGTACGCTCGATTCCGTGGTGTGCTTTACGATCGGTGATACGTGTATTTCCTAGGCTTCGCTTCCACATTCGTTTTAGGGGTTCGATTTAGTGTCGAATCCGGTTTTCGGGGATCCGTTAATCCCAACATTGGTATAAGAGCTCTAGTTCACGTTTTCCCGACCTGTTTGATGTTTTTTGATTGATTTTTCGCGAAAATTTTCGGCCGTACGGATCGGGGCGAGAAATCCCGACACCCGAGCACTATTCGTCCTTTTTCTAAGTTTCCGTAAGTCGAAATCAATTTCCGAAGGCACTGGGTGAAAGAGGTCATCGAGATGAGTCCGGCGACATGTCGCACGCCGCCGGGAGATGCCGCACGCACCCACACGCGTGGCTAGAAGCCGCTGCGCGTGGGCGCGATGCGCCCGAAGAGCTGGCTTCGCCAGCGCATGCGCCACACGCGCCGGTGGCAAACCGGCACGTACGCGCTGGCGGCCGGCAAACCGGCACGCGCCGGTCGGCGGACCGACACATGCTGACGTCATCGTGACGTCACGGTAACCGCCAGGATGACGTCATCGCCGACGACCGTTGGCCGGCCGACGACCCGACCCGAACTACGGACGCCTGGCATGTGCCGCACACATGCCGGCTGACGTTTGTGTGACGTCAGCCAGCGCACGTGCGCGGCACGTGCAGTCGGTCATCCGACTCGGCCCGACCGGTCCGTCCGGTCCGTCCGGTCTAACGTCCGACGACCGTTGATCGTTGACCAATGACCGTTGACCGTGACCGTTGACCTGAAAAAAAAAAAAAAAAAATTTGTTTCTTTTTCAATTATGTCTGTGTGGGTTAGAGGTAGTCCATTTTTTTATTCTACATTTGTTGCATGAATCATGGAAAATTATGTATTTTCCATTTTGTTTATTGTGGATTATAAGTGATCTATTTAAGTTTTGCATTCGTTGCAGGAACTATGATGCGTTATGCACAAATACCTGCAATCCCGAGAACGGACCAAGGAAGAGCTAGACTGAAAATGCTGATGACAGAGTTAGCTGATTATCGATGGCTTGATGGTGATTTAGTATCACACATGATCAGGGTCAATCAAATGATATAGGAAATCATCTGGAATGGTTATCTTATGCCGGATTTTGAGAAAGTGCCGGCTTTGATGAACACTCTTCCAGCTGAATGGCAAGCAGTATTAGATCGGCTATGGGAGATCAACGTAGTCCCGGGTTATAAGAGGCTGGTGGAAGCTTTTGTAAGAGAGTACTATAAGATTGAGTTAACCAAAACTTTAACCCTTAGATTGAGCGCCACATGGCGCAAAGTGAATGCGCCTTGGTGGCGACATGAATGCTCTCCAAAAGTTTTTTCCATGGTTGGCGGATGATTGGAAACATAGTGACCTTTTGATTCTGAAGCCTTCATTGAAATTATTCATTAATATGATGGGTCTGTGCAAATAGGGATGCATAAATGATAGGCATTAATTATTCGTGCATGTATGTCTGATGTATTCAGATCGATGTTTTCAGCAATTAAGAACGTAATTACTGATATGAACGGCAACAATTGTGAAATATTGAATATGAAGATTCAATATGTGTTGGAAAAGCAAGAAGCACTAGAAGCTCTTGACTATGTTATGGAAGATCTTGAGGATGCTGTGCGCCACCTTGAGCTGGTAGAGGACCGCTTGACGGCATGTGAGCCGAAAATAGATATTTGCAATGCTAGTTCTAGCTTATAAAGGGTTTTGAGCTCTAAGCGCAAACGTATTGATTCGTTCAATATGTGGGAATGCAAATGATCAAGTTCTTGTTGCTAGAAATCAAGAGTTAACCAATACAAGAGAGGAAAATGTCCTCAAGAGAAGAAAATGTCAAGGGTGAGGTGTTACAATTGTGACAAGAAAGGTCACTATACTCGCAACTGTTGTGAGCCGAAAAAGGTTAACACCTCTTGTACATTTGAGAACTTTGCTTATGTGTCAAGTTCTGAATTATTGGCTAAATCCAATCCTTTGTGGACTGTAGATTCATGAGCGATAGACCATGTAGCGAAGGATAGAAGACCCTTCGTGGAATTTCGGCGAGTACCAACTGGATCTATGTAGGAAATAACTCCAGAGATGAAGTTAAAGGGATTGGCACCTGCCAATTGAACATGCGTGGTGGACACACCTTGTTCCTACATGATGTTCTATATGCTCTAGATATTCGTCGAAATTTAATGTCTGTTTTTGGTGTTAGTTAAACTTGGTTTTAGTGTGAACTTCTGTAATAGCTATGTAGATTTGTATTTGGATACAAATTACTATGGTAGTGGTTACTTTCTGGATGATTTTATTGTATTAAATGTTGATTGTGGTGATGTCAATATGTTGTTCCCTTGTTTCATGTCTTCTACTTCATATGATAATGATGTGATTATGTGGCATGCTTGACTTGGTCATATTGGCCAATAACATATGAATAGACTAGCCAAATAGGGCTTGTTGGGCAATATTAAAAATGTCGATTTGCCTATATGTTAGCATTGCCTAAAAGGGAAAACAACAAAGAAATCATTTGGAAATGGTAAAAGAGCTGAATTTCCTTAGCATTTAATCAATTCCGACGTCTGTGGTTCAATGAATGTGAGAGGAAGGCAATGGGCTGTTTATTTCATCATTTTTATAGATGATTATACTCGATTCGGATATGTCTATTTGATTTCTCATAAATCTGAAGCATTATGTTGTTTCAAAAGGTTTAGTGAACCTGGTAGAAAATCAATTAGACAAGAAAATAAAAGTATTTAAATTCGATCGAGATCGAGAATATTTATCTGATGAGTTCAGAAAATCATGTGATGAAAAAGGAATAGAAATATAGTTATCTATTCCATATATTCCTCAACAAAATGGTGTTGCAGAGAAAAGAAACAGAACCCTACTGGAAATGGTTAGGTCTATGATGGCGCATGCTAACTTACCTATCACTTTTTGGAGTGATGCGTTGTTAACTGCCGCCTATATACTTAACCGGGTGCCTTCCAAATCAGTTATTTCCACTCTATATGAGTTATGGACAGTTAGAAAATCGGACTTAAGTTTTCTTGAGCCATGAGATTGTGCTGCCTATACTTATGAGTCTTCTCACAAGTTTGGGAAATTAGGTCCCAAAGGATTGAAGAGTATTTTAATAAGATACTCCAAACACTCGAAATGGTATGTGTTCATAGGTGAGGGAATATAACTGAATTTGAATCACGGGATGTCACATTCTTAGAGGATGAATTTCCTAAGAATGGCGAAATAGGTGAGGATTACTCCCTATTTGAAACCTTGGATCAAGATAATGATATTAGTGGAGTTCGTCCAAGTGGGAGTAATATGAGAAGTGATGAATTGAATTCAACTCATTCTCAATTACAACCACATGATGAGATGATATTGTCATTATCTAATCCAAGTGGGAGCATAATGGAAAATGATGTGCTAAGTGTACAATCTCCCATACGGCGAATAAGTTGCCAAAGTATTCCTCGTCAACGTTTTGACATTGAAGAGGAAACTTTTATCATTGCTCCACAAGATGAGGATGAGCCAAGAAATATTAATGAGGCTTTGAATTGCCCTAATAAGGAAGAATGGATTCATGCAATAGAAGAGGAAATTGAGTCAATGAAATCAAACCAAGTCTGGGAACTTGTTGATCTTCCAAAAGGACGCAGAGCTATTGGGAACAAGTGGGTTTCTCAAAATAAAGTGAAAGGCTGATGGCTCGATAGAAAGGCATAAAGCCCGCCTTGTGGCGAAGGGGTATAATCAACAGGAAGGAATTGATTATGGAGATACGTTTTCTCCTGTAGTGAGATTTACCTCGATTCGCATTATTCTGACAATAGTGGCTAGTTTGGATCTTGAGTTACATCAGATGGATGTAAAGACTGCTTTCCTCAATGGAGAATTAAAGGAAGAAATATATATAGAACAACCTGCTGGTTTCATAGTGAAATGCCAAGAAGAAAAGGTATGTCGACTTTTGAGGTCGATATATGGCCTTAAGCAGTCATCAAGACAATGATATATACATTTTCATAATACCATAATGGCATATGAGTTTACAATGATTGATGAGGATCATTGTATATATATCAAAAGATCCAAGGATCAATTTGTGATCATATTATTATATGTTGATGATATATTGATTGTCGGAAGCAATACGGAGTTGGTTAATACTGTCAAGAGATGGTTGTCTTCTAACTTTGAGATGAAGGATATGGGTGAGGCTGCATACATTCTTGGAGTTAAGATTTCGAGAGATCGTTGTCTCTTTCGCAAGAAACCTATATAAATAAGGTTATTGAACAATTTCGTATGCAAGACTGTAAACCCATAAACACTCCTATTGCAAAAGGTGAAGGATTGAGCCACATACTGTGTCAAGGGACTCCACAAGAGAAAGAACAAATGAAACATGTTCCTTATGCTAGTGCTGTTAGGAGCTTGATGTACGCTATGATATGTACAAGACCCGACATATGTTTTGCAGTTAGAATGGTGAGTAGATACCAATCCAATCTAGGTCCAGCACATTGGAAAGCCGTCAAGAGTATACTGAGGTATCTGAAGGGAACTGCTGATTTCAAGTTGAATTACCAAGGAAATGATCTGCAACTTGAAGGCCATTCTAATGCTGATTGGAGAGGAGATTTAGATGAAAGGAAATCTACCTCTGGATTTGTTTTCTTACCGAATAATGGCACCATATGTTGGAGCAGTAAGAAACAAACATGTATAGCCTTGTCCACGATGGAAGTTGAGTTCGTGGCATTATCAACAGTAGTATAAGAAGATGTTTGGCTTAAGAGATTATTAGATCATTTAGGTGTTATTAGAAGTGCTGCAGATTCATTGTTGGTTAACTGTAATAGCCAAGCAGCAAAAGCGTACACCAAAGATTCAAAATATCATGGCAAGACCGAACACATAGATACCAAGTATAATTTTGGAAAGGATATGATTGCACGAAAAGATGTGAACTTAGAGTACATACTACGCATAGAATGGTAGCAGATCCTATGACAAAGTCAACATCTAGAGATATGTTTTGTGGTCATATGAAATCTCTAGGATTGCGTAGAGACTGATGTACTGAATATTGTATTTTCCCTAAGTGTTCACATTTAATGAATTTGTGTTTTCATTATTAATGCCTATGAATCTTTGTTTGATCTTTATGCATCTTAATGCTCAGTGCATTACTTTAAGTTGAGAAAGTATGTCGGACAAATATAATATTAGCCCACTCACACGGGTAATCGCCTCTATTTATTGTGTGATAAATAGAGATGAGACTATTTTTAAGCTTATTATCTAGGTGATAATCGAGAGCTCAAGCTTAAAACACGTATGTCGCCTTAACTGAGTGTTAATATGAGGACATAATACTAAAGATGTCTGAAAGTAAAATAGCTCACATATTTTACTTTATCTGTCTATGATGCCAGATGTGAGTTCTGATGAATTTTGTGAATGAGTAGATACGTGAACTCAAGTTAGACATTTGGTATGTTTGAATTATCATATGTACGGTATTGAAGGTGTAGACATACACTCCATGGGAAATGAGATAATACCATAATACATATTTCATACTATGTATGCATGAGACGACCAATAAAAGTGGTAAAGGTTTGATCTCAACTTTTTATGTCGTGTGAGACTCTTGAGGAAAAGAGTTCCTCAATTTTAGTGCCATCAGGACTCTTACTTATTCTCAAGATTTCTATTTAGTGTTTGTTATCTTAGGATGTTGCCAATGGTCATGAGATGATTCGATCTAATGGGACATTTCTAGAAAAGCAAGCTGAACTGAAATTAAGAGTTTGAAGGAAAGAGGAAGATCGAATTTGGAGAATCACATTGTAGTTTTGTATTCACCGGTTAATCAATTATGACTGTTTTTGTGATAATCATAATTGTGAATACTATATATATCATTGTTTGAAAGAGATCAAGAGATATATAAATTTGATCGATCGATCTAGGAAAATGCATACTAAATCTACTCAAAGTGTGATGCCCATTATGAGCTACTATATATTCCTAACAGATGTATAGCAACGAGCTTTCAAAGTATGCTGGTCACACGGATTATTCACCGGTATGAATGTTGAAGAGAGGTAAAGAGAATCCTGTTCAGCCCACCATGTGCGAGTGGGAGATGATGGTTTTATATGAATGGGCTTAAGGCCCATCCGCCCATGTTGGGCCTAAAAGCCCAACCCACGGAAATAGGGCCTGTGGATGGAGGGATGTATAAAAGGGAGGAGAGAGAGAGAGAACGCACCTCTTGGCATTACCGTACGTACGTCTCCCTCTCTTTCCAATGCTCTCCCTATCTCCCTCCAAAAAAAAAGAAGATAAGCGCAAACGGCGACACCGTCTTTCCTTCAAGGCCAATCGATGTCATTGGATTGAATAGGATCGTTTTCTCTTCCTCAATCTTCAGCATTGGTGTTTAATATGTGGCTAACAAGGTACGCTCGATTCCGTGGTGTGCTTTACGATCGGTGATACGTGTATTTCCTGGGCTTCGCTTCCGCATTCGTTTTAGGGATTCAATTTAGTGTCGAATCTGGTTTTCGGGGATCCGTTAATCCCAACACATATGAGCCACAAATTTCATAAACCGGATACTCCTTGAAGATTTGTCTCGTCTGAGATGGAGTGGGGTAGTTACACTTCCTATGCTCGATAGTGCTTGAGTTACACTTCCTATGCTCGATAGTGCTTGAATTACACAAAAGAAGCTGTGATGAGCGGGTAGGTACGAGATCAGCCGCTATCAACTCCAATGTGCAGTTTGTGACAACTTAAAATCCAATTTTAGGACTTCCATCAGTTCATGAATTTTAATGCGAGGATCTTGATGTTCGCACGACCAATCTCTCACCGTTGCAAATCAAGAACAGGACCCCAATTGCGACGGCAATCAATCAAATCCCAAGATGGCCGGCATATTGTGCCACGTTCACGTGCATGACACACGTCTAAGGTTATGATTAAATCTTATGAGGGTTTTTAATTCACGAGCAGTGCATACAAGGCCACGTGAATTTTTCTATGGGCTTGAACTATCGCCAACGCGTCCAGTGATGTCTTGTGCACACATAGCAGCGAACAACAAGCATCGCAGAGGCAAAACCTGAACCAGATAATTCTCTCTTGTGGGTTTGGATTGCAATTGGGCCCTTCTTTTTCCCATAGAAATGTCACGAAACGTCTGCTATTTTCTTTGTGCATTAATTTCCCACATTCTTAAGTATCTCCGATCCACTCTGAAGATCAACATGACGGTTCCTTTGTTGCCGAATCATTGAAAGGAGCCATCGCCTGCATTTGTCGAGACTCCATGGGTTGATTGGTAGACGGATTTGCCAGATTAGCACATGCTAGCTCAGCCGCACAGGTGGAGTGCATATTTACGGTGGAAATCCAAATCTTCCTCTCGCTTTCCGCATGAACTGAAGCTTCGTTTAAGTCTTGAGTCTGACAATGTAGATCTAATAAGGGCCCTATCAAGCACAAATCAACTGAACTAGGAAGTACAATGGATGCACTAATTGAGAGAGAATATTATATGATGTTGAGTTTTTCGGGCCTTAAGTTAGCCTATGCAGCAGGGAGTCCAACAAAATAGTCGACTAGGTCGCCAAAACCTAATGAAAGAAAAGTCATAGTAATTGGACTATTTATCAACCTCAAGCCCCTTGGAACTTGATTTGCTCTGAAGTTTTAAACTTGTATTCACTAAATACTTCTAAGGGAATGGCATTTACGTTTTCAGACCTTGGAAAAAAAAAATCTGCCTCTTCAAAAAAAGTTTTGCACTAGATTGCCATGGAGTTTGCTAGATTAGCCAACAAAACAGCCCCATAAAAATTTTAGTGATGAAACTAAAACATCATGGAATGACATTCCTTGAGATTAACGTCAACACATTTCTCACGTACGCACATTATCATATGGAAATGGATTTACTCAACTGAATAAAAATAGAATAACATTGAGAGCAAAGACCATGAAAAATGAATCTGACCAAATATCTTACACGCACACCAAAATCTGCATTAGTTTGTTGTCAAAATCGTGCAAAGTTAATAGTAACCTCTATATTAAATTGACTATCAAAATTGATAACGATGCACTAGATTAAATCAGATGCACTCTTGCTAGGTTTTGGCTAGCTAGGACTCCTCAAGTCCAATGAGCCAAACAAATCTCGGAATTATTGTCGAGATTGATCTCGAATGAGGAAGATGTCCCGACAAGTCTTGCACTTCGTCTGTTTGCATTTGTCTAGCCCAGAGTCGCACCTCCTACCGTGTAATTCTGTCTTCTGTGGCGTTTGATCCTGTCGCGTTCGTCCTGTACATCCAAAAGCCGAAGAAAAACAATGAGATCAAATGAGTTGCTGGGTCGACGTGTAAGCTATTGCTTAATCCGTCTAGAGTTTTCATTTCCTATATCAATAACTTTCATAATAAACGAAGATGAGATCCACATAATGATTTGTTGTCATCTTATAGGCGGCAGTATTCAATTTGCGGCCAATATATATCAAAGATCTTTATGTTAACTTTATGTCTTTTATTGTGTTCATTTATTGACAAAATGTACGGTCCTTGGCTTGATGGACAAACCTGCTTTATGGAAGAAAAATCATGTGTAAAGATATGATCGTTTTGAGAATACAAACATAAATTGCTATTATAATGGAAAGATGAGTGCTCTATATAGAATGCTCACTGATTACTCAAATTGGGAAGTTATCAATAGTTAGCCGGTGGATTTGCTCTATTAACAGCAGAAATGTAGGCACGAGTGTTTAGGGAATTCTTTCATAAAAGTTTGAGATCGAAGTTTCAATTTAGTTTTTTTTTTTTGGAAATATAAATATAAATCATCAATATATTATATAAATGTCAATCTAGTTTTGAACCTTTCGATTTGACCAATTTAATTATAAATATTTCAACAATTTTTCAATATAGACTTTTTTTGGCTAATTTTAGCCGAAAACTAGTAAAACAGACATCGCTCTACTTGGTATGATCAGCTACTAGCAAGGGTCGCAGCCCTTGCCAATCGCAGGGAAGGCAACTACTAAGGTCTGGTACCACAATGGAAAAGAGTATGAAAAATTAAAAATAACTGTAAAATTATTCATGTTAGTACAAGACTTGGTATCTGTCAATTTTTGGTCAAAATTGATTGGAATGATTATATTGGTAAATTGTCAAAAGATTTATAGTTTAAGACTGAATTGGTGTTCATATAATATGTTTAGGATTTTTTTTGGTAATATTCCCCGATAAACTAAAAGCTTAACAAATGGATATACACTATATTCCTTTAATAAAAAAGTGCAATTAAAATATAGAGGAAATGATGATTAGAAAATCGCATCATTTGTTAATATTTCCCAACTTTTCTTTTTCAAATATCGGGCAAGTCTAGAGTTGAATATTAGGGAGTGAAATGAACAGAGCAGAAACCAAGACCCAAGGCAAGGGCAATGCAAGCAGAGGCAGATCGGGAGGGGAGAGAGGAGATGCGGGGTCTGTTCGACAAGCAAGCGTAGATGTACGTGGACGCTCGTCCGACATACTAGGCACACTAGTACTCCATGCTCGCTTCTCGCATTCCTCGTCACTCCCTCGCTCGGGACGTCGGCGCCGGCAATGGCCAAGCCGCCCTGTGTGAGTCCTCTCTCTCTCTCTTTTTCTATGTGCAAGATTAGTAGCAAGTTTATTGTTTTTCTTGATACGATGGAACCCAACATTGATCGGGAGCCGTGACGGTGTGAGCAGATTTTCTGGATTTTGCAAAAAGAAAAATGGGCTAGACCAGATATGATGGCAGATCATGCGAAATTCGACACTTTTTATGATTTAATACATATCAAATGCATGTCTCGCTGAAGAGGAATTTTGAGGAGAATCATTTATTCGAGCAATCACCATGTATGAATATTTTTCCTTTGTTTTTGCTTTCGGAAGTAATTGACTAGACATAGGGTGTAGAGAATGAGTGAAGATTAGCTCATCCTGGTTGAATTTTACTTGAATCCTCAAATACTGCTTTTAAGTCTGCTCATTGATAAGAAGTTGATTTATTCTATTTGATTTTGCTTGGGGCTTGGATAGGCTGTGTACTGCTTCCTAGTCACTAACTGAAGGTGGTCATCCTCTAGTACCACGTAATTGATCTCAAATCCTTTGGGTCGTTTTAAATGTGAACTTTAAAACTGAAGTTCAACCCATCCCAGTGTCTTCAGGCTTTTTCTCCCTCTTTTGTCTTTTTAAAATGGGCTTCTCTTTCCTCTTTGATTTATTCAATCAAATTTCATTACTTCCAGATTATTCGTCACTTACAACTCCGTTCATATGCCCTGCACTTGCTTATAGCACTACGATCGGGTGATCGCCACTGGTGCGAGCGCAGCCCAACTAAAATGTGCGGTGCAGCATCGGAGGGTCCATTACATCCACACCCCAATACCCATCTCCAACGATGAAATCATGACCTTAATTGGAGGTGAAAATTCAATGGATTTAATTACGGTGGCTCAAGTGGTGCACTGGTTCGAGCTACCCAATTTCTACTCCCTCTTGACCCGTCTACTCCAGAAGCCGGGAGGTGTGGTGGCAGTATGGTGCTACAATGGCATTGGAGTGAGCCCTACATTTGATCCAATCATGAAACGCTTCCATGAAACTACGCTGCCCTTTTGGGACCCCAACACAAAGCACATATCCGATGGTTATGAGAAACTTCCCTTCCCGTTCGAGAGTGTGGGGTTGGGATGTGAAGGTGAGCCACTGCCACTGGATATACCAAAGGATCTCTCTTTCGAAGGGTTTCTGAGGGTGTTATGGTCATGGTCCGCAGTTGCTACGGCTAAGGAATGAGGTGTTGACCCGTTATCCGAAGGCGTAGTGAGAGAGCTTGAAAATGCACGGGGTGGTACTGATTTGGTCAGGTGCATTGTGTACAAGGCTTTAATGCTTGCCGGCACAAGGTAAGCTGTAAATTTCCGTGTCCTCTTTTGACTCCATTAGAATAGAATTGAACAAAAAGGGCAATTCAAATGATCTTGTTAGTTGCCAATTTATACAAGCTCAGACATTGTGCTCAGCTGATTTGCAGATGCCCTATCTTCTTTTCTCCAATAGAGGTGGCAAAATGACTATGACTATTAGTTTTTTTTTTGGTCGATAGATGATAATTTCATTACTAACCCGCTAAAGGGGTACCATAAGTAGGCATGTCTAAACATAAGATCAAACATAAAGAGAGAGGAGGATTAGCCGTCCAATTACTAGGAAGTGAGTTGGTTCGGTGGGCCTTGGCAACCCAGTCCGCGGCTTTGTTGGTGTCTCGTGGCTCATAGGTGATGGATACTCCATTTAGTTGGCCCACCTCTACAGTCTGTTACAATGGGCCGGCCCAGCCATGGTGGTTCTTCTAGGCCTGATAAGCTGTTTGTGAGAGATAAGTTGTCTGATGAAATAATCACATGCGTATCGGTTCCTTGAAGTTGCAAGTCTTCCCCGTTCATGCGAGTCTTCTGTTTCTCACCCAAAGTACCGCTTCTCTTAAGGCTAGGGAATCGGCTTTGCAAATCCATGGGTGAGGGTTCCGGCGTTGTTTCTGCAAACTCCCGCAATCGAACCCGCCTTGGTCGACTCACACCAGGAGCAGTCGACGTTGATTTTCATCTCCTTTGCTGCAGGTGGTGTTCATTTCAGCTCTGGATTGTGGGTATTCGGTGAGTTTCGTCCATTTTCCTTCCCCGGTTTGTTCCATTTCAGGAAGAGATTTGCTGTAAGGCTCATTTCAGCTTTAACTTCCGTAGGGTTTGGTTAGCGTCCTTGGAAGATCGCTCTGTTTTGGCACTTCCAGATCTGCCAAAGCGCTCCCGCGAACAGGGCTTTTGAGTGTTGATCGGCTCGTGAGGTAAGGTTTTCGACAATCCACTTGTCTATACGGGTGATTCGCTCTGGGGATGTGTCGGCATGGAGAGAAGGATCTGACCATATATTCTTGGTCCAGGCGCAGAGAGTGAAGAGGTGCTCTGCTGATTCCGGGGCTTGTCTGCACACCTGACAGGTAGGGTCGTTTAGCATTTGCCTTCTATACAAATTTTCCTTCGTAGGAAGTGTATTGGTGCATAGATTCCAAAGGAAGAAGCGAATTTTGGGAAATGTCTGAATGTGCCATATCTCATGCCATAGCGCCTTGGGTATTTGGTAGGAAGATGATGGTATATTTGGATTGGTGGTGGCAGCCTTGTTGTGTATTCTGTTATAGCCGCTTTTCACAGTGTAGGTTCCAGCGCTGTTTGCAATCCATACTAACTTGTCTGAAGAAGGTGTTATGCTGATAGGAATGGTTAGGATCTCTGTGGCAATCTCTTCCTCAAATAGGTTGTTAACTTTTTGGACATCCCATTCACGTGCCTCCTGATCAATTAAATCAGCCACCACCCTTGGTTCATTTCGATTTGCAGGGCCATATAGTTTTCCGGATGGTAGCCAGGTATCCTGTCGTATTCTTATGTGTTGCCCATCCCCCACTTCCCATCTAGAGTCAGGTTCAATCGCCTCTCTTCCCATCAATAGACTTTGCCACCCCCACGAAGGTCGATAGCCTTTGTTTGCTGACCAGAAATCTCCTCTAGGGAAATAAATGCTTTTGAGCACTTTGCACCATAATGCATCCGGTGTTTGAACAAATCTCCAAGCTTGCTTCCCCAGCATTGCTTTGTTAAAGGCCATTAAATCTTTAAAACCGAGGCCTCCACAATCTTTCCTTCTTTTCAGATCTTCCCACTTTTTCCAGTATATACCTCTTCTAGCTGCATTATGTTTCCACCAAAAGGAAGCTATTCTTTGCTCAATAGTCCTGCAAATAGATGCTGGAATTTTGAATATAGACATAGCATATTGAGGTAGGGCTTGAATAACTGTCTTGATAAGAACATCCTTCCCTGCTTTTGAAATCAGCCTCTCTTTCCATCCTTCGAGTTTCCGTTCAACTTTAGTGAGGATCCATGCAAACATTTGCTTTTTGGTTTGACCCCATTCAGATGGAATACCCAAGTATTTTCCTTTTTTATCTATAAGTGGAACTCTCAATTCAGCTGCTAGGTTCTGCTTTAATCTCTGTGGGCAATCTCTTCCTGTGAACAGCCCTGATTTGTTTAGATTTATTGCTTGTCCCGACACATAGCAATACTGATTTAGCACATTAGCCATATTCTGAGCTTCTCCAATCGTTCCATTTAGGAAAAAAATTGCATCATCAGCAAAGAGAAGATGTGAGAGAGTTGGGCATGTGTGGTTCAAGCGGATACCCCTAATGCTTCCATTTGAAACTGCTTTTCCCATAAGGGTTGATAGGACACTGGCCATGATAATAAATAGGTAGGGGGAAAGAGGATTGCCTTGTCGAATTCCTCGGGTAGGTCGAAAGATAGCAGAGGGTTCTCCATTAACCAGGATACTAAAAGACACTGATGAGATGCAATATTTTATCCACCCTACCCATTTAGCATTAAACCCCAATTTCAGCATGTAATCACATAAAAAAATCCCACTCGACCCTGTCATAAGCCTTCTGCATGTCGAGTTTTAGGATGGCCTGAAAATTACGTCTTCTCCTTCTCACCCTAAGTTGATGTATCACCTCCTGGACTATGAAGATGTCGTCCTGTATCTGACGGTTTTTTAAGAAGGCACTTTGCTCTACTGAAATAAGGTCTGGAAGCCATGGTTTCAGTCTATTGGCCAGCACCTTTGTTATGATCTTGTAATTAAAATTACACAGACTTATAGGCCTAAATTGGGTGATCTCTTCTGGATTTGTGACTTTGGGGATAAGGGTAATATGCGTTCTATTAAGCATAGGATCAAAAGTACCTTGCTCAAAGAAAGAATGAACCATGCTGTATATGTCTTCATGTATAATAGGCCAGTGATTCTGATAAAATACTCCATTAAGTCCGTCTGGGCCCGGTGCTTTTGTAGCCCCTAGCTAGAAAACTGCTGCTTTTACTTCGTCTCGTGTAACTGTTCTGATCAGGTCAACATTCATATCCTCATGCACCATCGCTGTACATTGATCTAATACCGGTTGGTAGTTCCTTTCTCCCACCGAACTAAAAAGGGATTGATAGAAATCACAGATATGTTGTTTAAGGGTAGAGAGATCCCTGCACCAAGTCTGATCATTGATTCGCAGCATGGATATTTTGTTACGTTGTCTCCTCTGCACTGTTGTAGCATGAAAAAACTTGGAATTTTGGTCTTCCCACTTTAACCATTGAATTCACGACCTCATACACCAATACATCTCTTCTTGTCGCCATAGTTCTTCAATTTTCCTTGTTATGTGGTTGATTTCCTCTCTATTTTGCTCCCTTGCAGTGCTGTTCATCAAAGTTTGGAGCCTGCATCTGAGTGGATGAATCTGTTTTTGAGCATTCTGGAAGATCCTCCTACTCCATTTACTTAATTCAGCAGCCACCCGCCTTGTTTTGCCTACCATAGTAAGTGTATCTATATGATTTCCATTCCAAGCTTGCTTGACCACATTCTCACAGTCTGGATGTTCTAGCCAGTATTTCTTGAAACGAAAAGGTTTCTTCCTTCGCAACTCTGGTGGATTGAAGGATAAAAGGATAAGACCGTGGTCAAACCCTATTGCTGGGAAAGCAAAAGCCTCCGCATTGGGGTAAATAGTTCTCTATTCCATATTGCATATTGCTCTGTCCAGTCTCTTTTTTACTAGTTCATTACCTTCCCTATTGTTTGACCAGGTGAAGGAGCAACCCTTGCTTTCAATATCCATCAGCGAGCAAGCGTCTAAGAAGCTTCGGAAAGCTACCATTCTATAGCGGTCTACCTCTCGCCTTCCTACCTTCTCCCAATGGTAAAGCACTTCACTAAAGTCACCTATGCACAACCATGGAAATGTGTTATTATAGTTGCTATCTTGGAAGGAGTTCCAAAGCCATAATCTCTCTTGGAAATTTGTTGATGCGTGTAGAAAGGATATCCACATGGAGTAGCCACCAATTACATCTTGACATTTGACATGAATGACCTCGTTTGAGCTGCTGTGCACATCCACTTTCACTTCCTCATCCCACAGTAGGGCTAGACCTCCCGCAATACCAACTGGTTCGATAATCAGAGAGTGTGGGAGCTGAATCCTTCTCTGCACTCTATTGATAACATATGATTTATTCTTGGTTTCCATGAGGAAAACCATGTTGGGCCTTTCCTGAGCCACCAGGGCTCTCGGGTCTTTGAACCGTCAAGGGTGTACCCAACCCCTGACAGTTCCAGCTTAGTAGTTTCATCTTTGATTGGGTGGCTTATTAGGGCCAGCCACCAAGGCCCATGCATTTGCCCCTTCCCATGACAGAACTGGGGCATCTAGGAGTTTTTTTTCATCCATTGAGAGATCCAGTGAGGTCTTCTTCTCATACGGGTAGACTCGCTTCTGTTTTTTAACCACTGGATGCTTATACACGGCCTTCCCTTTATTTGCCTTCGTGTGTTCCTCATCAATTCCTGTAGAAGAGAGAAGTAGCAGGTTGTTTTGCTGTAGTCTTTTATTGTTGTTTGGTGATGTTAGGTCTGTCTTTGGGGTCTCAAATTGGTTCTCCTTCACAGTAGGATGGACCAGGACTATAGCTAAATCATTCGTTTCTATTGGCTCTGTTCTCAGGGGTGTATTAGTGGCCATGATTGGAGTTTCTGGCACAACCTCCTCATCCATGACAGAGAGTTCTATTTTCCCATAGAAGGTCTTCCAGTAGGGGCTAACATCTCGGACCTCTGCCTTCAACCACGCCCCATAACGCCCTGGCTGATCTTGAGCTAAGCCGGTTTCCTCATAAGGTATTTCTGGGCAATAGTTAGCATAATGTCCGATGCGTCCGCAAGAAAAACAGAAGTGTGGAAGCCTTTCGTACTTAAATTCTATCCACCATTTTTTGTCCCCTACAGTGATAATGGTACCTGTTTTGAGTGGATTAGACAGATTCAGCAACACCTTTGCTTTACCAGTTTTCCGAGCTATTTTGTTTCGTGCTTCTATTTTGATTTCTTCAACTTGCCCTAGTTTGGAAGCTAATCGCCGGATGGAATCTTCATTTACCCTGGCTCGAGGAAGGCCTATAATGTGCACCCATAATGCATAGTGCGAGAATTCATAGCAATGCTCAGGTACGTTCGGATCTCCTTCCTTAAGGACTAGCAGATTACTTGAGAAAGACCACGGCCCCGATTCTAATACCCTTTTTTTCTCTTCAATGGAGTTGAATAAGAAAGAGAAGAAACCTGTTTCAATCTGCTCACATTTAACTGAGGCAACTTTCCAAGCTCTTGTCATAGTGTCCAGAAAAGCCGGGAAATTGACGTTTGGCTTGGAGTAAAGCTTGCCATAGAGAGTTCGTTCACTTTCTTGCCGTTCTTGCTCTAGGATGTTTGCCCCTAGATTTGTTATATCCTCTTCAAACCATAAATCACCCATTCTCCTACATAGTGCAACCATTCGTAGGTGGTTATCCTCCCCCCTGCCATTTTCTACCAGTTGTGCCTATCTTAATGGGGGTAACAAGTTAAAAATTCTGGAATGAAGGGAGCTCGATGGCTGGTTGTGTCTGCATTGGGATTTTGCGGGTTTATAGGTTCTGGTAATAGAGGCATAAGGAAGCCTGTATATGAATGCTTTTGGTTTGGTTTTTGGGACTTCTAGGTCTAAATAGGGTTTCGGTGCTTGTGTGTTGCAGGGATTCTCATCAAATGGACAGGATGCACAGAATCAAACGATAGGGCTACAGGGTCACGCATCTTACCAGCTGCTATCAACCAAAGAGGAACAGCATTTTTCACCTTGAAGTTGCGACAAAGAAGATTTCGCTGAAAGCAGAAGGGGATCTTCCTTAGACCTCCGTAGAAGTTGAACGAGAGGCCATGCGAATCTCCAACCCAGTCTCTATGGGTGGATGCAGCGAAGGTTGAGGGTTGGGGATGGTTAATCTGGAGGAAACAGTCGAGGATCGTCCATGGGAGTGGGGTTTAGGGTTCAATCGAGTGGGTTTTTGGGGAAAAGGGGGTTTCTATCACGCTCGGGATAGAGAGAAACTCAACATTCGTTGAGAGAGAAGTTTTCTTCCGTCAACATGAAATAGAAAGGCTCGTGTCAGATTTTTACTATGACTATTAGTTGAAAGAGTGTCGAATGGCCACGTCCTTCGGGTCTCAAAGTCCGAGGAGCGAAGGGTCTCAAAGTCCGAGGAGCGAAATTACCTCAGTTTTTTTGTCTGTTTAGGTTCTTACCAGGTTTTATTCTTTCCATTTTCAATAGATTAAATGTTAATTCGCTCATCTTTTCCATCCACAACCAGACAATGGTATGCAAGTGTCCTGTTTATTTGACGAATTTGTTTGGATCTTAGTTTATTCTGTTCCAATTCGGTGTATGCATTTCTAATTACGTCAACGAGAGTTCATTTGTGGAAACATGCTTCACGAATCTGTATTTGAAATATTGTTCAAGACTCATTGGTTTACTACTCCATGACACTTCCAGTAAATTAATAAAAATTTACCATATTTAAATCATTAATAGAACCTTTATCACGGATGATTTTTCACTTAAACCGTAACCAAACTTCCAGGCTATGTTTTCATTGGCAATCATTTAAAACAGAGCAAATTTAGTTCGATCTAGTAAAAGATTATGACCTGGGATGATTACTGATCGGATATGAATAAGGCAAACACAGGTATGGCTTCTAGGACGGGAATCAACGAAACAAGTAGAAATGATCACTTTACGAGGTCTTCAGTTGCGGCGACTGCGAGCAGGGGTGAACAGAGTGTCTAGGGAGTAGCAGTCAAATCAGGAACCTGCAACGGGAACTGCGGTTGTCCGTAGCCTGAGAATATCGGAAAAAGTGAATTGATCAGTGGAATCCAAGAGAGGTCTTTCGCACGTTAAAGAGGAAGATGTGGATTTATCCGAGAGGGAGCTTCCAAGGTGCTGCTCTATAGCCATGTTGCCGTTGATGAAGAGGAGCTTCAGAAGTGAGGATAGAACTGCTGGAAATACAAAAGAAACGAGAAAGCAGTGCGATGATCGAATCGAAAATAGAAAATAGAAAATCCGAGAATCCGAGAAAAATCGGCTTCAGTGTCATTGCCATAATCCCGTAAGGTAGAGCTTGTAATGAAAATATTTTAGCTCAATGGAGCTCCATCTATGGCTGTTTTCTCCCTGTTTCAAGTCGGCATTTCGCCGTACGCGCAAATCGCACCCCCATCAGCACGCATACGTAATCGTGCGTGCGAGCGGAGGAGTGAATCGGGGGGGGAGCCGCGGGCGCCGGTTGAGCATGACGAGCGCGAGCGCGTGCACCGAAGGAGGCCAGCAACGTTGTCGGCGGAGGCGGAGGCCGAGGGAAGGAGGAGGGAGGAGGAGCAGCGGCGCATGACGTCCATTTCTGCCAACGCGCCTTCCTCTCGCGGCGGAGCGTGAGGTCGCGGGATCGGTAATGTGCCCATTTTTTCTCCGCTGCCCGAAAATGGAAGAAAGAAAGAAGTTATCAAGGCCGGGCTTGTCGAGTCTTGAAGCGGGCCGAACTTGTAAAGGTTTGGGCTTTTCCCAGTAAATATGTGCCTGCTTTTTTACTTTCCATGGGCTAAAGCTTTGGGCTGAATTGTTTGAACTTTTATAACAAGGCCTGTAAGACAAGACACGCTCAAAGTGAGCTTAAATTCTGATTCTTGGTATGGGCCGGGTTATATGTATATATGCTATCAGTGCGAAGGACTTTGATTGTCTCCGAGAACCGATTTTTTTTTTTTTAATATCATATCTGCAAACCAAATGTAAAGTGAAAATTACTCAGACCTATGTTGCATAAGATAAAATTATGTAAACCGCAAGTAATCATCAATATGGCTCGGGAGCACAGCCCAGTCATGGGATTTTAATTATATCCAACTTGTAGATATTGCTAGAGAACAATCATAAAGATTAAATGTTTGAGAATCGTATTATTTGTAATCCAAAAGTACAAAAGTGAATTTAGAGCAGATGCCGTCCACATTTCCAGACCCATGTGACAAACACGAGAAGGTACAATTGTTGAAGAAAAGAAAAAGAAAGAAAAGGTACGACTGTTTTGAGCAAAAAGATAAAAAGAAAAAGAAAGGTACATTTCTACCCGACAAAAGAAGGGGTACAGCTGCACCTGCATGTGCTATTGTGTCCATTTTTCTAAGGGTTAATACCCTAAAAACCCCAAATTTGTACACTTGTGACAAATTTACCCCAAACTATTTTTTTGACCACCAAAAACCCAAAACTGGTAAACATTTGACAAATTTACCCCAAACTAGTACACTTGTGACAAATTTACCCTCTGTTAGTTTTCGTTAAATTTTATTCTCAAATTATTAAGTTAAATGACACATGACGGTTGGCCGGTATACCAATTTAGGATTTTACGCTCCGTTTGTCACCGTTTACAATTTTTGTGATTTTTTTGTGGTATTAATTCAATTTAACATAGGGTATATTTGTCACAAATTTACCATTTTGGGGTTTTTTCCAGTCAAATAAATTAGTTTAGGGGTAAATTTGTCATAAATATACCAATTTAAGGTTTTTTATAGTCAGTTGGGGTAAATTTGTCACAGGTATAACAGTTTGGGGTTTTTCATGGTCAAAAAAATAGTTTGGGGTAAATTTGTCACAAGTGTACCAGTTTAGGGTTTTTTAAGGTATTAGCCCTTTTTCTAACTAGTCCCCACCTTATTATTTTTAAAGGGATCAACTTTAATAACTATAAATTGAAAGTTGCACCTGCGAAGTTGCCCATGCACGTTTTTCTATTTATTGCAAATGGGGTCAAATGCAAATATTTAAAGTATAATTTTTTTCTAATAAGGATTTTACCAACGAATGTCCATTTTTACTGATTTGAAAAAACTCTTACACATAAATTTTTTGTTATTATCAAAATACTATTATATTATACATAATTAATAAAGTCACTTATTATTTGGTGTGGAATGATTAATAAGTTCCTAGAAAGCACTCGATAAAAAAAATTAATAATAATCCTTGATTGGTCACCATAGCACCTCACTTTCACAACTCGGAAGCAAATTTAGATGATCTTGTTTTATTTGTCCATAAGTTCTAAAGTGGATTCAGAACAGGTGTTGTCTACATCGCCGGAGCCCTGTGAGAAGCACAAAGAAGAAGAAACTTCATGTGATCTTGTAATGATAATGTCCTCCAATTTATTAATTTTAAATCCATAACTTTATTGACTCTGAATTTTTTACATAGACACAGCCATGTGAAAGCACGACAAAAGAAGGAACTCCATGGGATCTTGTAATGATAATGTCCTTCACCTTGTCATGGGTGCGTTTGGGAAACTTTTGGGGAAAGTCTGTGAGAAAATATAAAGATCTTTGAGTTAAAGGAGTTTTTTGAAATACAAATTATATTTGGTAAATCGTATTTATAAAAGTTCATTGTCAAATATGTTTTAGCAAAATAGTGTTTGGACAAATTAAATGTGCAAAAGACTTTTGTCATTAAAGAAAATGAAATAAAAAAGAGAATTGGCTGGTTACTGCCGACGAGAGGTAGGCGGTCCGGCGAGGGTCCGGTGTGGGGCAGGCGGTCCGGCGAGAGGCAGGCGGTCGGCGAGGGTCGCCGCAACCAGATCGAGCGGCCCCGGCGACCTCCGCACGGAGGTCGCGGCGCGGCGGGTCGCGCGACCTTTCGGCGAGGGTCGCCGCGACCCAGATCTCGCCGGGCCGCTCGATCTGGTTGCGGCGACCTTAATCGCGACCAGATCGTTGCGACCAGATCACGCGATCCCAATTGCTCGATTTGGGTCGCCGGAGGTTGCGTAGCCTAGATCTGGGTCGCGGCAACCTCCGGGGACCCAAATCTGTGCGCGATTTGGGTTGTCGGAGGTCGCGTGGCCTAGATCTAGGTCGTGGAGACCTCCGATGACCTAGATCTGCCGGGGGTCGCAGCGTCGCGGGGTTGCAGCAATCGCGCGACCTTGCTGCGACCCAGATGTGGGTGGTTGTCGGGGGTTGCAGCGGTTGTGGCGACGTGACTTGCAGGGGTTGCTGAGGTCACGTGACTGGCCGCCAACGGTCGCCGTGACACACCGGCCTCTTGCTGCCTCTGTCCAACTCGTCGCTAGCCCCTCACAGCTCGGTGCAACTTCGTCGGCCAACCTCAACGAAGAAGAACGTGAATAGTTACGAGGACGAAACCAGAAAAACGAAATGTTAACGAGGACATTTATGGAAGAAAATTTTTTGTCTTAACTCTCCATCAGCCTTCCGAGAAGGCTGAATGCCCAAGAGAGCCCCTAACTTGCCTTGGGCTTTCAGCCTTGGGAAGGCTTGCATTTCCCAAAGGCAAGTAAAAAAAATCTTCCCAAACACTCTCTCCTTGGCCCAAAGGCCTTTAGCCCTCCAAAGATCCTTGGAAAAGCAATTCCCAAACACAGCCTAAGTCCATCAACTTTATTGACCGGAAATTGGATGCTGCACCTGCTGCAAAGTTGCACACGCGCGTCTTTTGTGGTAAATGGAGCCAAATTCAAATATGTGAAATGCAGTCTTTTTTAATTAGCATTATGTCATTTGTTGTCTTCATTTTATGTATAGTCCTTGGTTTGGTGGACAAACCTAAAAAAAGATAATGTTTAAACATATGATTATTTAGAGATTATAAACCCAATTTGTTATAAGACTGGGACGAAGAGTGATTGATAGAATGCTTGATGATTATGTTGACTTTAAATCGGGAAGTTAGAAATAGTGATCGATTACTTGACGAATCTTAATTATCGTAAATTACTCTTTTGTTCATCTATAGTCATATACATTATTATTGTTTATTTAGATCTAGGCATGATTTCTTATGGATTGGTTCGACACGGTTGAATAACCGTTGGATCTTTTGTATTCAAAGTAAAAACTGTAGGCGTGCAATCATAAAAAAAAAAAAAAAAAAAAAAATTCTTTAAAAGTACGAGATAAAGAACTTACCATTGGAACCACCCACTAGGGTGGCTTTGCCGGTTCGTAACTTTCTCTCCCAAAAGAGAGGCCGAGCTTCGCAGGGAAGCTGGCAGAGGCATTTAGGTGACTTACCTGGTGCACGTGTGTGGTGGCTAGCACGTGTACCCCCAGGGTTTATTCTCCGGCTGCCGGCCGTGCTAGGTTTCCCTGGGTCACCAAAAAAAAAGAACTTACCATTCGATATTTCTTTAAAACGTAAGGGTAAGTCTCAAATGTTTTTTTTTTTTTTTTGGGTAGTTGATAAGTTCCAAATATTGGCAGAAATGGAATAGTGGAATTTTTACATTCACCTGATTTACGTGAGATATCTCATAATTTGGGTCCCTTATAGGTCTACTGAAGTTTATGGCTCACATGAATCCGGTGCACCCAATAACTTTTAGATGTAATAGATCAACGTTAAGATGTCTTATGTTGCCGCATGTCTAGCTACCACAATTATATGTGTGTTTTCCCAAAGCTATTAGAACTCATTTTTAAAGATAGATATGTGCCAATATACATCCTTTAACAACGTTTGTGAGAAGCTTGTAAAATGATGAACAACCCATTTTATTATTTTCGAGATCCGTGACCATATGATATTGTGTATTAATTTTTGTACATTAGACTAAACCTAGCCATTTAGTCAGGAAGAGTATCAAAAAGTTAATTTAGTTTTAAAATTTTAATTTAACTAATTTAGTATCAAATATATTTATATTAATCGAATTCATTCAATCAATTTTACTTGAAAATCGCTACAGACATGAACACTAAGCGTTTTTTGTGGTTAACAGACATGAACACTAAGCGTTTTTTGTGGTATAATCAATGTTAACGTATATATTTTTAATAATATTTTCTTAACTTTCTAGTTTGGTTTTTTTTCCTTTTCTGTTCTTTTTAGTTTTTTGGAGACAATGTCTGCTTTCCCATCAGTGCTGCTGCACCATATAGCGAAGATGGTGCAGGTTTCTTCCCCGCCATATCTTCTTTTTCTTTACATTCTCTCCTACAAGACCGTTTTGAACCTACGAATTCAACAAAATCCGCAAGACTGCTGTAAAAATAAAGATTAATAGAAGTGGACCCATAAGCATTTGGAGTTCTGACCTTCTGATACTTCATCAGAGGAGCAATTAGGTCTGGTCCAGTCCTCTTCTTCGCGACGCTTGGCCACGGGCCTGTCGTACTCGTCCTCTTCTTCGACCAGGTCGTAGATTGGATCCTCGATCTTAATCATTACGGCGGACTCGGCTCTCGGGCCGCCAGCGCAGAGGGTCTTGCGGCACCGCAACTACTCCTGATGCGCGGTCGAGGTGGCTCCTAATTTCCTTCGCTGGCCGGCGACTCTTTGTTGCTTCTCTTCCAACTCTCTCTCTCTCTCTGTGGCCAGGCTTTCGCTAGCCACGACGAGGGCATCAGGCGAGGGCCGCTCTGCTCTCGTCAACCACAGTGAAGGCGTTGCGGCCCTCGCCGAGAACCGGCAAAGTACCCGCAAGGGTCGGCCAGTGGCCCTTGCCGGCCCTCGGCAAAAAATAAAATAAATAAATAAGATAAAATAAAAGATAAAATAAAAAACCAAAATAAATATTAAAAAATTCAGAAAATTATTAAAATCTTAATTAAAAACGTCACTACTCGGGAAAGGCCACGTAGGTTTCTTTCTTTCCTCTTAGTGATAGACTTCTTTACCTCATAAATAAATAAATAAATAAATATTCATAAAATAAACGAGCCCCTTTTTTGTCTTTTAGTGCCCGTTTCTTCCCTTACTTTCTTTTCTACGGCCAATAACAAGTCCAACAAAGAAGAGCTTCTCCGTCCGAATTGTTCTAATCCGTTTGAAGAAATCTTCCTCAATAAATTCAATTTAACAAATCGATATTCAAGTTTAAATTCGAATTCGAAACATTAATTTAACAATCACTTAAGTATCACTATTTTTCACCAAATTTCATAAATCTTACAATTTAAAAGAAATATTTATCTAGATAGACCGATTGTTGAAATTTCTTTTGCTCAGCTTTGTAAATTGCAATTGGACGCAATTGGTAGGCGACATTTCTAGCTCTGATACCAAATATTGGAACCAAAAGAAGAATAATCTGGAAATTTGGAACAAGAGCACAAATAAAGACTAAAGGGTGATACGAAGCTGGTGAGGAATGTGGCTTATAAAGCCTTTATGTCGCAGGGAAAGTGAAGAAGTGTGACCTTCTTTATCTGACTGAGAAGGGCATGTTTGTAAATTGCTTCAAATATTAAGGCCATTTCACATTGTTTATTAATCTTAGCTACTCCTCTTGTTATTTCATAAGTTGTTTGTTCATTTCTTAAGAGCGTTGGAATAAAGCCAACGCTCTAACAGTGAGCTAAATATTTAATATTTGTCCCTTCTTTTCAACGTACTCAAAAGATCATGATCTCCCCAGTGAGTAGTAAACATATGCTTAAACAATGCTTAGTTGAGCATTTTTGCCAACAACGCAGCAAATCCAATCTTTACAATATGAAGGAGATTCTTCTAGTAATCTAGGGTTCTATATATTATCTCAAGGTGATTTATTTAGGATTTTATTTTTATTTTTATGTATTCATATAGATATATTGTGAATTTACAATGTTGCGAGAGAACAACCATCCGACGAAAAAAAAAAGGTACAGTTGCATGTGTTATTGTGTCCATTTTTCGAACTGATCCCCACCTTATTATTTTTTAAGGCAATAACTTTAATGACATTAAATTGGAAGTTGCACCTGCTCCGAAGTTGCCCATGCGCGTTATTTGTTTTTATTGCAAATGGGGTCAAATGTAAATATTTAAAGTATAATTTTTTCTAAGGGATAACACTCTAAAAACCCCAAACCCAGTACACTTGTGACAAATTTACCCCAAACTATTTTTTTGACCACAAAAAATCTCAAAGTGGTATACTTTTGACAAATTTATCCCAAACTGGTACACTTGTGACAAATTTACCCTATGTTAATTTTCGTTAAATTTTATTATTAAATTATTAAGTTAAATGACACGTGACAGTTAACTAGTATACCAATTTGGGATTTTATGTTCTGTTTGTTATAGTTTATAATTTTTGTGATTTTTTTGTGGTATTAATCTAATTTAGTAGAAAGTATATTTGTCACAAATTTACCAGTTTGAGATTTTTTGCAGTCGAATAAATTAGTTTGGGATAAATTTATCATAAATGTACCAGTTTATGGTTTTTTTATAATCAATCGGGATAAATTTGTCACAAGTTTACTGACGAATGCCCATCGTTACTCGCTTAAATAAAAAATCCACACATAAAATTTGTCATTTTCAAAATACTATTTTTTATATTATATATAATCAATAAAGTCGCGTCTTTTTTTTAGGTGTGGAATGATTAATAAGTGCTTAGAAAGCACTCGATAACGGAAATTTTTAATAATAATCCTTTATTGGTCGTCATAGCGCCTCTTGTTCATGACTCTGAAGCAAATGTTATGAGGATCTTTTTTTTATACATCACCAAAGTCATGTGAAAAGCACGAAAAAGAAGGAACTGCATGTGAGCTTGTCATGTCATGATGATGTCGTCCACTTTATTATTTTTAAATCCATAACTTTATTGACTTCTGAATTTTTTACGGAGAGAGAGCCATGTGAAAAGCACGAAAAAGAAAGAACTCCATGTGATCTTGCACTGATTATGTCGTCCACCTTATTATTTTTAGGGAAAAAACCCACCAAAAATCTTTAACTTTGCCTCGAGTAACATATGTATCCCGAACTTTATTTTGTGACGTGAAAAACCTCAAAGTTTGCTAACCGTGATACATTTATCCCAAACTTTTAGTTGTGATACAAAAACCCCGAACTTCTTTACCACCAAAAAAAAAAAAAAAAACCCCGAACTTTCATTTGTGTGACATATTTACCCTAAATCATAAGGGCATTTTGATATTTTTACTTTTAAATTTTTTTTTTTCTTTTTTTTTCTTCTTCTTCTTCCTTCCCTCCGCCAGCCATGGCGGAGCCGGCGGAGGGAAGCTGGCGTCCGGCGAGGGCCTCCCTCACCAAATCTGGTGAGGGCACCCCTCGCCCGACGCAGGCGAGGGCGGCCCTCGTCGGCGGAGGGAAGAGAGAAGAAGAAAAAAATAAAAAAATAAAAAGAAAAAACATGAAGAATAAGACGAAAATACCCTTAATAGGGTAAATGTGTCACAGTTAGCAAACTTCGGGATTTTTCACGTTACAAAACAAAGTTCGAGGTAAATTTGTCACTCGAGGGAAAGTTTGGGGTTTTTAATGGTTTTTTCCCATATTTTTATTTCCATCAACTTTATTGACTGTAAGGTGGACGCTGCACCTGCTGCGGAATTGCCCATGCCCGTCTTTTCTGGCAAAAGGATTCAAATTCAAATATATGTTGTATTTTTTAAATAAGCAGTATGTTTAACTAGTGTTCCGAGGGTACTGATTAAATTAAATATTTACAAAAGAAAATTTTGTCATTTTGAAAGCACTGCCTTTTTACTAATGATCTTTGGCGAGGCCATAACATTTCCCGTTCATCATTTGGAAGCAAATTTTTCACAATTTTTTTATAAAAAGGCCACTTCTCTCTAGGTTAGAAATTATGTATCACCAATTGTCGTTAATGTCTGAACCGGTCTCATGGATTCCAGGTTAGATCCGACCACACCGAAACTCTTAGAATATTTTGGTCAGCTAAGTCAATTTTAATTTTTCTGAATCGATTGGCAGTGTTATCATATCTCAAGTCTTTGCAAACTTAATAGTATTTCAACGGTCTTCTGATAAGTCTTAAGAAGTCTTCGTTGTGACTTCTATATTAAAGTCGCCGGCTTGTATCGAGATCAGCCAAACATCTTCGGCCTTTTGCGAAATTGCCTACAGCCGGTACGATGTGCTAGGTGAAAAAGTTTTTCAAGAGTACCCACGAGAGAGAGAGAGAGAGAGAGGGGGGGCGGCTTTGTTAGGTGCGAAGTGAGCTGGTATGGCGATATCAGAGACGGGAACAATAACCAGCAATTCATTAGGAGGTGAATACCAGGTGTTTTTGAATTTTAGAGGACCTAACGCTTGTCGTGGATTCGCTGACATCCTCTACCACCCCTTGTTGGAAGTCGAGATTCATGTTTTCATCGATGACGAATCGATTCGACTGGGTGAAAGAATTGACGGTGAACTTTTGCGAGCAATCGATGACTCTAAACTCTACATACCCATCTTCTCCCAAAATTACGCTAAGATTCACTGGTGCCTCCGTGAGCTTGTGAACATCATGAAGAACACCTCTGAATCTAAAGATGGGAATAAAAAGGTGATATTACCCATCTTTTATTACGTAACACCAGATGAAGTCAACTTGAAAAAGGGCCGGTATAAAGAGGACATATCGGCGTTGAAGAAAGAGAGGAAGTAGAGGAGTGGGAGGGTGCTCTCTCCAAAGTTGATGCCATCATGGGG
This sequence comes from Eucalyptus sideroxylon x Eucalyptus melliodora, assembly GCA_016097485.1. Lineage (NCBI taxonomy): Eukaryota > Viridiplantae > Streptophyta > Magnoliopsida > Myrtales > Myrtaceae > Eucalyptus > Eucalyptus sideroxylon x Eucalyptus melliodora. The sequence continues at coordinate 67,707,190 of CM027831.1, read as the reverse complement.
TACGAGCAGAAGAAATCTAAAGGGTAACCATCTAGCTATGAATTTGAAATTTATTTTTCACAATCGGACCATAAATCTAATAAAAATTCATTAATTATATTCCAACTCCAATTTCCTGAACTTCTTTTTGACTGGGAAAACAACTTTTCAAATGCAATTGCATACAGGTTCATATAAAGTTCACTAGCATAAATTTGGAATCTAATTACATACATGGATCAAAAGTTGGTATGAAAAAGATTAGCAAAGCCAATGTTTTTATACAATGGAAATTAGGTCCATAATGAAATTATAATAATCCTATTAGGTCAGAAAAATATTTGGATATGTCATGATCAAAAAAAGAGGAGAGAAGCAAATAGTTCATGAACTTTGGTTCAATACATAATGTGGCCACCTAAACTTTTAATTTGCTTAATATATCTTAGAACTTTGGCTAATGTGAAATGTTATTCCTGAACTTTTAATTTGTTTGATGTGGTCTATAGAGTTTTGGTACATGTTTAATTTAGTCCTTCAACTATCTAAAAATGTTCAATGTTATTTTTTTTTATTAATTCAAGTTTAGGACTACATTAAACATTTTCATGTAATATAGAAACTAGATTGAATATATGCCAAAAGTTCATAAACTCCATTAAATATATTAAAAGTTCAAGGCATGATAAGTTAAAGTTCATGGATTGCATCGAATAAATTAAAAAAATTAAAAGTTTAAGGCCATATTGCACATTGAATCAAGTTCGTAGAGACCATTTGTGTTGCTTTTCCTAAGTTCTTTTCCACATCAAAAAGAAAAAGAAAATAACATTGCAGTAACACATCCCACGTTTATATTTTGATTATTCTACTTGATTTAACAATCAACCATTTCTCTTCCTCTTTTCCTTCAACTTAAACTTGTAATGGATGTTCAAGTTTGTGATTCATCATGTTCCTGAAGTCTTGTTCCGGTCCTGTTTGTTTCGTGCCCTTTTTTATTGAACAAATTCTAGTTGCCTCCTGACCCAAAAGAAAAAGAAAAGAAGATCTAGTTGCCTCATAATAGGAAAGAGAAATATCCATATATATTGACATGTGATACCCCATTTAAGTGAGAGCTGCGGAGCCAAGAAAGAGAAGGCAAGAGCTGTCGCCCCACAGCTCCTTGTAATTTCATCATAACAAGTCCAACACGTCAATTTTTTTTTTTTTTTTAAACAATTTCTTATAGCCGAGCCTGCCTCCCCATTAAAAAGAAAAAGAAAAAGAAAAAGAGAAATAAACATAAGACTTTAGCCCAGATCTGTCATCCCTCAAATTTCGTAGGAGGTTGCTCAAAAGAGCAAACGGAATCAGATACCCTGGTAGTCGTTCTTTTTTTCCTTTTAAATATTTTTGTTACCTCTGCCAAATATTTTTTCAATAACCCTGACTAGCAAGATGTCTGTGTCTTGCACGGTTTCAAGATGCCATTCAATTTTCCTCGATCACGGAATTTTCCCTTTTCTTGGTAATTCTTCAATGTCTATTGTCTCTTGAATAAAAATATTCCCATATCCATCTCTTTTCTAAAAGTTTTGTTGCAAAAGTTGGTTGTTAGAATAGTTTGCATTTTCGAAAAAGAAAAAAACAGAAGAAGAAGAGGAGGAGGAAGAGTTTGCATTTACTAATGCTTCAAGTTGAATGTTTTTCACAACTTTGTTAATTTCAGTTTGGTTGTATCATGATATCAGTTTATATTTCTGACTGACTTTCTTACATTTGTCATGTTACATAGACATGCGTGTTTAGAGAAATATTGATGGTCCCATCCTTTGACATCTTTATGATAAATAATTAATATCAAATTAAAAGAAGCATGATCAATTGTTTAAGTTATAATAGAATTCCAATAAGATATATCTTGAATTATATGACTTGGACTATACTTTTAACTTGTTGCTGCTACAAAAATGAGCTTTAGATAGCATTAAAAATATTAAAAGAATCATCATAATGTTAATAAACAAAAAAATGTTTTCAGTGTGTCGATAAATTCTATTGCATACACTTAACATTGATGGGTATTGCTTTGATCATTTTACAAAGTTCAACGAACTTGCCTTGTTTTTCTTTAATGAGTCCTAAAATATTCATTTATCTAATATACACGAAATCTTATTTATCAGCACCAACACACCAACACGTAGCTAGGTCATTTGTTTTTAGGGACTCTTGTGCTAGGTTGATTAGGATATCAATCAAATATGCAAAAAGAAAAGAGAAAGTTGGTCGAAGTGGAGATCTCTCTCTCTCTCTCTCTCTCTCTCTCTCTCTCTCTCCTTCAAGTTCACGCTCATCCATGTTATTGGCAAAGTAGCGTGATTCTTCTGTTTGATTAGCTGGGTTTGTCCTCATATACTCATTTTGCATGAAGTATTATTTAAAGGGAAAGTCAACTTGTTTCATATTCTCCGTATTCTTTATTAAAACGATATAACTATGCATATGGTCCCAGAACTTGATCATTTTTTTTCAAATCAATTTTTCTTAACTTCTAGTTTGTCTCATCAAGTTATTAAATTTGTATCACTTTTCTAATCAAGTTCCTTCAGCTTCAAATCTTATGAATCAAAGCAGACATATCTTATTGCCGAATGTTCACATTTATGTCTATTCTATTTTCATCACCTACGTGCTCTTTGTAAAAAGGTATTAAATTTTGTAATTTTATGACGTTTATGCAATAAAATATCGCTACCAAGATTATGTTTTATTGTCAGAATTTCTTCGAGAATTATCGAAATCAATATAATACTTTAAAAACTTATCTTAGTCCTCAATTCAAAGTTTACTGTCACCAATTATAGAGCGATAGGAATTGTCTTCATCAACTATACAGTAATAGCAATTATCTTCGATTATTAATTTAATCATGTATGAGTAATTTTAAAATTAAAAGTAACTCACCCTTAATTTGTTTTACGTGTTGAGCTGTAATTTCTTGTATAAATATTTTTAAAAAAATTATCTTATTAGAGTTGTATATAATTATGCATTTTATCATAACATTCATCACTAATTATGCATTAGTCATATTTATCTATAAAATTTATGAAATAAGGGAAATTATGTAATAATGGTATTTTTATTTATTTAGTTCTTAATATCTATTATTTGTAAAACAATGCGTAATTTACCAAATTATCATCTAAAATCCTTTATTAATCAAATATGGGCTAATAATCGTAGACCCATAATATGCGTATCCTGGAATATAACTTTTCAAGCGTTTTGTTTTTTGTTTTTTTTTTTTTGCTAACTTATATGCAGGAATTTGTTCCATCAACTTAAAAATTCGGCTTATGAAACTTAGACGCGAGATTTTGTTCTCATCAATTTGAAAAATCATTATGATTTTGTGCAGATAATTCTAAATGCAGAATGTGCTCAATCCTTAAATATCATTTAAATTTTCTTTATATAACTTAGATGTGGGAATCTGTTCCATTAAAAAAACTCGGTCTATAAATATTTCAAAATAGAATATACACACGATTATAGGTAAACTATCCAAATATACACAAGAATTAGAGATGGAGAATTGGAGATTTGCTAAAGTGAACACGAAATGTAACTTATTAGGTAAAACTAACACATGAGCATTCCACGTCACACAATCTCGCGTGAACTTTACTCATTATATGTATATACAATATGTGATAATTTTATGCATCATACAAATGAGAAATCAAGGCATTCGATGGAAATTAAGTTTTTTTTTTTTTAGTGTAATGATGTAATGATAAACTTTTAGTATCTTTGAACAAGATGAACCGAAAAAAAAATAACTTACAAAACTTAATGCTGTTCAGTATTTTTATTTCGGTAAAAAATGAACACGCCTTTTCTTACACTATTCTTATATTAATTCGGTATCTTACGTGGTGCCTTTCTTACATGCAATAAAAAAGCGTCGACATTGGATTCCTGGCTACATCACCTAACTGATTAGGATCTTCCTTTTGATTAATTTATGAAATTGATTTATCAGTTATTTGAATAAGAGCCACTTATCTACATACTCTTTTTTGTTCTTTTTCAGTCTTTTCACAAGTATTGTCTATCTTATAGCATTACTAGAATATAATCTGATTATGTGATGGACAGCTGCCAAGCTAACGGCACCATTACTCGTAAATAATGTTGCCTTTTTTACTACAAAGTGCCATTGAAATACAATTGGCAACTGGAACCTACACAATAAATAGAAATGAAGCAAATTTGGAAAACAAATCTCAGACAAAAAATTCTCAAATATTGGATAGTATTTCTTTTTTCCAAAAAGGAAATGAAACAAATCAGAAGGAAATCTAATTGGTGCACGAGAACTTAAAAAAATAAAAATAAAATTAAGTGACTACTCAAATAAAACGCCCAATTCTTTTGCAGTGTACCCGCGACAGCACTTTAACCTATTATAGATATTATAAAAGTCAAATTAGCAACCACACTTGTATTTTTACCCAATTTGATGAGATTTCAAAGAATTACCCAACAAGTGAAACTTGTACATTGCAATGAGTCTCTTTATGGCATTTGTTGAACTAAATCACGATATATATTTATTTAGTTTAGTTATTTTAAATTGAAAGTTGGCAAGCATGGTGAAAAAGAGGTGTTGTACATAAAAAAGAAAAAAAGTGAGGTGAAAATTTTAATCAAACAAATTCAATATAGTCTTAAATGCTTTGCCTTGTTTGCTAGTCACAAGATGATCATGATTTTGATTTTCGAGTTAACTTGCTTTGGTATTGACTTGAGTTGAACTTATCGATGATTTAATTTGTGTAAATATAGACTTAAGTAATATAAAAAATGATTGTAGAAAAGTCTAAAGTAAATACTCTTGTTATAATAACTCGGGTAAGACATTACATTTAGCAAAATTGAGGAGTGAGTTGAAACTCTAATAAATCTTTTTTTCTTGATTAAGCTCGTCATCTTTTTAATTTTGTCTTATTTAAAGTGTTTAGAATTAGACAAATTGAAGCGATTTTCTTGTTAATTGTCCATGTGTAGATGACTTATATTATACTGAATTGAGTAGGTTGTATGTTTTCTGCTATGGGAAAATTGTGTTAGAGATCATTTTAGTTGTAACAATGGAAAAATAAAAAAATTGAAGTGCGACATACGGTAAAGCAAAGAAAGAATAATAAGAATAAACAAAACGAGAACCACGGATGGCAGAGAATGAACAAGCGAAGAGAATAATAAGCAAAGATTCTCTCTCTGGTCTTCTCTTTGCTTATCTTGGTATTAGGCTTGCCTTATGGATGGCAGACAGAGAATGAATAAGCAAAGAGAAACCGGTAAAGCCAGTTGTCCGATTTCTCTTGCAATATGTGCGGTGGAGAACGCACCGTCAGGTGCCTCCCAATAACAGCTCTGTTAGCTTCTCATTCTCCTTATGTGATTCCTTCATAAGATCAAAGTTTCTTACATGGGAACAATTGGTGGATTAACTGGCTAGTCCCACCTTGGTTGAATGCTGCTATGTATCCCAAACTTGATCATTATCTGAAGCCCTTCCAACATTCTAACACTATTTAAGATAATCAGATTGAACTTAGTTGACGTTTACATAATGAGTTTTTTCCCGCCAAAATTTTTTGACCTCACGTTCGCACCCGGTTACTTAATAGATGATTGGTCAACATGCAAGGAATTGAAATTGTTACGTTTTCTCAATTGAATCTGTTAAAACTTTCTGGCAGCGATGGGCATCTAAGCAAGTTTGTTGTCGAAGAGGTTGTGAAAAGGCTCGGGATAAAGCACAGAAAAGTGACCGAAGATTTAGTTGGAACGGAGGATCAAATAGCAGCCATAAACAATTTATTAGACATCGACTCCGATGATGACTCCGGTAGTAAGTACAACTCCACTAGTAGGTTCGATGTGTTCCTAAGTTTTAGAGGGCAAGATACTCGTCGTGGATTCGTCGACACCCTCTACGTTGGCTTGCATGAAGCTAGGATTTGCATCCCCCGTGATGGTGAAGCTGGGATTTACATCTTCCGTGAGCTTGCAAGGATGGTCGAGAACGTCTCTAAATCTGGAGAAGATGAGAATAAGAAGGTGATATTGCCCATCTTTTATAATGTGAGCCGTGTTGATCTGAAGCTGGGAACCGACTTGTACGGTAATGACCTGGAGATTCACAGAGGGAAGTTCAGCTCTGCGGATATAGAGATTTGGAAGCAGGCTTTGAGAAGAGTTGGTGACATCCGTGGGTTTGACTTGCGGGATCATACCGGGTAACCATCTAACTGTGATGTGAAAATTATTTTTTACAATTGAAAGGTAGATCTAATGTAAATTCATGAATTATATGCCAACTCCAATTTCCCAAAATTGAAATAAAAAGTCCCAATTCTTGTCATTTTATTTTTTATATCACGAAATATCCAAATTTTTTATGACCTAATAGAATAATTATGATTTCGTTATTGACCTAATTTTCATTGTATAAAAATTTGACTTTTCTTCATCTTTTTTACACTAACTCGATCCATGTATATTGAGATTCCTGGTGTATGCCAGAGAACTTGATTATAGAACTGAATGCAGTTGCATTTGTTAAATTCTTTTCCTCGTAAAAAGAAAAAGGTAAATCTAATATTGCTGTAACTCATCGCACATTTATATTTTAATTCTTCTACTTGATTTAAAGATCAAACATTTTTCTTTCTCTATTCCTTCAACTTAAACTTGCAATTGATGTTCAAATTTTTAATTCATCATGTTCTTGAAGTTTTGGGGGGTGATGTTGAATTTTATCAAGTCTTTAATCCCTCTTGGTCCAGTCCCGTTTGTTTCATGCTCTTTTTCACTGGATAAATTCTAGTTGCCTGCTGAAAAACTACAGTTGCCTCGTAATAATAGAAACAAATGTTCATACATATAGACATGTGAAAACCCATATAACTGCTGGGTAGAATGATCACGAAAAGTAAACTACTGAGTAAAACTCCCACGTGAGCGTGCATTCCCCACGGTTCAACCTCATGCGAGCTTTTATACATATAAAGACACTTGATGGAGATTAATTTTTCTTGTTTTGAATGAAATAATAATATAGCGATAAATTTTTAGTGTCTTTGAGCACGATGAACATTCAAATGAATGAACTCACAAAACTCAATGCTGTTTAGTATTTTTATTTCGGTGAAAAACGACAACACCTTTTCTTACACTATTTCTATATTAGTCTCTTACGTGGCGTTCTTTCTTACATGCAACATAATAACGTATCGACATTAGATTGCTGGCTCCATGACTTAATTGATTACCTTCTACCTTTTGATTTGGTTTTGAATTTGACATAAAAGAGATACGACAAACACTCGTTAGATATTTGAATAAGAACCATATTTATATGCTCCTTTTCTGTTCTTTTTTTAATCTTTTGGGCAAGTATTTCGATTTCATAACATTATGTTATTCTTTCATAAGATCAAAGTTTCTTACATGGGAACAATTCACTATGCGGGGGCGGATTAACATTTTAGTCCCGCCTTGGTTGAATACTACAATATATCCCAGATTTGATCGTCATTTGAAATCCTTCCAACATGCTAACAATATTTAATATTTAAAATTAGTAGACGGTTACATATTAAGTTTTTTCCTCCAAAAATTTTTCAACCTTGTGCTCCCACTCGGTTACTTAGTAGATGGTTTGTCAACATGCACTGAAATGAATTTGTTGCCTTTTCTCAATCGAAACTGTTCAACTTTGTGACAGCGATGGCCACCTAGTCAAGTTAGTTGTTGAAGAGGTTGTGTATAGGCTCCTGAGAAGACAAAGAAAAGTGACCGAAGATGTGCAGCTTGAAGATGTGCAGCTTATTGGAATTCATGGGATGACCGGCATTGGTAAATCAACACTTGCCAAGATTATCTTCAACGAACAATATCCTAAGTTTAAGAAATACTGCAGCTTTCTTGATGATGTAAGCAAAACGGCAAAAACCAAGGGCTTAGTCGAGCTGCAAAAACTATTATTGTCTGATATGTCTAGTTCTAGAGTGGCTCGGAATATTGAAAAGATTGATCATGGGACCGATATAATTGGAGAAACAATTTGCAACAAGAAGGCATTGATTGTTTTGGACGATGTTGATGTTGATGATGTCAACCAAATCCAAGAGCTAATTGGAACGAATTTTTTGTGTCCCGGCACTAGGATACTTGTTACCACTAGGGACAAAAGGGTTCTAAATATTAGGGGATTTAAGTATGAAATCATGCTTTATGATATGAAGGGGTTGAGTGACAAGAACGCACTTCAACTTTTTAGTAGGCATGCCTTTGATGAAGACTCTCCTCAAGCCGATTACAACACTCTTTCAAAAGACATCGTCTCTACTGCGGGTGGGCTACCTTTAGCTATTGAAGCAATAGGTTCATCGCTCTTTCTTCAGAAAGAGAAAAAAATATGGGAAGAGATGCTAGAGAAGCTACGGAAAACACCACATGGAGATGTCTTGGAAAAGCTACGGATAACCTATGATGCCTTAAAAGTGGATCAGCAACAGATATTTCTTGATGTTGCATGCTTTTTCATTAGTTGGAATAAGATTGATCCAATCTACATGTGGAAGGATTGTGGGTTTAGCCCAGAGTATGCTATTGATGTCCTTATTAATAGGTGCATGATAAAGGTTACGGATGACAATAGGTTTTGGATGCATAATCAATTTAGAGATTTTGGAAGGGCAATTACTACTCAAGAGCATTCCAGATTATGGGCTAGAGACGACATCATTTGCGAATTAAAATCAACAGAGGTAAAGTATGACCGAATTTGAATAGGGAATTACTTACTGTGTTCTTAATTGAGGATTCACGTTTATGAATTGGGAGCTACTCTTCTATTTCACTTTTTCTTCTCTCGACGAAATAAAATTGAGGGGTACTGAGAATTCATGTTCTTGCTCCTCGATGTTATTGGCAGATCAAGCGAAGTGTTCAAGCCCTCTATTTGCAATCGGACTTATCGGCTCAACCTCCTTTAACTGTCACTTTGGAGCAAATTGAACGGTTCCCACATCTGCGGTTTCTTTGGTTTTCTGATGTAACTTGCCAAGGCGACTTTACGGGCTGTTTGTCCAAGTTGAAATGGATTAATGTTTGTTACCCTGGAATATATCCTTTTCTACAACACCAACACCATCCACGTGGTGAGGCAACCAATTCACATCTCGAAAACGTTGTTGTGATGAATCTTTTTGGCATTGGGTTCGCAGATGATGAGGTCGGCAGCCTAATCAAGGTATGTCAGTTTCCCTCATAGCCTAATTTTCTCATTTAATGAAGGACAAAATTTAATGGATTTATAGTCTAATTTTCTCATTTAGCAAGAAAATCAAATGACATATGATGCAATTTGGGAGCCTAAATCTGTATTTATCCTTATACAGACATCTAAGTGTCTATCCTGATGTTTCATTGGCTTTTGTAGGAGACAAGGAAATTGAAGGTTCTCACTCTTCAAGAGAGTGACTTGCAAACCCTTGAACCACTTTCATCAAACTCTACAGTTTTAGAGCTCACAAGCACTCGAGTGAAACAACTACCACTTGATGGGCTTGCTCGGTTGGAAAAGTTGACTGTCGAAGGGTGTAAACTCCTCGAGAGATTAACTATTATAGGGTGTGAAAGCCTGCAGGTTGTCGTGGGCATTGGCGAATTAGAGCATTTGCAATGGTTGAAAGTTAAAGGGTGCAAATCAATGGAAAGAATTATTGATGCATCGAGCTCTAAAATACCAAATAAGTGCGAGATATCAATAACGGATTGTGGGAAGTTACTCGACACTGATCAAGATGGTTCAAGCATCACTTGGGAGTCTTATAGAGAGAAAATCCTAAAACGACCAATATGAGGGCGCCTTTGAAATAGAAGCAGGGGATCCTCTATTGAAAATGGCGTGCCTTGTTTCTTTTCATGGATCATCACTGTTTCTTGTGCTTTATTTGCTTTCTATCTCTGCTTTATTCTAGTGAGGCGAGACAATAAACTGATTCTGAATTGTTCTACCATGGATATTCTCCTTACAATTTCCCATCTTGGTGGGAATGTCCATATCCCGTGTGTGTGTGTCAATTGGACCACAAACACCAATGGGCTTATTAAAGTAAACCTACATTAATCAAATTAAACCCAACTCACAAGAACTCGGCCCATATTTATTTAGCCTAGTCAAGCCCACTTACACTAAGACCATAATAAGCCTTCTTAAGCTGAAACTACCGCAAGCCTAACCATTATCTCTTATAACTAATTTTCTTCTTCTTCTTCTTCTTTATCAGCATTTCATTTTTTTTTTTTCGCTTTCTCTTTGAGCCCTTTCACGAATCAGAGCTCTTTTAGTTCTATGCAGCTCTTTTTGCAATTTGAGAACAAACTCCCAACTAATAAAACACATTGGGTTTGCTATAATGACCATCCTTGTCTTATGAGAAGGGTGGGTGGGGGTGGGAGGGGGGGGGGGGGGGTGTTTCAATTTCTCATCTTCTCGAGGCCTTGGAGTGGGGTCAAATAGTTTCAGATGTAGGTTTCAATTTTCATGTTTTGCTAAGAGAAAAGACAAAAAATTTGAGAATGAGTTGAGAGTTAGAGTAGGACTAAAAAAAAAAAAAAAAAAAATCCTAACTAATACATGAGACTTCCAAAACTTCAAAAATAATTGCCATATAGAGGTGAGCACACTAGATAGCCCAAACCGAGAATCGCCCAGACTAGACTAGACAGACCGGTTGGGTCCAGTTCCTAGAGGGATCGGTTTGGTTCCTAGTTTCATAAAAATGGAACCGGTGATTGTTGATCCGGTTCTCGATTTCAAGGGGAAACCGAAATCGGACCAGAATCAGAACCGCACCGGACCGATTGGACTAACCCTTTTTTTAAAAACATATTTTTTAATTTCTTAAAAATAGCAATAAAACTTAAAAATAGTAACAATTCTTGTATTTTTCTTAATTTTTTTTGCTAAGTAATCGGTTTCTTGGGACCAAGCTAGTTGGTTCAATCTGATTCTCGATCCTAGGTTGGTTTGGTTGGTCCGATTCGGTTCCTAGTACTAGGTCGGTCCGGTTCGCCCCGATCCCAAAATTGGAAACTGGTTCTCCCGATTCGATTTCCAGTTTCTAGGTGGAATTGAACCAGACCAGAATTGATCACTCCTACAACCATGGATCAACATATCAAAATCATAAGTTGTAAACCAATCTATGTTCCACCATCAACTACCTCCGTCAACAAATGCCAAATTTTCACAATCAGCCATTACGCTCAGCCATTATCACCATCCATCCAGTAACAAAAATTTTCATATGCAGACATTCTCTGAATATCAAAAACTACCAAAGGTAATAGGAGCAATTTCAAGACAATAGTGGATATTTGGTAATATGCATACCGGTGGCTTTCGCTCATTTTCCTCGCCATTGTTCATCATGAGACGATCATCCGGTACGGAGAACACACTAAACAACAACAAAAAAACGGAGGTTCAGATTCAGTAACAATGAAACAGTGAGTGGTATCGGATCTATATACTTAGTAAATCAACTTCTAAGAAACGATTCGTATCAACACGTTGTCAGATCTGACATTGTCATGATTTATTTCTCGGTCAAGCCTTTGAGGCGTTTTGTCAAACGATACACGCGCAACAGAACGATTGACTCAAGCTATGGAACTGAACCAGAGCCATGTTTTCATCTGACATCCTAAAATCAGTGCTAAAATCACAGAGCCATCATGAACGTGGTTCGTTTACACATTCACCGCAACAGAGCAGGAAAGAGGGGAATGAGTTTACCTGGTTTAATGGAGGTATGGATACTGCAACACGAGCTCGAGACGAACAATAAGAGTCTTGCGAGATCATTCATGAACGAACCAGCGGAGAAGTTCGAACGGAAACTGGATTCGTCGTATCTTAGGGAAGCTGGATTTTCTGACTCTGCCGATGACCATACCAAAGGATAAAGGTTTTAGATGCGTCGGCTATTATGAAGTTCAACGCCCGCGCAGAAGTATTGAGCGAGTGCGAAGCACTCTGGACACGCCGATCAGAAATGCAGGAGAGAACAGAGGCGTGGCCAGCGAAGCTTGGAGACGGCGGAGGACGTCGATCGACGGCGGCTACGGCGATTGAATCGACGAAGAAAACATGCGAACGAGAGCACTCAGATGAGAAAGATCTTTCAATGAACCCTCTGTAACTCTAAAAACTAATGCTCTGTTTTCCCCATCCTGTTATGGCCGATCTCGCGGTGTTCAGTTATGGGATGTGACGATGAAAACTGGCAGTCAGAGATGGTGATCAGTGGATTCTGCCAGAATCTAGGGCTGTCAATGGGTCGGGTCGGGTCGGGTCGGAACACATTGCCTTAATATTAGGGTCGGGTTGGGTAACATCAAAACCCGACCCGACCCAACCCATTGACAGTCCTAGATTCTGGCGTTGATTGGCCGTGAAGAAACTTTTCGGAACTTGGCGGATCCAGAAAGAGCTAAGGTATCATGGCGATGGGCTCTAATAGTTGTATTTGCGTGGGCTATAGTGCAGTAGAGATTTTGAGCAAATTAGAAATCTTCAATAATGGGTTTTGGGGCTTGAGCGTTGCGAAATGAATTGAGTTGAACTGATGGGTAAGGCGAAATGGACCAAGTCCAAAAGGTTAGGTCATGTTCTTTTTGCATAAACCGAATTGGAGCCCTTCTTTTTGTTATTTCTCTCCTTTAAAAAATAAATAAAAGAATTTTTGAATTGTCGACTAAAATTCAGATGTCTAAATAAGCTTGGCTTGGCCTACATGTTGTAACTTTATTTCATTGGTTGTTATTTATGTCAGTGACTGTAATTTGTTTTGACTTACAATTGGTAATTTATATTTTCGATTTGTTATTTGTCTTTAGAGTTCATGACCCGAAAATGTTAATACTTAGTAATTAACCTAGAGTATAGTAAGATACCATAAATTGGCGTTTGTGATGATGCTTATACTCAATAATTTTCCTTAATAATGATAACTTTCCTATAAGCCCTCGCAAATGACATATTAATGATCACCCTTCAAAATATAGTAATTTTACCTAAAAATCTTGCGAGTTTGAATTTTCTAACGTTTATAACTTTTCATGAAATAAAGTAAACAACATGAACTTCTTGTAATTTTTTATTTTCTCTATTCTGAGTAAATTATGACAATGATCTTCATTTACAGTTTCTAAATTTAAGGACTTTTTATATGTCATAATTTTCCTTCATCAACAATTAACGCCGACAATCTTATAGTCAATAATTTTGATTAACTATTCATAATTTTTTTATATTTTTCTAAAATAATTTGGCGATCGAAATTTATTCACTCTCTGAAGCCAAAGGCTTAGATTGAGTTTGACCTATTATGAGTGATATCTCACGTCCTCTGTCAATTAGTGGAGATCATCTGATGGTCGAAACTTATTCACTCTTAATACAACGGCTTGGACGAAGTTTAATGAGTTATATGTGATATCTCGAGACCCTATATCAATCAGGAGAGGTCTTATTGAGTAATTTATAAGCTAACACTCATTCTCGATACTTTGTGTAGTTACTCTGAATATTTTTTTTATACTTGGCTTACATGTATCTAGTTGGCCCGGGTCATTACAGATTGTTAGAGGAGGATTGTTTCTAGTACATATATGGTTTGTGGCTAGACTAGGCCTGTATGCGATCAGAATAGGGACAAAAATGATCATAGGGGGAGAGGGCTTGAACAAAATGTAGCTCCTAACAGGTTTCAATGCCACCCCAAATGGTCAATTACCTTATAAGATTACTTAGAGTATTCTTTTTGGTTTATTGGCCGATGTGAACCAGCGAGCTTGGTGGTTACATCCTGCACTTTCCTATACGGGGGACTGTAGAATCCAATGAAAAACTACAGATTGGGCTTGTTTAATTGCACTTAAGTGGAAATATAGTATTTTATTGTTTTCCACCAAAATTAAAAATATTATCTGAATTTTTTAAAATTTAATGTGAAAGTATTTGACGATCTACATATCAAAATTGAGTGTTGTGGAAGTCTAGATGTTTCAAATTTAACAAAAAAGAACGTCAAAGTATACAAGCTCTAAGATTCAAATTAAACAAAAAATAAAAGACGAAACTCAATATAGACATATAGTAGTATATCAATGAGAAGAGCTTTTTACAAGAGTCAACATTTTTTCTTGTTAGAAAGGAGTAAAATCAAGTCTACATACCACCACTTGTGGTGGCCTAGTTGGATAAGGCTCCCATGATCCTTTGCAAAAAGAGAGGAGTTCGAATCTCGCTGGCCGCACGAGATTTTAAGTGTGACATCGGGGTGGTTGGTCCTTTGCTAGCGTCGCATCGGGTTTACCTCGCCGGCTACCGGCTGTACGGGGGTTCCCGGGTCATCAAAAAAAAAAAAAAAATCAAGTCCACATTTCCCCCCAAAAGAGACTTAAATCGTAAATGGGTATAAACTATATACTTATGATTACAAAGTACATTAATAGTATAGATGAAATGGTGATAAGAAAATAGCACTATCAGTCTAAATGTTCCTTACTTTTCCTTTCCTAAATCTAGGGAAAGTTTAGAGTTTAATCAGGGGGAGTGCAATTATCAAAGCAAAAACTAGGACCCAAGGCAAAGACGACCCAAGGCCGAGCACCACGACGAGGTGATCGCCACTGATGCAAGCATGGCCTAGCTAAAATGTGTGATGCAGCATTTAGGGTCCGTTGCATTCACACCCCGAGGACGAAATCGTGAGCTTAATTGGAGGCGAAAATTCAGTAAATTTGATTACGGTGGCTCAAGCAGTGCACTGGTTTGACCTCCCCAATTTATACTCCCTCGTGACCCGTCTGCCCCGGAAGCTGGGAGGCGTGATTGCAGTGTGGTGCTACAATGATCTTGAAGTGAGCCCTACAAATGATCCGGTCATGAAAAACTTCCACAAAACTACACTGCCCTTTTCGGACCCCAACATAAAGTTCTTAATTGATTGTTAAAAGAAACTCCCTTTCCCATTTGAGAGTGTGGGGTTGGAATGCGAAGGCAAGCCATTGCCACTTGATATACCGAAGGAGCTCTCTTTCAGAGGGTTTTTGAGGATTTCAAGGTCATGGTCTGCAGTTACTACAGCTAATGAACAAGGTGTTGATTTGTTATCCGAAGGCATGGTGAAAAGAGCTTCAGGACGCATTGGGTGGTCTTGATTTGGTCAGGTGCATCGTGTACAAGGCTTTCATGCTAGCCAGCACAGTGAAACTGTAAATTCCTGTGTCCCCTTTCGACTCTATTAGAATAGAATTGAGCACATGGGCTGTTCAACTTATGAAACCTGAGCTCAAACTTTGTGATGAGCCGATATGCATAGATTGTGTCATATCTCTGTCAAGCATGTCCAACTTGGTTGGGGAAGGAATTTCTTGGAATAGAATTACGTACATGGCTTCCTTTTCCCTTCGAAACATGTGGCGAGAGTGTTGAATGAGTGTTGAATGCCCATATCCTGCCGATGTCGAGCTAAGGCGCAAAACCACCTTAGTTTTTGTGTGGTTCTTGTCTGGTTCTGTTCTTTTCCCTTCTTAATTTGTTGGCTTGCTACTCTACGACGCTTGCAATTATAAATAGCATGAATTATCTTTTCCCATACCAAATCCTCATTCGGCCTCTCAGGCAAACAGGTGATACACTAAATTCTTCCCCTTGAAGGCTTTTTTAGCGCTGATCAAATTAATGGGCCAACACAGATTTTCCTTTGAAGGCTGGCCCAATTATTTAGGGCTTCTTGTCCAAAATGAATTGTAATTTTATTACCACAGCTCTTATTCGTCTTTGAAGTATATATACAAAAACAGGAACATCTCATTAGGAAACGAATTAGCGCAATCAATCTCACATACAAATCTGTCGAAGTCGATGTAATTTCAACCTACTTCATTGCTACCATTGATCTTTGGTGATGCTACCACTACATTCACTCCCAAATACATGATGGGTGATATCTGAGCAAAGTCATGAGAGTCAATGTCTTGCATTAGAGACAAGTTTCCTTATTAACACTATAAGAACAATTCCAATAGATATAAGCAAACCGTATATGATTCTTATAAAAAAAAATTCAGATGACACGATCGGTGACTTTTTTATTACATAAATGACATCAAATCAATATATTGATGTCAATATCCTCAAGATTGCTTGCTTAAAAAAAAAAAAAATCTGATTCGGTATAATATTTTACAAATATAAATAGATAATACATATGAACATTTGCTTTGTTCGGAAATCAAATAATAAAAAACTATTTTACCTCAAAAGAAATAATTAAACCAAATCCAACCAAGTTTTTTTTTTTTTTTTGCGGTTTAGTTTAGTATAAGAATACCGTTTAAAAAAAAAACGGTTCACAAATCAAATTGAATTGTTTTATGAGGTTTGATTTGGTTTCAACTTTTTCTGAAACTAAGCCGAATTGCAAAACGGCATTATATCAATTATGAATTTTGTTAATTAGTTTTACCATCCATATATTAAGTAGCTTGATGAATTAGGTTTGATTTTCATTTTGTGTGAATTTATGAACTGTTGTGAGTGTCTTGAAATTGTAAAAGTTGGAGACAAATAAGTGAAAGAAGAAAGGAAAATTATACCTAATCAAAACGGGAAAAAAAAAGGATTTGGCCTTGTGGGTTCTTGACTATAAAACGATTTAGTTTAGTATCACTTTCCTTCGAACTGTATTTATGCAGTTGGTTTGATTTAACGTCCAAATCGCATCAATCGCGTTGCTCACCTCCTGATAGTTACAAATAAGGAAGTAAGTGTTGTGAAAGAACGTCGAGACAACTACACACGTACATGTGGACTTCCGTTCACAACAATTACAAGCAATTAAATGAAAAAAGTCATATAGTGTTATTTGTAATGAAATTCATTCACTCATTTACACAAGAGGAGTCACATGGGCCTCATTTCTTGAAGAAATTCTTCCCGGTGGTCTGGCGGAGGACCCAAAAACCAAGAATCAACAGCAATTACTGCAAGTACGACAACTAGGGTCTCTAATTGTTCATGGGATCGTTCTACCTGCCGGGCTAACCACGACACTTTTCGTGTCGTACCCGATGAGGTAGCTTCGGAGGAGGCTCACCATGCTCATCGCCGGCATCGTCTTCATATTTGGGTGTTTAACGTCGCAGCTCAAGAGCAGGTCAAGCTCATCATCGAATAAATTTTGTTCGAGTGTGGTGCTGGCTTCACCAATTAGGTTCACATGTATACGTGTGTGCACACAAAAAATCGTGATTCTGATAACTATCATGTGGTTGTGATTGTGCTTTGAAATGTGGGCCAAAATGGTTGTTGTTATACAGCATTTTTAACTGTTGTATTGGAATCTTGATCAGTGATGATTTGAAAGCATGTGAAATAAAGTTGGAGTGATGATTTGAAAGTATGTGAAATAAAGTTGCAGTACTTTAGTTGTTGCATTGGAATCTTGACTGATAATGACGTGGAAAGATATGAAATATATTGTAGGCCGACAAAGGACAATTTATCCATCACGACAAGCTATCTCTTCTACTAATAAGGAATAACAAAAGGTGATATTTCACCATCAGATAAGAAAAGGTTTTTTTCCCCCATTTTTTTTATAGGAGTTCCTTCAAAAAGAAAAAAAAAAAAAAAAGAGAAGAACCAGAAAAGTGGCTCTAGCACATTAAATTTTGTAAAGTTATTCTCCTTTCGATAAGCCTAAGTTAAACCGGACATGATTTTAGGCCTCATAACATGAAATACATCAATTTAATTTCAGTTTTTCAAATTCCGAATTAAAGTAGGTTTTCATTCCACAGCTTCTTGTTGATCGTCTGACCAAATTTCTTATTATACAATAAAGCGAACACAACTTAAATATATGTGAGTTCACAACGGACTTCTATTTTCCAATTTCGTTTTGATGTTTTCTATGTCCTCCTCCCTCAAAATCCTAATCCCTTTTAATTTTTTTTTTTCCGGATATAGATATCGTGAGTTCTTTAACTTAATCAGCCACTACTTTTATGAAGATAGATATAGCTTCTGTTACTTTGCAGCTTTTCCATGTGATTGCGACATTTCATTTTTTTTTTCTTTTTGTATTGGACATCGACTGTCTTTGAATGATCTAGTGGTAGCCGACACGTCCAATTGATACATATTCTAATAATTTTGCCTTTAAAAAAGCCCTTTTGGCTATTGGTTTGAATGAACGTGGCTATGTGAAACTTTGTGTCCAATCCAAAGTTCAGTCCCTTTTTTTTTTTTTGATAGGAGTTCCTATAGAAAAAGAAGAATAAGGAGAAAAACAGGCTCTAGCACGTTAAATCATGTAAACGTATTCTCCTTTTGATAAGCCTAATTTAATTTTGACATGATTTTATGACCCTGATGACATTAACATGAAGTACATCAATTATTTTATCTCTTTTATTAACTTTTTTTTGAAAAAAGAAAAACGAAAAAGAGTTGTTGGTTTCTAACATTATACAAATTTTTTTTTCTAAAACATCCAGAACTAAGAAAGGTGTCCTTACCAGCTTCTTGTTAATCGTTTGACCAAATTTCTTATTGTGCAATTAAGCAAGCGCACTTAAATGTACATGAGATGAGGATGGAATTTCCAATTTCGTTATGATGTTTTCTTGGTCCTTCTTCCTTGAAGTCCTAATCATCTTTTTATTTTTTGTCCAGATATAGATATCGTAACTTTAATTAATTGTTCTTTAATTCTAATTTGTCAACTTTAATAACGATTACGATATATTTTGTTGATTGGCAGTGTTTCCACGTGATTGTGATATTCATTTTGATTTCTCTGCTTTTTGGTCCCACAGAGCATTATATTGAACATCGACTATCTTGGAATTATGCAGATAAGGCTGACACATCCCTTTAATACCCGTGAAACTTTGTGTATCTTCCCTCTTTCATCCCATTTTCTCTGATTTAATTTTTAATTGTTTAACCTAGCACGACTATGGAGTCGGAAATACAATATTAGTTATTTGATCTAGCAAAATAAATGGGCAAGTGCCAATAAGACCACTAGATATGATTCCGATAGTTTTGGGTTTAAACATAATCATCAAAGACCATATATAGCATAGCTACTAATTGTTGGGATTCGCCGCATAATCACAAAATAACTAGAGAGTAAAAGGAAGAAAGAAAATTTGAGATGCAAGGTTCAATTTGATTCATCCTTAAATTAGGGTTATGTCTAGCTGAGAATTCCACTATAATTAGTATTCGCACCTCTCTGTTATGTCCTTCAATTACAATAAAAAGAATATATATATATATGTGTGTGTGTGTGTGTGTGTGTGTGTGTGTGTGTGTGTGTGTGTGTATCCAGTAATATTCATGGGCCTGAACCAAAACTATTCATAAAATATAGATAAAAAAATATGAAAGCATGGAAACCAAATCAAACCATTAAACCATATGGTATAAATTATTAATTTTGTTAATTATTTTCACCACTTCAGCCTATTGGAATAGTTTTGATCGTGTGAATTTGTGTGTTGTTGTGAGTGTAGAATGACTTTTCTTTTTCATGTAATTACAAAAGATGGAGAGAAAATAGTGAAAGAAGAAAAATTGATTGAATTAAATCAAACTACAAAAAAGGGTTTAGCTTTGTGGGTTCTTGACTATAAGTAGGTTTAGCTTAGCTATACTTTTCTTCAAACCGAATTTATGCTTTTTGGATTGTGCACTTCCATAATTCTATTCATAACAATTATAAGTACATTATGTGAAAAGGTTATATACGCTAATGTTATTTTTAAAGGAATTCATTCACTTATTTACATTGGTGGGAATCACATTGATCCCTGATTCCTTGAGGAAATTCTTCCTGATGGTCTATCCGAGAACCCAAGAACCAAAAATCGACAGCAATTACTGCAAATATGATAATTAGGGTCTCCAATTATTCACCTCATTGTCGTACGTCCCCAGGCTAACTGAGATGCTAGTCATGTCCTACATGACAAGGCGGCTCAAGAGGAGGCTCACCATGCTCATCCTTGGGATCTTCCTCATGTGTTCAACGCTGCAGCCCAAGATCTGGCCATGCTCATCTTTGAAAGAATTTTGTTTGGCTGCAGTGTCGGTTTCGCTATTTTGTCCAAACTCATACATGTGCGCACATTAAAATTCGTAATTGTGATTTCTAGCTTGTGCAATGCGAATGTGTTTTGAAATGTGGTCGAAACAGGGTGGCGTGACGTTGTGCTTTAGTTCTTGTATTGGAATCTTGATTGAAGATGACGTGGAAAGATATGAATTATATCATGAGTGGCTCGTAGGGATTTTAGTCGAGCAAAGGACGAATTTTTCATAAGGACAAGCTGTCTTTCTATCTAAGGAAGAACATAAGGTGATATTTTAAGATCAGGTAAGAGATGGGTTTCCCCCAATTTGGATAGGAGTTTTTTTTTTTTTTTTTTTTTTTTTGGTAAGATATTTCGAAAGGAGTTCCTATTTAAAAAAATAAGAAAAAAGGTCCCCCGCACATTAAATCATGTACAACTTATTCTTCTTTTGATAAGCCTATGTTCAAAGTCGACGTGATTTTTGGACCCTGACAACATGAAGTACATAAATTATTTCATTTATTTTCTCAGTTTCGTTTGGAAATAGTCATTGGTCCCTAACATTATTTAATTTTGTATTTAGTGTTCCAAAATATTCAAAGCTAAGGAAGGATTTTCCACCAGCTCCTTGTTGATCGTCTGACCATATTTCCTAGTAGACAATTAAGCAAACACATCTTAATTTTACATGAGATCATAATGGAATTCCAATTTCCAATTTCATCTTGATGTTTTCTTTGTCTCCTTCCTCGAAGTCCTGATCACCTTTTTTCTTTTTCTTTTTTCCTGTGAGATAGATATCATAACCCTAATTAACTGTTCTTTAAACTTAATCAGCCAATACTTTTACAAAGATAGGGATAGATTCTGTTACTTGGTAGCTTTTCCATTTGGTTGCGATATTTCATTTTATTTTCGTCTTGTTTTTGTCTACTTTGCTTCATTTCCCCTGCCAAATGTAGGTCGCGGAACTTTATCAGCAAGCGATTGTCGACACGAGCTGTGTCGGTTTCCCTAATTTCTCCAAACTTGTCTTTGTCCGCACATTAAAAATTCGTAATTATGATATCTAGTTTGTGCAGTGCAAATGTGTTTTGAAATGTAGTCCCAAAAACGGTGGCATGATGTCGTGCTTTAGTTGTTGCATTGGAATCTTGATTAAACATGACGTGGAAAGATGTGAATCATATCCTGAGTGGGTCATGGAGATTTTCGTTAAGCAAAGGACGATTTGTTCAAATGGACAAACTGTCTTTTTATCTAGGGAAGAACACAAGGTGATATTTGAACATCACGTAAGAAAAGGTTTTTTCCCCCGTTTTTGATAGGAGTTCCTACAGAAAAGAAGAACAAGAAGAAAAAAAAAACAGGCTCTAGCACATTAAATCATGTAAACTTATTCTCCTTTTGATAAACCTAAGGTGAACTCAAGGTGATTTTTGGACCCTGATAACATAAAATACATCAATTATTTCAGTTCTTTTCTTAATTTCGTTTGGAAATAGTGGTTAGTTCCTAATATTATATAAATATTTTTCTTCAGTTTTCTGAAATATTCAGAATTAAACAAGGTTTCCTTACTAGCTTAATGTTAATGGGAAAATTGTCCAAAAAGTCTGAAACCTATTGTTAAATGAGTCTTTAACCTTATTGATATTGCTAATTATATCTTAAATCTTTTCATATTTTGCTAGCTGAGTCTATCCAATTAATTTTAGCTAGAAATCATTGATGTAGATACCAATCATTCTACATGACGAAACCGGCATTGATGTTGACAAATTTTATAATTTTTTGAAATTTTAAAATTTTTCTTTCCTTTTCTTTTTTTTTTTCCTTCATTTTCCTTTATTCTCTTCAAAGCCTGGTAACCCTCACCAGTCACGGGTGAGAGTTATACCCCTTGTTAGACGGTAGAGAAAAATGAAAAATAAAAAGATACAAAAAATTTGTTTGCATTAGCGTTGACCATCCTATTTGATATCTAACATTTATGTTAAAATTGGCTAGATGGATTCAATTAGCAAAATGTGAAAATATTTATAACTCAATTTGCGAAATTTAAATACAAAAATGTAATATGTTTAAAAAAACTTCTATAATTTTCCCTAATATCAATATCGAATTTCGTGTTATACAATTAAGCAAACACAACTAAAATGTACGTGAGATCACAATTTCGTTGTGATGTTTTCTAAGTCCTCCTTCCTCAAAGTCCAAATCTATTTTAGTTTTTTCTCTGACATGATATCGTAACCCTAATTATCTATTCCATAAACTTAATCTGCCAATACTTTTATAAAGTTGGCAGCTTTTCCATATGATTGCGACATCCATTTATTTTTGACTGGTTTATGGTCCAGAGGCATCATATTGGACTTCGGCTATCTTGGAGTCATCCAGTTGAAGCCGACACATCCCATCAAAACATGTTTCAATAATTTTGCCTTTAGAAGAGTCCTTTTGGCTTTTAGTTTCAATGAACGTGGCTCTGGGAAACTTTGTGTGGTCCCCCTCTTTCTAGTCCAATCCAAAGTTTCAGACCTTTTTATTTTATCTTATCCCCATTTCACTGACTAAATGTTAATTATTTAATCTGGCAGACCATTGGAGTCGAAAATAAATATTAGTTATTTAATCTAGCAAAAAATCAACTAGTGGTGTGGCGTCATGAAAGCCAATTTGTGTTATCAGAGCCAAGCTTCCATATCCAACACTATAAGTCCAACTCCAATAAATATAAGCATATTATATATAGATGTTATAAATGCAAAAGTTTCCAAATGAGAGGAGGGAAAAAATTTATCACACAAATATCATTATATATAGGATTAATACCCTGAAAATCTCCAAACTGGTACACCTGTGATAAATTTACCCCAAACTATTTTTTTGACCATAAAAAATCCTAAACTGGTATACTTTTGACAAATTTACCCCAAACTGGTACACTTGTGATAAATTTACCCTCTATTAGTTTTTATTAAATTTTACCGTCAAATTATTAAGTTAAATGACACGTGACAGTTGACTGGTGTACCAATTTGGGATTTTACGCTCAATTTGTCATTATTTACAATTTTTGTGATTTTTTTGTGGTATTAATTCAATTTAGCAGAGGGTATATTTGTCACAAATTTATCAATTTGGGGTTTTTTGCGGTCGAATAAATTAATTTGAGGTAAATTTGTCATAAATGTAGCAGTTTATGATTTTTTATAGTCAGTCGGGGTAAATTTGTCATAAGTGTACTAGTTTGGAGTTTTTTTATGGTAAAAAAAATAGTTTGAGATAAATTTGTCACATGTGTATCAGTTTAGGGTTTTTTTAGGGTATTAAGCCTTATATATAACAGTTTTTAGTTGGACATGTACTATAAAAATTCCTTCTTTTATGGAATTAATCATCAGTTCCCTTTAGAAGGATATGAAATTAAGTTTATGTTCAAGTAGCATATATGCCATGGTTGCACAAGTCTATCCATCCGATATAGGTTCTTAGGACATCATAGCTTAACTATGGTAGGGTGTCATCTTGATGTAGTGCAAGTCATCAATTTGAGCCTAATTATCCCTAAAACCAATGCAACTAGGTACAATTTCTCTTTGTGGTACTTCACCTTGCTTGTTTTTTGTTCAAAGATGAAATTCTTAATGAAAGTTGGTTGTATTAACATAGTTTTGCAATAATAGCTTGTTCCACGCACGATTAACTGCATTCTATATGTTCTGAATGTATTTACTTTTGAGGGACTTTTAGTTTTTCTTGGATCAGGACTTATATTAGGAGGTCTAGGAATGGTATTACGTACCAATCCAATTTTATTCTGGCTTTTCCTATATATGCCATTTTGTTTTTGATGTCAATAACCTCAAAAACGCTTGCTAAAGAAAAAAAAAAAACTCTATTGTAGGAGTGCGGTCTTATAATTACAAACTAGACATGAACCTCCGCATTGTTCAAGAATAAATAATGGAAAAAGCTATTTATCCTAAGATGAATAATTATAAGGACTGAGCAAGAAAAGTTCAAACCGTTCAACCAACTTGACCAAACCCTTTTTTGTCGATTTGGTTCGGTTTAAAAGCACTCTTTTGAAAAAAAAAAAAAAAGGTTCACAAATCAAACTAAATTCTTTTTTGCGGTTTGGTTTGGCTTCAACTTTTTTCGAAACTACATCAAATTGCAGAGCTAAATTATTAATGTTGTTGTTTATTTTTACTAATCATATATGAAATAGCATTTAGAAGTAGGTTTAATTTGCATCCTGTGAGAATTTATGAACCGTCGTGAGTGTAGATTTTTTTATTTATTTATGAAATTACAAAAGATAAAGAGAAAAACCCAACCATAAAAATGGTCTGGTTTGGTTGGTTCCTGACTATGATCTGGTTTAGTTTGGTTTCACTTTTCTTCCAACCATATTTATGCAGTCTGATTTGTTTAGGTAGCAGTTAGGTGGAGTATTTTTTTTATGAACAATGCAGCAAATCTAATCTGTGCAACATGAAGGAGATTGTTTATTTATCTAGAGCTTCATGGGTCATCATGAAAAATGATTCTTCGGGTATATCTTGTTATTATGTATTTATCTACATATATTGTAAATCTAGATTATTGGATTGGGATTTTAAATAAGCCCAACTATAGAATAGCTATAGAATAATCGTAAATGATTTGGAGTTCATATTTTTCTAATCCAAAAGTTCAAAAGTGAATTGAGAAGCAACATTGTCTGGACTAGGGGTGTGCAACCGGTCCGGGTCAACCCGGTTCCCGGATCGGCCCACCCGGAAAACAGGGTCGGGAACTGGTTCCGGTTGAAACCGGTCCGGGAACCGGTTCCCAAATATCAGACCCTGTTTGAACCGGTCCGGGAACCGGTTCCGAGGGATTACCCACCCGGGAACCGGATCGCCCGGACCGGTTGGAGAACCGGTTTGGGAACCGGTTTGAAGCCCCCAAAACACACGAGCAAAAGAAAACCTAATCTGCTGTTTGTGTCTTTCTCTTCTCCTTTCCTTTATCTCTGCAGAAACGAAATCCCTAAATCGCGAAGCACCCAAGCACCGACGCCGCTCTGCCGCTCTCGTCAGTCATCACCGCCCTCGCGCTCGCACCACCGCCGCCATTCCGCCGGTCATCTGAAGCTTTGCTGAGCCGCTGACCCCCGCAGCTCCACCGGTTTTGCCCGCGAAGTCGCTGAGCCCCGCCGAGCTCGCACCTGAGCAGTGACGCCGCCTCCGTTCGATCGCCTCATCCCACCTGCTGCTGTTGCCTCGCCGACGCCCTTGACCCGCAAATCTCCGTTCGATCGCCCCTCGCCGCGAAGTCGCTGACCCCCGCAAATCTCGCGTTCGCAAATCTCCCCTGCTGCTGATCTACCGACGCCCGAACGACGCCCCCCCGCTCTGCTCGCTGACACCAGCTGAAGCCGCGTCCCACCGAGCCCCTTGCTGCAGTACCTATTTGTCTCTCATCTTGTCACATTTGGTCAATACGTGCTATATTTAGAATATCGATTTTATGGTTAACAACAGCTTGTTGTTTTAAATCAGATTTGGGAGTGCTTCTGTTCTGTTTTCTGGGATCCAAGCCATTCTGAATCTCTGATTGTGCTGTTCATCAGGTAACATTAGTCATTTTGTATTATTTTTTCACACTAGCATTATTTCTGTCCTTAAATCTGCATCCAACTGTTGCTGTCTTCCTTGATCTTGTCTACATTCACAACACACTTGGTTAAGCTTCTTCATGACAGAATTCTCATTTACAAGGCATGAAAAGCTTTTTCTTTTTCTTTTTGATTTATTGGCAGCATGCATGATTAACAGTTTTGGGAGCTTGAATATCTGACCCCGAGATTTTTGTTCTCTGGTAGGTTCATGTCGATGGCACGACAACCATGTCTATTCATGAGAGAAAAGCAAGTATCAGAGAGTTCTATGGTAAAATGTAGCATTTCCAAGTGATCGATCTAGCTTTGTGGTCGTATGGTTACTCCATATTGCATCTGTCCCCGATTCGGTGTTGCCATTGTTTACCAGCTGTAATTTATCCCTCTCTCGATGCAACTTCGAGAGGCATTTCAGATGCCGAAGAGATAATACAGAGGGAAGTATGCCTGGGGAGATTCTGCAGGAGAGAGGAAGAGGAACATGCACAGCGCTCAGATGTAGATGCTGAAAGGGAAGATGAATGTGGAATATGCATGGAGCCGAATAGCAAAATAGTACTGCCATACTGCAACCATGCTATGTGCCTGAAATGCTACCATGATTGGTAATCCTTTGGACCATTTGCTGTTTTTTCAACTAGGGCAAATATCAGCTGGGCTGTCGGTCTTGAGATGTCCTTCCCTCAAAACTTGTGGGATATGGGGATGCGAGATGGTCGAATTATATACTTGGTTGTTTTTTTCAAGAGGAGTCCAAATTTTATACATGTTCCCAATGAGTTTGGTCGAAGGATGTGCTTGGTCCGGCCTTTTTGTTTAAGCGGATAACTTATCTAGAATTGTTTTTCTAAGGTTAATTTTTATGCAAAACATGGTCCAATGAAAACAGGGTCAACCCTGTTCCCGGACCGGAAAAACAGGGTGGGCCGGGAACAGGGTCCAATGAAAACAGGGTAGGGAACAGGGTCCAAAAAATGAGAACCGGTTATAACAGGGTAGGGAACAGGGTCTAGGTCTAGACCCTACCCACCCTGGACCCGCTCACCCCTAGTCTGGACAGCCAGCACCACGTGAAAAGCATGAAGAAGAAATTCGAAAGAAATTGGGCGTGCGGAAAGCTCCACCACTATGTGTTCTTGTAGTCATAATGTCCTCCACCTTATTTTTATAGCCATCAACTTTATTCACTGTAACTTGGAAGCGGCACCTGTTGTGAAGTGGCCTATACATCTTTCTTTAATGGAAAATGGGTCAAATTCAAATATGTGGAGTGTCATATACTTCTAGTGAGGATTTTATTAGCAAGGGTTTCGAGGACGATGGTTAAATTGAAAATATCCATACAGAGAAATTTTATCAGTATCCAAGAACTATTTATCTTACGTTATGCACAATTATTATATTGAAGAAAGAAACTTATTTATTGGATGTGGCTAACAAGTGCCCTGGCTTAACAATATGTT
The DNA here is from genome assembly GCA_016097485.1 of Eucalyptus sideroxylon x Eucalyptus melliodora. NCBI lineage: Eukaryota > Viridiplantae > Streptophyta > Magnoliopsida > Myrtales > Myrtaceae > Eucalyptus > Eucalyptus sideroxylon x Eucalyptus melliodora. The sequence continues at coordinate 67,679,833 of CM027831.1, read as the reverse complement.
TCAAGTAATAAACCTTGGCATTGCCATGGCATGTCCTGTCCATGAGCAAATGTATATTTTCTAATAAGCTGGAAGAATAAACGATGGTTTATTATTAAAGTAGTTAAACATCTTGAAAGCATTAATAAATGTTAATATTTTTCAAAACCAAACAAGATAGAAAGTTGCCTAGCGACTGACAAATGCTGGTATATCAATCAAACTAAGTTTGGTGATATCGTAATAGTTAGTAACTTTAAAGGAGTTGGTAAGTGACAGGAATAGGAGTTGGTAGATTATTAAACTAATTGCCAATCTTCTACGTGTAAATAAGTGTTTGTACTTTTCAAACTCAAGCAAAAAAGTGAACAAAAGTATGTCAACAGTTTCCTCGGTTCGTGCGAAATTACTTATACCCAGTACAACGTGCTAGATGAAAAAGTATCTCAATCTTGCCTATTTAAGAGAGAGAGAGAAGGACCCAGTACAACGTGCTAGATGAAAAAGTATCTCAATCCTGCCTATTTGAGAGAGAGAGAGAGAGAGAGAGAGAGAGAGAGAGAGAGAGAGAGAGAGAGAGAGAGAGAGAGAGAGAGAGGTGACTTGTGAAGTGTGAAGTGTGAAGGGAGCTCGCATGGCAAACTCAGAGACAAGAACGACCACCAACAACCCATTAGGAGGTGAGTATCAAGTGTTTCTGAGTTTTAGAGGGCCCGACACTCGTCGGGGAATCACCAATAGCCTCTACCACGCCTTGGTAGATGCTGGGATTCACGTTTTCATGGATGATGAAGAGCTTCGACCAGGAGAAAGAATTAGTGGCAACCTTTTGCTAGCGATCGACGACTCTAAGCTTTACATACCCATCTTCTCCCAAAACTATGCTTCGAGTCATTGGTGTCTCCGCGAGCTTGCAAAGATGGTGGAGAACACCTCTAAATCTAAAGAAGAGGGAAATGAGAAGGTGATATTGCCCATCTTTTATGATGTGAAACCTGCTGATGTGAAACTGAAAACTCCATTGTATCGTGATGCCATACTGAATTTGGAGCAAAGGATGGAGGATCAGAAGAAGAAGTTCAGCTCTGAGGATATAGAGTCATGGCGCCAAGCTCTCAATGAAGTTGATGACACCAAGGGGTGGCAGCTGAAGAAATATCCAGGGTAACCATCTAATCGTGAATGTCACAATTATCTTTTACAATCGAGCAATAGATCTTATAAAGATTCATTAATTATATTCCAACTCCAATTTTTCTAAATTTAAAAGGAAATTCTCAAATTCTTTTTTTTAATCACGAGATATCCAAATTTATTCGGACCTAATACAATTATTACAATTTTGCTTTTGACCTAATTTCTATTGTATAAGAAATTGGCTTTGCTTCATCTTTTTCATACCAATTTGATCCATGAATGTATTACAATTTTTCTATTATTTTCTTATTACATGTGGCAACGATGCGGGACTTACCGAACATCATATTGAAAAAAAAAACTTGAAAAATTAAAAAGAAAAACTAATTTTAACATTTTAATAGTAGAAATGAGGAAAGATAAGGATAAAAAGATAGAAAAGCTATTTTTTTTTAAAGCAAAAGAAAATGCGATCCATCGGAATTTCTCTCTCGGAATCTTATAATAGTAAGACTCCATTCGTTCAAGAACATGATGGTTGAGAAAAACTTGGATTGTTCTCACAAAGCCGAAGCCTTAGATTCTGAAATAAGGTTTGTTCTGACAGCAGCAATTAAGCTGCTCCGCTTACACCATTTTCATCAGTCAGACCACTGGTATCAACGCTTGTTGATCAAACAGTAGTGCAGCTAGTCACTGAAGCTGTCCATGGTCGCCGGCAGCCGTTGCCTCAAACATCTGCCGCTAGACTCACCACCACCTACTACCTTGCCGGCTACCCTCGCGCTTGAAGACAACCACATGGAATCAGACACCACCTCCACCACGATCAAATTCAGCCTCCACAACCAACTTCGCACTTAACCACCACCAAACTCATCCCCCACCACCGCCTAGGATCTTAAGAACTCGACCAACTTTGCCAAATTCGTCCACCACCGTCGCCAGATCAGGTTTCCGCCTCCACCATTAGGGTTCGCCGCCATTAAAATCGTGCAACACATCACCACGCACGGAAAGACCCGGGTTTGAGTTTGGGCCACAAACCCAGCGTGAAACCTCATATCTGAGGTCATACGACCTCCGATTTGAGGTTGTTCGACCTTAGCCACCATTAAGAACTCCATTGGCCACTCGAGCTTCATCGAGTTTGGCCATGACGGCTGGAATTTCGACAAGCTTGGGGCTACAGTCGCTCGAGCTTCATTGAGTTCGGTCATTCGGCTATGGTGGTTGGAGCTCCTTCGAGCTCCCAGCCATCGCCAGTAGAGTTTCCATGTAGTATTTCAAACTCCTGTCTCAAGAACTCAATTTTAAGAAACCATGGAAAGTTTTAATGAAGAATCAACAAATGATCAGATTGGAGAAAAAAGTTACTGGGGATGGGAGCAAGCGAGATTTCTTTCCACTGTTCTTCGTGCCCCTTCATTTATTCTTTTATTTGTTAGTTTCTCAGCCTATTTTCTAATGACAGGTCAATTTTTTTTCCGTCCATTAACGTGGGTAGAGCTAAAGGAACAATTTGATTGTATCGATTCGATAAATTTTAGCAGTTGATTGCATATTTTGAACGTTTTAACACTTAATTACATTTTCGTGATAAATTTTAAGACTTCTAATACATTAATTCCTTTAATAATCAAACATTTCTCTTTCTCTATTCCTTCAACTTAAACTGGTAATGGATGTTAAGGTTTGTAAATTCATCATGTTCCTGAAGTTTTTAGGGTAACGTAATTAGTCTTGGTCAAGTCCCGTTTGTTTCGTGCCATTTTTCGTTGGATAATTCTAGTTGCCTCTCCACACCCCAAAACTAGTTGTCTCATGATGATGAAGACAAATGTCTATAGACATGTGATAACGCGTATGACTACTAGCTAGAGTGACCATGAAAAGTAAACTGCTGGGTAAACCTCACGCAAAAGCGTGCCACGTGCATGCGTGCATGCGTGTTTATAAGTGGAATAATAAGGTAGAGTCAAAGTTTCGTGTCTTCGAACACGATGAAATTCAAATAAAATGAACTTAGAAAACTTCGTGCTGTTTAGTTTAGTATTATTATGTCGGTAAAACACAAAAGTACCTTTTCTTGCACTATTTTTATATTGGTCTCTTACGTTGTGTTACTTCTCACGTGCAATAAGAAACTGTCAACATTAGATTCCTGGCTTCATCACTTAACTAATCAGTATCTACCTTTTGATTAGTTTATGAAATTGATCTATGAAAGGGATACAACAAATTATTGTTTGATATTTGAATAAGAACCACTTATTTATATACTCCTTTTCTATTCTTTTTAATAAGAGTTTTCCCTCCATAAAAGTTTTAACTTCGTATTCCCAACCGGTTAACTTAGTAGATGGTTGGTCAACATGCAATTAAACGAATTTGTTACCACTTCACAATTGAGACTGTTCAACTTTGTCGCAGCGATGGGGATCTTATCGAGGCTGTTGTTTTCGAGGTTGTGGTTAGGCTCAAGACAAGACAAAGAAAAGTGACTAATGATTTAGTTGGAATGGAGGACCGAATAGCAGCCATAAATGATCTACTGGACATCCAATCCGGTGGTGTGCGGGTTATTGGAATTTATGGGATGGGCGGTATTGGTAAATCAACACTTGCCAAGATCATCTATAACCAACTATGTCCTCGCTTTGGGAAAAATTGTAGCTTTCTTGATGGTGTAAGGGAAACAGCAAAAACCAAAGGCCTAGTCAAGCTGCAAGAACAATTGTTATCCGATATCTCTAATTCTAGAGTGGCTCGCAATATTGATAACGCTGACTATGGAATCAATACAATTAGAGAAACAATTTGCAACAAGAAGGTACTAGTTGTATTGGATGATGTTGATGAGGGAAAACAAATCGAATACCTTATTGGAATTGATTCTCTATACAATGGTACTAGGATACTTGTTACCGCTAGGGACAAAAGTGTCATAAAAATCAGAGGATTGAAGTATGAAATTGTGCCTTATGAAATGGAGGTGTTAAGCGACAAAGATGCACTTAAACTTTTTAGCAAGCATGCCTTCAATGTTGACTTTCCTCCAGACAAACTATATGACACTTCAAAAGACATCATCTCTACTACGGGTGGACTCCCTTCAGCTCTTCAGGCAATAGGTTCATTGCTTTTTCTTCAGAATGAGGAAAAAATATGGCAAGAGATGCTAGAGAGGCTAAGAAAAACACCAAGTAGCGATGTCTTGAGAAAGCTAAGGATTACCTATGATGCCTTAGAAATGGATCAGCAGCAGATATTTCTCGATATTGCATGCTTTTTCATTGATAAAGATAAGACTAATCCAGTCTTTGCGTGGAAAGATTGTGGGTTTAGCCCAGAGTATGCTATCGATGTCCTTATTAACCGATGCACTATAAAGGTTTTAGATGAAAATAAGTTTTGGATGCATGATCAATTTAGAGATCTTGGAAGGGCAATTGCTAATCAAGAGCGTTCCAGGTTGTGGGCTTCAAGACGACGTCATTCGCGAATTAAGATCAACAGAGGTAATGTGGTGGCCAAATTTAATTCGAATAGAAAATTACTTACTGTGTTCATTATTAATGATTCGTCTTTCTAAATTGAGAGCTCCTCTTATGTTCCATTTTTTTTTTTTTTTTTTTTATCTTCAACGGAATAAAAACGTATGATATTGACAAATTCCTACTCCTCAATGTCATTGGCAGATCAAGAGTAGCGTTCAAGCATTGAATTTGACAAATTGGTCAAAGACTGATAATAACTTAACCGTCACTGCGGAGGAAATTAAACGTTTCCCACATCTTCGGCTGCTGTGGTTGCATAACATAACCTGCCAAGGTGACTTTGCGGGCTGTCTTTCCGAATTGAAATGGATTAGTGTGTTTTACCCTGATAAAAGTTCCGAACGTCATCCACGTTTTGAGGCAACCAATTTGCATCTAGAAAACGTGGTTGTGGGGAATTTTGTTGGCCATGGGTTCACGGATGATCATGTTAGTGGCCTGATCAAGGTATGCCAGTTTTCCTCTCAATCTAATTTTCTTATTCAATGAAGGACAAAATTCAATGTATTTATAGTCTAATGTTTTCATTTAGTGAGAGGATCAAAGGACAAATGATCCAAGTTAGGAGCCTAAATTCCTATGTATTTCTTGTATAGACATCCAATTGTCCATGCTGATGTTTCATTGACTTTTGTAGGATGGGAGGAAATTGAAGGTTCTCACTCTTGAGAATAATATGTCGATTTATAGGATACCAACCTTTTCTCAATACTTAGTTTTAGAGAAGTTGAGTATTTCTAAATGTTCATCTTTGATGGAAATTGACTGCTCTATTGGAAATCTGCGGTGGTTGACTGATTTGAGTATTGAGTCATGTCAGAGTCTTGGAAAATTGCCTGACCAAATTGGAGAGCTATCGAATCTTCAGCACCTCTCTCTTAGGAATTGTGATAGCTTGAGTGAACTCCCCCAATCAGTTTCGAAATTAGAGTCATTGATAAAGTTGGATGTATCTCACACGCCTATTACAATATTACAAGATTCCATTGGAAGACTATCAAGCCTGTCATCTCTCAATGTATCTTCCACACCAATTGTGAAAGTGCCCAATACAATGAGCCAGCTTTGTTGCCTCCAAACACTAGACTTAGAGCATTGTCATAAGCTCCAAGAGTTACCAGAGCTCCCTAGAAGTTTGACCACTCTACGATTGAGATCTAGTTCATTGCAGACAGTCCCTAACCTCTCAAACCTTACTAATATAGTTGAACTGCTCCTATCTGATGGTTCTGAATTTGAGGCCACATCAAATATAAAAACTTGTGACTTGCAGTGGATAGGGAGGTTATCCAAATTGAGGAAGCAGCACTTGTGCCTTTTAAATGTCCGTGCACCGCCTACAGAGTTAGGTCCCCTTTCTCTACTAAAGGAACTTACTATGTACGGATTAGATTTTGAATCCCTCGAACAACTTCCGTCAAACTTGACAGTTCTAGAGCTCGATCGCACTCAAGTGAAACAAGTACAACTTGACGGGCTTCCTCAATTGGAAAAGTTGACTATCAGAAGGTGTGAACTTGTCAAAAGATTATCCTTTCCATCAGGTTTAAGAAAACTGAGAGAAGCTGAGGTGTCTTCTTGCACTGGGCTAGTCGAAGTTCATTTTCTCGGTGCCTTAATATCTTTGGAGGAATTATGTATTGAGGACTGCAAATCTTTAGAGAGGTTTGTTAATCCATCGGAGGAGCCAGGGTGTAATGAGCTACAAGCTACCAAGTTGACTAATGGTGGGAGGAGAGTGTCCATTGTCTCGGGCTTTCTAAAGATGCTTCAAGTATTCCAGTTGTTGAGGTGCCCAGAGCTAGAGGAGATTCAATTTGCTTCTACGTTCAAACCATTGGGAGTATTTTCTGTCGAAGGGTGCACTTCATTAAAAAGGATAGATGGTTTGTCAAACTTGAAGAACTTGACACGGTTAGGTATTGTAGAGTGTGAGAGTTTGCAAGTTGTAGAGGGCATGGACGAATTAGAGCGTTTGGAGCAGCTGAAAGTTCATAGGTGTAGATCAATGGAAAGGATTATTGATTTATCAAGCTCAAAAATACCAAAGGAGTGCTGCATACAAATGAGGGATTGTGGGGAGTTACTTGACACTGGTCCAGATGATTCAAGCATCACTTGGGAGTCTTACAGAGAGAAGACTCTAAATGCCCCAACACAAGCGTCGGACTCTGAATTAGACACTGCTTTTTACGATTGTGAAACGGAAATAGCAACAAGGGATCTTCTATTGGAACAGGTGCGCCTTTTTTCTATTTATGGATCATTAGTGTTTCTTATGCTTTATTCGCTTTCTATTTCTGTTCTATTCTAGTGGAGAGAGAGAAAATGATTCCAAAACGTGCAACCGGGGATAATCACATAAAAAAAATCCCCATATTACTAGAAATTTTCATCTGCTATATGTGTGTCAACTTCGGAAGTGAGGCTAGGAATCTTATATCACTCACCATCTGATTGAGAATTCATACTCTCCTTCATCCTATTTGTGCTCATAGTTCATTTTGTGGTATCACAATTACTCAAATGACGTGGAGCCTATTTTTACCCTAAAAATTGGAGGATGGAACTTCATGTCTTCTTTTTCCACTTGCTAAAATCAATATGTGTAATAGGATCATGCAATTTACCAAAATCACAAGATACCAAAAGATTAAATAAGAAATAGATTCAATACACCACAATTTGCATAGGTCAACTCAAAAAGTGATCTAGATCCACAGGAAGTGTAACAATGATAGATCCACCGCAAATGAGGAGATTCTAACATAAAAAATAATCTCTCGATTCCAACTTTTGATTTCACCCAATTCTTATTCAGTGTTTCATTCTCTCGTATTGTTTTTTTTTTTTCAAACTAAAACTCACAGAGAACCTAAAACAAGGTTGGTGCTCTTTTTACCTCCCAATATAACTAAATCCACCCTATTTACATTAAAAGGACTTGCCCTTAATCATTCAATTACAAAGTGATGGTCCCATTCTTTCTTTTTCTACTTTTTCTATTCCTATTCAGAATCTAAATATCACAATTAAGCATTTTACATGTTTTATTTTTTAGTATATGAAGAAAATCTACAAAATCCGTCACTTCTTTGGCAATCTGCTATTGTTTGTGCTCTTTTTGTAACTCCACTTATTTATATGTACACCACTTAGATCTTTCTTTACAATTGGTTACTCTCTCCTATTATAAGATAGAGCAAACTCATTCAAGGTAACGTCTTCGCTGATCATAACTCTAGATAAAAACTCATAGTTGCACCATATCTTGTGTCTCTGGCGCCAATCCATAGTTTAGGAATATGTATCTCCTTGCTTGAGTGCCATCTTTCACATGAGCATAAATAGGGCAATTACAACTTCTCAATCAAGTGTGATAAGTAACTTGCTCAACCGCATTTCCTCAAATTACTACAATCAATTGATAGTGATGGTTATACTGTATTCATGGCCAAAATTGTAAAGAGTGAGCTCTCTCCAATGAAGTTATATTCATCTATCCTTTGAGTTTGCTTAAGTGTGGTGTGTTCACAGTAGTGTGGTGTCTTCACTAAGCTCTCCTCAGTGCAAATTGGCTAGAATTTATATATATAAAAGAAGATAGAAATTAGGGGAAAAAGAAGGTAAAGGAAAAGATGATAAGAATTAAAAGAATTACAAAGCTAAAATATATATATAAAAAGAAGGTAAGATTGTTGGGCTGCATCGATGAGGGCTTGTGATCCTCGATGCGTATCAGTGAGGGCTATCGACCCTCGTCGCTTGGAAACGAGGGCTTGCCAACCCTTGTATGTGTCTAATGGTGCTGGCACCACTATTGCCACAAACAACCTGCTAGCCATTAATTAAGCGAGCACCATCCTCATCCACCATCTTTGTTGAGAGTGGACACAACAAGCTATGACACCAACGTGACCCATTTTCCACAACTAGCGTACCAGTATTTGATCCTTGCAAATATTCACTTTTGTCTCCAGAATTAGATTTCCTTCTTTTCTTCATTTGTATACAAAATCAGATTTTCCTTGTTTTCTTCATTTTGAGGGAACGAAGATATGTGAATATGTGAATGCTGCTTGATTCTTTTAGACACATGTTCAATAGATGCTTTAGAAAGCATTTTTAGGGGGATTAAGTGTAGGGAAAACCCTTTATGTTGATTCTTGCTTGGTGTTTGCGTTTGGGTGTTCAAACTTAAGATTATAGTAATATGATATTTTAGAAATCTATCATCTTCTTTAAGATGTTTAATCCACATTTTTTTTAACAAAGTTTAATCCACATTAGATATGATACTTTTGAACCTTCCTCTCTCAGCAAGATGATGGTGACGAGCATGAGGACGGTGACAAGGTCGACGGCAAGGAGGATGACAATAGCGAGGACAGTGGCAAGGAGGATGACGACTTCCTCTCTCAGCAAGATGATGGCGATGAGCATGAGGACAGTGACAAGGTCGATGATGATGACCATGTGCATATAGATGATGATGATGATGATGATGGCAAGGAGGATGACGACGATGACAACCATGTGCATATAGATGATGATGATGATGATGGCAAGGAGGATGATGATGACGATGACCATGTGCATGTGGACAATGAGGATGACGATAGTGAAGATGATGAGAATGTGCATTCATTAGGCAGGCCTTCGCCGGTTTGTTCCGTGGACGGTAATGATAAGAATGAGAGTGTCGACGAGGAAGGTCAATGTGAAGGCGATGGCAATAGCGATAGCAAGGATGACAAAGACAACAATGATAACGGTGAGGATGACGAGGACAACAATGTACATGAGCTTTTGCATTCATCTAGCGAGCCTTCTCTGGTTAATTCTGTGGATGGTAATGATGAGAACGACAATGTTATCGAGGAAGGTCAATGGGAAGGCGACATCAACAGCCATAGCAAGGACGATGAGGACGAGGACGATGATGGTGAGGATGACGAAGACCACAATGTGCATGGGCTTTCGCATTCGTCTAGCGAGCCTTCGCCAGTTGGTTCCGTGGACGGTAATGATGAGAACGACGATGTCGACAAGGAAGGTCAATACGAAGGTGACAGCAACAGCCATAGCAAGGATGATGAGGACGAGGACGATGACGGTGAGGATGATGAGGACAACAATGTGCGTGAGTTTTCTCAATCATCTTGGGGGCCTTCACCGGTTGGTTCCGTGAATGATAATGTTGAGAATTACGATTTCAATGAGGAAGGCGAAGGTGACGGCTACGACTACAGCTATGGTGATGGCAATGATGATGAGGGCAAGGATGAGGACGAGGAGGAGAGGGATAATGAAGAAGGCAAACAAGAGGTAAGAGACGACAACAACCTAAAACTCAACTAACTGTTCTCTGTTCAAAACTCATATGAATTTTTTGAAAAGCTTAGATTAAATCTAGGGATAGTTAATCGCAAGATTGCTGCATCTATTAACCGTAATTGAAGAAATTGATATTGAATTGTCGGGTTTTACTCAAAAGAAGGGCTCTCTGCACATCTCTATCCCTTGCTTTGCCCTACTTTCTCCAAATCCGAGTACCAACTAATTACCAGGAAAAAGTCACGTCAATAATTTCTATCAATCAATTTGGATAGAATTAAGAGATTATGTTGATTCTTGCTAGTTGCTTGCGTTTGGGTGTTCAAACTAGGGATTAATGTAAAGTAATATAATATTTGGGGATTTTGACATTTTCTTCTTAAGATGTTTAATCCACCTTGAACATGATAATTTCAAACCTCAGCAAGATGACGGTGATGACTACAACAACAATGAATACAATGACAACAAGGAAGACAATGGCGATAAAGATGGTGACGAGGGTGACTACAATGGTGAGGATGAATACAACGGCGAGGACGATGATAGCTACTAGGACGGCAATGTGCAGGAGGTTCTATGGTCATCTTGTGGGCCTCCGCGGGTTCATTCTGTGGACAATGACAATAAGAAGGAAGGTGGAAGGCAAAGGCGAAGGCGGATGCGATGGCAACAACGAGGACAAGAAAGAGGGCATTGATGAAGAGGCCGAAGAGGAGGTGAGTGATGGAACGGAATGGTGTACTCGGCTTCTTTTTTTCCTTCAAAACATGCGGCGAGATGATTATGGCTAGCAGCTAAAAGATTGTCGATGCCCAATCCTTCCGGTCTCAAGAGCTTATTAGTGAAGCGACCCTGGTTTCTTGTCTCTTTTAGTTCTTATCAGGTTTCCTTTTCGATAGTTCATATGTTAATTCCCTCCTTTCTTTTCCCTCCATAAAACGACTATGGTGTGCAAGTGCCCCTATTTATATCACGAATTAGTTTGGATCTTACTTGTTAATCAGTTCTAATTTTCTGTGTATGCATCTAATTATGTCGAAATTTCCCCAGAAACATGCTTCATGAATCTGTCTTTTGAAAGAAACCGAAGGTGATCGAGAGAAGGAATCGAGAGAAGGTGATAGAGAGAGGAATGATGATTTTCTGTATTTCCTCAATGTGTATGTAAATTGTACAGATCCTAAAGATATAGAACTAGGGTTGTACAATTAATGGAAATAAAGAATTCTATGTATCAATCTAGATCTGTATCTATAATTGATATGTACATAATCAAATCAAATCACAATCTCCTAAAAGAATATCGCATATCTTCTAACATCTTTGCTGATATTGTACAAGACTCATCGACTAAACACTCTGACACTCGAAAACCATAAAACGGTACTAATGTTCCTTTTCTAGACCAAATCCTTCGTCCTTTGCCTTCTAGGTAAACAGGAGATTCCCACAATTCTTCTTCTTGCTTTTTCATTGTTGATCACATTATGGGCCGACTCCACTTTGTCTGTGAAGGCAGGCCCAATTAGTCAGGGCTTCTTGTCCATCCCCATAACGTAATTTCATTGTCAACATTCCTACTTGTATTTAGGCTGCGTTTGGCGTCGGGATAAAATTCGGGATAGGATATAATTTATCCTATCTTACGTTTAATGCTCACTCGGGATAGGATAAAGTCGGATATAAGGGGGATATAGACATGATAAAATTATCCCATGGGGGTGGGATAAAGGTGGATAGGATTTCTAAAGTCCATAATAGGAAAGTTATTTTTTTTAATAACAAATTTATTAAATTAAACAAAATTGAAATTATATTTCAATATAAATAATATTTGAATTCTAATTTAAGAAAATAAAAATAAAATTTTATTTTTAATTAATCTTATTTTAATTCTATTTTATAATAAACATTCAATCTATAAATTAAATATTTATATTTATTATATATTTTAGGTATTTTTGTATTTTAAATATGTTAGTACAGTTTACTATTTGATAAATTTTTATTAAAGAATGATGAAAGGGAAAAAATAATAATGAAAATAATATAAAAAAAGAGGAAAAATATAATAAATAATAAATAATAAATAAATTAAGGAATAGTGTTACGAGATATTTTCACCATCTTCATTTATGAACATTTATGTTCATTTATAATGATATGTCGTTTATATAAAAAAAAAAAATGTACATGATGTGAACATATCCGACTTTAATACTGTGATTCACCAAACATTGGACAGGACATAAAAAAATCATAGGATTTCATATCCTATCCTATCCAATCCTATCCCGATTAGAAATCCGGACGACCAAACGTAGCCTTAAGGTATATAAACAATAACAAGTCCATCTCATTGGGATTAAGAAGGTAAAATAACACAAATGGTCCATGAGCTTTGATCAATATGTGATGCGGTTTATGAACTTTTAATTTGTTTAATGTGATCCATAAATTTTAGTCCAATATATAATGTCTTCCTTAAATTTTTAATTTATTCGATATGATCTTTGAACTTTTGATACATATTCAAGTTAGTTTCTAAATTATATGAAAATATTCAATATCATCCCTGAACTTAAAATAATGAAATGACAGTATTGAATATTTTCATATAATTCAGGGATCACATTATTTATTGAGCCAAATTTCAGGAACTATTTGTATCGTTATCCCCATTAGGAAATGAATTAATGTATTCAATCTCATGTACAATTTGTCCAAGTCGATGTGATGGCCTTTTGAAGGACCAATTGAAGACCGCAATTGAAAAACACTTGCTTACTAAAAGAATGAACGCAAATCTATCAACAAAAGATCGCTTTAAGTGCCAAAAGTTGGCACAAATGAACACTTAAGTATCAAAAGTTACGAAAGTGACACTTAAGTGCCAAAATCGGAGTAAAATTGATCACTTAAGTGCTAATCCGGCCAAAATGCTGACGTGCGCAATTTCCGGCGAAGCAAGTGCAAAACAACGTCGTTTTGCACGTTAACTTGGCTAGACAATGCAAAACCGACATCGTTTTGGTTCTGATATGATAAAAAATTAGTTTTAAATTTTATTTAAAACATTTAAAAATTAAAAAATTAAAAAAATTATTTTTAAAAAATTAATTAAAAAAAAATAGGGTGGTAGCTAAGGGTTGAGTCTTCGCTGAATTGGCACTTAAATGGTCTATTTTGTTTTGATTTTAGCACTAAAGTGTCACTTCCATAACTTTTGACACTTAAGTGTCCATTTATGCCAACTTTTGGCATTTCAGCGGTCTAGGTGTCCAAATCCATCCAGGATGGCTTTGCAAAAAGAGAATTCATCAATAATGAATGAATTAAGCAAGAACGTACGCAAAAGGAGAAGGTAGATCAAAGGGCCCATGGTGACAGAAAGTTAGAAACATTGTTTACTGTGCACTTCTCTTTTGCGTCCTCCTTTGATGCAATCTTAAGTAGCAGTCTAAAGTGACACAAAAGAAAGGGTTCTGAGAACAAGGCTATATGATTTTATTTTATTTTTAGTCGGTAAAGCTTTCTTTCATTCTATGTATGATTAGAAAGAAGAGATTTCATTCAAAATTGTAACAAACGACGGTGTTGTTGTCCCAAGTGATATGTATTTTGCGTACGCTTTTCAACGTTGGATGAATGTGCATTTTGCGTGTGCTCTTCAATATTTGACTTTCTTAGTCCTTTTATTGTGTATCCAATATTTTATTGTGATTGAAACAAGTTATTAAGAAAGTGATCGACAAGGAATAATAAGTTTATAGTTGTCCCAAGTGATACGTATTTCGGCGCATGCTCTTCAACGTTGGAACCAGAATGTGCATTTCGCATGTGCCCTTCAATATTTGACTTTCTTAGTCATTTTATGGTGTACTCAATATTTTATTGTAATCAAAACAAGTTATGAAGAAAGTAATCGAAAAGGACTAATAATTTTATAGTTGTCTCAAGTGATATATATTTTGTGCGTGCTCTTTAATATTTGATTTTCTTAGTCCTTTTATTGTGTACCCAATATTTTATTGTGATCGAAACAAATTATAGGACTAATAATTTTCTGGTTGTCTCAATATTTTATTGTGATCGAAACAATATTTTATTGTGTACGCTCGAATACGCGTGTGGAATATGCGGTGCAAGCATGACTCGTGAGCGTTTCTGAAGTGATACATACGAGCCACAAATTTCATAAACCGGATACTCCTTGAAGATTTGTCTCGTGTGAGATGGAGTGGGGTAGTTACACTTCCCATGCTCGATAGTGCTTGAATTACACAAAAGAAGCTGTGATGAGCGGGTAGGTACGAGATCAGCCGCTATCAACTCCAATGTGCAGTTTGTGACAACTCAAAATCCAATTTTAGGACTTCCATCAGTTCATGAATTTTAATGCGAGGATCTTGATGTTTGCGCGACCAATCTCTCGCCGCTGCAAATCAAGAACAGGACCCCAATTGCGACGGCAATCAATCAAATCCCAAGGTTACGATTAAACCTTATGAGGGTTTCTTATTCACGAGCAGTACATACAAGGCCGCGTAAATTTTCCGATGGGCTCGAACTATCGCCAACGCGTCCAGTGACGTCGTGGGCGCACATAGCAGCGAACAACAAGCATCGCAGGGGCAAAACCTGAACCAGATAATTCCCTCTTGTGGGTTAGGATTGCAATTGGGCCCTTCTTTTTCCCATAGAAATGTCATGAAACGTCTGCTATTTTCTTTGTGCTTTAATTTCCCACATTCTCAAGTATCTCCGATCCACGCACTCTGAAGATCGACATGACGGTTCCTTTGTTGCCGAATCGTTGGAAGGAGCCATCGCCTGCATTTGTCGAGACTCCATGGGTTGATTGGTAGACGGATTTGCGAGATTAGCACATGCTAGCTCGGCCGCGCGGGTGGAGTGCATAGTTATGGTGGAAATCCTAATCTTCCTCTCCCTTTCCGCATGAACTGAAGCTTCGTTTAAGTCTTGAGTCAGACAATGCAGATCTAATAAGAGCCTTATCAATCACAAATCAACTGAACTAGGGAGTACAATGGATGCACTAATTGGGAGAAAATATGATATGATGTTGAGTTTTTCAGGCCTTAAGTTAGCCAATTGCAGCTGGGAGTCCAACAAAATAGCTGACTAGGTCGTCGAAGCCTAATGAAAGAAAAGTCCTAGTAATTGGACTATTTATCCACCTCAAGTCCTTTGGAACTTGATTTGCTCTGAAGTTTAAACTTGTGTTCACTAAATACTTCCAAGGGAATGGCATTTACGTTTTCAGACCTTGGGAAAAAAAAAATCTCCTTCTGATTGTCTCTTCAAAAAAAGTTTTGCACTAGATTGCCATGGAATTTGCTAGATTAGCAAACAAAATGGACCCATAAAAATTTTAGTGGCGAAACTAAAAAATCGTGGAATGACATTGCTTGAGATGAACGCCAGCACATTTTGCGCGTACACACATTATCATATGGAAATAGATTTACTCAACTGAACAAGAATAGAATAACACTGAGAGCAAAGATTATGCAAAACGAATCTGACCATATATCTTACACACACACCAAATTCTGCGTTAGTTTAGTGTCAAAATCGTGCGAAGTTAAGAGTAACCTCTATATTAAATTGACTATTAAAATTGACAACGATGCACTAGATTAAATTAGATGCACTCTTGCTAGGTTTTGGCTAGCTAGGACTCCTCAAGTCCAACGAGCCAAACGAATCTCGGAATTATTGTCAAGATTGATCTCGAATGAGGAAGATGTCCCAACAAATATTGCACTTGGTCTGTTTGCATTTGTCTAGCCCAAAGTCGCACTTCCTACCATGTAATTCTGTCTTTTGTGGCGTTTGATGTTGTCGCGTTCGTCGTGTACATCCAAAAGCCGAAGAAAAATAATGAGATCAAATGAGTTGCTGGGTCGACGTGTAAGCTATCGCTTAATCCGTCTAGAGTTTTCATTTCCTATATCAATAACTTTCATTGAAGGTTTTATTATTAATGGGCTTAAGGCCCATCCGTCCAAGTTTGGCCCAAAAAGCCCGGCCCACGGGAATAGGGCCCGTGGATGGGGGAAAGTATAAAATGGAGGAGAGAGAGAGATGACACCTGTTGGAAATAGAAAACGAACGTATGTCTTTTTTTTTTCTTCTCACGCTCTCTCTCTCTCTCTCTCGCTTGCTCTCCCAAAAAGAAAACAGTGAAGCACAAAAGGCGAATTTGCTTCATCGAATCGAACATGACCAAGTTTCTCTTCCTCTATCGGCGTCGGTGTTTAATTTGTGGCTTAAAAGGTACGCTCGAATCCGTGGTGTGCTTTAGGATCGGTGATACGTGTTGTTTTCCTGGGCTTGTCTTCCGCATTGCTTTTAGGGATTCGATTTAGTGTCGAATCCGCTTTTTGGGGATCCGTTATTCCCAACATTGGTATCAGAGCCCTAGTTCACATTTTTCCCGACCTGTTTGATGTTTTTTGATTGATTTTTGGCAAAAATAATTCGGCCGTACGGATCGGGGTGAGAAATCCCGACACCCGAGCGCTGTTCAGCCATTTTTCCGAGTTTTCGTAAGTCGAAATCGAATTCTGATGGCATAGGGAGAAAGGGGTCATCGAGACGAGTCCGGCGACATGTCGTGCGCCGCCGGGCGACGCCGCACGCGCCCACACGCGCGGCCAGAAGGCCTTGCACGTGGGCACGACGCGCCCCAGCGCCGCTCACCTAGCGTGTGCGGCACACGTGCCGGTCGGCGAACCGGCATGTGCGCGCTACCAGCCGGTGAACCGGCACGCGCTAGTTGACAGACCAACTCGTGCTGACGTCAGCATGACATCACCCAACAGTCGGTAACCGCTGGGGTGACGTCATCAATGATGTCAGCGCCGTCGACGGTTGGCCGGGCGGTCACCAGCCGGCGACCCGACCCGACCCGACCCGCGGACGCCTGGCATGTGCGCGGCACGTGCGGTCTGTCCGCGCGACTCGGCCCGACCGGTCCGTCCGATCCGCGACCGTTGACCATCGTTGACCGTTGACCCAAAAAAAAAAAGAGAGGAGAAGAATGTGTTTCTTTTTCAATTAAGTCTATATGCATTATATGTGATCCCTTATTTGTTTTGCATTTGTTGCAGGAACAATGCCTCCCCTGAGGTTGCGCACACCTATTCGCGCAATTACCGATGAACAAAAGGAAATGATGTCTAAGTTGATAGCTAAGCTGACTGATCATCGATGGGAGAGTGGTGACTTAATTGATCACGTCTTTGAAGGCAACGGGAAAATTCAAAAAGTCATATGGAATGGTCGTCCTATGCCACAGTCAGAAATGGTGCGATTTTTCATAAACACTCTTCCACCTGAATCGTAAGATGTGTTGAATCGCATATGGGATGTCAACGGAGCTACTTCATATAAGAAAATTATAATAGATTTTGTAAATGAATATTACTGTATTGTTACAAGGGAAAAGATCAAGAAATTGAACAAAAGAGGATCTTTCCCAGTTCGTGTGCTGACTTTGTGTTAGTTGTATTGGCTGATTTTTGTTAAGTGTGTTTATGGACATATTATGCAATGTTTACTACCTGATTGTTGATGATGTAGCAACCAATATGTTAGTTGTATTAATTGAAAGCATTATTGTTTTTATTGGATATCATTTATCTGTTGCTTTTTATTATTACTGGTTGCTGTGAGTAATTAGCTATGGGTAGTTTTTAGAAGTTTTTGTAGCTTCATAGAATTGATTTTACATATGACAATCATATTAATGATAGTTTTAAGTTAGGATTTTTGGAGATGATTGGAAACTTAGTGACCTTTTGATTCTGAAGCCTTGTTTGAAATTATTCATTAATATGATGGGTCTATGCAAATAGGAATGCATAAATGATAAGCATTAATAATTCGTGCATATATGTCTGATGTGTTCAGATCAATGGCTTCAGCCACAAAGAGCATAGTTGCCGAGCTGAACAAAGGTGAAAAGCTCAATGGTGACAACTATGAAATTTGGCAAATGAAAATCCAGTATGTGCTGGAAGAGCAAGAGGCACTAGAAGCTCTTAACCTGACCATGGTAGAATCTGAAGAGGGAAATACTGCACAGCACAAAATAAATAAGGAAGCTTTTGCTGCATGGAAAAGAAAAAACTCTCTTGCTCGCATTACGTTGCTGAGCAGCATAGACAATGACGTCATGCAAGAGTTTAGGCGTTTTGACAATGCCAAGGAAATGTGGGAAGCATTGGCAGCAAGATTTGGTCATACTTCGGTGACCAGACTGAGGTAGCTCACTATTAGGTTTGACTCTTATAAGAAGTGTCACGCCCCGAACCTCGAGCGCGTGCACATCCCACTGCGGTCGATCAAATATGCGACATCTCAGGATACATTGCCGACCACATTCATTTATTATTGTGCAAGCGGAACGTATTATAAAATCCCTGACAATGAAATACGGGATAGAAAAGCAGGAAGCAAAACCACAACATAACACTTTCATAATTCGACAGAATTACAAACAGAAGCCTACAGCCAAAAGTCTACAAAAGATCGGCTCTTAAAAAGGAACTGTCCTACGACCTACAAGTCGGACACATTCTCCAATCCTTATGACTTCACCTTTGCAACTCCTCAAAACCAACCAAAGCTATTTGATCGCTCCGTCCACTAGAGACCTGAAATTTTAATCCCACAACCGGGATGAGACGATGTCTCAGCAAGTTCAACCCCCTAAACCCCTATTAGAAAGAAAATACGCCCCAGGGTGGCCTAGCCACATCACACTAGAGAACTTACCTCTCCTCAGTTCCTTCCTGCAGGTTAGCACAATTCAAATCACCCAATCACAAATAGTAATAGGAACTCAAACAATTGGAACGCCATCACTTTCATATAATCACAATCGCACTTAGCACGCATTCCAATTAGTATTCACTGTCACACAAGGGCATAGCCTACTCGCAGTTCGGCTATCTACTGGCATATAGCCAGGCATCGCCTCCCCCCATGGAGCGCGGCTTCGTCAATACTTCAACGGCATTCCCGAAGGAGCATGGGCCCAAAATCAACTACGACCCGCATCCACCGCGTGGGCATCCCATATAGGGGCAAGTCCGGCTCAACAGCCCAGGACGATTCCTCTTAATTATCACACAGCCAAATCATACTCGGCCCCGGGACACTTTGCATTTAACTCAACGCTTCCACTTAAAATAGTGATCCCGAAATATTTTTCTTCATATTAAAAATATTCCATAAATTACTCACGTGTGTGGGGACATGCTAATTTCGAATCAAAAAGCCAATATCTCACTTTTTCAAACCCCACTATTTAATATAATCATTAAAATCCAATTTTTGCATCAAAACCCGACATTTTGGTTTTTATGAATAAAATCCTTATTTATCCCAATCAACACTCAATTTGCCACAATCAATCATCAAATTCAAATTCTAAATACACAGTAGCGATCGGCACGAAATTTTGAGAGTATAAGGTCCCGATGAAATTTTCGGATATTAATAAATAATTAAATTTATTCCGAAAATTAATTAAATAATAATATTCATATTTTTCGCAATCCACATTCAATTTATAATATCCGACCATCAATTTCAAAATCCGAATACACAGCAGCGATCGGCACGAAATTCTGAGAATTTAGGGTCCCGACAAAATTTTTGGAATTTAATAAATAATTAAATTTATTCCGAAAATAATTAAATAATAATATTTTAATAATTTCGAAATATTTAAATAAATCAAAAGTAAATTCCTTTATGTCACATCAAGGTTTATATTAATGTAAACATTCACTTAACCTTAATTTAATCACACTTTAAGCTAATTAAACACATTAATATAATCAACACTTAAATAAATTAAACTAACAACCTAATCACACTTAACATAAACTAAGCACACTTAAAGCATAATTAACTCTCTAAGCGAGGTTTAGTGAGCTAAACTCACCGGATTAGCGAGCCAAGTGGACCAAAACAGACGGGGATGCCGAGGAGAACAACTTTCCTCAAAGCGGGCTGAGCATCCGGGCTCGGGAAGGCGGCCAAAACGGGCCAAATGTCCGCTGCATACCCATTTTTTTTCAGCTGCTGTCCATGGCGGTTTGAGGCCGAGGAAGGGTAGATCCGGCGCCGGTTCGGGTCG
This sequence comes from Eucalyptus sideroxylon x Eucalyptus melliodora, assembly GCA_016097485.1. NCBI lineage: Eukaryota > Viridiplantae > Streptophyta > Magnoliopsida > Myrtales > Myrtaceae > Eucalyptus > Eucalyptus sideroxylon x Eucalyptus melliodora. The sequence goes on along the minus strand of CM027831.1, from coordinate 67,659,637 downwards.
GAAAGGGCGGAGGAGCTACGGCGGTGGCTGGCGCAACGAATGGCAGTGCACGGCGGCGACGAACGAGCTTTGGCGCTCTTGCGCGAGCGAACAGCGGCTCGGGACGACGAGCTGGCAAAGCGAGCGGGCGGCATGCGGCGGACGCGGGCGAGCGTGAGGCAAACGCGCGACGGTGGGATGGGCGAACGGCGAGACCTCCGGGGCGTGCGGCTTCGGACGGAACTTCTCGGTTCTTCTTGGATCTCGAAGTATTCAAGGGAGATGGAGAAGAGAGATCGCGACGAGAGAGGAAGGGGAAGATGGAGGGCGACGGCCAAGGCGAAACAGCGGCGGTGCGCGCGGCGGTGAACGGCGGAGGCGTGCGGCTTCTCCAGCTTGCTGGTTGCTGGGTTTTCAAAGAAGAAGGAGATGAAGAAGATGGAGATGGAGGAGTCGCACGGTTGGGAGGAAGAAGAGAGGGAGGAGAGAGAAGGAGGAGAGAGAGAGAGATGGGACCATTTTTCTTTTCTTTTTCTTTTTCTTTAATCCCACCAAATGGCCCACCATGACCTAGGATGACATCACACTCCACTATCTCCCACAAACTCTTCCAATGGGTTCACTTGCAATTTCCGCCGGGGTCCAATTCTTTGTACAACAACTTCTTCAATTTCACTCGATTCTCTTCCAATTGAATTAAATTGAAGCCCATAAAATTAATCCAATGTCACCACACTTCAATTCACATCTTCACTTGCCCGTCGAACTAACTTAAGTCCCAAAAGCGCGACCAAAGGCGGTCTACTAATTTCTCGAGCCAAATTAGCTATTTCTTGATTATTTTGCTGAAAAGCTCGGCTTGCATGAAAAATCTTCCCAAAGATAAGTCAATGATCTTGAAATGATTTGTGACACACCCAAACTTCCAATTTCTGAATTCGACCTCAATTCCACGGTTAATTTCACTTTGGCACGATACTAGCGCGGCCCAACCTATCGGGTAGCATTTAGAAATTTTCATGCATTTGACCTGTGGTTAATTATCTCAAGCCACAATGTACATCTTTGAAACATGGGCGACTTTCGGTTGTCGGGGTAATCTCAATATTTCAAATATGAACACATGGTACCCAATCGATAGAAAAGTCGGTCTAGTGCCGGTCGATAAGGATTGTGAAATCTGGTGGAATCACCCACGCCTGATCACATGCCTCTATCGAGTCGACCTATCTCCGATCTCTAATCGATTTTTAATTGTGCCGTAATGACCCTTGTAGATTAGCTCGGTCGAAAGGTCGCTTCCTGGTCAAATTCTCGAGTCTGATGCATTAGAAACTCTTAACAGCTTTACCCGATAGACTAGTTTTCACATAAGTGACCGACTCAAGGAAAAGAACTATATGCGTGCCAACGAAATGCCCGTCTCAATTTATTGAAAATAGGATTGGAAAATCGGGATGTCACCGGAAGCCTCATGGTCGGACCATGAAGCAACATCTTAAAAAGATGTCAAATATGATAAATGAGCTGAAAGATGCTGGCCATATCCTGACAAATGAGCAACAAGTGCAAGCAATGATTCGTTCATTGCCTCAGAGTTGGGAGCATATGAAGGTGCACCTGACCCATAATGATAATATCAAAACTTTTGAGGATGCTATGCGTCATCTTGAGTTGAAAGAGGACCACCTCTTGGCGGCTATGCCATAAGCTGAACTCTATCATGCTAGTTCTAGCTCACATGGAGCTTCGAGCTCCAAGCGCAAACGTCTTAACTGGTTTGATAAAGGGAAAGGCAAGGAAGCAGGTCATTCAGGGAAGAAACCCAAGCTTAACCAACATGAAAGAGGAAAGCGTCATCGTATGAAGAAGCTTACAAGGGTGAAGTGTTTCAATTGTGACAAGAAGGGTCACTATGCTTGCGACTGTCGTGAGCCAAAGAAGGTAAACACCCCTTGTATTTTTCAGAACTTTACTTTTGTGTCGAGTTCTATATTCTTGACTGAGTCTAATCCTTTGTAAACTGTAGATTCAGGAGCGACAGATCATGTAGCGAAGGATAGAGGATCTTTCGTGGAATTCGACGAGTACCAACTGGAACTAAGTGGATCTATGTGGGAAACAACTCTAGAGCTGAAGTGAAAGGAATTGGCACACCCAACTGAACATGCGTGGTGGACGCACTTTGTTCCTTCATGATGTATTGTATGCTCCAGAGATTCGTCGGAATTTAGTGTCTGTTTTAGTGTTGGTTAGACTAGGTTTTAATATGAACTTCAATAATAGAGGTGTTGATTTGTTTTTAGATACAAATTACTATGGTTGTGGTTATTTTCTAGATGGTTTCATTGTATTAGATGTTGACTATGTTAATGCAAATGTTTTTTATTCCCTTATCACGTCTCCTAATTCATATGATAATGATGTGAATGCGTGGCATGCTAGACTTGGTCACATTGGCCAACAACGTATGAATAGACTAGCCAAAGAGGGCTTGTTGGGCAACACTGAAAAATTCGATTTGCCCATATGTAAGCATTGCCTAAAAGGGAAAACAACACGGAAACCATTTGGAAAGGGTAAAAGAGCTAAATTTCCTTTGCATTTAATCCATTATGATATATGTGGTCCAATGAATGTGAGAGGAAGGCTTGTAAAAAAAAAAAAAAAGAATGTGAGAGGAAGGCATGTGGCTGTTTATTTCATCACTTTTATAGATGATTATACTCGATTCGGATATGTCTATTTGATTTCTCATAAATCTGAAGTAATAAGTTGTTTCAAAAAGTTTATGAATCTGGTAGAAAATCAATTAGACAAGAAAATAAAAACATTGAGATCCGATCGAAGTCGAGAATATTTATCGATGAGTTCAGAAAATTATGTGATGAAAAGGGAATAGAAAGACAGTTGTCTATTCCGTATACTCCTCAACAAAATGGTGTTGCGGAGAGAAGAAACGAACCCTACTGGAAATGGTTAGGTCCATGATGGCGCATGCTAACTTACCTATCACATTTTGGAGTGATGCATTGTTAACTGCTGCCTAGTTACTTCCACTCCATATGAGTTATGGACAGGTAGAAAACCGGACTTAAGTTTTCTTAAGCCATGGGGTTGTGCTGCCTATACATATGAGTCATCTCATAAGTTTGGGAAATTGGATCCTAGAGGAAAGAATAATATTTTCATAAGATACTCGGAACACTCGAAAAGGTATGTGTTCATAGGTGAGAAGAAAAGTGGGAGTATAACTGAATTTGAATCACGAGATGTCACATTCTTAGAGGATGAATTTCCTAAGAAGGGCGAAACAGGGGAATATTACTCTATATTTGAGACTTTTGATCAAGATAATGATATTAGTGAAGTTCGTCCAAGTGGGAGTAATATGAGAAGTGATGAATTAAATTCAACTCATTCTCAATTGCAACCACATGATGAGATGACGTCATCATTATCTAATCCAAGTGGGAGCATGAAGGGGAATGATGTACAAAGTGTATAATCTCCCATACGTCGAACAAGTCGCCAAAGTATTCCCCGTCGACGTTTTGACATTGAAGGAGAAACTTTTATGGCTACTCCACAAGATGAGGATGAGCCAAGAAATATTAATGAGGCTTTGAATTGCCCTAGTAAGGAAAAATGGATTCATGCAATGGAAGACAAAAATAGAGTCAATGAAATCAAACCAAGTCTGGGAACTGGTTGATCTTCCAAAAGGACGTAGAGCTATTGGGAACAAGTGGGTTCTCAAAATAAAGCGAAAGGCTGATGGCTCGATAGAAAGGCATAAGGCCCATCTTGTGGCGAAGGGTATAATCAACGGAAGGAATTGATTATGAAGATACGTTTTCTCTGTAGTGAGATTTACCTCGATTTGCATTATTCGGCAATAGTGGCAAGTTTGGATCTTGAATTACATCAAATGGATGTAAAGATTGATTTCCTCAATGGAGAATTAGAGGAAGAAATATATATGGAACAACCTTTTGGTTTCATAGTGAAAGGCCAAGAAGAAAAGGTATGTCGACTTTTGAGATCAATATATGACCTCAAGCGGTCATCAAGGTAATGGTATATACGTTTTCGTAATGCCATAATGGCATATGATTTTACAATGATTGATGAGGATCATTATGTATATATCAAAAGATCAAAGGATCAATTTGTGATCATATCATTATATGTTGATGATATACTTATTGCCGGAAGCAATATGGGGTTTGTTAAGACTGTCAAGAGTTGGTTGTCTTCCAACTTTGAGATGAAGGATATGGGTGAGGCTGCATACATTCTTGGAATTAAGATTTCAAGAGATCGTTCGAAGAGATCGTTGTCTCTTTCGCAAGAAACATATATAAAAAAGATTCTTGAACGATTTCGTATGCAAGAATGTAAACCCATAGACACTCCTATTGCAAAAGGTGAAGGATTGAGCCATAGACTGTGTCTAGGGACTCCACAAAAGAATGAACAAATGAAACATGTTCCTTATACTAGTGTTGTTGGGAGCTTGATGTACGCTATGATGTGTACAAGACCCGACATATGTTTTGCAGTTGGAATGGTGAGTAAATACCAATCCAATCCAGGTCTAGCACATTGGAAGGCCGTTAAGAGAATACTAAGGTATCTGAAGGGAACTGCTGATTACAAGTTGAATTACCAAGGAAAGGATCTGCGACTTGAAGGCTATTCAGATGCTGATTGGGGAGGAGATTTGGATGAAAGAAAATCTACCTCAGGATTTGCTTTCTTACTGAGCAATGGCGCCATATCATGAAGTAGTAAGAAGCAAACGTGTATAGCCTTGTCCACTATGGAAGCTGAGTTCATGGCATTATAAGCAGCGGTACAAGAAGAAGTTTGGCTTAAGAGATTTTTGGATCATTTAGGTGCTATTGAGAAAGCTGTAAATCAATATTGGTTAACTGTGATAGCCAAGCAGCTATAGTGTACACCAAAGATCCAAAGTATCATGGCAAGACCAAACATATAGATAACAAGTATAACTTTGTAAAAGATATGGTTGCACGAAAGGATGTGAACTTACAGTACATATCTACACATAGAATGGTAGCAGATCCTATGACAAAGCCAATACCTAGAGATGTGTTTTGTGGTAATGTAAAATCTCTAGGATTGCGTAGAGTCTGATGTACTGAATTGTAATTTCCCTGAGTTGTTTACATTTATGAAATTTTGTTTTTCATTGATTAATGCCTATGAATCTATGTATGATTTTTATGCATCTTAATGCTCAGTGCATTATTTTAAGTTGAGGAAGTATGTCGGACAGATAAAATATTAGCCCACTCACATGGGTAATCGCCTCTATTTACTGTGTGATAAATAGATATGAGACTGTTTTTAAACTTATTATCTAGGTGATAATCGAGAGCTCAAGCTTAAAATATGCATGTCGCTTTAACTAAGTGTTAAGATGATGACATAATACTTGCGATGTCTGAAAGTGAAATACCCCACATATTTTACTTTATCTATCTAAGATGCCAGATGTAAGTTCTGATGAATTTTGTAAATGAGTAGATACGTGAACTCAAGTTAGACATTGGATATGTCTGAACTATCATATGTACGGTATTGAAAGGTGTAGACATACGCTCCATGGGAAATGAGTTAATACTGTAATACGTATTTCATACTACGTATGCATGAGATGACCAATAAGAGTGGCAAAAAGTTTGATCTCAACTTTTATGATATGTGAAACTTTTGAGGAAAAGAGTTCCTCAATTTTTTTGTCCCCCCATGACTCTTACTTATTTTCAAGATTTCTATTTAGTGTTTGCTATCTTAGGGTGTTGCCAATGGTCATGAGTTGATTCGATCTAATAGGGCATTTCTAGAAAAGCAAGCTAGACTGAAATTGAGAGTTTGAAGGAAAGAGGAAGATCGAATTTGGAGAATCACATTGTAGTTTTGTGTTCACTTGGTCGACAAATTATGACTGTCTTTGTGATAATTATAATTGTGAATACAATATATATATATATATATATATCATTGTTTAGAAGAGATCAAGAGAGATATAAATGTGATTAATCGATCTAGAATACTGCATACTAAATCTACTCGAGTGTGACGCCTATTATGAGCTGCTATATATTCCTAACAGATGTATAGCAACGAGCTCTCAAAGTATCTTTGGTCGCACGGATTATTCACCGGTATGAATGTTGAAGAGAGGTAAAGAGAATCATGTTCGGCCCACCATGTGCAAGTGGGAGATGAAGGTTTTATTATTAATGGGCTTAAGGCCCGTCCGCCCAAGTTGGGCCCAAAAAGCCCGGCCCACGGGAATAGGGCCCGTGGATGGGGGAAGGTATAAAAGGGAGGAGAGAGAGAGAGAGAGAGAGATGACACCTGTTGGAAATAGAAAACAAACGTACGTTTTTTTTTTTTTTTTTTTCTCACGCTCTCTCTCTCTCTCTCTCTCTCTCTCTCTCTCTCTCTCTCTCGCTTGCTCTCCCAAAAAGAAAACAATGAAGCGCAAAAGGCGAATTTCAAAGATCCTTACGTTAACTTTATGTCTTTTATTGTGTTCATTTTTTGTCAAAATGTATAGTCCTTGGCTTGATGGACAAACCTACGATATGGAAGAAAAATCATGCGTAAAGATATCATCGTTTTGAGAATATAAACATAAATTGTTATTATAATGGAAAGATGAGTGCTCTATATGGAATGCTCGCTGATTATATTGAACTCAAATTGGGAAGTTATCAATAGTTAGCCGGTGGATTTGTTATATTAATAGCAGAAATGTAGGCACGAGTGTTTAGGGAATTCTTTCATAAAAGTTTGAGATCGAAGCTTCCATTTAGTCTTTTTTTGGAAATGCAAAAATAAATCATAAATCTATTATATAAATGTCAATATAGTTTTGAACCTTTCAATTTGACCAATTTAATTATATATATTTCAACAATTTGTCAATATAGACTTTTTGGCTAATTTTAGCTGGGAACCGTTAAAACACTCATCGTTCTACTTGGTATGGTCAGCTACGGCAAGCGCGCTAAGGTCTGGTGAAGGCTTCAAGCCTTGTCCTCACGTACCACAATGGAAAAAAAATACAAAAAATTAAAAATAATTGTAAAATTATTCACATTAGTACCGGATGGTATCTGTCGTCAATTTTTGGTCAATATTGATTGAAAGGATTATATTGGTAAATTGTCAAAAGATTTATAATTTAAGACTAAATTGGTGTTCGTATAATATGTTTAGGATTTTTTTTTTTTTTGGGTAGTATTCCCCAATAAACTAAAAGTATAATAAATGGATATACACTATATTCCTTTGATTAAAAATTGCAATTAAAATATAGAGGAAATGATGATTAGGAAATCGCATCATTTGTTAATATTTCCCAACTTTTTTTTTTCAAATATTGGGCAAGTCTAGAGTTAAATATTAGGGAGTGCAATGAATAGAGCAGAAACCAAGACTCAAGGCAAGGGCGACGTGAGCAGAGCCAGATCGGGAGGGTAGAGAGGAGATGTGGGGTCTGTTCGACTAGCAAGCGGAAATGTATGTGGACGCTCGTCCGACATACTCAGCACCCTGGTACTCCATGCTCGCTTCTCGCACTCCTCGTCACTCCCTCGCCCGGGACGTCGGCGCCGGCAATGGCCAAGCCGCCCTCAGCGTCAGTCCTCTCTCTCTCTCTCTCTCTCTCTCTCTCTCTCTCTTCTGTGTGCAAGATTAGTAGCAAGTTTACTGTTTGTCTTGATACGATGGAACCCAACATTGTTCGGGAGCCGTGACGGTGTGAGCAGATTTTCTGGATTTTGCAAAAACAAAAATGGGCTAGACAAGATATGATCGCAGATCATGCGAAATTCGACACTTTTTTATGATTAAATACATATCAAGTGCATGTCTCGCTGAAGAGGAATTTTGAGGAGAATCATTCATTCAAGCACTCACCATGTATGAATATTTTTCCTTTGTTTTTGCTTTTGGAAGTAATTGACTAGACATAGGGTGTAGAGAATGAGTGAAGATTAGCTCATCCTGGGTGAATTTTACCTAAATCCTCATTTACTTGCTTTTAACTCTGCTCATTATTCGATTTGATTTTGCTTGCGGCTAGGATAGGCTGTGTATTGCTTCCTAATCACTAATTGAAGGTGGTCATCCTCCAGTTCCACGTAATTGATCTCAAATCATTTGTATTGGTTTGAATGTGAACTTTAAAACGAAGTCCAACCCCTCCCAGTGTCTTCCAAGCTTCTTTTCCCTTTTTTTTTTTTTTTTTTTTTTTTTTCAAATGGGCTTCTCTTTCCTCTTTGATTTATTCAATCGAAGAATCGTCACTGGCCGTTAACTTCAAAGCTCAACTTCTTTCATTACTTCTAGATTGTTCTTGTCACCTGCACTTGCTTGTAAAATAGGTACCCGAGCACTACGACCAGGTGATCGCCACTTATGCAAGCGCAGCCTAGCTAAAATGTGCAATGGAGCATCCAAGGGTCCATTATGTCCACACCGCAATATTCATCTCCAAGGATCCCTTTGTAAGAATAATTGTGGCCCACTTGATGTTATTAATTAATGGTTTAATAATTATATTTTTATTTAATGTGTAGATAGATATATAGATAGATATGTATCGTCCAATATTTTCTTTTCAGATTGATGACCAAAGATGAACATAGATATTAATGTTCAGTGCAAAATTAATTGCAAACCAGATTTTTCTGTTGTGAAAGTTGATTTTGTTTTTTTTTTCCTTTTTAAATGTTGCCTTTCTAATTTGCTTCCGAAATGCTTAACCGAGACATATAATTTATCGATTATACATGTTACATGGTATAACCAATTGACCAGATCGTCATGTGTTTAACCTTATAAAATTCTTAATTAGAATGGACTTGATTCCTCACATTTTGCTCCTGCATGATGTATCTCATGCACATGATACCCTCTTGAATGGTAGGTACCGTGTATGCCATGGCAGCCCTCGGCCAACCTCGAGTAAGCCCAGCCGTCATGGACCGATCCGTTGGATTTCATGGACTCAAACGATCCGACAGCCCATAATACTTTCGACCTCACATTATATGCATGGAAGAATAACTCGGCAGTGGACGGCACCCACGTGTCAAGTCAGCAGCTCACAACCAATCGTAAAGAATCCGTATTTACAGGAAAGCTGCGACTCCGGCCACAGAAAATCTTAACGAAAAACTTGCATCGAGTCCCTTCCTTCTGCGCCACACTTAAGCGGCAGATCTTAGCTTCATTACTAGAACAATCTATGTATCTATCTAAGAATAATTCGTAGATGATGGTTTCACCTCAATGAATTCACGTAAATGTCCAAGTTCTGTTAAGGAATATGTATCCATAAAATTGGTGTGACTTGAAGTGATGCGTTCTTACTGATATCATTCAAGCAATTAGCTTGTCCTTTTCATTGCAAATTTAGTTTGGAGTTTTTAGCAATCAAAATTTAACCTAAAGGCCTAGCAATCAACTAAAAGCATCATGTTATCACGAGTTGATCAATTTAGTATTCCCTAACTGTGCAGTCTTCCAAAGTCAAGACGTGCTCAATTTAGTATTCCCTAGCAGTGTAGCCTTCCAACGTCAACATGTGCTCGTTTTCCCACTCAGCTCATAAGAATCTTAAAAGGTCTTTGGGAGATAGGCTAAAGGTCGCTCATTCATGAATCGGTCACGGTCTTTGTTCAGAAAATCTTGGGGTCATGTCGACTCATTGGGCCATAATACATTGATATTTGTCTGGGGAAACTTAAAAAAATAATAATAATAACTTGGTCTAAAATTGATCTAACAACTTGTTAGGCCTTTATTTTATTCAAAGTGAAAGCTGTTAATCGATATCTAAATATAAACATAAATATTTTAAATTTAAATTTGAAAAAAAAATCAAATGATTTAGAATGACCCATTTGTTTTCATCGATAGATTTTTTTTTTTATATTCATTGTTCGATAATAAATAAAAGTCGAAGGTTAGTCGCTAAGAAGTCAAATATCATCCAAACATACCCTACATTTTGAATTATGGAGAGACATGTACACATAATAATTGAAGATAGAGAAAGCGTTTTCTTCTTTATTTCTTGTAGATAGCCGCTTGGCACATATTGCCACATGACAAAGGATTTAATGAAAAGCCTACCTAAATATGGGTAGGTCCAAATCTCCCCAAATTGCTGCAGTGAGGAAAAACAATTAGAGTAATTTCTTCTCAAAATAAATGTTCACTTTCTTAATTATGGTTACATGTTTCGTTAAGAAACTAATTCCCTCAAACTAATCGGTTGGATCATTCTGGCGAAATTTCCAGGAGGGAATTGAAGATGTGAATTTATCTTCTAAATACCCCAGAAAATGCATGCCCTATAAGCTCAAACTATGACAGCTAAAATTTATTTGCGTCATTGAAATTGAACATGCCATTTCATTTGGTTGGCAAAGAAAGCTGGCAAGCCGGGCATACCTTGCCATGTGTGGATATGTCTTCTTCTTTCTCACCAAAGAGAGAGAGAGAGAGAGAGAGAGAGAGAGAGAGATGTATAGACTTTGCATATGAGTTACTCTATGTATTAAGAAATCACTTTGCTTGTTGAAGTTTATCTTTTCTCTATGTGAGCTCCAGTTTACACATCTCTGACTTACATTGCCAAGACTTTTATTTTGTTAGATTATAGATGCACAACACACAGATCCCATTAGTCACACCACCGAGTGAAAATAGTTCCATGTTCGAGCTACTTTCCCAGCCTTTGACTCGCATATTAATTAGACGGGAAAAGTGCCAAAAAAGTCATAAACCTTTTGTTTTTATGCCAATTTAGTCCTAAACCTTTTTTTTTTTGTAATGCCGATTTAGTCCTAAACATTTTTACGTTGTGACAATTTAGTCCTTTTTGGCTAATTTTGGCTGGATTTTGCTGATTGGACACTAGCCGGTTGACGTGGCTTGATCGGCGTTAATGTTGACAATTTTTAATAATATTTTAATATTTTTGAATTTTTGAATTTTTGAATTTTGAATTTAATTTTTTTTTTCTTTTTCTTTTTCTTTTTTTCTTCTCCTCTTCTTCCCCTAGCCAATCGCCAAACCTCAGCGACCGGCCAAAGGCGAGGTCAACCTTGCCGGCCACCTCGCCAGTGGCCGCCCTCGAGGCCTGGGCGGTGAGGCTCGCCCTCGTCAAGACGATACTTCCGCAAGAGTTGAATGTTGAAACCCTCGCAGCAGCATCATCTCCACTGTCACCGCCTATCCTTCCTTGTTGCAACATCCACCGCCACCCGACAACCTTGCCTTCTCAACTCTCACTAGATCCGGTGAGGGCGAGCCTTGCCGCCTAGGCCTCGAGGGCAGCCTTGCGCCGGGCGGGCGAGGCTCGCCCTCGCGGCCACTCAACCTCACCAGCCATCGCCTTTGGCCGGTTGCCAAGGTCCGGTGATTGGTTGGAGGAAGAAGAGAAGAAGAAAAAAAAGATTAAAAATATTAAAAATTCAGAATTGTTAAAATATTATAAAAAATTGTCAACGTCAAGCCACGTCAACTGGCTGGCGTCCAATTAGAAAAATCCAACTAAAATTGATCGAAAATGACTCAATTGGCACAACGTAAAAATGTTTAGGACTTTTTTTTTGACACTTTTCCCTTAATTAGACCATGATGTCAACAGGGCATCTCATAGAAATGGGTTCACCTACCTAAGGTATGGGCTTCCTCATTATAAAACAAAAGGGGTCTATGTAAATCTTCTCTAGAAAAATGGCAATTTTATGGACAAATTTATTCAGAAAATTAATTTACTAGGTGATATAATAAAGTTTTAACAATGCTGCTTGACCATAAATTATGTAGTAGTCTGCCGTCTCATTTTCGTAATCACACTTACTATTCCTATCATCATTCTCGCAATGTAATAGTTTGGAGGGCATATGAGAACACTCTTCAACCCATTACTTCTAGTTGTAGTTTCAAATATCCAATTTAACTTGCTGTCCGAGCTTAAAAATTAGACGAAAGCCTAACAAAAAAAAAAGACTGCTTCCCCAGTTGTTACCTTGTGATTTAGGCTTTTGAAGGAACCTCCATGAGCTTTCGAGCTTAAACCTTGGCATGTAAAAATGTAACATAGGGTAGTCAAGTCAACGTATTCGGAGATCATAACCATGAATGTTGCAACAAAGGCGGAAGCCCGTGTTTGTCTTGTCCATCGCTAGTTTAGCTCTCTCTTTCTCCATTCAGAAAAAAATCTCATTGAGAAAATCTTTTGGGCTTATTAACTCTTGGGAAATTAATAATTAGGATTTTGCTGATTTCCAGAGGGATTCTTTATCTTCTTAACTTGGTTCTCATTGTTCTTTCATGTTCAATAGCTTTATTCAAATCACTCTGTCTAACAGGCCTAATCAACCTTCTGATCCATCCCACTTAGTCTCGTTTGTGGCAAGTCTCTTTTGTTGCCATAGTTAGAGTACCTATTAAAACATCATCCGTGAGAACTCCCTGGCAGATGTGTCAATCATCCATGGTGCGTAAATCACGCTAAGCAAATCATGCTTTCGTAATTCTAGTATCACCTAGCTGGGGTATTCGTGGTTTCCTCACACGCAGGCTTGTTAGCCATAAATGTAGGCAAGCGACACAAAACCAATGACTGATAAGTGATAACAGGAGATGGGCGTAGGGTGTAGGAACCCGTAAGGATGGTGATGTCAACGCATTTTTTATTTTTCCCGAGTCATAAATGTGACAAGCTGGCTCCCATGTCGAAGACCACAGCATCAAGAATACCGACGATTTCTAAAACCTAAGTCGTATATGGGCCACGGGGTGCAGCAAGCATGACTCTCGAGAGTCGAGGTGATACATGTAAGCCACAAATTTCATGAACCTGTTACTCCTTGAAGATTTGTCTCGCGTGAGATGGAGCGGGGTAAGTTGCATTTCTAATGCTAAATAATGCCCAACTCACCAGAAAGAAGGCTTTAACACGTGGGTAGTACGAGATCTGCCGCTATCTACGCCAAGCCTAATAATCGCGCGACAACTCAAAATCCGATTGGACAAGTTCCGCCTGTTCATGCAATTCAATGCAAAGATCTTGACGTTGACGCGACCAATCTCTCGCAGGTGCAAATCAAGAACAGGACCCCAATTGCGACGGACACCCAATTAAACGCCCCGCTGGCCCGCATGCTGTGCCGCGTTCACGTGCGCGACACATGTCCAAGGTTACGATCAAGCCTCATGAGGGCTTCTGATTCACGAGCGGCGCATATGGGTCGAATACCGAGGACCACGTGAATTTCTCCGATGTGCTTTACCATCGCCAACGTGTCCAATGATGTCGTGCGCGCGCGCATAACGTCGGACAGCAAGGATCGGCGAGGCGTTACCTGAACCTGAAAATTCTCCCTTGGGGTCACGGATTTAGGTGGCGGCGGCAGGCAATGGGGCCCTTCTATCTCACCGAGAAGTATCGCGAAAGGTGTGATGTTTACTTTGGGCTTTATTTTCCTAGTTCCTATACTCTCAAGTATCTCTGATTGATTGGTCTCGTTGAGAAGCTTTTACCCTAGATGGCCACAGAATTTACTAAAAGTGCCAACAATGGTGGACTCACATTCGCTTGAGATTAAGGCTAACGCTTTCCTCACACACACACACACAATCATATGAAATTAGATTTACAAGAGGAAAATTGTCTAAAAAGTCATAAACCTATGACATATTTATCAATTCACTTATTGAATTATAAATATTTTCACATTTTGCTAATCAAGTTGACCAAGCCATTTACGGCGCAGTCGATGTTGACATAGATTTTTTATAATAATTTTTTATTTTTATCTTTTCTAATCTTTTATTTATTTATTTATTTATTTAATTTTAGTATCGATCGACCCTCGCCCTTGGCAAGCGAGGTCAGCTCCACTGGTGGTTGTCGCCCCAGCAGTTGCAACCCTTGCCCAGCCCTCTCCGACCATCAATCGTCAAGAGCGACCTCACCCCAACAAGGGAAACCCTCTTTAGCCCTCTTCAGCCATGCCTAAGACTGGCCATTAGCAAAAAGGAAAGAAAAAACAGAAAATGGAAAAAAATTCAATTTTTTAAAAAGAAAATTGTTTACGTTAGTGCCGAATGCTACGTAGGACGATCAACACTTGGACCACCACATTAGTATTTTGTGGTCAAATTTGGCCAAATAGATTCAATTGATAAAGCATGAAAATGTTTATAACTTAATTGATGTAATTAAAATGTTTATGACTAAATATGACAAAAGTACAATAGGTTGATGACTGATTTTATCAAAGTGCAATAAGTATGGGACTTTTTGGACTCTTTTTTTTTTTTTCCAAATAGCAACATTTATGCATAGCATATCTAACCAAAAACCACACATACATCAAAATCCACAATAGCCGAGTGTCAAAATCATGTGAAAAGTTTGATTAACCTCTATATTAAATTGTCTTTTATAATTGATAATGATGCATTTGACTAAACTAGATGCGCTGTTGCGAGGTTTTGGCTAGCTAGGGCTCTTCAAGGCCATTGAGCGCAAGTAGGTGTAGGGCCAAACAAATCGCGGAAATATTGTTAGAATCGATCTCGAATAAGGAACATGTCCCAATGAATCAGGCCTTTCGTCTGTTTGCACTAGTCTAGTCCAAAGTCGCACTTCTCACTATGTAATTTTGTTTTTGGTTTTCCCGATGTTTGATCCTGTCGGGTTCGTCGTATACATCCAAAAGCCGAAGAAAGAAAACGCAAGCTCATATAAGTTGTTGGGTCAAAATGTCAAGCTAGAGCTAAGCTTAGTTAGGCATCTCAACAAAAAATCATTAGAAAGTTGTGAAGATCTCGCGCTATTCTGGGAATATAATCTGTGGACATGTGGCGTATGGATTTGTCTAAGCATCTGGCGTTTGTGGTCAGCACTTAATCCCTCTATTGTTTTCACTTCCGACATCAATAGCTTTCATAATAAATGAAGCTGAGATCATGACAACGATGCCTTCTCCCAATAATTACAATACACATAGGGGCCCATAGAGCCTCGTATCCCTGAACAAGATGGTTAAATGATTCAGATCATAAATCTTTATTAGGTGGATTTCGTTGGTATAAAACGCCAAAGAGCCAATAGAGAGAAAAATCTTTAAAATAATAACTAAAAAAGGAAAAGAGAAAAGAGAACTTGCATGGCTCAAGTCAAAATCTGTAAGTCTCGCAATGTTAGCAACTTATTGGCCTTTGCATACCACGAGTAATTTACACTATTTATGTCATTGAATTTTCCCATGATATAGTCTCTTCAAAGACATATGATAAGATGGTTTTTCCCATAAATATGAGAATTTTTGCTCAAAGAGGGAGAAGTTTTACAACCTCTAGCCAACCAAAATCCTAACGACTCAGCATTAACACACTTACTTCCTCCAACCTACTCTTTTTGATTGGAAACATTCGATATAGTATTTTCAACTCTACTTACAGTTTAATGCAGTTTCACTGTGATTTGCCCTTAAGAAAGTGTTAGAGATAAACAGTATGTTTTCCTAGATTCTCCATATCCAGCACGATTTTTGGGAGCAGCCCAACATGTTTGGGAGTCAATTTGAAATATCCCGATGATTGCTCATCAAGAATACCTAATAGGAAAGAGTCTTATTATGGTGGGACATTGAAATAGAAGAAGTCTAGATAAGGAGTCTTATTTAGGAAGAATACCAAGATGGAACCAATTTTGGTGATTACTGAATTAGAGATTTCCAATTAATCTAGGAGATTTCTCATTGGGAGGTGATTGTCAATTAATTAGGGAGGATTCCTAGCTTAGGTTGAGGTCTACCACTATAAACAAAAGGGCTTAGGTGGAGGTTTCTATGTGCACCAAAAAATTACTTTGAAGAGATTACAAGAGTTTTCAATAATGTATATAAACAAGAGAGATTTTAAGAATTCATCAACTGACAATTTGTTTTGTGATAGTTGTGAAAATTTATGGTGAGAGAAACACCATTAGAGTGTTAATTGCAATCCCTTGATTATAGTGAAGCTGCTCCTGAATCAACGTCCTTGATTATAATGGAGTTGTTCCTAAATCAGCATCCATAGATTTTTCCCACATTGGATTTCCACGTAAAAATTCTAGTGTATCATTTTTCTTGCCTCTTATTTGCTGTGTTATTTACTTTTTTTCTGCAAAGAGAATATATGGCCACAGTTGCGCGATTCTGATAGGTAGATTCCATTGCAATTGGTTGTAATCCAACTTAATTTACAACATCATTGTACATATCTCTCTCTTAATTGTGCATAACCGTGATGGATTATAATTGATGTGGTAATACCTTGTTACCTTAAATAGTCATATAATAAAACTTATAAATAAACTCATATACTATCAATTGATATGTTTAAAGAAATATATAGAAATTTTTAAATTCCCTCTACTGCATTGTTCTTATTTAAAAAGAAGCTAAAGCTAACTCCTATGATTTATTTACGCTGTCGCTATTTATTTAAAGGATTGCAGCTTGATTCATGGACGACTCTACTGCGAGCACTAATGGCTCTGGCCATGTGTAAAATAGATTTGACCAGATGGGTGGTCGTCGTCATAAGTCTAAACCCTAGAATTGAACCTAACTTGTCATTCAAGACTGTTCATATAACAGCAAAATAGTGCATGAAAATTTTCACAAAGATGAGCGGGCCGGGGCTTTTCCAGCCTCTCCTTGCATCGCGGGCCTAGCTGGAAAAACGCGAAAGTACACAGATGGCCACGCATGTAGTAAAATCAGCTTATTTTCTTCTTAATATTTCTAGCCCTAGGAGAAATGATCTTATTACAGAACAAATGACCATGGGCATGGGGGGCTGCACTTGGCTGGTGGACAACTGTGAGGAAAGGGATCGGGGTCACATGATTTCTTGTCTTCTTCGTGGAACAAGACTAGTGTTGGAATTTGGAAATTGATTCTCATTAACCAAATTTGTCTACGCCTCTCCATGACGATCTTGGAATGCATGTATTTTGTCTCGTGTCTTACGTCCTTTTTCACCCGCATGCACCCTTGACAGATACTTTATTCAGGTGAGAGAGAGAGAGAGAGAGAGAGAGAGAGAGAGAGAGAGAGACAATATACCGTCGTATAGGACGAATGGAGCATTAAAGATGGTTAAAGTCACGTACAGCCTTGAAATTTCAACTTTTTTAACCACGAGTCTGTAAGTATGGTAAGAGTACGAAAGCCTACCAGAACAAATATTGATTCATGCACTGAATCCATAAAGTGGCGTATCAAATTCTCATATCTAAACAAGCCAATCATATCCAACTGTCCAACAAGTCTTTGACGTGTGATCTGTTAAACTAATCTCGTGTAATAGTTTTTGCATCGTTAGCTTGATTAATATAGTCATTGAGGATCCATCATGACCTAAGGGGGAAATCAATGAGGATCCATCAAGTAATTTTCTCTCTAACACTTAGTACATGTCATATTTTAATAATTCTACCAGAATACAATGTTCCAATTTAATTTAAAAATTAAGTGATCTAGTTGTTTGTTAGTGAGAAAGTGATTGGGTTGGTGGCTGCTGCTCGCCCTTAACCCTCTTCTCCAAACCTTTGCTTCAACCTTTCCAATGGACTGTTTTATGACAACTTACATTTTAATGGATTTTTTAGGCATATAAGATATGCACGAGTTAATGATAATTAGGTACAAAATGGGTGGCTTTTGGCCTTTCTCTACTCCCAATCTTTGATAACCTTTCTCAACCCTGTCGTTGATAATGATTCATTGAAATAATTATCAGTAGTCTAAGACCAATTTATCAAATTAGTATGCTAAGAAATGTAATGGATTAATTGCGAGTGTTGGTTATGTCCTACTTTATTTAAATATTTGGTCGCAGTTTGTGATCTTATTGAGTATTGCACCGAATTCCAAGATCAATCGAAATATATATTTTGCCTGTCGTTCCATTATAACTCAATTAGAAAAGAAAGGTGAATTCTAGTCTTGGTCCCAGAACTGTTCCCAAACATCACATTTCGGCCCCTCCATCCCCAAATGTCCACATTGTTACCATCAAATTATCAATGTCGCAACTACTCAAAGACAAATCGTTTCTTCCAGCTTGTTCGAGTGAAGTAACGTGTCAATATAAGATGACAAGAATGTCATATCTGAGTCAGCGATATCGCAGATAAGTGATATTGATTAACTAGTCTCGCACACAACATGATGGATGGGGAATGATTAATCCGTAGATTGTCACATAAGGAAAGGAATTTTATTAGGTATACTTGCAGTGTAAATAATTCATATTACTATTGTAAATGTGATATCGATATATGAAAATTTAGTTGCGTAATTAACTATCAAATATATACGTCTCACCTCTTTAATGATAACGGCATAAAACTCTTTTTACATCATTAGTGTGCCTAATAAGAGGCAATTTAATACAACCTTTCTACAACAGCTTAGCAATCATTAAGGGTGTTGTACCTTTAATGGGATTTTCATTGATTACTCAATTTTAAAGTGTTGCAACTTTAAAATACGTATTACCAAGCACATCAACGTACTTCACAGCACAGCTTACCTTTCAGCCACAGATAACCAAATGGGCTCTAAATCCATTCCATTACGAAAGTTAGAATTACGATTTTAAAGTATCAAATCAAGTTTTTCAAGTGTTAGGTGTATATATATATATATATCATCAATACAAGAAGGTAATTTTATTCGGTTAATTGAGGTCAATAGATTTTCATCCTTGCAATTGAATAAATCTATCTCAAATGGAGAGGCAAATGAGGCTTGATAAGATTTAAATTAAGGACTTTCAATTTTAATATCATGTGAGATTTTATGGATCACGGTCGACTGTTCTAAAAATTTAAACTGTTAGATAAAAGTGTGGTTTATTATTTAAGTATTCTAACATTTTCATCAATTTTTCACGGTATGAGTAATTTACACTTTTCCATTCAATAAATCCACTCCGATGCACACAAACCACTAAGCCACTTGCGTTGTTTAAGACTCCAAGGATTGCAGGGTAGCCGACGTAATGCACAAAATTTTTTCAAGTAGAGGGTGATATGATTTTTTTGCATTATAATTTAAGATATAATTATCTTTTTCTTTGGTGATACTTCGGAGTCTGAATAAAAGAGAAAAAATTATTCTCAATAATCTCTCCTTGTCTCGTTGTCCGAACCGGTGGCCCCCTTCTTGTGGTTGCTCTATAAGTAGCCAGCTTTTTCAGCAGCAAAAGAGCATAAAAAAACATGTCTTTCTTATTGGACACAAGAACTTCCCCATCAACCCATGTTTTATGTCCTGCAATGGAGCTAAAGGATGGGAAGGAGACCCTCGTATTTGATTCCTCCTTGCTTCAAAAGCAACCAAACTTGCCAAAAGAGTTCATTTGGCCACACAAAGACCTTGTTCGCACCCAAGAAGACCTCAAAGAGCCACTCATAGACTTGTCAGGCTTCCTCAAAGGCAACGAAGAAGCAACTTCCCGAGCAGCTGAGCTCATCAGGACTGCTTGCACCAACCATGGCTTTTTCCAAGTCATCAACCATGGAGTCGACCCAGGCCTCATAAGCGCCGCCCACAATGAGATTGACTCGATTTTCAAGCTCCCCATCAGCAAGAAGCTCGGCATGAAGAGGAGGCCCGGTGGAGTGTTTGGTTACGCCGGTGCTCATGCGGATAGGTACTCATCCAAGTTGCCATGGAAGGAGACTTTCTCTTTTGAGTTTCGCAAGAACGAGAGCTCTGAGCTTTTGGTGGTTGATTACTTCAAATCTGTCTTGGGCGATGATTTTGAACATACAGGGTAAGATAATTTTTGTGGTTATTAATGTTGATTATATCTATATCTATATATATCAAAATAAATAACTCCACAGCCTTAAATAAGAAAAAAAAAATACCTCGGGCTGATCTTAGGTTTTTTCATTTAACCCGATTTAGATGCTTTGCATGAGTCTTGAATTTTCTCCATGTCAATAGGAAAAAAATAATGTTGAAAGTGGATCGCCCTAAATGCAAACATAGATGAGTTGGTCATAGAATTACAAAATTTAACATCTTGCCAAAATAAAGGTTTAAATTTTCATTCAGTTACTGGTTAATCTCTTCCCGTTTATATCAGAGAACAATGCTTCCTTCAAAGTCATTTTTCTGCTTTTTCTTTTTTTCTTGTGGGGGGGCGCCCGCTGTTCTTACCTCATATACCGCTACCAATGCATGCATGGAAAAGTCTTGAACTTAATCATTATAGATTTGCAAAAATAGGTTAACTTTCCATGGAAACATAGACAGTGAAAAGAAGTACTTCCATTTATAGGCGTCTTCACAATTATGATGCCAAAGCCCTTTCATAAATAGGTGCCCTACTTAGATGATCACGGGACGTGACTATGGTGAGGTCCCCTGGTAATGGAGAAAAATCTGTACACAAGCAACTCATTCATCTTCATCTTTATCTTCATCTTCATTAGCAACTGTCACTCAACCCTAAATACGCACGCGTTCTTAATCAGATGGGTGTACCAGAAGTATTGTGAAGCGATGAAGGAGCTAGCACTGGTGATCATGGAGTTACTGGCGATAAGCTTGGGGATCGACCGCATGCACTACAGAGACGTCTTCGAGGACGGGAGCTCAATAATGAGGTGCAATTCGTACCCGCCGTGCCTGAACAACGGGCTCGCGATGGGCACCGGTCCTCACACCGACCCGACATCCTTGACCATCCTCCACCAGGACCAAGTCGGTGGCCTCCAAGTGTTTGCCAGCAACAAGTGGCAAGCCATCACGCCTCGTCAAGACGCACTCGTCATCAACATTGGAGACACTTTTATGGTACTTTCCCACAACTTTTTCCCAACTCCATTTGAAAGTTCTAAACTTTGATAAATCTAGTAATTACTGTTATTTTTGCAATGAGTCGGAGGATTTTTCAAAATACACTCATCGATATCATCATCATCGCTGATTCTTTTCCAATATATAATGATCATGCAACATAATTTCTGTTGTTTTTCGAATAGTAAGAATGAGCAAAGTAATGACCGTCATAAAATATCACTTATTACTTAAATACAGGATTGTAATAAGTCTCATACTCACATGAAAGAATCCAACTTGAAAAGTTCTTGAATTGGAATTAGGTGAGCCTGTTTCCACATCCATCCTGGCCCAATTGTATATCAACGTATTCTGGGCGTGGCTCTTGTTCATCCTATTCTCATTTCCGCAATTTCATTCCTGTTGTTTATAGGTATTTATTGTGATATACATGTGAGAGCGGGTGTTATAAAATACCAAACATGCTTAGGTACGGGATTATAATAGTATTTGTATTAATGTAACTTACTTTCATTTAAAAATTTAACTTTGGGGTTAACTTTCTAACAACCTCAAAGGTCACATGTCTAAAGTTTGGATATGACGAATTTTAGGACTTGTAATATAGATGATGTACGTAAGAGTCCAAAATAGAACGATGAAAAAGTTGCTCATCAATTAGCTTTGCCTCTTTATAATTTGTTAAAGTGAACCTATCATGAAAAGAGAAGTTGAAAAAAGATACACGGCAAGCCAGGAAAAAAGGCTTGCACAATCCGAGTAATTCTAACTAAAAGTAGTCCATACTGTTCAGTCAAATAAATCATCCCCGGTCGGTTCATATATAATCGACTTGTGGCGCTATTCTCGTCCGTTCTTGATACTAAAAATTGTACTTTAATTGGTTCTCGTCCTAGTAATGCAAAATCTATCATTCTTGACAATGATTTGACGCGCCACAACTAAAACAGGCAGGATGAAATTGGCCGAGGAAGTGGTTATACATCGTTGGGTCAATAACAATCGGAGTAGCTAGAAGTAATAATGCTAACTTGTCATCGTTGGAACAGTAGTTACCTCGACCTCTACTTTTTGTCTTGTATTTTAGCTGTTCCGCTGAATCATCAGCCAACTTGTCCTTCGACCGTATGTGCTTGCCAATGAACATGCAAGGCGACGTGGGCACTCGTGGGACCACTAGTTTTATTGCCTCCATCTCCATAATAATTTAGGGTTTGTTCAAGATGAGAGTGTGATGCGTAAGGAGCTTTAAGAGCGAAACTAAAGCATTACTGAGACAAGAGGAGGGCGAATTGTTTTCTTCTGAGATTTCATCCAAAACCCTAGGACACCATCCATGGTTTCAATATTTGTCGAGTTAGAGTTAGAAAGCCATCTCAACAGTTGTTTTAATGGCAATTGATCGAGAAAGTATTGAGATGCAGGCATTAACGAATGGGATGTACAAGAGCTGCTTGCACAGGGCGGTGGTGAACAGGGAGAGGGAGAGGAAGTCACTGGTGTTCTTCGTGTGCCCGAGAGAGGACCGGATTGTGAGACCCCCACCAGATCTTCTTGGGACCGACGAGGAAGTGCCAAGGAAGTACCCGGACTTCACATGGTCCGACCTCTTTGAGTTCACGCAGACCCACTATCGCAGTGACGTCGCTACCTTCCAAAGCTTCATCCACTGGTTCCTATCTCCCAAAGCCTAAATCTCTCTCTAGTTTTGGGCATGCATGGGCTTTGGATGCTGTGGATCATCATATGGTTTGTCTTATATGTGTCATCACTTTGTCCCATCTCTCGTCTGTATAGATGCCCCCCAATCCCCCATATTTTGGATCATTTGGGCGGTTATATCATTGTGTGTACGTGTTGGACTCTCTCAGCTTTCTTGCCATATTATTATATAGTGGTGTTTTTTTCTAGTGCGTGTGTGTAATGTTTTGTTTGCCGGCCTGATTAAGATCGCACAAACGCTTCAGGAGTGTATAACATCTTTCTCGACGGGCAAGGAAAAGAAGAGAAAGTGATAGGAAAAAATGAAGGGGTTTTTTTTAAGTTTACGTGTACCCACAATTCAAAAGTCATGGGAGACTTAACTTTTGCAGATCATACTATGTTGATGGCTCATGAGCAATCCGTAAAATGCGAAATAGAGATTTCAAAGATCATCCGAACCTTTTTTTTTTTTTTTTTGTCAGTGTGTAAAGTTTGGTCCCCGTTGAGCAAGTAGACAAGAGCAATGGCCCACATAATCAAGGAGAAGGGATATGATCAAGAATTCGTTTGTTCATGATATGCTTGATAAGGAACGATTTGGAAGGGGTCTACATCTGTGTTAAAGAACTTTGTCCTAAGGAATTGCAACATGACCCAGTGGCCATCCTCGTGCAGACTTAACCTTATGTTTGTTTCGGTTTGACATGATTGGACACCTTCCATTTGAGATTGAAAATTGCAAACTCGACCGCTATAAAGGGTTAGCACGTGTGCCCGTGCTGATGATTGGAAAAGCTTCAGGAGAAAGTGGTGCCTCACTTCGATTATGGGACATTTGATAATAACTATCTTTTCCTCCGCTATATTATCGAAAGCTGCAGTTCTATTACGCTACTTGAGATGATTTCGCAAGAGAAATTACCAGAGTTTAATCTACCGTGAGCTGATCTAGCGACGGTTAAACGCACCATTTTTCTAGCAAATTCAAATTGTAATCGATGGATGCTTTAACTATAATAATCGATGATCGTGACTGCACTATTTTTTATTAAGGGAAGATGCATAATAATTGACATGCGTAGATGAGCGGTGGACACTAAAATGGGCCCGTTCGATCATTTCTTTTCCAGCAAAAAGTTGTCTGTTGACTACCCTGTTATAAGCTAAGACGTATTCGGGTTTCAAATTGATTACAAAGGATTTATATACAGGTCTACATGTCAATATTAATATATTGAGTTACATATACCCAGGTTCTAGTATGGACAGGTGTATCCGAACATAAGTTCAAGACTTTACAAGTCTTTTGAAAAATTGAGATGAGGTTTTAATTTTCTAGGCAGTTGACGGCGTAGTAACCAAAATTTGAACTTGAATACCTTCCCTCTGGACCCTTTAATGCCTTGGCAAGCAGGAACCGCAAAAGTACTTCTGTGGCATATGATCTTTTCATTTTCAAAAAAATCTAGGACTGAAGTTTGGTGCTTGATTAAATAAAAGAGTTTGGGGATGGAAGAATGCACTTTAGTCATAACGTTTAACGGATCGGACACAAAAACTAATACTTCAAGATGACCGTTTGCAACTTTAGGGAATCAAATTGGCAACTTTTATGAATTTCATGTAAACGCCATTTGTTATAAACCATCTTCCAATTAGGAAAAACAAGCTGTAAATCATGTCGTATATGAGATAATGCACGAGAATCTGGTCCTCTCAACTCGCAACATGTCCAGAGAGTCAGCCCCCACTCTAGTTTGAGGAGAATATGCCTCTTGTCTCGCGAAACGTAGCGTTCGAACCTTCAACACTGAGTTCAGCTCTTCGACATGGGATTGAGCTTCCTTGCTCAAATCCATTGAAGTTCTTGGTTTGGTTCAACTTTTACCTTTTAAGCAATGTTTCGAGGCAATCTAAAATATAAGAGACACCGGTAGTATTTCATCAAAGCAAGCGTATGCATGAAACTTCTCCTAAACACTTACCCCATATCGCTTGGTTATGGGTTTATCTAAACTTTATACTAATAGGGTCTCTCTCCATCTATTAGTATAGACTTTGGGTTTGACCTTTTGACACAGTAACAAAATCAGGTTTCACCCCTAGTTTATTTCGTGTGTAACACTCCCCGTTTGTTAATTCCACTTGTCATTCTCAATCCAGCTTACACATGAGAAAGGGTTTGTCTATGTGGTTTGTACGGTTTATATCAACTTAAATTTTTGGATTGGATACTCCTGCATTAGTAATACAATTTGATATCATATCTATCCTTTAATGGTTGTGAGTATAACATGATATCAGTTGTGAGTATAATATGATATCATACCATATACCGAATGAACAAACATAACATAGGTGCACCTTCATAAGACTTTATAATTGCTACATGTCGATATTGCATCAACCTTGGTAAACTTCAATCTAAATGTTCAATTGCAAATTTTTACATTACTTGGTCGTAGAAAATACATAAATTTTCAAAAAATCACGTGGTTGGTGTGCTTTTGTCCAAACTCAAGGAAATTCATGTAGTGAATCCTCGTGATCTTAAAAGTGAAACCAAATGAGGTCATCTAAATTGGGAATACAATACATGAAGCAACATATATGTGGCTTCATTGTATTCATTGAGATTATAGTATGTAGTCATCACATTACTTCCACAATTTCTTGAAAGTATTTTCACCCGATGATGGACTTCAACAATAAATAAAAAAAAAAAAAATCCCTTCTTATTACTTACACATAAAAGAAGAAATCAACCTTTTTAAAGTACATATCTAATAAATATTCACTTTGGTATTTCCCTCATGACTAAAGTCAAATTTTTTGCAAAGAGAAGCTGCTTGCTTTATCACCCAAATAAAAAATTAGAGCATCATAGATTGGGACGAGGGAAATCTCTAGAAATAGGTCTTAATATCCAAGAAGATCTCCTTGGTCCATTGGGGATACTATTTTGGGATGGTGGTCGATAATAATATACTTGAAATAGTATTTGGCCCTACAATTTGCTAGTCAGAAGTGCAGAGAGTTTGGTTGTTTGTCACCATCAACAGAAAAGATCTTCTAGCTCGGACCACTTTGGTAATGTTGCGGTCAGCAGCATAAAAAAAAGAGAAGATAAGGAGGGCGAAAACAAAATAATATCTTCTAGCTCGGACCACTTTGGCTCTCGGACCACTTTGGCTTACTTGTGGATTCGACTAATGTAGTGACCTAAAAAATATGAGCAGTCATCGGAGGCTGAAAACTAAGATGGTCAAGAGGCAAGTCTTCTATCTACTCTTTTTCCCCTTAAGGTTTTGTTACCTCATCAAATCTACTCATGTAGTTTCCTCAACTTCCCTTCTCAACTTCTAGTCTTTTAACTCTTTTTACCTTCGCTGTGCATAAGGGGGATAGTGCAAGATGATCAATAGTTCACATTTCTGAATTCTACAACACCAAATAACCCTTTTCAGAGTTGCCAAGTTGGTTTGTCTTTTGCACCAAAAAAAAAAAAAAAAAAAACTAAGGGTCTTATTTGGTAGTGTGAATGGTATTCTCTCACTTGATAAATACATAGACCTCAAATGACACCGAGAAGGCACAAGCTGAGGGATGTCTAGCTGTGCGGCCCATCGAAGGGACTAGCTTGGAGGTCACGTTTAGAGCGGCCTTTGAATAGAGGAGGACTGGACAACATTGTGGTATGTCTCATTCCTACCTCTTTTAGTTCTCTCTTTCTACCTTACTCTTTACTTTACTTACATATCAGAGGGTCCTCCGGAGTAAAATCCAGAAAACTTTCCTGTTCGTAGCGTGCGGGTCCGGCGCCCATATCGGGCCTTGGGATCGGCCCAACAGCTTTGGCCCAATGTTAGCAGCCTTCTAGAATTGCACGTCCTCACCACCTCTAATCAATTACTCCACACATTCAATCATCGCATGATATACGCAATCTGTTCAGAAGTTTATGTTTTTTCTTTCAACTCGCCGTTGCAATCAATGCCTAACAATTTCTGCAATCGGCGATCAGGGATGTGGATCTCAGGCTTTAGGCCCAAAATCAACCTACTTGCATGGCTTATGTCCTTGCAACAAGGCCACAATGTACTTGCTCTTTTGCCGAAATGAGGCTATATAGGCCAACATACTTCAGTGGTGCTCACATCCATTTGGGCCACAGTATTGACCAAACCCATCGAACTAGAGGAACAGTCAAAAGTCATAAAAGAGATCGACAACCAACTTATAATTTAGCTCTAGACCAATTCATCTTGACCACTGAGCCTCTAGAAAAAAAAACTATGCACCTCCACCTATAGAATTTTGCTCACTCATGATCAACAATATAGAAAGGATTAATCTTCGATACACAGATCATGTAAGGTCTCTCCTACGTAAGCCAACGCTTGTGTTGACTTTTTTTCGTTCAAGGGGGATTTTGTAGTTTGGCAATAACGTCGTTAATTTTCAAAACCTTACTCGGCCACTTGGATGAAGCTCCAGAATAAAGTTCGCACGCCCCTCTTTCGAATTTTGATTTCGATTTTCAGTGACTCGCTTCCGAACCCTAATAGACAAGGGGAAAGAGAGAACACGTTTAATTTGCTCCGCCGCCAGATATAAACACTATGAAAGAGGGAGAGAGGTCTTGAATGGATTAGCGGTACATGTGTTCGCTAATAAGGTTATGAAAATTAGAGCATACAATGAAGAGTGTAGACGGCTGCTTGTGGAAAGATATTTTTATATCAGCGGTGAATGCTACCTTCGAACTCGACAATTAAATAAAAAAAATGGACATACAAAGATGGTGCCGTTCAAGAGGTGGACCGGGAGCGAAAGGTGGAGGAGGATTGAGCGAGAGTAAGGGTACGTTTGATAACGATTCTGTTTCCGGAAACAAATTTTGATAAGAAATAATTTTTTTTTATTCTGTTCCCAAGAACAATTTCTAAGCATTTTAAGCCGTTTGGTAACTATCCAAAATTTCTGATTTTGGAATAAAATTGCATTTGGTATCATGCTCAAAATTTCTACTCCAAATCATTTTCTTTTAATTTTTAAATAAATTTTTTTCTTTTTTTTTCTTTCTCTCTCATATTCTTCTTCTTCAGGTGGCCGGTTGTTAGATTAGCGATCTACTCACCGACGTCGTTGGCCCTTGTCAACCGAGCGTCACCAATCCTCGACAAGGCCGGCCCTCACTGGTCGAGCCTCATCGGTGGCCAAGCAGGCCTCACCGGGGCTTGGCAAGGCCCACTGGCCACCAGCGAGGCTCGACCTTGCCCTAGCCTGGTGAGCCTCCGGCAACCGGCAGCGATAGGCGGCGGCAAACAGCAACTGTGGGATGGCGGTAGATGAAGAAGAAGAAAAGGGAAAAATAAGAGAAATATGGTATTGATTCTTATATTTGTTTTCGAGAGTAAGAATCAACTTTTTTTTTTTATTCTTAATTCTATTCTAAATCTACTTTCGAGAATTAAAAAAATAAAAATTTGTTCTCGATAACAAAATTTTACCAAGCGCGATTTTGTTCCCAAACGGCTCTCGAGAACAAAAAAAAATCGAATCAGATACTATATGAATGGTGAACAAACCTGCTCTAAAGGGCGAAGATTTTTAAACAAATACAAGGGAAATAGAAAGGGATCCGAAGTTTCTGTAGAGTGGGGCCCAGTATGTCCCCGTGGCAACAAATTAGTGGACAAATGTCTGTCCTACCTGGCGCCCAATATAAAAATGTAAATTATCGAACATAGGATGACGTCACTTTCCCAAATCGGCCACATCATCGAGAATTTTGGAAGGCGATGTACAACTAAAAAGCAGTGAAAAGATTGAAAACGAATATGAAGAAGGCGTCGGAGGAGATGGCAGAACATCGGACGAGACTACTACGAAAGCAGAAGACAAACACAGAAACTCCGGAACGAACGCAGCAGCACATCGACATTATCGGGCGGGCTAGGATGATGTGGGACCGCACGTCGTGTCGCGGCCCAGAAGAAAGCCCGGAATTTCAGCGACGAGGGCTTCAAAGCTTCGGAACAAGCAGGCGAATACGAGACACTTTATGCGTCCGCGCCGGCGAGGAAGAAGAAGCGCCTCTTGACTCTTCACTGCTGGTTCCTTCTCTTTCATGGCTTCCTGCATGGAGATCATCGCGCTCTCTTTCCCGTGCTTTATATATATATATATATATATAGAGAGAGAGAGAGAGAGAGAGAGAGAGAGAGGGGAGGCTCGGTCTTTGCTTGGATGGGGAGATGGGGTGATCATATTTATATGTTCAGTCGTTCGGCATGTTTGCTGGTCAAAACCTACATTTCGAGGAAAGTTTAGAGGAGTCTGATACTTTAAATTAATCAAGCCGACGACGGAAAGAAACACCAAATGAATAAAAAAGGTTGGTGATGGACATTAACGAGCTGCTTACGTGAGCGAATGATTCATTGCGGTTGGCGTTCTCCTCCTCCGAGTTCGTCATTTGTGGGTCATTTATTAGCCGCCCACGTGAGCAGATGATCTACGCAGTTTGCAGTTTGAACCGCCTCCTTTTTCCGAGTTGTTAATTGTCGCTTCTTTTCTCAGTTCTTTCTTGTTCAGAAGAAACCGGAAACCATGCATCGGAAGTCCGGTTTTAACGATGGCTCTCATTCTTTTATGGAAAAATATTAGATCCTCTCTTGCACGGTTCAGACACGTAGTTGTATTATGAGAAAATAACATACATAGTCAATAAATTTTGACTAAATATGCAATTTCATACCAAAGTATTTGATTTGTTCAACTTGATCCGTGAACTTTAATCCAATATACAATATTAGTATTGACTCTTTAATTTGTTTAACATTTTCCATATTTTTTTTTGGTAAATATTCAATTTAGTCTATGAACTATAAGAAAATATCTAATTTTATAATTATATTAATACAAATTAGCGGAATTTGCTAATTTGACTTCCAATTTGGTAAGTTTATACGGTGGACAAAAAATAATGTTACAGATGGTTATCCAAGTAATATATTCAACTCATATTCAAATATTTAATTTGTTTTAATCTAGAATAATGGTTACTCAAATTATTTGACAATGTGAATTATTCTAAACATTTTAATATGAGAATTTTTTCTATTACCATGATGGGTAAATCATTAACTTTTGGTATGGACAGCCGAATAACTTAAGACTCGATAACTCATTCGTGTTTTTTTTTTTTTTCAAGATAAGTTGTCCACTTGATTGCTCTACAATTCATCTTGATTGCTAAGCCCCTCCCCAAAATACTAAGCACCTCGATCAAGCTCAAGCAACACCAGCCTTAGGCAAGCTTGTCCCTCACCCGTGGCCGGTCATCAGGAAGGAAAAGGAAAATGAAAGAAAATAACATAAAAATAAAAATTTTGATGTTTTTAAAAATATTTTTTATAAGAACAAACATTTCGTTAACCAAGGAACCGAACTCGAGTATTGAGAACTCACACACAGCCTTTATGGGCCTAGACCTGATTGTTGAGGATCAAATTTCTAGCATCGGGACTCGACCACAGCCTTTATAGACCTACGTTTGGGTGTAAGGGCATCAGGCACGAGCATGATGGCTTCGAGCCTAGTGTTGATGGACCCAAGTCCAAGCATCAAAGACTTGGTCCTAATTGCCAAGAATTAAGATAGGGGTTTCAGTACCTAAGTGTAGACTTTCATGTCTTAATGACGATATCTAGTCATTTTTTTTAAATATATATGTGTGTGTGCGCCCGGGCGCGTCTAAATTGTGTGTGTTTTCTGACTTTTTAAAGAAGAAATCATTTTCCTAAGTTTAAGCATAAATTTTTGGCTGACTAGAAAAATATTTTCTGTTAACTTACTTTCCTAAACAAACTAAACGTTAAAAAATGAGGAAAATGCTTTTCGCAAAATAGACTAAGTCTAAGACAAAGGAAACTCATTGACTACACTCTAATCGTACAGGCCTTGAGTAGTTATCCAAGTGATAAAAAAATATTTAGTGATTTATAGCCACCATATCACCAGCCCATATGGCGTATGTGAGTTTAGTCAGCTCTACTCAAAAGGCGGTACATGTCCTTTAATACGGATCAGATGGAAAATAAAAAATTAAAACTGGAGGCTTTCTTTTCTCTCATCTGTTTTTTTTTTTTTGTCATTCCCACTCTAACACTCACTCTAGACTATTATTCTGCCTCCTTGTAAGGTGTGGGAGTCAAAATCCACTCCTAAAACGAAATCGTCACCACCCCAACCCCTTTTGAAAATGTGGGAATTCGAACCCCCATTTCCCCTTCCAAGTTGAAAAGGTGGCCACTAAAGCAAACCCTAGTGGTTTCTCTCATTTGGTTGGCAGACTATGTGATGATGAAAAAGGATTGAGCACAAGTAAAAATAAATGCCTACACTTATGGCACGTTTGGTAACGTTTCATTAAAAAAATTATTTCGCAGAACGAAATAGAAAAAAAAATGTTTATGTTTTGGGGAACAATTTTTGACTAGAAAGATGAGTTTGGTAAATTTGTTCCGGAAATAAAAAATGAATAGAAACACGTTTTGTAAATTTATATTCTTTTTTTTGTTTCTTTTAATTTTTAAATATTTTTTATTTTATTTTCCTTTTTTTCCTTTCTTTTTTATTTTTCTTCTTTCGGCCGATCGCCGTCCTCCGTGTCGGCCGACGGCCGTAGCCTCGCCTAGCCACGGCGAGGCTCGCCGGCCCCCGGCAAGGCCGAGCCTCACCATGGTTAGGGCGAGGCCGAGTCTCGCCGCGCGAGGCAAGTCTCGGCCTCGCCTTGGGCGAGCGAGCTTGGCCTCGCCCGGATCCGGTGAGGCCGAGCGTCGCCGACCCTCGACGCGTCACCGGCCCTCAATGGTGTCACGGCCCTCGACGGCGGTCACCGGCCATGGCCGAGGCCGGCTACCGGCCAAAGAAAAAAATAAGAAGAAAATAAGAAAAAAAAGAGAAGAGAAAGAAGAAGTGTTTCTTCAAAAGTGTTTCTCGGAACAATAAACAAATTTTTTGTTTCTCATTTTTTGTTCTTTTTTTGTTCCGAGAACAAAAAAACAGATTTTGAACAAAAATACAAACAAACACATTTCTGTTCTTTTTTATTCCCGGAGTAAAAAAAAAACAAAATTTCTGTTCTTAAACAGAAAAAAGAAACAAAAACATGCAGCCCCTTAATCTCCTGCTTAGAACTCTCTCTTATCTTTTC
This sequence comes from Eucalyptus sideroxylon x Eucalyptus melliodora, assembly GCA_016097485.1. Taxonomy (NCBI): domain Eukaryota; kingdom Viridiplantae; phylum Streptophyta; class Magnoliopsida; order Myrtales; family Myrtaceae; genus Eucalyptus; species Eucalyptus sideroxylon x Eucalyptus melliodora. Next base: position 67,627,783 of record CM027831.1, on the reverse strand, counting down.
AATTTTCAAGGGCTTCTTTACTTGGTCTCTTAGAGAAGAACAACCAGGACACACTCTCTCTCTCTCTCTCTCCCTTTCTCCAGCACGTCCTTATCGCATCTGCGTCCTCCAAGATCCCCCGCCAGTCGCAACTGCTGGGTCTCGAGCTTTTTGGCGCGACAACTCTCCCAAGAATCGCACCGATCACAGTTGCTAGGTCCCGAGCCCCCTTTGCCTCCAGCACGTCGCCTTCATCGTTGCCTCCAGAACTCCATCGGCGACTACAATTCATCAGCTGACTCCTCTCTCTCTTTCTCATGCACAGACGATCACACCAACGTGCCATGAACGGTGCTAAATCGTCGGCTGTTTTTGACACGGCAATTGAGCATAAGGTCTACGCTAGCATCGGTCTCTTGAGGAATCCTGGCAACATCTATCGTGCACCATAACAAGCTCGTCATCACACCTCATACCGTCCACTTTAATTTTCTTGATTTTTGGTAAGGTTCACCTTGATGTATGATCTGGGTTTGGTTTAATTCTTTTGGATTGGGGTCAATTGATGCCGGGAAGTTGTGTGACTTCCTTTTTACTGTGATCACATCATGAATCTAGTTGCGTCTCACTTTATCTCTTTCTCAGTTCGTTTCAATTCTCTTGCTCATGCTTACATTTTCGAAATGTGGTTGAAAGTTGTGCTCTGATGAGTTGATGAATGACGTGATAGCAACATTATGTGTCCAGATCTTTGCAACTGTATTTTGAGATTTTTTTTTTCTTTTTTTGGCGAGTTATTTGTATGTTTTCGCTGCTTGAGAGGATTGACTCAAAATGGATGGGAACGTTGGTGAATTGGCTACAACGCGAAGGGTACTGTGAAGGAGTTCGTTTGCTCATGGCCCTTTGTAAAGTTTTTCAGAGTTATTGCAATTAAACAGCATCGATTTTCATGGAAATAATTCCAAGTCTCTCATGAGACATATCCCTGGTTAGGTAAAGTGTTTAGGGTCTTTATGTTTTTATCTTCTGAAGGTGTTTATTTGGTTTGTTACGTTAATCATTTTATGCAATGTGAATTGCTAAACTATGACCATTCTTTTTTAGAATGCTCCCTGTCTATTTGAATTATACAGGTGAATTTTCATGGAAAAAGGTTGATCGCTTGTAACCACAAGTCCTTTCTCTAGACTTTTGTGGTTTCATTCAGGAGCATGTCTGGAGATGAATACCTTGGTGCTTTAAACATAGAGATGGTGGAGGTGGCCCGACGGTGGGCGTTGCACCAAAGTTCACTGGCAGTGGATGAGCTGGGTTGCTTTCTGCCTGACGAGCCACCGCAGGCAAAAACTTCTGGAGGACGAATGTCGAAAAGCTTGATTCATTCTCAAACCAATGCAAGTGAGTGCCATCACGTTTTGAATGACGTCGATCTTAACACATTGAAGAATTAGTTAGCACTGATGAGTCCCGCCAGATTGGGAATTTATTTCATTTAGTAATTACCATTGCTTCATGCAGTGAAAAGTCTAGTGATGTGGTGGTCGGCCAATGATGCTCTTGCAATGCCTGCTAGTCCTCAGTTATATCTTTAATCTCTTGATTGAAGCGAGTTGCCTAATCCTATTATGGGCAATCTCGACTCTGAGAGTGTGCCCAGCCTGTATCGTCTCGGGATGGCGGCGAGATGGTTATTTGGAGGCGAGAATGTCCTGTTTCCCCCAACATTTTAGACTATGTCCAATTTAAATTTTTGAAAAATTAAGAGGGACAATGACATGCGCTGAGCAAGTCGCTATCTATTGGACAGGCCTAGACCATTTTACGCAAAAGATAAAACAAGATCAAATCCGACCTTGTTGAGATTAAAATAGAATCCATGGACTTATTGTACCTGAAGATCAACTCCAGCAGAACATAACTTCCAACCACATTTCCAAAACTCAAGCACGAGCAAAGAAGAATTGAAACAAATCAAGATCGCAATAAAGTTAAAAACAACTAGATCCATAACATGATTTCAGTGAAAATGGTGTCCACACAACTTCTAGGCGTCAATAGATGCCGTTCCAGAAGAATCAAATCAAAATCCAAATCACGCACACATTGAGGGTGGACCTTACTAGATGATTGAGAAATTTAAAGTAGACGGAGTGAGGTGTGATGATGAACTCGTCAGAGGGATGATCTCGAACTGAGGCTCAGAAGTTGCAAGGCTGAGAGAGATGGTGCAGCCATGGTAAATGTTGCTAGGATTCCCCAGAGGAGACCGATGCAAGTGTAGACTTTGTGCTTGATTGCTGTGTCAGTGCCGTCGTGCGTGAGAGAGAAGTCAGTTGATGAATCATAGCCGCTGATGGGGCTCTGGAGGCGACAGGGAGGCGATGTGCTAGAGACGGACGAGGCTCAGGACATTGCAGCTGCGACCAGTGGGGGGCTTTTTGAGAATGCGGGGGCGGTGGGGACGTGCTTCGCCGGCAACATCCACCTCACAGGCGCAATTCCATCACCGATCTGTCATGCCACAAACCCCATCAGTTCGCACCTTGCCTGCTCGCTCGACTTGTCGGGCAACAAACTGGTGGCGAGATCCCAGCCAGGATAGGGAGCTGCTCCGGACCTATCCTTCCGCGCAGGCTGCACTTCACATGCTGGTAAGCTCCCTGACGACTTGCACACTGCGATGTCACTCGAGGAACTTTCTCCGCATGTGAATCAATCGACCGGCCCGATCATGTACGAGATTGGGAATTTGAGGCAATCTCCAGGGTTCTTAATCTGTACTTCCAACAATTTCAGTGGCTCCATAGCTAAACATTATTGGGAATTAACTGTATCACCGAGACCTCGGCGCATGCACATCCCACCGCAGTCGATCAAATATGCAACATCCCCGGATATGTCGCCGACCCATTCATTTATTTACGCATGCGGAAGCGAAACAAATTCCCTGACAACATTTAACTTGGGATAGAAAAGCAGGCAATCAATCACAATACCAAACACTCATTTACAAACACAAAGGGTTTAAATACAACACTAGACTGTCTACAAAATAGACCATTTTCGACAAAAGGGAACTATCCTAAAACCAACTAGCGGGACACGTTCGCCGATACTTGTATCCACATTTTCAGACTTGGGGCTTCGGGTCCTCCACGACCGCCATCTAGGGACTTGAAATTTTAATCCCACAACCGGGATGAGACGATATCTCAGCAAGTTCAACCCCTAAACCCTATTAGAAAGAAAATACGCCTAAGTGACATAGCCACATCACACGGAGGACACCCTCTCGGTTCCTTTCGCAGTTAATACAATTCAAATCACTCAATCACATGTAGTAATAGGAACTCAAACAATTGGAACGACATCACTTTCATATAATCACAATCGCACTTAGCATGCATTCCAATTATTATTCACTGCCACACAAGGCATAGCCTACTCGCTATTCGGCTATCTACGGCATATAGCCAGCATCGCCCCCCATGGAGCGCGGCTTCGTCGATACGTCGACGGCATTCCCGAAGGAGTATGGGCCCGAAATCTCTGCGACCCGCAACCACCGCGTGGGCATCCCATATAGAGGCAAGTCCGCTCATGACCCGGGACGATTCATCTTAATTATCACACAGCCAAATCATACTCGACCAGGACACTTTGCATTTAACTCAACGCTTCCACTTAGTGATACCGGCCATTTTTCTTCATATTAAAAATATTCCATAAATTACTCACGTATGTGGGACACGCTAATTTCGAATCAAAAAGCCAATATCTCACTTTTTCAAACCCCACTATTTAATATAATAATTAAAATCCAATTTTTGCATCAAAACCCGACACTTGGGTTTTTATGAATAAAATCCATATTTATCACAATCAACACTCAAATTGCCACATCCATTCGTCAAATTCAAATTCTAAATGCAATGATGATCGTAGAAATTATGAGAAAATTTAAAATAATTTTTCGGATTATTAAATAATTAAATTTATTCCGAAAATTAATTAAATAATAATATCCATATTTTTCACAACCCACACTCAATTTATAATATCCAATCATCAATTTCAAAATCTGACTACACAGCGACAAAGGCCACGAAATTAGAGAATTTAGGGTCGATTAAAATTTTTCGAATTTAATAAATAATTAAATTTATTCCGAAAATAATTAAATAATAATATTTTAATAATTTCGAATAATGATATATTATTAAATTATTAAATAATATCGAAATATTTAAATAAATCAAAAGTAAATTCATTTATGTCACATCAAGGTTTATATTAATGTAAACATTCACTTAACCTTAATTTAATCACACTTTAAGCTAATTAAACACATTAATATAATCCACACTTAAATAAATTAAACTAACCACCTAATCACAATTAACATAAACTAAGCAC